>OX465295.1:112313426-113513426 GCA_949987735.1 Leucophora obtusa | reverse complement strand
TTCTTCTTTTTTATTGTTGGTTTTGATAAAAGGAACGTTAAATGCAAATAAATCGATTAATTCCACTTTCTGAATTTTATAAAATTTTAATTTAAAACACTTTATTTGTGCCTATTTCTAGTTGTGACTTGTTGTGACTATTATAGGCCTTTTTTTTAAGAATATGAGTCATAACTTTCTATACAAAACAAAAATGAAGTTCAAATTTTATTTGTCAATTTTATGATTGCGTCTTATTTTTTTTTAAAGTTTTCAATAAAAAATTTGAATAAATTAAATTTTTTGTGACTTTATAACAACAAACACCAGGGGAATACAATCACAACTAGTAGTGGATCTCATACTTACCAAAAATTTTATGTTGTTTTGTATAAAATGTTTGGACATTTTCTTTTGCTCAATAGTTAAGTTAAAGTTAACCCTACAGTATGAGACCTACATTAAGAGTCACAGACTTTTCGTAAGAATAGACACGACTGACTCCTTCCTAACTGTATGATATTCAAAACAAATTTCTCTGATAATTAATATTAACAGTACTAAGGCCCGTTAAGTTATCTGGTTAAGACCTCTACTAGCCTTAACTTTTGGTAACCATATTTTTTAAATTACTTATCTAAATTTTAACCAAGTATTTCTTCTAACCAATAATTATTAAAAAAAAATCTAAAGCGCATCTTTAACCAAACTTTGACGAATAATTGTTTATGATACCTACATATATATTATTTTCGATGCGCATTTCCCCAATTTACCAAAACTTACAAAAATTGCTTCAGTACTTAAAATCGTTTACAAAATTTTGCTATTTAGCTTCATGTAAGAAAATAGGAAAAAAATTGTTTTATGGGTTCAAGTAGCCAAAATCTGAGATGAAAAATTAAAACCAATACTCGATGGTGACCAATATTAGAACAATTAGATACGAACTACACACCTCTACAAAATAAAAAGTCGCTGCTGTTAGAAGCTTGATACATACTTTTAGTATTTTACTTGCTGATTCCAAACCTCTATTCCGAATACGTCTCTCATCTCTCAAATTTGAAAAAATCGTGATTAAAAACGCGGAAAATAGCTTTTTTACCTAGGTACTTTGAAATACTATACAAAATGCATCCAAATAGCTTAAGACTTTTTGTTATGATGGTAGTAACAATATAAGCTTTAAACTTTATTTTTTTAAGTTATTCCATCAATTTAGGGTAACTTGCATTTAAGGTTTTAGAATCAGCGTATCAAATTCAAAATGAATCATGTATCAAAGCTCAAACCGTTGAAAGTTTGTTGAGGTGTGTTATCAAGGATTTGCCTTGGTAATATATTATTTTAAAGGCTCCAAATAAGTAGTGATATATCTCCATATCGGTAACTCATTATTTCATACCTCCCACAAAAGTATTGATGTATCACAATATTAGTAACGTATTACTTTAGGTTTCTAGGTAAAACCAACAGTAAATGGGTACACATTGCCAGGCAATGCGTGAAAAAGGTCAAACCCATTACCAAGGTGATGCTGGGTAGCTTTACTCTTGTTGTACTAAAACTGTACTAACACAATGGAACTTAATTTTGCAATTTTTTCTGGGACAATTTCTTTATTTACATATATTTTAAAATGAGTATAATAAGATTCATTCTTATACATTTAACATATAGCAAACGTAAATACACAGATTTTTGTTGTGTATTTACGTTTTCTATATTTTCAATGAACAAGAATGAAAAAAAAACAACACATCTTTTGTTCTTATTTAATCCAGCTCGCAGAAATATGTTTACGCTCGAGTAACGAAGCCTTCAGTCGAGTTTGTTATACAGTTAAGTTAAAATCAAACAGAGGAGTGTGTGTTGTTTTAATTGCAAAGAGCACCAACCCGGTTTATCTGAAGGAAATAAACGTTTGAAGGTAAAACGTATTTCCTAACAATTGTTGTCAGCAGTGGAGTTGGTTATCTTGATTGCAATTAGGGAATGCAAAATCCCGCAGTTTTTGATTTCCCGGAAAAGCGAGAAATTTATTTTAAATTACCGGGATCCCGGGATCCCGCAAGGGAAGTAAATTAGAAAATATTTTATAATAATTTAAATTTAAAATTTTTGGGTTCGTGAAAAAGCTCAGAATGTGAGTGGTTTTTCTTGGGATTCCTTGAAATTGTCGTAGTGAGAAAGAATTAATTTTATATTAGAAATTATATGTCTAATTATGTATTAAAAAAAAAAAAATTAATAAAGTAAAAAAAATTTTAGACAAAAAACTTGTCCGTCAAAAAAAAATAATAAAAAATTAATATAAAAAACAAATTTTACTAAATTGCAAAAATATATTTTTTAAGTTCGACCAAGTACACGAATTATTGGGTATAAAAGTTAATAATGTCGATTTGGACAACATATGGCATAACTGTCACATATGGTTTGTGTGAATAATAACAAATATGGATTGAAGTATTTAATCTTTTGTTGTTATATTCCGGCCAAAATTATTTCGAATTAAAAGAAAAAAAAAAGAAAATCGTTGTTTTCTCGAAATCCGCTAAAATAAAATGTCTGCCCCAGCCAAATGAAAAAAGAAATTCCTACAATTTTTGTAGTTTTTAATCTCCAATATGTTTTGAATAAAATCTTAAATTCCAATAGTTGATTTTTTTAAATTTCTTAAAAAAAATTTTAAAAAATTTTAAATTGAAGATTTGAAAACGTTGTTCAAGAATTCTGACCTTTTGGCACTAATTTAAAACGAGTTAGCAAAACACAATAGAAAAAAGTACTTCTCAGCTGAGTTTCTTGGAATTTATGGAATAAGAAAATGTTTCTGTAGTAGATTATTTCAATGAATTTTAATGTTTGGACCCGAATTCCTTAATTAAGTGGTCTGCGACACATAAGTTGCCTGGGGAAATTGTAATAACATGAAAATATCAATGTTTTCGAGAAAATGCACAAAATATCATATTTTCCCCTTGTAATCCATGTTCCAAACTTCAAGGCCGATGCGGTGACGTAGTTTTACACCCTAATAAATATTTACAGGGGGTAGCCCGGTCAAAAACTCAACAAAAAAATTTTTGGAGAACCCGGAAAATTCTCTTCTACTGGCGGATTTAGAGCAGATCCTCCAATTTACCTTAATGGAAAAAGAATCTAAGCGAATTTGGCCAAAAAGCTACTAATTTAGATTATTCATCGATCCGATATTACTTATTTCTATTAAAAATAGTTTATTTTAGTTAATGGAATAATTAAAAAAAATTTATTTCACATTTCAACAATTTTAGAAACATTCGGAGTCTGATCTTAAATCTATGGAATTTACATGTTGTTTGTCCATTATAAACTCAAACCACTGCTTACAAATACAAAAGCAACTACAACAGATTTTGGGGCCATGCATTTAATGAATTTTAATATATCGGAGCGATCTAGTTAGAACTTTAAGAATAAATTTGAAAAACGACTGCCTTTATAAATGTGAAACATACTGTGTAATTAATTGAAATATTGTGTGATTTGTCTAGTTTTACACCATAGGCTATATTATGGGCACACCTTATTAATTCTTAAAATACAAACAATATATTTTTCATATAGTAATTTGATAAATTAGCTTTTAAACGATGAAAAAATAATTTAGTAATTAAATATTGGTTATTAAATAAATTCCCAATATTTTTTAAATATTGTTATATTAAGCATTGTTTTCATATCAGAAAATTAATATGTATTTATTTTTTAATTATTTTTAAATATACTTTCTTTCTACGATTGCTTTAAATTATTTATGCATTATTTAATTTATTTTTTAATTTGTTCTTATGTGTCTTCAATAAAAAAAAAACACAAAACCAATTAAAATTTTAAACTTGTTCAAAACCAAGTTTTACAAAAGAGAAATAAGAATAAAATATTGATATATGTTATATGTTTACTGTTAAAAAGATATGTGTCAGCTTAAAAAAATAAACAAATAATAATTTAATTAGCTTATTTTATAAGGTAAGTAAGCTAAAGTTTATATCAGCTTGCACCAAAATTCGCACCTGTGTATTTTTCGTTTTGTTTTTTATTCGTATTTCTGTTAATTGTGTTAATATCCCAATGTGTACGTCACAGAAGTTGTCTATATATTATGCTTTTTTCCCACTATGGTGATCAAATGCTTTTTTTTTTTTGCTATATCATTGTTGTTTGACATTAGTTAGAATGAAATGGCGCGAAAATGTTATTGTGTTGTTGATGTTTTCTTATGTTTTATGTTAACGTCAAAAGTTAAACCATTTTTGGTTACTGATACGTATGTATGAAGAATGCAACCATGTTACCTTACTATCTCCTGTACTAAGGTGTACCCACTCAAAATAATAAATCGGCGAAATAGATCATGCTACTTGGGTAAATCTGTGGTAGTGCACAAAAAAATAATATTGGCCAAGTAAATGGCAACTAGGGAATGCAGCTCGGGATTCCTGGGAAATTAAGCATTTTTTAGTTCCCCCATTCCCGGGAATCCCGCGATTTACAAAAATGCTATTTAAAATAATAAAGTTAATTATTTAAAATTTTCTTATTCAAAATTTTCCAACCTTTGAAAATAGTAAAAATTTTACATTAGGCTTGTTCGTTTTTTTACTACAATTTGCTAATTTTACCACAACTGGAAAAATTCAAAAAGTAACCAAAACAACGATTGAGTAAAAGTAGTAAGATTTTCGGGTAAGGCAATACATTCTTAAAACCTCTAAAATAGTGTTTGTATAAAAAATTTTAAATCGTACTTATTCTGTACAGAATTCATTTAAATTTGTCCAAGAGTAAAGGAATATAAAATTAATTCTTTCCCACTATGAAAATTCTTTTTACTTTTTAATATAAAATTAATTCTTTCCCACTACGAAAATTCCAAGAAAAACAACCTGAGCTTTTTCAGGATCATGAAAATTTGAGGTCTTTAAGAAATTTTATTTATAAATATTTATGAATTATTATAAAATATTTTCTGATTTATTTCCCTTGCGGGATCCCGGGAATTCAAGATAAATTTCCCGCTTTCCCGGGAAATCAAAAAGTGCGGGATTTTCCACTAATGGCAACCGATAATTCTTTTTCAAATGAATTGTTCAAAAATTAACAAGAAAAAATTTAAAAACTTGTCAAGGTTTTGCATAATATCCGAAAACATTTTAATGGTTGATATTTTACAAGTTAATGAAGCGTGTCCATAAAAAAGGCAGAAACTGGATCTAGTCTGATTTGCAAATTTAATGTGTTTATAACTTTTGAAGAAAATGTTTATTCTTCTTCTTAACCTCAAACCTACTTAATGATTTTTTTGTTTGAGTAAATTGTAGGTAAATGTTTGTTTAAAATAATGCGATTATTCACGTTCGTAATTTGCACACGATGCAAAAAAGCCGTGAAAAGTTATAGCTTGATAGAAAAATTGGTTAATTAAAAAAAGTTTATTCCTGTATTTTGGGTAAGAGTCAGATTTGTTGATTTTCATGTGTTTTGTGAAATTTAACAACTCTAATCTCCTGTTTTTATAAAGTAGGGGGTAAAATGAAGAAGAAATTCAGCCGATCTCTAGCTTGGATTATTGATTCGCAACTCTAGGAAAATACAACACCGGCGTCGCTAAATAAATTATTTCTGTTATTACACAAATTTGGGCTATAATTGGTTTAATGCCAATGGGACTATGAGCGTTTTTAAACGGCCATAGCCCCCATTATTTTTTTTCATATTTCCATATTCAGTTAAAGGATTATGTCAGCGATTGTCAAAAATTCAGATAACATTATTTAAAAATTTTTATAATTTCTTTGAATTTAAATTACATATTATAACATTGTTTTTTGTAAAAATATTAGAGGTTTTTATATAAATTCATATTCTGCTCGTAAACAGTTTAAACCTAGTATGTTTATGAGTTTAATGTCAAACTCCAATCATAAAAAATATGGTTTGTATTTATACAAGTTTTACAAAGAATTTACGAGTTTATGTGAAAACCCCTATTATTTTAAAATTTCCTCAACCACAACCGCAAGGATTGCCACTCCATTGTTGGCCTCCATAGCTAATTACTGGTAAATAAAAATACTGTGCTGGTCACCCTACTGGTAAAGCTATGTCTGCTCTAAATTTCATTGCAATCGGACCACTAAGTAAGAAATGGCCGAATTATTTCCATCAATTTTCTGAAGTATTCCACTGTGCATTGAAATCAGCGTACTGGAATTGTCTTTAACAGCGTGGTGCCCGGCTTGCGAAAATCTTAAATTATCGGTAATGGCATTACTTCACAATTCTAGTCTGCTTGCGAGCGCGAAAAATGTCTTTATGGTAAAAAATTTAATTAAAATACTTAATCAGCGATTTTCATTCTGCAAACAAATATACTGATGTAAAAATTTTCCTTTTTGGACATTTTTTTCCGCGATTTCTTTTTTTAATTAATCACCGAAATTTGTTCTATGTATTGCGTACCCTAGATTATAAATTAAAAAAAACCACATCTAACAAATTGCAAAAGAATCGCGGAACGCGAAAAAAGACTTTATAGTACAAAAGTTGAATTAAAAAACTTAATCAGCGATTTTTTTTCTGCAAACAATCATACTGATATAAGAATTTTCCTTTTTGTAAATTTTTTTTCCGCGACTTTTTCGCGAACTATAATACCCAATTCATAGAACAAAGTTCTGTGATTAATTGCAAAAAGAAATCGCGAAAAAAGTCGCGGATAAAAATTTCCAAAGAGGAAAATCCTTACATCAGTATGTTTGTTTGCAGAATAAAAATCGGTGATTTAGTTTTTTAATTCAACTTTTGTACCATAAAGCCTTTTTCGCGTTCCGCGGTTATTTTGCAATTTTTTAAGTGTGGTTTTTTAAAATTTATAATCTAGGGACTATAACACCCATTTCATAGAACAAAGTTCGGTGGCTAGTTTTTTCTAAAAAGGAAAATTCTTACATCAGTATATTTGTTTGCAGAATAAAAATCGCTGATTTAGTTTTTTAATTCAAGTTTTGTACTATAAAGTCTTTTTACGCGTTCCGCGATTATTTTGCAATTTTCTAAGTGCGGTTTTTTTTAATTTATAATCTACGGACTATAACACCCATTTCATAGAACAAAGTTCGGTGGCTAGTTGAACAAAAAAATCGCGAAAAAATGTCGCGTAAAAAAAATTTGCAAAAAGGAAAATTCTTACATCAGTATATTTATTTGCAGAATAAAAATCTCTGATTAAGTTTTTGTACCATAAAGCTTTTTTTCGCGTTCCGCCATTATTTTGCAATTTTTTAAGTGTGGTTTTTGTAAAATTAGTTTTGTAAAAAACCCATAACTCGTACCAAAGACTGGTGGTTAGTTTGAAAAAAAAAGTTTGCGAAAATAATTTTGCAAAAAGTAAAATTCTTGCATCAATATATTCCTTTGCACAATGTAAATCGCTGATTAAGTATTTTAATTAATTTTTTATACCATTCCGCATTTGCAAGCTCAGAAATGAATTTGAAATCTATAAAATAACGTTTACAAATGCCAATTCTTTCTTATAATTGAGGCATTAGTAATCGTAATGAATTTACTATACAATTGGCATTAGTAATGAAATCGATGTATTTCAAAGCATTAACATTAGTCCAAGTAATAATAATGCCAAAAATCACCAATTAATTAGTCTCATGTATGATTTAGATTTTTCATACAAAAAGTGGATTTTTTAAATCCAAAAAACTTGGATTTATTTATCTGGGTTTACACATAACAATAAAAACACAAATATATGAAACGTCCTGTACATTTAATGTAAGAAAAAAATACGAACGAAAGTTAAAAGAGAAACAAAAAAATTGTGAAACTAACAAACAAGAGTGGTCTTTAAATTTTCTGTGTTAAATATGTTAAGAAAAAAAACTACACTTCACCAAATATTTAATTTCCATCTTGTACATGGAGAAATAGCTGAAATAGAAATGGCAATTTTTTACTCTACTGTAAGTAATTCAATTAAGTCCAATTAGTGAATACTAAATATTCAAGTGGAATATTTTATTTGTGTGGAAATGTAAATTAAAGTGTTGAAACTTAAAAGACAGACTGTTTCTTATCGTTTTATATAACATATAATAAAGAATTGAAAATTTCAATGAAATTCCGCATCATTGTATTTATTATTAAAAATTATTTATTTATTTATTTGGTCTATGGGTACAATAATTATCCTTACAGACTAGCAACTAGAACAATAGTAAATAACTTAAAATAACTTATTTAATAAAACTTTAAATTGAGAATGAGGAACAGTTATATCTAATTGATTACAATAATCATTAAATAATATCAATGCTTTAGTTAGAGGATTAGGGTGAAAGAAGTGTCGGATAGAAAAATTCTGTTAAATTTTTTGTAAGCTAACTCCATCTATTGAGCACTTTGAGAACTACTTTTTGGATTTATTAAATACAAGTGATTAAAAAATGCGGCTAATATTGTCAATTAGATTTTGCCTTGGGAGCTTGCACTCCGAAAAAAGTTATACCCCTAATGTACACTAGGGTGTTTCAAATTGCAAGACGTTCGAATTTTCCAGTTCCTCAAGGCCCCATCAATGTTACAACCTTTTAAAAGTTTATGCAATAAAAAAAGTTAATAAAGGACCCTGGCAATAAAGTTGAGGCTACAGGTGAACAAAAATGTAAAATTTTTAAATATGAAAAAAGTCAAATTTAATACCATAGAATACCATAGGTTCAGAAAAGGGGTAAAAAAGCACCAAACTAATATTTCAATATTTTGAAATTTAAATGCAACGAAGTTGCTATTTAAAATTATACTACAAATATTGTGCAAAAATGCAGTTCTTGTATAGTTCGTATTATTTTTTAAATTTTGACAGAAAATTCAAGAAAAATGTAAAAAAACGAGAACAAATACCAAAAATATAAACTGTAAAAAAGCACTAAAAGCACTGCCAGAAATCTGAAAAACCACCGTAAATACCCGCTTTTTTAAACGGGTATTTTTAAAAAATCACCGGGTACGGGAAGGAAAAAAGCACCAAAAAATACCCGAAAAGTACTGAAATGGCAACACTGTGTTCTAATTAAGGGCCTGTTTATCTATTACGAAAATACTCTAAACGATAGCAATTGACAATTACTTTCGTCGAAAATATATGGGAAACAAAAACAAATTTTCGTTACTTTGTTTTCGTTTAGACTATTTTCGTAATATATAAACAGGGGCTAATTTTGTATAATAGCTTTAAGAAAAACAATTAAATTTGTTTAATAAAATATTTTTTTTCGTACAGAATGGCAGAAAAAATTAAAAATTATAATTTTTCAGTTAAGTGTCGCATATGACAATCATAATTAATATTAGAAATTATTACTAAAGAATTTTTTCTAAAGCTGATTTATACAAAGAAGAAGAAAACAATAATTTTTCAACAATAATGTTTTCTTCTTTGGGTCTAAAACTATGGGTCTAAAATCAAACAAACTATGGGTCTAAAATCAAAACCTAGCACCCGCCGAGAGACACTAAAATTCATATTTAAATTTTTAATTTACATATTTATCTCTTTACACATTTAAATAAGCGTCTTCAAAAAATTACCGGTAATTTTATGTAGTTGCAATATTACCGAGAAACTTTGTCAACTTTTTCAATAATTTTTGTAAATGATATACATATTTTTCTGAATGACTAAAATGAGCCATTGAATTAAAATACCTATTAGTTGTGAACGAGACCTTTGGTTCACATTAGTGAATAGTTCAGTTGATCTAGTTGAACCCAGCTGATGATATAACAGCTGATAAAAACAATTTACCCAAATTTACACGAAAAAAAGTCTGGGCTACTTCGCGCAAGAAGAAGAATAATATTGCTCTCTCATGACATTGGGATCCCAATGTTGACTACGCGAACACAGCTAATAATTTATTTGCAAATTAGATTTAAGAAAGCATGAGAAGAATTAGGTTCAAAAAGAGTAAATATATTTGTGTTTTTATTACTTTTCGGCATTTCTTTAAATCAAACCTTTAACAAAACACGGTTAGAAACAAAATTGTTAACAAAATGGAAGCAGATTTTTAAAGCTAATAAAATTTTGTTCAAAACAAACCCGAACTAATAATATATGATATCTGGTTTTAATAACATGTTCCTTTCCATCAAATCTATGCAGTTTTTTAAAATGCCTTAAACTGAAATCTTTATGTCTCTCGGCGGGAGCTAGGTTTTAATTTTAGACCTCTTGTTTCTTAGGGTAATTTTCCTAGATTTCGTTTTTGCCATACGTTTTTCGCTTTTTTTCTTAACCGAACAATTTGGTTGCTCCTAATTCACATACTTTTACCTAAATTTTCGGTAATATACATGTATGGACATTAGACCGTACCACCTTACAGGAAAAAAAAATGCGCCCTACACCCTCCAATATGATGAGTTTTTGCAAGGCAATTTAAAAAAAAATTTTTGCCGAACGTAGGGGTCGCAATTTTACATTTTTCGTTATATCTTTGGCATTTACAGTCGGATCTTAAAGTATGTTACATCGATGTTTTTCTCTCGAGGAGACCAATGTTTTGCTCTAAGGGCCATTGACCTCAATTATTCCGTTCTAGTGGTTACCCACCAGATCTCAGTTGCTACAATCCTAATGTCAGTAAATTAAAGCTCGCAAAAAATCATTAAACTTTTGCTAAGGAAGTTTTTCGATAAATCCAGCAGAAATTTTATTTATTTTTTAGTGGTCGCCTTTTTAAATTTTTTTTCAGTGGATTTTCCCTTTATAGCAAAACACTGGTCTCTTCGAGGCAAAAAAATCGGTATATCACACTTTAAAATCCGACTTTAAATGCCGAAGCTATAATAAAAAATTGAAAAAGGTGACCCCTACGTTCGGCCAAAAAAAATTTTTTTTTGGAATTGCCTTGCAAAAATACTTCATATTGAAGGGTGTACGGCAAACATTTTTTTTGCGGTACGATCAAATGGACCTACATACGAGTATGTGAATGCATGCATGAAGATTTATGAATACATGTATGAATTCATAAATAATAATTAATCCACATATACAGATTTTTAGCCGAGCTAACAAATTTAAACATTTTGCTATTAAAAATGCATATTTAAGTTTGAAACAAGTCATTCTTATTTGTTTTGTATTTGAAATTCACTTAATTCACATTTCATGAAATGAAATGGCTATTCATGAAATAAAGTGGCTATTAGATATTTGACAATACAGTAAAACTCGCTTAAGACGAACTCAGGGGGACTAGACATTATAAGCGAGGTTCGTATTAAAGGGGTTAAACCTTATTCAATTTTTTTTCACTATCCCCGAAATATTTAAAATCCCTTAAAAGAAATTCAAAATTATGCAATTCTTTCATTTGGTGTCCTAAATAAATTGTTTACAATAAGGTTGTTCACAAGGGGTGTGCTATTTGTTGTATCGTTGTATCGTCCTAACAAAAAACAGAGTTGTTAGAATTTAAATTAAAAAATACAACATTTGAGAATAGCACGATACAACATTTTTACGTATGTTTAGTGTCCCATGTTTGAGTGTGCTAACAGATAGAAAACCCAATAGAAAATCGTTGTTAAAGTCAAGTAAAAATTTTAACAACTCTGTTTTTTTTTAGGACGATACAACGATACAACAGATAGCACACCCCTTGTGAACTACCTAAATATATTTAAGAAAAAATGTTTGGGTTCGGTTTAAAATTTGTCAAAAAAACAAACAAATTATAGAAAAAATTGTGAAATTTTGTAAAGTTCGTATTAAAAATGTAAAATTATATGAAACTTTCTTTATGGGACCATCACAAATACTTAGTTCGTTTTAACCGAGGGTTCGTTTTAAGCGAGTTCGCATTAACAGATGTTTTTTGTATTGAAATTGTTGCCATAACGTCGGGACTTTTAATTTAGTTCGTACTAACTGAAAATTCGTCTTATCCGACTTCGTAATAAACAAGTTTTATCCAAACAAAAAAAATTTAAAAAGAATACTTGTTTCAAACTAAATGATGCTGTGGTGGACCAAAATTACTCTATGGATATTTTAAAAATAGTTATCCCATAATATGCTCAGCACTATCAAATTCAAAAAAGTACACTACGATGGCCAACATTAAACGAATTTTGTATGTCGATTTATTCCGGTCCAAAACCAAAGTCTGTTGATTTTGGTTAGAATCGTTCTATGTTTGGACCTAGCGCCCATATAAAGGCCGCCTAAATATAAGTTATTTGGCATGCTACAAGATTTTTAATCGTGTTCGCAATTCTGTGGATGTATTGGAAATCCAAACCAGCCTTGATAAATTAGTTTCGTGGTCCGATCGTTTAATGTTGACAAGTGTTTTTATTTATGTCTTCACAGGAAAGTTTTAACAGTCCCTTTTAATTACACAATTTATACCGAAATTCTAAGTAAGGTATGTGAGGTTTTAGACTTATATATCTGTAGTTTTTGATTAAAAGTTAGTTTTTGGTAATCACTTAAATTATATTATCCCTAAATCGTATGCTCTATTGTCTTTTGTGAGGAGAAATTGTCAGGATTTTAAGGATCCTTACACTCGAAAATTATTATATTGTTCCTTTGTTAGGTCCAAGTTGGAATATGCGTATTTGGAGCCCTTTTAATGCTGGTCATATTAACCGTTTGGAGAGAGTTCAGAGAAGATTTACGAAAATTGCTCTTTCTTCTATTAATTTTACTGAACACGTACCCTATAATATTCGTTGCAATTTAACTAATTTGCAAACACTAGAGAATAGGAGGTTAATCCAATCTTTTTTATTTTTATTTGATATAGTGAATTCAAATATAAAATGCCCTGATTTATTATCACTGATAAATTTTAATGTTCCCTCTAGATCTTTAAGAAACCATTGCTATTTTTTCATAGGTATGCATTAAACGAATTACTCGTTAAATGAACCCTTAATTAGATCTCAGATTAATTTTAATAAATTTGAGAATAATACTGTTTTAGATTTTAGTTATTCAAAACATATGTTTAAACTTTATTTAAATAATTTGTTTTAATTTTATTTTTAGCGAGTAGTCTGTAAGGATCATTGTTATCCATAGACTTTATAAACATAAAGAAATGAGATAAATGAATGAAAGAAAGATACTTATTTTGATAATATACCGTGATTCACATGGGCCCAAGGACAAAGCCTATTTAGATCCACTAGTATCGGTCCATGTTAAAATGGAAGGCCCATATAAAAGTGACCCAAAAGTTTTATCTTATGCTTGTTTGCGCGCTACAGGGATAGAGGCTATATAGTCCATATATCGGTCCATATTTGGACCCAGCGCTTATATGGGCTATATATCCGATTTCCTTTTAAATACATCATATAGACACCAATTCAACCCATTAAAATTTCGTAACCAAATATTAATTATCTTTCAACCAAACTGCTGTTGAGTATCATATAATCGGCATGTCCGACTTTAATTTTGTTTATGGATTTGTTTGAAACTTTTGTTTAAATTTTACTCAAACTTTGTATTTATTTCTATAAATTTATTTTTTTGTTTAATCAAAACCATAAAAACCTCATCATCGTTACAAAAAGAAAATAACAGACTAATTTCTTTTTCTTACAGGTTCCGAATGTGAAAACAATAGCTCAGCCTCATCAACACCGGCAGTATTTGAACAACAAAAAATGTTAGCAATGACAATGCTGCTAACAGTCATCATAAGCATTTTTCAATAAAATAATTTGGATTTATTAAAACAATATTTAGTGCATAAATAAAAATAAAATACTTTATATAGAGATAAATAAAAAACAACAATAAAAACAACAGTTAGAAACAATAACAAAAAAAGAAAACAAAACAAAATAAATACATAAAAAAGCACAAATTGTAGTAAAAACTGAAAAAATAATATATTATAAATACACATGGAAAGTTAGTAAAAAGAAAATAAAAATCTGATAGACTTTTTATTAAATTCAGTTGAGAAAACAAATTGTAATATTGGATGATTTTTTATATACCAAAAATGAAGACTAAAAATACACACAAAACCAGATTGGTACACCCCCCTTCATTTAAATACCCTACACTCAAAATTAAATGACTCTAATTTGACAGAAATTGATATTGCTTTTCGGCCTAAATAAAGGAATTTTAATTGAAATATGTTCAGTTAAAAATTATGATTTTAATGTAATTTAATTAAATTTTCTGTTAAATTACAGACATATTTTTTTGAGTGTTTATATTATATGTGTTGGAAATTGATACAACATTTAAAAATGTTATTGTTTAAGAACGTAACATCTTAAATGATTTGTCTAGAAGCAATTGGAGATGATTTTCGTAATGAAATCCCAGCAAAATTAAATTGAAATCCTTGAATTAATTCGACATTTAAATAGTTTTTTGAAAAACAAAAAATAAATGAAATACAAAATTGTCCCAAATACCAACCTACCATATAAATTATATATATTTTTTTTTATAAATATGGCAAATTATTGCACAAGCCCAAGTGACAACAAAAACATGACAATTTTTTTGATAATAATGAAAAAGAAAATTTAAAATTACAAACAAAAAATATTTATAAAAAAAAATAATTTTTTTTAAATGAAATTGATCGGGAAAAACCCTTTAAAAACAATTTTTGTACACGCTTTGTGAATGATTACATAATAGAACTTTTGTTTTTTTAATATTGCCAGTAAAATAAAAAAAATAAAAAAAAAAACCCGAAGAAATTCCAATATTAAAATATATAGAAAATATTAAATAAAGAAAAATTACAAACTATGTTGCGTAAATATAAGTATTTTATGTTTTCTAAAGAAATACTAAAAATATTGTATTAAATTAAGGCAACGATATTAAAATGATATTCATGGAAATAAAAACCAAACAAATCATTAATATAAACATTTAATTTATTTAGTTTTAAGTAAAATACAATTATGTATTAGAAAAAAATATTATTTTTTGTAATAAAAAAAAATAAATAAAAAACAATATTGAGTAAACTTTATATTCCACATATAATGATAACAATAGCTTTAAGCATTTTATGTTTTTCTATAATTTTAGAAATTATTATTATATTTATTATTATTTCTATTAAATTACAAAAATATGTACGAAAATATTCTTTAATAAATTTTTATTATTTTATTTGCTGAATTTTTATTTGTTGTTTTGTTATTTCATGTCTTTTTTAACAAATTGAATTTGTAAGTTTTTTTTAAATATTTTTTTTTCGAACTGTCATAAAGTAAGCGCATAGAAAAGTTGTTCAATTGATAAAATTACCCTTTTATTTGTCTTAACTCCTGTGACAATTTTCTAATTTAGAAATCATACCAAAATGTTTGAAAGAAAATCTGAAAATAAGATTTTTTTTGTGTAAGAATTTTTGCACTCAAAGGAAAGTAGCGAAACGAGACATTCTAAGAACACTGTGGAATAAAATGAGGGTTATATCCTTGGGGGTGGATGATTCTTATATCGAACGATTGTATTAGGTTAGTATAGTAAAACCCCCAAAAGCGTTTGGTCCTGTGTGGGAACAGTCTAATTTAATGGCCGTTTAAAATTTCGACAGTTCTTTTGAACAAAATTCTGAGTTCGGATGTCCAGAACATAAATTTAAGAGGAATGTTAACCCTGTATCTGCAATTTTAATGGGTCCCCTTTTCAATAAATACCAAAAAAGTATCATAAAACGTGAGTTTAATGGGTTAAAATGTTCTGTGAATATGTTCTGCAGCAAATTTTACTACGAGGTGTCGAAGACGAAAACGTCATCCGGTCATATTAAGTCACTAAGTGAATTTTAATTTATTACGTGCAGTCCAGTCTATTAAAATGTTAGATAAATTTTTCTAAATTTATGTTTTTACACACAGAGAAAAAATATGCCATTTTCCAACTGAAATTCGGTTACATTCACTAAAATAGGTTGGTGCAACTGAATATTGGTTATCACAACAGAATTCGATTTATGCAACTGAATTTTAGTTGCAACACTCAAAATATTTAGGAATCACATTCCAATATGGTTTCACCAACCGAATTTATTGGTTGTAGCAACCAAAATAGGCTTAGCAATTCGGTTGGCAATTTTTTTCCCTGTGTGTAGATCTAATGCAATATTTTAATGGGTTTTTTATTTTATATTTTAAACTTTTATCTCGTATTTTTCCTGGTAATTTTAATTTTCTTTTTAAATTGGCAAAAGTTGAAACTAAGGTTTTGCAATGATTAAAATGTTCCGCTTTTTAATGTTTTTAATTTACAGATTCAATAATGATTAAATTGTTAATTTTTTTATTCATCACTATCATTAGTATCTGAATCGCAAACAATATCCAACTGGGATCCTTCGTTTTCTTCATTATCTTTTTCCTGGAATATATGCTTACTCCACCAACATATTTCTCAAAGTAAACAGATGAAAATAGTTTGTAAATACAATTAAACTTTTTGTAAATACAATTAAACTTTTAATTGAAATAGCGCCTACAATTGATTTTGCAAATACAAGCAACATGTTTGTTACTTGATTGCTGAACTTATTTCAATTAAATAGCAAATAAACACATTTGTTGAAATTCCAAGCAAATTTTTACAAACCATGTTGCCATATCAAAAAACTAGTTTGTTGAAATTCAAAGCAAAATTTAATAATCAAATTTGTTGATTTTATTTTGTAATTAAAAAACACCCCTTGAATAAAAAATACATATTTTTTTACAATCATATTTGTTATTTAATAAAGAGTGCGACACTAAAAAATGTAACAGAGAAGTTTTGTGCATTTTTGGCATCAACGTCCTTCTTAGTATTTCTATCCGGAACTTTCTGAACTATAGATGTATTAAGCCTAAAGTTAGCCTTTAACTCTGCGCGCAAAAGTTTCCGAACATTGCACGCACCGTGCCACTTCGCGGCCAGAAATGTTTGGAATCGCCCTCAATAGACTGTCCACCTTTTTGGCGTACCCGACTTTCTTTCAATGATTACGTCCTTGTTGAATTTTTTGACCACTCTGCAAACACATTGCCTGGTCAAGCGTACTTTTTTAAAAGTCCAGAATGGATTTTAATAGTTTCAATAGATTCAATTCAATGGTACACCTGCCTTTGATTCGCCATTGTAAACTAATAAACCACGCAATTTTAACAAATCAATGTTTTTTAAAGTCTGATATATTTCTCAAAAATATTTTGATCAACAGAGTTGTGTCGTT
This sequence comes from Leucophora obtusa, assembly GCA_949987735.1. Taxonomy (NCBI): domain Eukaryota; kingdom Metazoa; phylum Arthropoda; class Insecta; order Diptera; family Anthomyiidae; genus Leucophora; species Leucophora obtusa. The sequence goes on along the minus strand of OX465295.1, from coordinate 113,496,120 downwards.
CATGAACTAACTAGTTCAATTGACCGATTCACCATTTTAATGATAATAACTGATCCTCATCGTTCGGTCTTGCAGCAATTGTTTATATCTTCTTCCAATAAACCATTTGAAATTGAAATGGTTTTTTTTGGAAATAATAATGTTTTTTAATAATGAATAGTGCGTAAAAAAGTTGGAAGAAAGTTAATGCAGTTAATGGAAGTTTATTAAATTTGCTTATCGATGAAACATATTATTACAAATTAAATTGAAAAAATTTGAATTTATTTTTGAAAAAGCATCATTATATGAATTGAAATGAAAAAACCATTTAAAGTAAACCATCATTATATACTTCTTCTCCTCGCTTTCCGACGAATCTTCATTTATTTTTTGATGCGCTGATGAGAATTTTCTCAACGTTCTATACATAACGTAATATAAAAACTGCTCGAGATTTTTCATCTTTTCTTACCAAAACTTTAACACCTTTTTTTAAAAAACACAGTTATTACAGACATTTTTAACAGATTTAGTGTGATTCAAGAGTTTAATGGAATCTCTGCATAAGAAATCATTAATGAAAGCTGTTTTCAACTCATCATTTTGATTAAGCTTGGATTTTTGAGCCTTAAACTTTTATTTCCGTACTGAATTTTAAAAAGGGAGATTTTCTCTTGGTCACTTTTTTATTGTCTTTATTTATATTTTGTAGGAAATAAGGATCATCAACAATTTCTGCTCCAATTTTCCCAGCAATATCAGAACAACAACAATTGCTTTTTTATCATCATCAACTTCAACTCTATTACACAGTACAATATTTTTCAGCTCTTTGAGAATTGCACATGAAAGAGGCCCCAAAAATAAGAACTTCTGCATCATTCCTTTTGTCAGGTTGGCTGCATTAAAAATTTAATGGCCATACGAATTTTTTGGCTCAAGGCGGATTTTCAGCACTTTTTCTATATTTTACTTTTTCTATATTTTAACACGGTATACCGGTATTACTCGGTATTCCGTACGGTATACCGAGATATAACCGTGTTATATTTTATATTTGCTGCAATTCCTTTCAGAATATTGCTATACTGCTATGAAATGAACTGTATTGTTTTTGTAAGATCATTCGGCTAATCTAATTGGTTGAGAAAATACAGGGTGGCCCAAAATTACCGAAGGGGTTTGAGTTAAAAGAGCCATTGTGTCCCTCACAGTGTGCGCTGTGGCTCCATCCTGTTGGAACCATACTTGCGGATGGTTTTCCACGGCTGGCCTAAACAATTTTTACAAAATTGTCCGATATCGAACACCCTGTTCATTTTCAAAAAATATATGGGCCAATTATCCTTTCCGACGAAACACCGCACCAAACAGTACACTCAAGTGGGTGTAATTGTAGCAGCTGAACTACTCTTGGATTTTCCGTAGCCCATATCCTGCAGTTTTGCCTGTTAATGAACCCATTTAATTGGAAATGGGCTTCGTCGCTCATAATTATGAACAAAATCATGATTTTCTTCTGCTTTTTGCCGGAAACGATAAGGGCACGTTGTTCAATTGTGTACTGTTCCATTTTAAATTCCTCAAGTCTTCTTTACAAAATACTAAAAAACAAAAATTATAATAAAAATATGTACACTCAGTGCAAAAACAAAATACATGTAGTCACTCATTCGACGAACGCCTTGTAGAAACCCCACCTTAATTTTTTTATACACTACACCACTCCGTGGACAGTGCATAATAAATTTGTACTGATGTTTATAAAACCAAAAAATATTGGACCTATTTAGACCTCTCTTTTAGTATACCGATCGACTGAGAATTATTTTTTGTTTCGATTTGTATTTTTGTCCATATGGATTCTTAAACGCACTCTACAGGTCGTAAATATAAAGATATTTTCAGGAAATTTGGTACACCGATTTATGGCAACCTAACCACGAATTTTAGTTAAAATCGGTCCATGTTCATACCTAGTTCCCATATAAATGTCCCCTAAAAATTGGATTGTTCGCACACTATAGGTTGCAAATAAGAAGATATTTCAATAAAATTTGGTACGCTAATATACATGAGCTCATGGAAAAGCCCTATTGATTTTATTTCGAATCTGTCTATGATTAGATCCAGTGCCCGTATAAAGGTCACCCAAAAATGGGGAATATTCTCACGCTAGAAGATATTAAAATACAAATATTAAGATATTTTCATGAAATTTTGTACAGATATTTATATTGGCCCAAGAATGAATCCTATTCAGATATTTTCATAAAAGTTTGTATATCGCTTTAAATCGGTCCTTGTTTGCACCTAGTAGCCATGTAAAGGTCCCGCCAAAATTGGCTTTTTCGCACGCCATAGGTCCCAAATGCTAAGATATTTTAATTAAATTTGTTACGCTGACTCCCATGTACACAACGACAAAGCCTATTGATTCTAAATAGATCGCTACATATTATGAACTACATTTCCGCTTTCCTACGCCTAACATTAGGTAAAATTAAAATTTCTAGCAGATTTATCATTTTATAGACGAATTTTGAGACAAGTCCATTTCAAGCCATTCCAGATATCAGTTGGCCTTTAACCAGACTGGTGTAGTGAATCATATAATCATGGCCGACTTTAACTTTTTTCTTCGTTTTAATTTGATAAATTTGGGGCGCATTTACGAGATAAAGCATTTTAAAATGAAGATTATTAGTGGGTTTTGCTCTATTAAAAATACCTAAGTTGTCTCTCAGTTCTCCGACCTCATTGAAAAAAATTCTATTTAATGGTGGAAATAAAGTGTTTTTTTGCTGGACACGAAAACCAAAAAAAAAAAAATCTTGTAGCCCTTAAATTAGTTCAACGAAATAGTAGTGCTATAAAGCCGCATTCTTATCTTTTGTGGAGTTTTCTTTCCCACCTCTTCATGATTACATACCAGTTGTATAACCTCAGCAAACATGCATATCGACTCTACTACACTAAGAGAATTATGTCGATAAAATTAACTACAATTCCAGTTAAAAAAGTGTACACTGCAATTGCATTCAAAATTAACTGATATGGCAGTTATTTTAACTACGTATTCAATTAAAAATAACTGCAATTGTAGGTAATTCAAATGGCATGAGTGTATATTGGCGGACTATTTCACGTTTCGTTGCTATCCATGCTGATCAACGATATGATGTACCACATTTTGACATAGACCGTACTGTACAGAGGGATGAAGGGTCTGAAAAAACGTTAAAATTATGGTTAAGTATCGAAATAATAAATATCGACTACTGAAAAGTAACGGAATTTGCCAACACCAATTGAATATCAACATTATTTCCAATCTAATAAGTTTGTTTGTATTGAAATATGGAATTTTCAAAATACTATTTCAATTAAATACAAAAAATTATTTCAAATACCGATTTGTGGTATTTTTTCCAAACTACCAATTCTAATAAGCATATTATTCCAAATCTCATTATTAGCTATTATATATAATTTAATTAAATTTAGTTTGTACCTCTTGAATTTATATTAAGGACTCTTGAAAGTGTTGTTAATTTAATTCAATAAATAAATAATTTAACACAAAAATGACAATTATTGGATTTTATAAAAAATTTTTATATGAAAACATATCAATATATTAAAAAAAATAAATAAAATTGGCTTTAAACAAATATTTATATGAAAAAAAAAATCTACACAACAATAAGGTATGTCTGTAATTGTATGTATAAAAGAACAAAAATAAATAAAATACTAACAAAAACAATAAACAAAATACTTTAGCACTTTGAATAGTTAAATGTATTATTAATTAAATTGCTATTTAAATGGTATTTAGAACAAATTAAAAACGTACTTAGTTTTTAAAACAAAATAAATAAAAATTTTAATAATAAAAAAATTATATATAAATGCATATCAACCATATATAATGGATAGATGTATTTTACTTTTATTAAAATTAATAAAAAAAAATTAAAAATAAAATATTTAGTTATTAGTTGATTACAAAAAACAATGAGCGATGTTCGCTTTTAAATTAAATTTAGAAAAAATTAAAACTAAAAACAAAATTGTATAATCTTTAGTAAACGGAAGTTATAAATGATATAAATAAAATATATACTCGTATATTAAATATAATTTAATACTAATTGCTTTATATATTATCTGAAAACTACATATAATAAAAAATAAATAATTCATTAATGCAGTCCTTTAAGGCTTTCAATAAAAATATATAAAAAAATATATAATTTTGCTGTTTAAAAATTAAAAAAAAATAAAAACTTAACAAAATCATTTCATCAATGATTGTATTTCGTTTTTTGTAATGTGAAAAAAGAACTAACAATTTTAGTATTATACAAAAAATTAACTCAATTTTTTAAACAATAAGGACCCATTGAGAATAATTACAAAAAAATCTAAATTACAATAAAATCATACTTACATAAATAAATTAACAAAAAATTATTTATATTTTTTATACATGAAAACATAAAATTAAAAAAAAAACAATTATATGTAAGTATTTAAAACTTTTAAGAAAAAAAAAACAATAATATTCTAGAAATTGTTATACCTACTTATTATTGAATCTTCATTAATATTAAAATTTTTCTTTAGGCCTCCAAAATATAAAGAAGAATTTTAATAAAGTTATACAAAACGATAATATAAACAAAAAATAATTATTACCAAGATAATAATTTTGTTAATATTTTTTATAATTAATTTTTTACAAAATATTGAAATGTTTTTGTCATATTTTTGCATGGTTTTTGGCTCAAGCCAACAAAAATTCAAACTGACAATATAATATTTCGCCTTACCATGAACAATTTCTAAAAGATCGATTTTTTTGTTATTCACTTTTTACTTTTTGTTAACAACTTTTAGTCATAAAGGAATCAGATTTCACAAAATAATATTACAAAAAAAAAATACTAATATCCTTAGAATAAGGAACTTGCTAGAAAATATCTGAAATAGATTAAAATCACAGTTACATTTTAATTATACCTTGCATCACTCTGTGGTTCAGGGAATATTAAGCTTGGGCTGGCGTTTCTAACTACCAAAAACACTGGACCCACCAAAACGACTCAGAATAAGTTTTTAATTCGATTTAGCGATGTTCGTCCATATGTCCACCTTGTAATCACAAATCAGTTTGAAAATAAGATACTTGGAAGAAATTTGGTACATAAGTTTCTTTGACCCAAGGATTACATATTAAGCTTTTGCAAAACGGTGAAAAACAGTGCATGTTAAGACCTATACTTTATGTTATAGGGAGGCTATATACACAAATATGATAATGTAAAATATACCCATAAATCATGAATCAAAATCTCTAGTTATAAAGTTAGATATTGGTCCGCTTATAAGTTATCCACTCGATATTTGCTTAAATGCATTTTTCGGCAATTTCATTCAGATTTTTATCCATATTTTCTGACTCGCTCATAAAATAATCATCAGATCCCTTTCCGGCATATGTGCTTTTCTTGTGGTTTTAGGTGTATTTAAATTAGACCATTAAGTTCAGAATTTTCTCGAATTTAAATAAAAGATTATATATTAAATTTTTCTATATCCAATGTTTCGCTGGGAGATTTACAGCATCTTCAGGGATGATTTTTATGCGCTCGATATTAGAGGTGTTCTGTGATATATGAACAATTTTCAAAATAAAATTTAAGAGTTTCGATGGGGCTAATTTTTTTTTGTTTGTATATAAATATTGCTGATATAAATATTGGTGGCGGTTAAGTAAAGAAACGTCGCGACGAAAATCTTTAAAAATGTTATTGAGTATATATTTTTACACCAAATGATTATATAACTTTAATATACACTTAACTATTTTTCCAAACAGGTATACAAATTAGAAATCGATTGGAACTATTCAATTTATTACAGATTCCCCAGGCCATGGATGTGTCAAAGATCACTTAACTATGTAATTCGAGAACAAATATATTTTTTTTTCTTAAATTTTCTGGTACAATTTTTTCTTTTTTTTAATTCTTTAGACCCAAATATTCTCAGATACGATTTTTTGTCCCTCGAGGATAACTAGATATGACCAAAAATTGTAACTTTTTTAAAGCATTTTCAAAATTCCACATTCAGTTTTTTTTTTAACACTAGAATTTTATAAAAGCATTCTAGAAAATCAAAATTGTTAGTATTACATATGTACCTCATTTAAATTTGCGATGCCAAACTATTTAATTTCGACACATTCTTAGAAAAATGAGATTTTTTGCCATAATTTAGTCGTAAGGACAAAATTTATTAACTGTTACTTAGAAAAGTATTTTGACCCATATCATAAGGATTATATTCTGAAGATTTTTCCAAAACCGGCCGAAGTCCCTCGTTCGCCGCCGGGGTCAAAAGACAAACTTTGAATATTTTGTATTTTTCAGTAAATGTATCGAAATAATTTGTTAGTTTTTATGGATTTTAGTGAAACTTGATCTGATTAGTCTCAGAAGTCGAAAATTGATATTACCCGCTTTTCTTAATCACTTGGATTTAATAAATCCAAAAATTAGTTCTCAAAGTGCACAATAGATAGAGTTGGTTTCCATCTATTTTAACAGAATTTTTCTATCCGAATGTCCGATACGGCGTTTTTCTACGTGTGATTTGTATGGCAATTTATAATGCGGCTAGCGATTTTATAATCAAAAATTTTTTTCCCGAATAGCGTATTTACCTAATGTTTTGTAATCAAACATATTATCATTACAATTTTTTTATAATCTTTATCCTTTTATAATTATAATTGTTTGAAAAGATAATATTCGGCACTAATGAAAACAATTTAGCCGGTTTTTGCTTTAAAAAAACGACAAGCCACTGCAGATTTATCGTTTTTATTTTCCATAGTTGACAACATTGAAAAAAATAGTTGCCATCATTTTAGATACTCCAAAAGTCAGCCAAACCATTACAGCACTCTAAAAGAAGTCAAGAAAAAGTGAAGAAAAAATCTAGTGTCATTCGGGCTTAATATCTTTTTTTCATGTCCCGAAGTTATTTTCGCAAAAATAATTATTTTTAGCCCAATTTTGTAGGCGCAAGTAATGGCTCTTAAAGTAGAATTTTAAATGAAAATTCTTCTATTAATTCGTATTTAATAAAAATTTGTTTATGCTGGGATTTGAACCAGGAGAAAACCAAGCCTTTAAAAGCGTAACTGTGAAACCATTTTAATAAAAAAAAATTTGAAACTCTGTTTTGACTTAACATTGCCTCGAGGAATATAGTCATTGATGACTGCTGGTTGGCATTGTAGGCTTTAGTAGGTTTACCACTTCCTAATGGCTCTGGGAGTGTTCACCGACTTTAGCTGCAATTGCACAGTGGTCCTTCGATAGCAATACACTTTTTTTGGTGAAGCATGGTGCTTCTTGCTTTAACATTTATTTCAATTAATTCCAGAGAAGTCGGTAGCGATTGTAATTAGGAAATTATTTAAACAAATCTGATTCTTTTATAAATTTTTTATTAAAATTTTTCAATTTGTTTTTAAAAACAAAATAAACAATTGCATTAACAATAATGTTTATTGCAATTTTATATTTAAAAATTTAATTCCATCTAGCTTTATACTTTTTGTTATCTATTGAATAATTTTTATACATCATAAAACTTATAAGCATAGATGAGTGTAAATAATTAAGGAATTTAGTAATAAATAAAAAACAAAACTAAAGAAAAAACAAATCAATATTGATTAAATTTTTGTTGATTATTATTTTTTTTTAATTAATAGCTAAAAATAATATTTTTTTTAATTAATAATTTATATCAGCTACGACATCTGATAATAAAGAAAACACAACATAAAACAAAATTAAATGTAAAGATGAAAAATTCAAATAGAACATAAACCTACAAAAAAATTAAGACACCTTGAACATAAAAAAGAAGCACCGCATAAACTAAGGAATAAAAAATCGAATCGAATTCTACAATAAAATCATTCAAAATTCACAGAGACAAAAAATGCATTTGAAATGATATTTATTTATATGGAAAAAAATAATAATTAAAAAAAATGGTTTTGATGTATAAATATCAAATACATATCAATTTATGGCCTATTATATTATTTTAAAATAAAAAAAAAAAAACAAAAATTTATTTAGAGTGTTTTTTATGTACTGCACAAAATTGTCTAACAATGCACAAGTCTATGAGAAAAAAACATAACTACTTTAAAAATAAATGAATAAATATAAATTTTAGTTAATTTATACGAAAAAAAATGCTATAAAATCAATTGTACAAGATTTTGCATGATTTGTTAAGAAAAAACATTTATTTGTATATTTAACTAAAATTTATACAAAGGACAAAAAATAAAAAGTTTTAAATTTTAATTGGCAATCTTTTCTACTATTGATTTTAAGTAAGTTAAGAAAATATATAATTTTAAAAATACCGAGACAATAAATATTCGTCCATAAAAATTAAAGAGTATGAAACTATTCAAACCTAATGGTATATAAAACCATTAATAGCGTTAGGTTGTCAGACATTTCTCTGTGAAAAAACACTTGCGCTTTAAAAACTTTCTATGAGATGTTAAACAATGAAAATCTTCGAAACATTTCGTTTTGATATGTTATTTTGAGGACAATTTCTTTAAAAAATTTCTAACACAGGGTGGTTCAAGTTATGCTTTAATTTTTTTTTAGATAAAACGATAAAAGATTTATTATCTGACACTTATTGCAGACAATTCATTCATGGTAATAAATTGGTGAATTTTGCACACTTTCGAGTGGTAGCTGGGCCAAAAGCTGTTAAAGTTTGTCTTAACACAAAGGTTTGTCGGTGTGGACTTTTCGCGATTCTCTAGCGGATTGACGATTAAATTAATATAAGTATGAACACTTTTAAAGCTTTCAGTTTAACGTAGGGGCATTAATAAAACTGCTTGTAGGTGGACTAAGATCATATTTGAGAGTAGAAACATAACGAAACTCTAAGTGCACGCAAAAAAATTATGGTTGAGATAACAATATTGTGACATTATAATGTATTTTATGGTTTCTGATTGTATCAATCATATTATTGAATAGTTGTGACAATCATATTCTTTATCTTTTTTATCACAATATTATCCTCAAATTATCACACTCCGATTCCAAAATTATGCGAATATTATCATATTATAGTCCTAAATATCACTCAATGATCCCAATATTATTGTCTGGATTAAAAAGCTATTCGTGTTTCTTTATTCCAAATAAATTACATATATTTTCTCCATGTCCAATTTACACTAATCATTGAAATAATTTTAGCATTGAAAAATATTGTTAAGAATGCAATTTCACAATCCATCCAAGATAAGCATAGCATTTGCCTAATGCTCATAGATTTTACTAATGATCATAATATTTTCCCAATGATCACATTATTGTCATATAGTATAATATTTTCCTTATGACCATAATATTTACCTAATAATCATACTATGATCATGTAGAAAATTTTGATCTCATTTAGAATCATATTAGGAACATATGATGATTTGGAATCTATTATAATTTTTTGCTACAGAATACAAACTTGTATACTTTTGAAATTTCACTTGCGTACAAAACTTAATTTTGTCACACTCCTTACAAAAAATTATTAAACAAATCTTTTTTTACTTATGGCGTAAAATCGGAAAACACTTAGCATCACTTTACCTCATTTTTCCTGATTTTGTACTTTGTAAATCACGGTGGTAAAGCTCGCACAGTTTTCAAATAATGTATGAATAAAAAAGTTTTGTAAATCACGAGCGAGATATTTTTTCCACTGTAACTGTCAGATTAAACACTGGGAGTTTAATCTGACAGTTGAATGAAAATGTAGGCAGTTAAACTTAAAAAAACTTTAAAAAGGAACAAAGAAATAAATTAATGTTGATTTTAATAAAATAAGTAAGGAAACCTTTCCTGGCAGCATAAATACACATAAAATATTATTAAACTTTTTTTAAATCTTTTATTTTTTTAATTTGTCTACTTTTTTATTATTTGTCTACTTTTGAACTTAAATTATAAGGGTAACTAATGCCAAATTACATAAATCTTTACAAAACAAAAAAAAAAAAAATGGTAAAACCTTGTACATTTTTTCAAAGATGGCAACCCTTCAAAGTAAATATTTGGCAATTAAAATGATAACGTAAGAAACATCGCGAAGACATAGGGAGTTATAAAATAGCATTTTTTAATCTCCTCGTTGAGCGAAGTGTAGTTATGTTATGAAAGCAGGTGATTTACGAAATTGAGCCATCAAATTATAACCCCAGCAAAATATTTCATTACCAAATAAGTGGTTATATAATAGAAATTAATAGCTCCGCACAACTTATTTTTTGGCGTCTAAACTCATTATTTTTGTTTGGCGTGGTCGTTTTTATAAGTAGTCACGCTTACCCGCTCGCTTACGAAAAAATGAGAAGTAAGTAGTTATGAGATTCTGAATAATAAGTGGTTACAAACATGCTTACAAAAAGTTGAATTATAAGTGGTTATCCGACTGCTTACTTGATTCTTAAAAATAAGGAGTTACACAAATACTTATTTAAACTATTGCGAGTAAGTCATTATTTTATATTTAAAAGCAATGACTACAATAGGCCGTTATTAGGAAGTCATTATTTTATATTACAAAATAATGCAAAAGGTAATGATATTTCATTATTGGTAATGCAGACAGCAATGATTTGTCATTACCAATATTTTGCTGGGACACTACCCAGTCAGAGAAATAAAAATGCGAAAGTGATGGCAAGGCACTTTAGCAGGTGGTACAAGCAATGGCAAAAATGGCTTTTCCTTTCCCAAAATGATAACATCATTAGACAAAAGGTCCGGCTGTTCAAAAAGCGCCGGAATAGCACCGGGAAAACAAAATTTCTCAGCGTTGGCAAAATGCTGGCAAAATCAATAAGTAGGTGGTCTGAAAATACATTTTCCAAAATAAAATTAAAAAAACCTTCATACGCATTTTTTGGACCTGCCGTGATTTGAACCCAGGGCATCAGTTTGGCAGACCCATTGAGCTAACAAGACATGTATTACTTGGAGGCTAAACACATAAACGAATGATAACTACTGGTTGCGATAAAATGCTAGCACTGGCAAAAGGTGCCAGTGTTGGGTAAACAAAAAAAAAAAGTTGGCCTTAAAGGAGCTTTTCCACAAACAAAAGCCGTTTTTTCTAATCACTTGGATTTAATAAATCCAAAAAGTATTTCTAAAAGCGCTAAACAGATGGGGTTAGATTCTTGCTATTTTAAAAAAATTTTCTGTCCAACACTTCTTTCCCCCTAATTTTTAATGCCGATTTCGATTACTTTAACTTTTAATTATATTTTACATAAAACAGCGATAAACAGAGTGCCTTTTCAGTTTTATCACTTCAATTTATATTTTTACACAATTGAAAAATTCCATTGCAATATTTAATATTCACTAATTGGATTTAATTAAATTACTTTCTGTAGAGTGAAAAATTGCCATTTCTATTTGAGCTATTTCTCCATGTCCAAGATGAAAAATATGTATTTGGTAAGGTGTAGTTTTTTTTCTAAACATATTTCATAAAAAAAAATTTAATAAAAATCTTTTATTTGTTAGTTTTTAAATTTTTTTGTTTCTCTTTCAATTTTCATTCGTATTTTTTTCTGACATTAAATTAATAGGCTGTTTCATATAGTTGTGCTTTTATTGTGGATTTATTAAATCCAGCTTTTTTTTTGGATTTAACAAATCCATTTTTTGTATGAAAAATTCTAAATCCAGGTGATTAAAAAACACGCAAAAAAAAAATTATTTCATAATGGAAAAAAATTTTTAAATTAAAAATAATCAAAAAAAAAAGATTTTGCTTGCAACCGGATTTGAACTCGGAAACTTTTGCCGACAAACCTTTTTTAGCGTAGCGTCATCATTTTTATAAAATTATTGCCCTACCAGTGAAATGATTTTTGTACAGCTGGCATTTTCTGACTAGATAGTACTGGATAACCACTGATTAGAAACGTTGGCATGACTCTCAAAGTTTAAAAGCAAAATATATTTTGAATTAGAGTATGAGGAAATATACCTACTATAAATTATCTACATTTATTGCGATTGTGTAGCTAGAAGGGCATGGTAATAAGGCTATAGTCTATGCCAATCATTTAGTGGTTATGATGAATGAGAAACTATAAAAAATATCATGAATTCTTCACTTCGTACGGTATTAGTCAGGTTCTTTCTATAAACCCTGGTAAGACCATAATAGTTCTATTTAAGATCCGTAGACTGCTACGGTTGGGTGCACTTTCTATGAGTGAAAATGTCATTCCCTATACTGATGAGGTCAAATAACTGTGTGTGACATTAGATTCAAGTTTGAATTGGAGCACTCATATAGACAGAACGGTAACCAAGGGCAATAGGGTCGTTTGGGTTGCAAGGAGTCTTGTAGGTAAAATATAGGGTTCAAACACGAAAATTATCATGTGAATCTATAGGATGTTCACAAAACGCATGACAACTTATGCGGCGATAACATGGTGGCCAAAGGTAATAGAGAAAACCGCCAGCCGAAGCTCCCTAAAATACCACGCCTGTAATGTCTGCACACAGAGAAAAAATATGCCATTTTCCAACTGAAATTCTGTTACACACACAAAAAAATATACCAGAAAAAAATTTAACAAACTCGTTTGTTTGATATAAAAGTTAAATACAATAACCCTTTGAATTTGATTCAAACATTATATTTATCACTATTGTAACTTTTAAAAATAACACTCAACAAAATGCATTCATAAACAAATAATTGAATAATTCTTCATTTTCAATAAACATAATACTTGAATCAAAGTAAAAATAATTTTTTTTTAATTTTGGCCGTTATTTTGATTTTTTTCAAGGCATGCTATGTTTTGTTCTTCTTTTTGTAAGTTTGTCTATTACTTTTGTAGTTTCATATTTTAGTTGCTCTTTGGACTTTGATGCGGTTGCACATATTATGTGTGAACCGGAAAAGTTTAATGAAATTATAAATAATAAAATACTAAATAATAGTAATATGAAAGATTTAGAATTTTATTGCACCTTTTATACTTTTTGTTGTTTTTTTTTATTTTTTAATAAATAAAATTAAATTTAACATGTTTTTTTATATAAAAAATTATTAAAACTTTTTGTTAAATCAACACATTCTTTCATTAGAAAATCACAAAAATTCAACAATTGCGTTTTATCAAATCAACAACTTTCTTTATTGACAGAAAAACAAAATAATTTCAACAACGTGCTTACAATTTTCATTATCAATTCTGCAAAAATCGTCATCACAGGAAATTCAAAAATTTTTTTTATTGAATCTGCGATTTTCGTATTCAAATATGAAAATTATTTTTTTGTGTGCACCTACTAAAATAGGTAGGTGCAACTGAATATTTGTTATCACAATAAAATTCGGTTTATGCAACTGAATTTTAGTTGCAATACCCAAAATATTTAGGAATCACATTCCAATATTGGTTGTAGCAACCAAAATAGGCTTAGCAATTCGGTTCGCAATTTTTTTCCTGTGTGTGGTCATTGTTGGTGTCATGAAGACCTGCATTGTTGGAATGGTTATTGTATTATCATTAAAAGGACCAATGTGAGGATTTTGGAACCTATGTCCACAGTATTTTAGGATGTGTTCTGGGATTAATGTTGACAGGGGTCATAGGAAGAGCACATCGCTATCTTTTCTGATATCCCTGCACCTCTCCTCGTTCTATCGTCATGAACGTTTACATCGGGGCTCGTTGCTTTGTAGCAATTGGCTGCACATGATAAAGTGACTCTTTTCTGGATACCGGAACTTAGTGTTAATGAGGGCATAGAGGGGCGGATATTTTGCTATTGGCTAGCCTTTTCAGCTTTTTATAGCGTTCAGGTGTCTTCCTCTCATGCTAGAACATTGCAAATGTTCAGCCAATCCCAAAAAAGTGGGCGGCTAATAATCCTGAAAATGATCGACCAATCACAGTATTCTCTGTACTCCTCAAGGCAATTGAGAGCCGGATTAATTCCCTTCTTGTAAATTATATAGAGTTAAATTTACTTTTGGGCGATGGACAATATAGCATTCGTAGAAGTCTCTGAGCGTTCCTATCGAAACGATGGAGTAGATCCATTCACCAGTTTAATGAGAATAATCTAATTGCTTTAGGTAGTTCCAAGGCATTCGTTCGTGTGTTACAAGGTGCGCTTGTGTCAAAGCTAATTCTTTTTGGTGTCGGTTATTACTTCAGTCGATTTATATCGAGCTTTCTCAGATATCGCTCTATACCTTTTATTATAGATGGGATCTTATCTGAAGAGTTTCAGCTGAATTCAGGGGTGCCGTAAGGTTCTGTTCTTTCCCTTTTTATTTTTTTCCCGTCTTTCTTAATGACCTTCTTTATCACTTTTTCAACCTTTTATAGATGACAGCTATATTTGTCATTTATTTTATTGGAATCGCCTTTTAGAAATTGGTAGCAAGAGACAGATTATGAATGACCACTTAACCGTGGCCAAATATTGCATGTTGACCAACAGGGCTGGGGAGATTTCAACGTCATATCTTAATATGAGCTGTATCGATCGGAAACTTATGATGTTCTGGGCATGAGAATTCAGTGCACTGTCCGTTGGAATAAAGTGTCGAAAGCAGAATTGAAGTTTCTAGCTTTTTTGTAACGGTGCGCTCCATTCGATATTCTTACTATATAAACCACCTTTATCGGTCTAGAATGCAATACAACTCCCTTATATGCGCAGTAGCTTTAAAGTATATTTTGAAGCTTTCGGACAGCATACAGAGGAGAGCGTCGGAGTTTATTAGTGATAGTACGGTATCGAATCTATTGATTCATTGGGAGGTATTCTGCTAGTATAGGTGAACTTATTCCTATAGCTGAGTTTTTGTCCGGTATACTCCCAAGTACAGTAGAGCTCATCCGTTTGTGATCGATTATGCAGTAAATCACACAACATATTAAAAACAAACTCACCGCAGATTTCTTCTTTATATTTTGAGCCTTACAATGAAAAAATAGAAATTTGTTATTGCAAATGTCTTTATTGTTTTCAACATATTCTTCTTAATTATCTATACACTTTTGCATGCGTTAGAACTACTTGTCATTTTTTTCCATTCCGCGTGACAGCATTTTTCCATTCCGTGTGAGACACCACCAAAACATGGTTTTTGAATGTATCTATTAATTCGATATTTTGGCTTTGAGCCGATGTGTGCTAGTTCGCATTGTCATGGTAAAGAACTATCCGTTTTGGGGAGGTTAGTTATCATTCAGAATTAACTGTTCTACATTTTTCTAACGGCACTGTTGCTACATGACCAGTTTTTCTAACAACTTTTCTTGGATTTAGTTAATCATGAAACACCCATACAGTCGACTGCGGATTAGTTTCAGGCTCATATTCATATATCCATGATTCGGCACCTGTAACGATTTATGCACGTCTTTTGAAGTACCGCTATTGTACTTCTTGAGCATCTTTTTAAGCTGTTGTAAAGTTATGAGGAATCCAACGAGAATAAGTCGTTTTTACGGCTAAATTTGGATGAAATATTTTATTTGTGCTGGTGGAACTTATACCTAAGATAGTCTCAATCTCAAAGTATGTCATATCACGATCTTCAGTTTTTGCACAGCATCAATGTTTTCTAGCACAACTGATTTTGGACGACCTGCCCGAAATTTGTCCTGAAGCGAATACCAGCGTTTCACAGTGGCAAAGGATTTCATCACCAAAAGTTTAAAATTTAATTTTTCTATACACTCTTGTCTAGATAATCCACATCGAAAGTCATAATAAATCATTGCCCAAAAATGTTCGTGTTAATTCCATTTTTTGCTGACACACGACTTTTACTTTTTTGTATACAACACAAATGACGAAAAGTTCGAAGAAAGGATATGATCAAAAATGTTGTTTCTAGTGGAAATGTCAGCTCGCGCCTAACAAGTGTTGAAGTGTCTACAACTTAAGTAGTTACCCTCGTAACATAAAAAGTCTCTAACCAAAAAAAGCTTCAAAAAGTTCGCCAACTTTAGATTAGATGGCGCGTAGCAACTGTTGTAAGGTTTAATATCTCGCACAATTAGAGTATTACTGTTTTTGAAACCAATATCTTCCATCACTTTTCATCTCTCTTCTATCCCTTTTCCAGAGAAAGAAACACATTAATTAATAAGAAAAATTTCCTGAGTGTTACTCGTCTTAAAAAAAGTTATACAATCAGATTATTAAAAAATTTTATCCGAATTTTGTCCTCAGTCAAATCTATCAAATTATTACTCTGTATGAAGTGTAATATAAAGAAAGGTTTATTAATATACTTAAGATGCAATTTAATACAAGGCTGTATACTAGACCGTGCCGCAAAAAAAAGTTCGCCGTACACCGACGAATCAATATTATTTTTGAAAGGAGGTTTAAAAAAATTTTTTTTTTGCCGAACGTAGGGGTCGCCTTTTTACATTTTTCCTTATATCTTTGGCATTTACAGTTCGATCTTAAAGTGTGATACATCGATGTTTTTTTTTTGAGGGGAACAATGTTTTGCTCTAAGGGCCATTGTATCTACCTACCAGATCTCAGTTGCCACCACCCTAAGTCAGAAAATTAAAGTTCGCAAAAAAAATTATAAAACCTTCATTTGTGAAAAGATAAAGTTTTATATGCCTAATGCAAATGTTCTTGCATATAGTTGCCAAAGTTGTTAATTTGCTTTCAATTTGGTTAATTATTTTCTTCACCTAAAATAAAATTGATATTTTTAGAAAAGTTGGTAAAATTTAAAACTTTTTATTAAAGTCCGATGATAATAAAATAAAAAACTACAACACTTGTTAGAATGAAAACAAAACAAAAAACATACTATGAAATAATGTGCAATGAAATCAATAAATATGTGTTCTTAATTAGTAAAACGTATTGTTTAATTTTGTTTAATAATAAAAAACAATTAGGGATCTGTTCTGTAGTATTTGAATATGGAAAAAACAAAGATTTTTGTAGAGACATTTTTGTGTTAATTTTAATAAAAAAAACAAATGTTTTTATATAATAAAAACAATTTTCAACAAAAAAAAGTATTAAAAAATAAAATTAATATTAAAAATGTTAAATTAATAACAAACAAAAGAAAAAACAATTTATATAATTTAAAAGTACTGAAGAAAAAATAAATTAAGAAAATTTACACTTCTCAATAGTAACAATCTATCAAATAATCTATACCACTCTCAATAACTTAAAAACAAACAATCTCTTTCTAAATAGCTCTTTCTCTATATGTTTCTCTCTATATTATTACGCCTTTATGCCTATTAATTTATCCTTGCTTTAAATAAAAAAAAAATGACACAGTGGTTTCAACAAGACAAATATTCTAAATTAAACAATTTAACTATTTTAAATTCTTTAAATGAAAATTTATATTCCTAAATCCCCACTGTGCCCTAAATATTTTCCATACTCAACTTGTAGCGAATCTTTAGAATATTCTTTTAATTTTTCTTATTATTTTTTATTCATTTTTCAGATAATGTAATATTAAATAATATACAAAAATATATACATAATTATTTGATATATGGCTTTAGTGTTCAGCATATCCTTGTTTTTTTAGTTAAATAATTATTAAAAATATATATTTAGCAAAAAGAAATTAAATAAAACATATTATGACATAAATAAAATTCATACCGCATAAAAACACTTAAAATTGTCTTTAGTAACAATTCAAAAACAGAAAAATATATATTAAATGCAAAAAAAAAACATTGTAGGGATCATTTTATTGAAACATTAACAAATATTATATTAATACCGTTATTATGAAAACAAAACTCTACTAAATCTAATACAGAAAAATGATACAAAGAATTCAAATTCAAACTATTATAATTATTATTATAATTAAAAAATAAACAAAATGAATAAAAATATATATCAAAGACAACTAAATATGATAAATCAACTAAAACAAAATAGAAAAAATAATAAAAATTCATATAATAAAATATACTGTAAAACAAAAAATGTGAAGTTTTAATTTTTTTATTAAATATAATTTTAGTAAGGGGAGCCGGGAAGTTTAAATGTGACGTAATTAGCCAAATAAAGTAAAATTTTATGTGATAATTCATAAAAAACATTTATTTGGTATTTGAAGCTTGTTATAGTACATAGTTCGCTTAATAAAGATTATGATTCGTAATTGTATTTTAACTATAAATTAATTTTTCGATTTGATACTGGCAACACTATTGTACTTTCTCTCTTCTCCCAAATAAGTCGTAAGTGATGTACAAATTTAGTAAACGATTGACTCGGTAATCGGAAGTGAAAATGTATTTTCTTAAATTAGAGAACTAATGATGTGCTAAGATAAATTTAAAAGCCATTAAAAATATTTTATTTTATTTATAAAGCAAATCAATTGAAATGTGTGTAAAAAAGTAATTTTTTAGAACATATTATTCAAAGCATACAAAAGTAATCGAATTTCGAATAATGTTTTGACAGTCTGTACAACACTATTGTTTTGTTTTTATTTTTACATTTTTCTGGAAATTTTTTCGAAAAAGGTCATTGGCTACGCAATTGTTGTGGCTTTTTTCAGTTTAATGGATGCAAGTTGTTGGAAGCCACACATTCTAGGGATGGGATGGCTTTAATAAATCATTTCATGCCTGAAAATAAAATAATTAACAATGGCTTCCTCAATCCAAACTTTATAAAAGGTTTAAAGTTTAATTATTAAATTAGCTTAAAATCCTGCAATAACACTGTTATAAAAGTTTATGAATTAGACCATTAGTTTTCAAACTAATATTATAGAAATTGAAACAAAAATATTAATAATTGACGAACTTAGTTTCTTTTGGATATCCGTAAATATTTCAGCGCCCAAATTTGTCAAAAATGTATCATGGCGGCCTTAGCAAATTGACTAAAACTATTTAGTTTAAACTACTAAAAATTAGTTAAAAATGATGCTGCGGAAAAAATTGTTAAATTAGCGGATTATTTTTGCTATATATTAGTAAGATAGGAATAGCAAAAACAAAACTGTTAAATATACAGAATTTTAGTTATGTTTGAGTTAAATTTTTGTTAATAAAAACAAATTAACCTGCTAAAATCAGCAAAAAATTTTGATAAATTATTAGCAAAATTTTAAAACAGCAGTTTAAAAAATTTTTTAGCAAATATTTATTTATGCAGATTTTAGCAGAATAGACTGCTATTTACATTCAACTAAATTTAGTTTAAAAATAGCAAAAAATTTAAAGATGTAATAGTTTATTTTTCCTATTTTCAATCTACTAATATTTAGCAAAATTTATTACAGATTTTACAGTAATTTAAGTTAATTTAAATATAATTAAAATTCTGTAAGTTTAACAGTTTTAATTTTGTTGTTATTATTTTACGAATATTTAGCAAATCAGTTCAGTTTTAATCACATCAGTTTTAACTAATTTTTAATAACTTTCTCTGCTATTTTAACAGATTTATTTCTATGAGTGTAATAACAATTATGTGAATTATAATACTGAATTATACAACTGGATATTGGCTTTCACGACCAAAAATATAATTTAATATAAAAACAGTTGTCGCATGAATTCGATTGACAACAAATTCGGGGACATAACTGGGACTATTTCCTAGGTGTACCTTTCATGAATTGTGCGGGGTTTTATTACTTGCAAGGTTAGTAAAAAGCTTGCAAATAAATTCAAAAGTTGGATTAATGAAACATGTTTCATTAATCCAATGAAACCGTTCTTTGGGGACTTTCCAATGAAAAAATTCATTGTATTAATGAACAAATTCATTAATACTATGTACAAAATTCTATCAGTGTAGAGACAATCTGACAATAAAAATATAAACAATAATACAATTTAATGGAATATCACTGATGAAGCCTGTCCATAAAAAAAGGCAGAAACTGGATCTAGTTTGATTTGCAAATTTAATGTGTTTATAACTTTTGAAGAAAATGTTTAGGTATTCTTCTTCTTAACCTCAAACCTTCGAAACCTTGAAGTTTTTACGAAAAACGTCGCCGGAGTCTGAAAAGTCCTCAAAATGTGATGGAGATGATTAAATCAGAGATTATTTTTTAACCACAAAAAGTTTATATTTCCTGAAAAGATTTGAATTTATTTTCATCATTTTTGTTTATATTCACTTTATTAGAAGCTGATTTTTTATATTCCAGTTATAAATTTTAACTAAAAACTTCTAATATTAAAAAAATTCTTGTTTTTTAAGTACTTAAGAATGCAATTACGGACACTCAGAGGTTCGTGATCAACATTTGGAAAACGTTAAATTTTCATATCGGTTTTGATATACCCGTGGGAGCCAGCTGTCGTTATTAACAAAAGGAATTACTGGCCAACTTTTCTTTGACGCTACACCAAAAAAATATAACTCTTTTAAAGTTAAAACACTTTGCAGAATGGGAGGAAGTACAGGATTGAATGCTAGTCAATTGCTCGCATGCAATCAGAAATTGAGGAGTATTTCAAAAGAAATTATTTCAGGAACATAACTGTATACTCTACGATATCAACATGTAGGCTCAGGATTTCCAAAAAACAGACTGGAATAATTTAATTACGACCCTTTGGAAAAACCTAAAAAGAACTCCACCATATCTTTTCGAATAAAATTTGGAGAATTTCAATTGAAATTAATTGTGAATTCTATTTGGAATTTGTCAAATCTGATTTTAAAACTGAACAAAAATAACGGTAATTATTTTTTTCTTACAATATTGAGAAAATTTTAAGAGAAATTTAGATTTTTTATTTCGAAATGAGAAATTTCTAAAATATATTAGCTTTCTCCATTTCAAATTTAGAAAATTCCATTACAAGTTCAGTTCTGCAATTTTAATGAAAAAAAATCAAAATACAATTTAGTCTTTTTCCCTAAAGCACCATACGTTGTTTTTCACGTGTAAAAATTTTACTCGAACTTTAAAGGCCTCAAATTTTAATTTAAATTAGAAAAATTGACAATTTTTCAATTTTATATCAAAGACACAATCACTATATACTGAAATGTGATTTTTTCCCCCAAGAAAAATAATAGTCTTGTACATTAAATTCGCTTGAAATCAATATCTACTCAGTTTTCACGTGAAATTCACTGTCGTGGAAAATTATCTTTTTTTTATATGGAGTGAAATCGAAAAGTATTTCACTTTTAAAGTCGACTTTATATTTAAACATACGGTTTTGATCATTTTGTGTATGAAAATCCTAAAGGAATATTTACATTTTAAACATTTTAATTGGTTGAAAATAAATTAACGAATAAGAATGCTCCAAAAATAAACTAGGTCAAAGCATACTACCAACCAAAATTTTAACTAAAGTCGACTTCAACAAAAATATGCATTTGGAATATTTAAATAGTAAGGGCATTTATTTTTATTTAAAAAATGTTCAACTAAAATTGGAATTTTGTATTAAAAAACGCGAAATTTTAAAATGAAATTTCTTTTTGTCATTTGAAATTAGAAAAATTTCAAACGCAATTGTTCTACATAAAATTTTGAAAATCTAATTTGAAATTTAGATCTTTTAAGTACATTCCTCCACAAACTTTAATTGTTTTGTAATCAAAATTATCAGTGTTTTAACAAATTTGTTAAAATATCTATTGAAATTTTTAAATGACGACTGGTTGAATCAAAATAAAGAAACAATTTTATACTTCATCTAATTTGTGCATAACAAATTTGTATTTCTTTCACTTTATCCGTTTTCTCTCCTTTTCCCTTTGCTGGGGGGGGGGCGGGAATTTCCCTTTCCCCCCTGGAGCCGCGCATGCCACAGTCACATATATAATTATATGTGGGGTTATATATGACAATATATAATTAGATATTAAAATATTATTAATCCCAAGTTGCAGTAAACATAACTTTTAGGTGCTGTTGGCAGAAAATGGGTTAATTTTTTTAAGATCTGTAAAAAAATATTTACAAGTAAATTGAATTGAGTTAAAAAAGTAAAAAAAAAATAAAATTTTTGTGTCCGAGCTGGGATTCGAGAGTAGGGTCTCGCAGGTTATATGTGACTATATATAATTATATATTAAACACATAGAAAATATTATTGATGTGGGATTATATATAATCATATCTCAAATTATATTTTTAATCTTGCACCTTATATGGCATAATATATAACTATGTCTTAGAGCATTTAATATAATATATAATCATATATAAAAATATCTTACATCATACAACCAAAAAATTTTTATAGGAAGACATATATCATTATATCTCAAAATATATGGCTTATATGCCACCATATGTGATCATATATTATGTTACATATGATCATTTATTATTATATATGACAATAGATCTGTCTGTATAGCATATATGGTTGGTATCTAATTTTATAAAATACAGTATACAAAAATATATGGTTATATAAGGTACAACATAAGAAATATATAATTATATATGGCTATTTATGACAACATATTTATTCACATATTATAAGATAAAACAAGATATTAGTATATATGATATATTAATATGATTCGTCACATTACGTTTAAGCTCGAGTAACGAAGTATTAATGGAAAATTCTAATGTTATTTTCTGTGACATAATTGGATTTGTAAAAACTCGAAAAAAAAACAGTATGACAGTGGTGATAAACAAAATAGTACCCACAAACTTCATAAAATGTAAGAGGAAGAGAGCCTGCGTTGTGGTTCATTCCAATTTGGATAAAATTTGAATATGTGACAGAGGAAACAGAAACAATAATAATAATGTGTACAAAATATGATCTCACTTAAAACTTTTTCCATACTTTTAAATTTTTAAACAGTTACTGAAATTATATTTGTTCCTTTTTTGTAACAAAACGATAAAAATAAAAAAATATTTTAATTTTTGCATCAAAAATACAAAAATATTTTTTTGGACTTTCTATATTTTCATATATTTAGTTAGAATATTGTTCTACCTCAAGTCCAAATTCTAATATGACATTGTCATACTAGATTTTATTTGTTTCAAAAAGATTGATCATTTCTATGATAGACAATACAATTGTTTCGTGGGCATCACCCCAACTCACCAGTTGTCCGCAATTAGAAAATGATGATTGGAAGACACAAACCGAGACATTACATAAGGTACAAAAGTTCATCGGGACGAGAATTTTGTACTTTTGATCAAAGTAGGAAAATAAACTGTACACAACATGTACGGTTGAGGACCACATACTCTAGCTATCATTTTAGCTGTTGTGTGTTTGTACACAAACCGAATGCGGTACACTACGATTGTCTGATGACGAACGCAAACGCTGCGATTTTGTACTGTACTTTCAACACATATTCACACCCGTAGCGTACCGAATTCGGGTTGTGTGTACAAACACAAACGATATGCTTGTGTACTGTGTTCGCGATGTGCGGTACGCAACCCTAAAGTACGGTTCGTTAGAGTTTATTTTCCACTCTGCTTTTGATTATTAACCGTCTGATATAGTGACATAAATCGACCTTTTTAAAAAGCAACATTTTACATAAAATTACCCCTTGAGTACCAGTAGATGTATTAAGGCACCCATAAAATATATGGAATTTGCAAAAGTGTTATCTTTTCACCTCCCCACGCATTTTCCAGTAGATTGGGAGTAATAAATAATATCCCCGCAAAAATTTGACAGAAAAATGCTACCAGGCATAACTACAGGCAATGAAGTGCCTAACATTTTTCTCATACACACATTTGATGTATCAATGACGCGTCATGGTGATTTAAAATTTGTGTTTAACCCAGGGTTGGCAGGCAATACCTCTAAGATACCGTTTTCGATTCAAAACCCTTTCAGCTGACTACCGTTACCGAAATAACCGAAAAACCGTTATCCTTAATATAACGTTACCGAAATAAATGAAATATCGATATCCTTATAATACCGTTACCGAAATAACTAATATACCGTTATCTCTAAAATACCGTTACCGTTATTTTTAATGTTCTGCTTTTGGTAATTGCACGTGGTTATTGAGTATTTTTCGTACATTAAGTTGGTAAATCAGTTCTGTTTTTAATCTCGTTTGCTTTTTGTAAAAAATTTTGCGGTATACACGGAAATAATTGACGACCGTTAATCTTAAAATACCGTTACCGAAATAACTGAAAAACCGTTAACCTTAAAATAACGTGTCCGAAATAAATGAAATACCGCTAACCTTAAAATACCGATACCGAAATAAATGAAATAGCGTTACTCTTAAAATACCGTTACCGAAGTAATCTAAAATAGCGTTACCCTTACCGATAAAGTCATCCATGGTTTAACCATATAAATCACTTTGATTTTAACCACTTAAATCACCATGACGCGCTATTGGTATGTCAAAAATGTGTATGAAAAAAAAGCTAGTCACATTATTGTCTGTATATAAGTATGCTTATTCAGTATTTCTCTGTAAACATTTACTTTAAGAGTTATAGCCAAATAAACTTTGAACTAATTTTAGCTCAAATAAAAATAATTTTTATTTTTATTATGCCTAATATACCGGAAAGTGTGTTGGGTGGTGAAAAATTAACACTTTTGCACATATGGGTCCTCTCTGAGCTTCAATCTTAATAAGTACGAAATTAATTCTTAAAAACATTTTAAGTTCTGACTTATATCTGACATTGAAACTCAATTTTAAACTTTGATGTCTTCAGAGACTTATAGTATAATTTCCCTTTAATTGAAGAGTTAGATGTAGGGAATGCATCCCGGGATTTCCCGTCCCGGTATTCCCGGAAAATTAAGCATTTTTCAGTTCCCGCATTCCCGGGAATTTGGACCGGGAATCCCAGGATTTCAAAAAATGCAGTTTAGAATAATAAAGTTAATTATTTTAAATTTTCTTATGCTAAATTTTCCAACCTTTTGAAAATAGTAAACATTTTACATTACAAAGAAAAAACAGTACCTAGGCTCCGACAATGGAATTTGTAAAAGCAATCACATTTTCTTTTAAATTGAAATTTTATTGCCAACAACTTTTTTGTTTAAAATATTTGTAACTCGTTTGTAAATTGTTATCTTTCATATAAAAATTGTTTAAAAATAAAAATTCGAAGTTACAAAAAAAAATTTTTGTTTGTATTTACAAATTTCTTTTTTGGTGCCTTTTTAAAGTTTTTTTTTTTATTTACAAATTTGGTATGAGAAAGCTATTTAAAAATTTAATTGAAATTTTGTAAATTCTTTCTGTGTAGGCTTGTTCGTTTACTTACTACAATTTGTTACTTTTCCTACAACTGGAAAAATTCAAAGAATAACCAAAACAATGATTGAGCAAAAGTAGCAAGATTTTCGAGTTAACGAACACACTGATCAATTTGTGTACTTGATCGAACTTTTTAAGTTCCTTTCAGTGCCTCTTAAAATCACTTAAATAGTGTTTGTATAAAAAATTTTAATCGCACTTATTCTGTACAGAATTAAAGACAAATTTGTCCATTGATTTTTAGAACTGTTCAAGTAAGTTAAAATTTATTCCCATAATTTTAAAAAAATTTTTACAATTTTATAAAATTATTTTCTATATTAATTTTTTTATTTTTTGACGGACAAGCTTTTTAGTTTAAAAATTAGTTTTAGTTTATTCAGTTTTTAAAAATATATAATTAGACTTATATAATTTCTGATATAAAATTAATTATTTCTCACTAGGAAAATTCTAAGAAAAACCACTTTAGCTTTCTCACAATCATGAAAATTTGAAATTTTTAAGATATTTTATTTATAAATTTTTTTAATTATTACGAAATATTTTCTAATTTATTTCGCTTGCGGGATCCCGGGATCCTGGGAATTAAAGATAAATTTCCCGCTTTCCCGGGAAATCAAAAAGTGTGGGATTTTCCATTCCCTAGTTAGATGGTTAAAATATTCTACAAAAATATTTGTCGTGAAATCCTACTATAAGTCTCTGCAGACATCAAAGTTGCAAATTTAAGTACAATACCAGAAATAAATCAAAATTTTAAATGTGTTTAAGGGTTAATTTCGCACTTATTCAGAATTGGTGCTCAAATGTCCCAAAAAACTGGATTGTAAACCATGAGGAACATTTCTTTGGAAAATTTTATCCCTCTAACTCTTCAACTTACGGTTTTTTGTCAGTTTTTAAAATGGGGCCAAAAAAGCTCCTTTAATTGAAGAGTTAAAGGGTTAAATAGTTCCACAAAACTGTACCTAGTAGTGTTTTACATAAGTTTGATGACCACATCCTATACCCAAAATGGAAGATTCACATGGGCTTTCTGTCATGGAATGGACGAAATATTAAAAAAAAAACTTATTTTGCTCTTAATCTCCGCTAAATTTCCTATTATATGATGAAGAGTATACGTATTTACAGATTTCCAAAATTAAATTAGAGACATTCAAAATTTAGTTTTGATACAAATTTTGAAGTTTACCGCTAAAATCATGGTCATGAGAGTGTTAAAAGATTGTATAAAGAAATGTTTGCCTTTTCATTGTGTAAGCAATAGCTATGTAGCTTAGAAGCTTCTAGTTTAAGAGTTATAGATGGATAAATCCGTGAACCTAAAAAGGACATAAATATAAACGGCCTGGCCGGTTTACATCGCAGAAATCTAATTTTTGCACAGATATTATTTTTAACTCTCAACCTATTCGAAAATGAGATGGGAACTAGAAAAATAACACTTTTGCACATATGAGTGCTCTAATATGTACATTAGAGTGGGTCGATTTAGCAATCGATATAATAATTTTACTTATATACTTTTAGAGGTAAAAGTATATATCCCACATTTTTTATCCGATTTTCGTAAGTAATACCTTTCTGGAAAGGTTGTATTCTTATATTGTTTACAACTTCATTAGTTGTTTCAAAAAGCTATCGCAAGATGGCGCTAATCTAGTATTTATTAAAAAAATTGATATTTGGGCGCTTCGAAAATGATTTTTTTGATATGTCGTAGTGCCAAAAGCTATCGAAAAATCGATGGCCCAATATCGATTGCTAAATCTATTTATGTACTTAAAAGACGATTATGGACTTCCTAGCCCTAGTTATAAACAATTGTTAACAAGCAATACTTTAAAATTTAACAAATGTTTCTGGTGAAAAAATCGATGGCACAATTCAAAAAATTGTTCTCCATACAAATCGACCCACTGTAATGTAGGGTAGAGGGGGGATCCTTCGCCAGTGGGGCACATACACTAATCCCATTTTTCTCCGATGTTAAGGGAGATAAAAAATTTGAAAAAAATATATTTTGTGCATTTTTCAATTACCCTTCCTTGACATTCACTTTGACGAATTTATATCACATGTGGTCGTAGACAGGCGTGTTTTTGTGTTTTTTGGGGTGCCAAAAAAATAATTGAAAGCAACTACATTTTGCAATAACTTCCTCAAATCGTGTGATAAAAAAATAATTTTTCATTATATTAGACCTATGATCCTAATCTTTCAAATAATAGTAATTTGATTTTAATAAATGCTTAAAAAGTGCGAGAAATATTAATTTTATGTTAGTGTCTGTCTCTGGGGCACAATCACCAGATGGCCCCTGGAGCTTCACAGAGTTGGTGCATCCATGTCCAAAATGCTCTATAAGACTTTTTTATATTTTTTTAAAAATATGTTTAATAGTAAATTATAACAATCGTGTTCATTCTTAAATTTATATTAATTATTCAGTTTTTTGTAATTTTGAAGAATCATTTTATTATAGTTTTAAAATTTTTTTTTTTAATATAGTGGAGATTTATTGATTAAAATAATCATATACCTTAAAGAATTTATTCTAAATTATTTATTTCAGTCATTAAAACATTGACTTGCCGTATTAACAATATTTTTTTTTTGAAATTGTATCTAGCTCTTTTGGCGAATATCTCCCAAGTTTGGGGCAGTTACACCGATTTGGGTTAGTTTGAAAATAATTAAAAAAGTAATAGACAATATGCAAATAATTAGAATAAAAATCATAGAAATTAAAGCCAAGATATGTAGATCTTCAATTTGAAAGTAAATTTGAAAAATAATTAGGGGTAAAGAAAAGACAGTGCTTTGAAAAAAAAGTGGCGAAGGATCCCCCTCTACCCTACATATGTTTGTGTGTTCGTTGTCAATTACGTTTGTATATTTATATGAAATTTTCTTCAATTAATCGATTAATTTTAAAATTTTATTGTATTGGCCGGTTATGGGAAAAATCCCGAATAATTAATTGGGCGATTAATCGATTAAAATAAAAAGACAATTAATTGAATACCCAGTACTTGTACCACCTGTTAAAGTGCCTTGCCACATCTTCTCCATTTGTATTTTTCTGAGTGGGTAGTGCTTTGCGATTGTGTTTTGAAGAATTTTAGAAAATTTAGCCAAACCATAAGATCATTAAGTTGGCGAAAATTTAAATGTTCTGACATTTTAATCTATTATTACTCCAAAACCTGATATGGTAAACAATTTCTGAATTCAGCGCCAAAAAATCTATTATATCCATCTCATTTCTTTTATATAAGTGAACCATGCAGGACTGTGTACTTTATGTTTAATAATTGCAGTAAGTAGTTGATATGAATATTCATGATTACATATAACAAATGCAATATAAATTTTCATTATGCCTTTTACTATTTAAATTTTGAATTTTGCATAATTAAGTTTTATTTTTCATATGTTTATGAAGACCATAACTTCTTATTATGCTAATTAAAAGTGGCTGCATCTTTTATTTTATTCTATTTATACCAGAAACAAACTCAATGTCTGACCTGTTATTATCTTATTCAACTTAAAAAATAAAAAAATTAAAGTAGGCCGAACCCGACCACAGTGATTCCGTACACCACTGTAGGATTTGGGTTGTATTCATGAAAGCAGACCGAATTCTGGGTATGGAACTGAATGCTATTTGACTATTTCAATAAAGTTCATTTAAGAAAATACCCGTGGCTATATATTGAGGCGGCTATGTCCAAATGTGGTCTGATTTTATTAACGATTTAAGGGTTTTTATAACATTTATAGTACAAAAATAACCAGTATCTGATATTAAACTCTTATTTAGATAGAAGCTTTCTATGGGAGTTAGGTCTGTATATGGGCAGATTCTAACCAAATTTTATAGGGTTTGTCCTTGGCAAAGGAAAGCTTATGTGCAAAGTTTTATCAATATACTTACATTGGTATTTGCCAAATGTATTTTGATCACAAGCTTTATTCTGTCGATCGGTATGCTTAAAGGTGAGTCTATATTAGGGATGCCGAACGGGACTGGTTTTGACCAATCCCGGAATTCGGGATTTTGAAAATTTAAATCCTGGTATTCCGGGATTTTTCGGGATCCCAGGATTTATCGGGATCCCGGGATTTTTTGGGGTTTCGGGATTTTTTGTTTCATCATATTTTTAATTTTAAAAATAAATAGCTGAAATAAACCCTACAAATTTAAAAAATTCTTTATAAATCTACTTATTATTTCTTGTAGTATGAAGAAATATGTAAACAAATTAAGCCGGATTAACAATGCTGGAGTACTCCACGCTGCAGAGTGGAGTGTGTAAAATAGAGATATCATGATAGAAAAAATATGTAAGTGCCAAAAGAAAGGAACAAAATCCACTCAGAGTGGAGTGCTAAAGCATTGTGAATCTGGTTTTAAATTAAAACTACACTTATAGAAATAAGTATGTAAAAATAGCAGAAAAAGCGACTAAAAATTAACAAAAAAGTTTCCGCGATTAAAACTACTGAAATCAGTAGAAATTGTTTGCTAAATAATTCTTAAATTTCCGAAATATAAGAAATATACTTATGAGTTAAATTTAAGCAAATTGCAAATTACAATTTACCGCTTAAGAAAAGTAACGAAAAGTAGCTAATTCACTGCTATATCTACAAATTTTCAGTTATATTTGGCTAAAATTAATTGAATGCAAATACAAACTACTCTGCTGAAATCATCAGAAATATTTAGTGATTATTATTTTTTTTTAAATCAACTAACATAAAATATTAAGCACATACCTCTGCTGATTTCAGAAAGGCAGATTGTTAGATTTTTCGAATTTCACAAAAATTTGCTGTTTTTAGTCGACAAAATTATTTTGCATGAACTTATGATTTTAACAAATCATCAATAAACAATAAACATATATCAATAAAACAATAACATAAATAAAAAATATGAAAACTTGTCAATTTAAATACCGAATTTTGTCGTTAAAAAGTTACAGAATTGCCCCTCGGTATCGATTATAACATTGACAAAAAAATTAGAATTTTTTGAATTTTATTGTTATTTTGTATGAAAAGTTATGACTTTCAGTCTTAAAAATAGTCTTAAGACGGTCACAATGAGTCACAAGTAGGAATAGGCACCTATATAATGCTGAATTACGATTTTCAAAAGTTTCACAGCTGAATAAAAGTTTCTAAATTATTAAGGTTTTTCTTCAAAATTATTTACTCTGTAATCTATTTTAATCTCTTACACTGTGAGACAAATGGTAGGGGTCAGTGATCGGGAAGGGTTCAAACTACCGGGGAAAGTTATACCGGTAGAAAAGAAGTTATACGTGTCCCGGCGTTTCGCTGGGTCACTTCTAGGAATCGAGATATATCTTTTTTTTGACATAACTCGAGAACCACTAGTCCGATTTTGCTCAAACAATTTTAAAAAAATTAAAAATTACAATTCCTTTAATCTGTTCATATAACGTTTTTCTATATAGTCAACAGTTTTGCCGGTAAAAATAAATGTATGAAGAAAAAAATATTTTTTGCCTAAAATATTAAAAAAAAGTAATAAACAAAAGGTTATTGATTTTTATGGTAGCGGTAACAAACATTTATTTTTACCGGCAAAACTGTTGAGTATATAGAAAAACGTTATATGAACAGATTAAAGGAATTGTAATTTTTAATTTTTTTAAAATTGTTTGAGCAAAATCGGACTAGTGGTTCTCGAGTTATGTCAAAAAAAAGATATATCTCGATTCCTAGAGGTGACCCAGCGAAACGCCGGGACACGTATAACTTGTTTTTGACCGATATAACATTTCCCATTGGTTTAATCCCATCCCGATTTTGACTGTCGCATAGTGTTATTTATGAATGGGAAAAATTAGTTCTTTAATAATATTTATTAAGATGTTACATTTATGTGATTTAGGTCGAATATAACAACCAAGTGTAGAAACGGTAATGACATCATAATTTTTTGGACTACCAGTAATGACACCCACTTACCTTCTGCATTATTTTAAAACATATAATAATGAGTTACTGATAATGACTTATTTTTATCATTATTTCAAATAGAAAATAATATTCTAGATTTTTTTGAACATTTTTTGAAATCTATTTTTAGACTCAATATTTTTTAAACATTGGTAGGGACCACTTATTTTTTGATTTTTTGTATGTTGGCGAGTAAGCTTACTTGTGTGCAGCAGGTCAATTATGTTTTTATCTATTAAATATTACATGTCGATATAGCTCAGATGGTAGAGCTATTGACTGGCAATCTGTAGACCCAGGTTCGATTCCCGTACCAGCAAATTTTATTAAAAAAAAAAAAATACAATAAAAAATATTTT
The DNA here is from genome assembly GCA_949987735.1 of Leucophora obtusa. Lineage (NCBI taxonomy): Eukaryota > Metazoa > Arthropoda > Insecta > Diptera > Anthomyiidae > Leucophora > Leucophora obtusa. Next base: position 113,464,358 of record OX465295.1, on the reverse strand, counting down.
TTTTTAAATAATTTATTTTTTTGAAAATCTATTTTTAGACTCATTATTTTTGTCAGTACTGGTAAGCACATAGGTAACGATATATTTTTTGATTTTTCGTATGCTGGTACTCATTATTTTTCGCGACATCGCCATATAAAGGTAATAAGAAATGTAATAACAAAAGTAACTAGTTACCATTACCAAGTATATAGTTACATAACCACATATCTGGTAATGATTTTCTACACTGGGAAGAAAACCAAATAAAAAAAAGAGATAAAATATGCCAAATAATGAAATCGGAAATCCCGGGATTTTTTCCAGACCAATTTCGGGATTTCGAAATTTTCGGGATCGGTATCCCTAGTCAATATACTGAAAATGTTATTACAGGAACTGACTGTAGTTTATTTAAAAAGTTATAGGTACACTTAAAATAATACGTCAGTAGAAAAATCTGTCAAACCGGTTTCAAATCGATTTGACTAATTTTTAATAAATTTTCAGTTGAAACACTGATTTAATCGAAGATTTTAGTTATCTTCATTTAACCCAATACCAATAATCCCTAGTACTTTAACCCTTTCGACCCCAAAGTTGCCTCAAGCAACTTCGTTGTTATGTGCCTATAACTCCCGTTATATTTATTTTTTTTTCTAACAAATTTTTTTACTCAGTAGCATTGCAGTTCTAGAATACCTGTGTATAATTTCATATAGCAGTCTTTGATAGTGTTAATTTGCGAGTAGGGAATGTATCCCAGGATTTCCCATCCCGGGATTCCCGGGAAATTAAGCATTTTTCAGTTCCCGCTTCCCGGGAATTTGGACCGGGAATCCCGGGATTTCAAAAAATACAATTTAAAATAATAAAGTTAATTATTCCCATAATTTTTAGAATTTTTTCCAATTTTCTAAAATTATTTTCTGTATTTATTTTTTTTTTGACGGACAAGCTTTTTAGTATAAAAATTAGTTTTAGTTTATTCAATTTTTAAAAATATATAATTAGACTTAGGGTAGAGGGGGAATCCTTCACCAATTTTTTTCAAAGCACTGTCATTTTTTAACCCCTAATTATTTTTCAAAAATTAATTTCAAGTTGAAGATCTACATACTTTGGCTTTAATTTCTATAATTTTTATTCTAATTACATATTTGCATATTTTCTATTACTTTTGTAATGATTTTCAAAGTTACCCAAATCGGCGTAACTGCCCCAAACTTGGGGGATATTCGCCAAAAGAGCTATATACAATTAAAAAAAAAAATGTTATTACATCAAAGTCAATCTTACTGACTGAAATAAATAATTTAGAATAAGTTCTTTACAGTGTTGCCACCAGTAAAAGAAAGAATTACACAGCTGTAGGTCTAAATTATCCAAAACCATATGAAATTACACAAAATTTTTTTCAAAATAAACTCTCCTGAGCACAGTGGGGATGAATTAAAAATTTTGGAAAAAAAAATTTTTTTAAACCTATGCATCTGCAATGTGCAAAAGTTAATTGCATTTTAAAACTAAAATTTTGCATTTTTGCAATAACCTGGTCTGAGTTTTTGCGTTCTGCAAAAGCAAATCCAGCCAATTTCTCTGAAAAATATAACAAATTATTCTATTAACTAAAGGGAATTTCAATGCAATATCTTTTTCAGGCTTAAAATGGCGTGCTTTTAAATTTGAATATTATTAAAATGGTATTTTATCCACATTAAAAGCTTCTTTCAGAAAAAAGTATTTATGTTTTTTCAGAAAGGGTACTTCATTCAGATGCGTTGCATGCAAAAATATAACCAACTTGCTAATTATTCTCTCCTCTTACCCTTCAAATTTTAACCATAAATAAAAATATAACAATTTCACAAAAAATAAGCGATATTTTTTTCAAAAATTTTATACGATTCTGTTGAAATCTGGAACTTGTTGGATTTACCGATTTTTGATTCTGCTCTGCTGCGTTCACAAAATTTTAGAGATTAGAAAGCAACAATCATAACAAACCTAAATTTTCCCACTCATTCGCTGAATTTTTATATGGGTTTGCAAACCAAGAGAATTTTTAAAAGAAGCTTGACAATTATTTTCGCAAAAAATAAACAAAAGACGGAGCTTTAAACAAAACAAAAAAAAAATACATAGCACCATTTTTGATTTCTTCTATACTCGGTTTAGCGTTGAAAAATTTTATAAAATCATTCATCAGAAACTGGAGATTTGTGGTAAATGGTTCCAGACAATCTCCTTTCGTCTATATCGACTAATTTTTATTAACTTTCAAAAATTTACGGAACTTTTAAAAATTTGCGGAAATTTCTGTAAAAAGTGAAATTACACAAAAACTACACAAAAATGTCATTATTCAAAAATTATCCAACGAATATGTAAACAGTCCCGTTTTTGAATAATTATTCAAAAAGTGGCAACTCTGGTTCTTTAGGATATGTGATTCTTTTTAATCAATAAATCTCCACTACATAAAAAAAAAATTATTTAAAACTATAATATACTGATTCTTCAAAATTTCAAAAAACTGAATACTTAATTAGGTTGTTCATAAGGGGTGTGATATTTGTTGTATCGTCTTAACAAAAAACAGAGTTGTTAAAATTTTTATTTGTGTTTAACAACGATTTTCTATTCAGTTTTCTATCTGTTAGCACACTTAAACATATGACACTAAACATACGTAAAAATGTTGTATCGTGCTATTCTCAAATGTTGTATTTTTTCAATTTAATTTTTAACAACTCTGTTTTTTGTTAGGACGATACAACGATACAACAAATAGCACACCCCTTGTGAAAACCCTTAATATAAATTTAAGAATGAGCACGATTGTTCTAATTTACTATTAAATATATTTTAAACATATGTGACGCGCAAAATAGAAAGGGACCTAAGGTCAGGAGAGCATGGGATCGGTCTCATTCGATGCTCAGATGTTGTCCACAAAAAAATTGATTTTTTTACCTTTAGGTCCCTTTCTCTATGCGCTGTCACATATAGAAAAGTCTTGTAGAGCATTTTAAGTAGGGATGCGCCAACTCTTTGTAGCTCCAAGGGCCATCTTGTGATTGTGCCCTAGAAACAGGCACTAACATAAAATTAATATTTTTTCACACTTTTTAAGCATTTATTAAAATCAAATTATTATTAATTGACAGATTAGGAGCATAGGTCTAACATAATTAAAAATTATTTTTGTATCACACGATTTGAGGAAGTTATTGCAAAATGTAGTTGCTTTCAATTATTTTTTTGGCACCCCTAAAAACACAAAAACACGTCTGTCTGCGACCACATGTGAACTAAAGTCGTCAAAGTGGATGCCGAAGATAGTTTAATTGAAAAATATACAAAATATATTTTTTCCAATTTTTTATCTCCCTTAACATCGGAGAATAATGGGATTAATGTATGTGCCCCACTGGCGAAGGATCCCCCCTCTACCCTATATAATTTCTAATATAAAATTACTTCTTTCTCACTACGAAAATTCCAAAAAAAACACCTGAGCTTTTTCACAATTATGAAAATTTGAGATCTTTAAGATATTTTATTTATAAAAATTTTTAAATTACTATAAAATATTTTCTAAATTATTTCCCTTGCGGGATCCCGGGAATTCAATATAAATTTCCCGCTTTCCCGGGAAATCAAAAAGTGCGGGATTTTGCATTCCCTATTTGCGAGCTATTTTTCATAGTGTCAACACACATTTTTTCTCACAGCAAAATTTTAGGAAAAATAAAATTTTTGTTTAAATTAGTCTCAAAAACTGTGTGATGAATAAAATTCAAAAAATCAAAAATTTTTATGTAGAGTCTAGTAATAGAAAACATATAAAATTAATATTTTTAAAAAATCTTAACCCGTTCGGGACCTGCAGCATGTTAATCTTTGAACTTTAATACCAAATATCTCCGCTACGGGGCGCTGCCGAGCCTTAAAAGTTACAGAAAAATATTTCTTTGGCATAGGTCTATATATACTTGAAGTTTGGTCGGAAAATTCGCAGCCATTTAAAGTTGGGGTCGAAAGGGTTCACTAATTTTGAGTCTTAATTTTCAAAATTATTTAAAACTAATTTATAAAATATATATAAAATATAATATTATATATAAAATATAATATTTTCATGTTACTGTTATTACCCGGTAGATGGCGCCACCAATGTATCCGAAGTTTTAAAGATGGCGCTATTTCGTTCCCTCCCGATTTTTTAAATGGCCCCTATCACGAAAACTAAGAGAGATAGGGCAAAATTTATAAACATTTTATTTAACATGTTTTGTTAAAAAAAGGAACCCTTTTAGATTTCTAGGTCAGTTAAAAAAACGAAATAAACTAAATATCATTTATTCTTAAGGATTTTTAGTAAATTTTTTTAAAGTTAAAAAAAACGAAATAAATGCAAAATCATTTATTTTTAAGAATTTTGTATTTAATTTATTACATTTAAAAATAAATGAAAAGTCATTTTGATTAAAATCAAAAGTTAGTAGACCGGGTTTCAAGTGATTTTTCATTTATTTTAAATTATATTTTCAGTTAATTTAAACTACAAACTATTTTGATTGTATCCATTATTTTTGGTAGCTATCAACGCAATGCACCCTCTTCCCTCTCCTTCTAGTTGTGTAGGGTATAAACATTAAACATTTACTAATGTAATATTATGGTAACTAGGGATGTCAATCGGTATTGGCTTTTTGAAATCCCGGGATATCAAAATTTAAAAAAGGGATCCCGAGACGGATCGGGATTTTTCGGGATCCCGAATTTTTTAGGCATTTCATGAGTTTTTGCCATTTTGGTAATTTTTTACTTAAAAAATGTATAAAAATTTCCAATTTATGTAAAAAATATAATATATATAATATAAAAATGGTCTAAAAATAGATTTTCAGAATACTTTTCTTTTTTTTAAATTAAGAGAGATGGTTTTTAGTATTATTGGTTTACACCAATCGGCTTACATTGCCGTGATATTGGAAAAACCAAAAAATTTAGAGTTTAAAAAACTTAAAAAAAATAATTTTGTAAAAAAAAAAATTTTAGAATAAAAATGTTAACTCAAACCCAGACCTTCAAAATCGCCAGACAATCGCTCTACACACTAAGCTAACAAGACATGTAATACAGGATAGCTTAAATACAGTAGTTTTAAATTAACTGCCATTTGCTTAAGTCTACTTTTTCTATAACTGCACAAATTTTTGGTTTCGTTTATACCCAAGAAACATTTTTACGGACTCTCCGGCATGTACGGAATCATCAATCCGGCTTTTACGGAACATTATCGGTTCGTAAAACAGGTATCCGTCAAAGCTTGTATGTATACGGAACAATAACGGACCGTACTTTCGGATTTTCGAATATAATACGTTTTTGGTGTATCCGTTTCTGCACCGTTAAATACGGACTTCACCAATTTTCATCAGTTTGAACTCCGGAGCTAACGGTGTCGTCTTTCTTCAGTTTATTCGTGAATTTTTGTCGTCAAAATAAAATTATTTAAATAATTTAATACGGGTCTCGCGGTAAAGTCGGTTACAAAAGTTTCTGGATGTCGCAAAAACAAGCATCCTGTCTTGGCCGTTGCCGCAGTAGCCAAATTACTTCAATTCACACAGAATCATTAAATAGTAAGTGTTTATGAAATTTTATGTTTTTTTTCACGATAGTTTGTGTAACCGAATGCAATTAAGCAAATATAATTATTTTATGGTACTCGTATCCTAAAGCTGGGTTTAAATTAACTGATTTATTTATCTGATTTTACGTCTGATGTGATTGTCAAAAAAAAACTTTTATATGTGTTAACAAAATTTCAGTGTTGTTAACTTCATTTTAAAGTCGCTAAAAACAAAGAAAAGTTTGGTCATGTTTAAAGTGCTGCAATTTTAGGTCTGGCGACTATTTGTAGATAAAAACGAGTAAAAAGGTTAAAGTCGGGCATGCCGACTATACAATACCCTACACCAGTCTGGTGTATTGTTTGGATCCGAAATTCGAATGGGTTAAAATAGGGCTTATGTCAAAATTTTCTATAATGTGAGTCAGCGCACCAAATTTCATTAAAATATCTTAATATTTGCGACCTGCAGTTTGTAACCAAGCCAATTTTGGGGGGACCCTTATATGGGCACAAGTTCTAAACATGGACGGATGTTCACCAAAATCAATAGGCTTCGTCCTTGGGCCAACATAGGTCTATGTACCAAATTTCATCAAAATATCTTAATATTTGCGACCTGCAGCGTATAAACAATATAATTTTGGGGGGACCCTTATATGGGCACTAGTTCTAAACATGGACCGATGTTCGCCAAAATCAATAGGCTTCGTCCTTGGGCCAACATAGGTCTGTGTACCAAATTTCATCAAAATATATTAATATTTGCGACCTGCAGCGTATAAACATTATAATTTTAGTAGGACCCTTATATGGGCACTAGGTCTAAACTTGGACCGATGTTCACCAAAATCAATAGGCTGCGTTATTGGGCCAATGTAGGTCTGCGTACCAAATTTCATCAAAATATCTTAATATTTACGACCTGCAGCGTATCAACAGTATAATTTTGGTAGGACCCTTATATGGGCACTAGGTCTAAACATGGACCGATGTTCACCAAAATCAATAGGCTGCGTTATTGGGCCAATATAGGTCTGTGTACCAAATTTCATTAAAATATCTTAATATTTACGACCTGCAGCGTATAAACAGTATAATTTTGGTAGGACCCTTATATGGGCACTAGGTCTAAACATGGACCGATGTTCACCAAAATCAATAGGCTGCGTTATTGGGCTAACATAGATCTGTGTACCAAATTTCGTCAAAATATCTTAATATTTACGACCTGCAGCGTATAAACAATATAATTTTGGTAGGACCCTTATATGGGCACTAGGTCTAAACATGGACCGATGTTCAAAAAAATCAAACTTGTTCGTCCTTGGGCCAACATAGGTTTGCGTAAAAAATTTCATCAAAATATCTTAATAGGTGCGACCTGTAGAGTGCGCACAAGATTGCATGGACAGACAGACAGACAGACGGACGGACGGACGGACAGACGGACATCGTTAAATCGAAATAAAAAAAAATTCTGAACCGATCGGTATACTATAAGGTGGGTCTACGACCAATATTTTTTGGTGTTACAAACATCAGCACAAACTTATAATACCCTGACCACATAGTGGTGTAGGGTATAATAATGCAGGACTTAAGGAAATTTTATAGGATTTCCAAAAATAAACAGTTTGTACAGAACCGATCAGTACTGGCTAAATTTTAGTATGTAATTTGATAAAAGGTTGATATCGCTAATTTTTCTTTACAAGCCACGCCCACATAAAACAAGTGACAAAATCAAAAAACAAACATTACGTTAAAATTCTGTACAATTTTCTGAACCATATCCTTGCCTTTCGTGGCGAATTTAGCCACTATTTTGATCTTTAAAAATTAAGGCAACAACAATAAAATTAGAAAAAACTTGAAGTGTTTTAAATTATTGGCCACCACTAAACATTTTTCTTTTTTCTTTAATTTTTAATTTGTCTGATATTTCATATCTTTGTTAACTAAAATGCGAACTACATGAGTTAGCTACCTATTCAAAATTGCCAAACGTACGATCGGAAAAATTGTTTTGTGAACTATTGAACGAAATTGTCAGAGTTTTACAACAAATTGAACTAGAAAGAGCAGTCACCAAAAAGAACTATAACGACCAACTCTAGAGCAAAAAAGGAATGCAGACGAAGCCGTAAGGTTATATCTGTACTCTTACATTGCATTCAAGGCCTTACTTGGGTGAGATCGTTAGGCGTTCACACCTTAGTATAGTTAGGTTTCTAATGTAGCAGTTGGCGCTGTTCGTACCAACAGACAACCGGGTTGAAAAATTATAATATAGAGACAATCTGACAACTGCATATAAACAGTTAATATAATTTAATGGAAAATCATTGTGAAGTCTGCCCATAGAAAAAGGCATAATCTATATATATCTAGCCTGATTTCTTAATCTCAACCTTACTAAAGTAAATTTTTTTGTTAGTTCACTGAAAGAAAATGAAACTGAGCGAATTTAGTGCTGGATTAATTCAGTAAGGAATTTTAATTTAATTTGTATTCATTCGATTTCTTAAATTGAACACGTTCACCAGTGAATTTATTCATTTGATTTAATAAAAATAATTATAGCAACTAAATTAACCCTCTAATGCACAAGGCCGCCAAAAGGCGGTCTTCAGATTTTAAATAGTTTTTGGCAAATAACAATATTTTATTAAACAGTATTATATCCATAGAAAACTTAACTCCCTACTTTTTTTGCCTTCAAACTTTTTTTGTATAACCCCCCGTTTCCACATGCAAGTGCAAGTTCGAAAAACTCAATACACTCACACTTTTTCACTAATACTATCACACTTATACGACTTGCGGCTCAACTTGCAAGTAAATTTTGAAGACAGTGGATTTTTGATACTTGCGGCAAGTGAAATGACAGAATAAAGAAAACAGTGTTGCCTAGTATTGTTTTCTATTAATTTACTAGTATTTGGTAAAGTAAAAGTTGTAATGCAATTGATTTTGTATTTATTTGCAAAAAAAAAGTAAAAAAGAACACAACGGCATATCTTAATGGTAATTTAAAATATAAATTTTAAAACTTTTTGAAAAAAAAATTGTTAAGAACAAATTTTTTCACATCTTTGTTAGAATATTGAATACTTGGCAATACTGGAGTGCTATTTAATGACAACCTATGCCTTCGACGACATTTTAAAAATGAACTTGCAGCAAGTATGTGGACACTAGAGTGCAGAGACTATTAATTATAGAGATAGGAAATCAAAACTAATACTACTCACCGATAGAGGGCGCTGAAATTTAGTATTACCTGAGCAACTATTTAGTATTCGTTTAGTATCATCTGAGCCTATATTTCAAAACCTAAAAACTACTGAAAACTTCTCAAAATAAGGAAAAAACAACGCGGAATATATTCAAATAATAAAATTTGAAGTATTCGTTTGTTTTTTTTTGCTTTATTGTTTGTTATTATTTAAATTTAAATAAAAAAAGAAAATTGTCAATTTTTTGAACAAAGTGCCATCTAGTGATAAAAATATTTTTATTACTTATTTTTTTGGTGATGCCATACCCCTGCTAGAGTGGTCCAAAAAAAAAAAAAGTTGGAATTTTCACGCTCCACAACCCTACAAATATGCCACTTTGAAAAAAAATGTAGCCTGATCAAAAAAATCACCAAAAAAGCTTTGTTTAGAGGTAGCACATCGCAATTGAAGTTTCGAGGTTGTACTTGTTCTATTATTTTTAATTAATTAAAAATAATGGAAAAAATGAGAAAAATTAAATATAATTATTATGATCGCGACATATCAAATCTAATATATTTTTAGGTGTACATTACGAATATGAAATCAAAATTGAAACCGGAGTCGCGGATTTCGCGAAATTTTAAAATTTCATACAAAAAAGGATCAACTTCGATCAGGATGTTTTCTTATATTTACCAATATGAAAATTTCGTTTTTGCATTAATATATATCTGCTAAATGTCCTATTATGTGGGATAGGGTTTTTGGTAGCAATAAAATTATAGCAATCTAAATAATAGCGAAATATTAAAAAATGTCAAATTTTAACTTAATTTGCAAGGATATCTGTTATCCTTTTTAAAATTAAAATCAGTGTTATATATAATGAAGGTCCTTGGTAAGTAAATTGCAAAATTATAACAAATTGCATTTTTCGATAACACCGTTTGCAGGTAATTGGGCAAACATCTCAAAAAACTTGAGTTTTTTTGAATTTTCAAAAACTGCGAATAATTCATAAACCACAAATTTTTTTTAAGTTTCGATTGCTGATTCATAATCTGCGTTAAAATAAAGATCAGATTTGAGAAATTTGGGCATACAAGGCAAAAACAAGTTGAATTTTTAATTACATCTTTTCGGAAAATTTCGAAAATTTTAATAAAATATGTATTTTTTTGTATAAATTTAAAAAAAAAACCGCGAATTACTTAAAAGTTACTTAATTTTTTTAAGTTTTGATTTCAAATTCCTCATATTCACATTAATTAAGACCAGATTTAAAAAAAATTGTTAAATAATAGCGTACAGGTTAAGAAATAATTAAATTTAAAGTCAACCCTACTTTTTGTATAAATTACTCTACAGATAAATTACTAATTCTTAAAAGACAACTTTTTGTGCTACTTCTAAATAACAGCGGATTTAGCTGAAACTTGGCACAGAGAGTTTTTAGACATTAGGGAATAGGGGCAACATTGTGGAGATCGCGAATTCCAACTTTCATGTTTTTTTGGACCACTCTAGTGGACACATGTAAAATTTTCATGTTTTTTCGGTCATTTTCGAAATTTTCGCTAATAATACGGATTCTCAACTTGCAACCATTTACTTGCCTGTGGAAACGGGGGGTTAGGGACGGTTTTCAAGCGAGAAGCATGTAAAATGAATGTTTGAAAAATTTACTTTTTAAAACAAAGAAATATGTGAAAAATTACCAACAGTACATTTACGATCTGGCGTACATTACCGATAATAAAATAACAAAGCTACCCAGTCAGAAAAATACAAACGGGAAAGCGGTGGCAAAGGACTTTAACAGGTGGTACAAGTACTGGCAAAAAGTGCTTTCCCATTCCCAAAATGATAACATCATTAGACAAAAGGACCGGCTGTTCAAAAAGCGCCGCAAAAGCACTGGAGGAACAAAATTTTTAAACGTTGGCAAAATGCTGGCAAAACCAATAAATATGTGGTCTGGAAATATATTTTCCAAAATAAAATTAAAAAAAAGTTCATATGTATTTTTTTGGTCCTGCCGTGATTTGAACCCAGGCCGTCAGATTGGCAGACGACTGCTCTACCCACTGAGCTAACGAGACATATAATATTTAATAGCTAAACACATAAATGAGTGATAATAGCTGGACAACTACTGGCTGTGCCAAAATGCTAGTACTGGCAAACAATTTTTAGTAACTAGTATGCCAGTGTTGGGAGGGTAAAAAAAAAGTTGGTCTTGAAGGAGCTTTCCCACAAACAAAAAAATTAATTTTATAAAACAAAAAAAAATTTTAAATTAAAAAAAATCCAAAAAAAAATTTTTGCTTGCAACCGGATTTGAACTCGCAACCTTCCGACTACAAACATTTTTTAACGAAGCGTCAGCATTTTTATAAAATAATTGGTTTTCCAGTGAATTGATTTTTGTACGCCTGGTAGCATTGGCTAGGTAGCACTGGATAACCACTGGTTGTAAACCTTGGCATATCACTCTAAGCCAATTCTTTGCCAGTGGTTTTTTTTATAAACCACCGAAATTTTTGTAAAACAAATACTGGTAAAACGCTTTTCGCAAACGCTGGCAAAGCGTCCCAAATGAGTGTTCTGCCAGTCATTTATTTTTAATACCGTGGTTACCCAGTGGTATGCCAGTGCTTGATTTTTTGTACCACTGGCGATTTCTGACTGGGTAGTTTAGAGTCTCAATTGTAAAATCAGTTAAAAAATTTTCTCTAGGATACGTCTTACCAATATCTCTCTAACTTAAAAACTAACAAGCAGGTTTTCTTGAAATTAAACACAAATTATAAAATTAGAGGAGTAAGCAGAACTAACTCAAAATTTATTGATGTTTGGTGGCAAATTCGCCAAATTTCGTAATTTTCAAAAAGCGAAAATCGCCATTATTTTTCAAATAACAATTGATCGACAATTTTTGGTACGGCATTTTATTGATAGTGTTATTTCCAGCAAAAACCGAAATTATTTGACTACTGGGTTTCAAGATACGTCTTTAAACTTTGTTGTGCTATATCGTCGAAATAAAGCGATAAATTAAAATTTTAATATTTGTTCTAAAGTAGATTTTCAACGCCAAATATATGGTTTAAATATTATTGTAATCAGAAGAAAGAGCATTAGAGGGTTAATTCGTTAAAAAGAAATCTAACCGTGTCAAATATGAATAAATTCCTTTCAATATATCGAGCTCCTACATATATTCAATAAATGCCAACTCAAAAAAGCTAACTTCTCAGGAGAGCTAAAAAACAAGTTATTTCGCTTATTATTATCAAAATAAACAATGTACCTTCCATACGATGGTTTAAATATTCTTACTAATTTATACCTATGCAAAAATTTCATATTTTGCACTTTTTTGCGTATTTTTTTGAGATAGCATATTTTAGTATATCAAAACACAAATATTTTTTCGAGTTAGCATATGTGACGCGCAAAATAGAAAGGGACCTAAGGATAGAAAGGGACCTAAGGTCAGGAGAGCATGGGATCGGTCTCATTCGATGCTCAGATGTTGTCCACAAAAAAAAAAAAAAATTGATTTTTTCTACCCTTAGGTCCCTTTCTCTATGCGCTGTCACATATTTTGTCGGAAAACAAAAATACGATTTTTTTTGAAAAATATTTATTATTTTTATTAATTATTACACTGCTCTACAAAAAAAGGTGAATGTTATTGCAGTGGTTTTAGGATAACTAGGGGGTGCTGATTTCGAATCTGTAACCAGTTTGTTCAAATTGGCTCTAGGTTTTGCGCAATTCGCGATTTAAAATTTTCAGCCGATTTTTTCAATAAAAAATTTATAATTTAGTAACTATAGCTTCAGAAAGAAAACGCTTTACACAGTTTAAGCCCAATTCCGTGTTCTATTTTTCAAACTTAAGTGTGTATCAATATCTCAATAACTTTTCTAAAGTCAAAATTTAAAAATTTTTTAAGGTTTTTTTTAAAAAAAAAATTAAATATAAGACGAAGTCCGATTTAAAAAATCAAAGCCAATTTGGAAAGAAAAAGGTCCAAAATTTATATATAAGTATGTCATATGTAGGGTTTTTCTTTTCCTGGACTTTTTCATTTCCCGGGACAGCGGGATTTTTTCTATAATTTCCCGGCATCCCGGGAATTCCCGCTTGTTAGAAAATAAATAAATCCGACCTATGTTGTACTTGAAACACTCAATTTCTATCAAAACACCGTCGGACAAAGTCCATTTTTTGGTTGTACCCAAGAGAAAATCTACTTAATATATTCTGAAAGAAGGGCTAAATATAAAATATCAATCAAATAGATCAATTCGTTTAAAGAATTGAATTAAATTTTTGGGAATTCATTCCAAAACGGAATTAATTCTTTAAAGCTCTGGCTCATGGAGAAGGCCTATCGATTTTATTTTGAATCGGTAAATGTTATATATGCCCATAAAAAGGTACACCGAAAAAATTTCTCAGTTATAGGCAACTAAATTTTCAACTGAGGTTCAGGTGAAATACCCCTTACTGAGCTTCAGTTGAAGTTAACCAATTTGATTTTGAAAATTTAATTTAACTGAGCCTTCAGTTAAAATGAAACAAAATTTTAAATTAGTAGCTAATAACCGATTCAACATTTAAAATAACAAATATTTATATTTGTCAATAAATAAAACCAAATGGAATTTTTTGTAAAAATTACACAATTTATTTAAATTAAACAAAAATTGAATTACAATTATCATACCCTTAATAATGTATTCCATACTTTTTCTTCTTCCATTGTCAGCATGGACCCAGATTTTCAAAATTTGTAGGGAATAAAGTTTTATATTTGGTTTGACCGAAATATTTCCTGCAAACAATGAGAAAAAAAAATTAAATTATTAAGGGTAATTTAATTTCCATGAAAAAACAAGAACTTACCAAAAACCCAAAAAATGTTTATTATATTTCGCTTTTGTGTGACTTTTGTTTTTAAATATTGTTGTAAATTTATTACCAATTGAATCATTTAAAATTTACAGGTTGACTCAAAAAAATTTATTGTGAACCAAATATTAGTTGCTCAGTTAATTTTTATTTATTTTAAATTAACTGAGGATATCTTTAACTGAGAAACTGAGGAATTTTTTCGGTGTAGGCCTATTTGCACGTTAAAAATGGGCAACTTTGCACGCTATAAGTCGCAACAATTAAGATATATGGATGAAATTTGGCACACCGACTTATGTATATCGGCCCGAGAACGAGGCCTATTTGTTTTGGTTTAAATCGGTTCACGCTACAGGTCTGAAATATTAAAAACCAACTAATGTTTTAATTCGAATTTTGGATTAAAACATTAGTTTGTTTTCAACCAAACTGGTGTAGGGCATCATATAGTCGGCATGTCCGACTTTAGCTTTTTTACTCGTTTAATTCTGTAACCAACATTATCGTTATCACTAAAATACCCTTTCAAACTAAATACCGTTACCAATACCTCTAAAAAAAAACTTACAAATACCATTATCGTTGCCGAAACCGTTATTTTTTTTGGTAGTTACCGATATTTATTTTTACAAAAAAATTTGTGTAAATGAATGTTCTTTTTTAGTTTCACTCTAGATCATAAATTAATATCACTTTCTGTTTAAATTATTTTTCAAATCAAAGAAAGATGATACAATTTTTACAAGTAAATTACAAAGAATAAAAATGTATTTGAAAGAATTCGATAAGACCAGCAATACAGAATACGTATTTTCGGCTTTCGCTACAAGGCCATCATCAGAGTATTTCGTCTTGGTAGGTTAATATTTTAATGATCGTCTACTTATGTGACTGCAGAAAGAAAATCGAGTTTCTTATCAACAACTCAACTTAGACTAACATCAACGAAATTTAACAATGCCATTTTTATCCTTTGTTATTATTACTCTATTTTGCTTTGAACCTTAATTCTTAAGATATCTCAGCTGATTCTATTCAACTCTGTGTATGATAACCATAGATTTTTGAATTACAACGAACCGTTAAATTTAAATGTATATTATTTATTTGTGAATAATTTTGAAAAACTGCTCACACTAATAATAATATTAAATAGTTACTAAAACTACCAGCATTGCATACAAAGTTTATAACCTGTATTTTGAACACATAAATGAAATGAATAATTTTTTAATTGTTTTTTAGGAAATTTATAATACCGGTACGTACCGGTATTGCTGTTTCGATAACGGCATACCGTTACCGAAACAGTCTCAACAAACCTGGGTAAAACGTAATAATTTTTCTTTATTTCGTTTTTTAGGTGTCAAAGAATTAACTAAAAAATCCGTGAGAATAAATTGGATTTTAGCACATATACTTCGCTTTTTAACTGTCAAAAATATTAACTAAAAGTTTGTAAAAGTACACGATTTTTCATTTATTTTAAATGTCACCTAATAAACTATAATAGTAAAAATAAATATGTTTTTTTGTACTATACCGTAAATTTTTTTATTTTTTTTCATTCTTAAGTACCGTAATTTGTTTTTCACGTGAAAAAATTTCACTCGAACTTTAAAGGCCCCAAATTCCAATTTAATTTATAAAAATTAACAATTTTATAACAAAGACACAATCACAATAAACACAAAATGTCACTTTTTCCCAAGAAAAATAATAGTCTTGTACATTAAATTTGCGTGAAAACAAAGTCTACACAATTTTCACGTGAAACTCATTATCGAGAAAAATCATTTTTTTTTATATGGAGTGAAATCGAAACAACTTACGGTGCTTTAGTGACAATTTTCTATTCAAAATTGTTTTTTTAATAAAAATAAATATATGTTCGTTTATTGTCTATTCCAATATAGTCCATATACAGAGCTTTAAAGAATTAATTCCTTTTTAGAATGAATTCCCAAAAATTTAATTCAATTTTTTAATTCAAGGAATGAATTCATCAATAAGCCATAAGCAGGAATTAATTCTTGTGAATGAATTCAAAATTATAGAATGAATTTCCTGACCAAAGCTTTAAGCATTTAAATTAAAGAAGCATTAAGAGATGGGCATTAAGTGAAAACTTAAATTCATGGAATTAAACGAAAAAGTTAATGTCTTAGGGAATTAAACGAAAAAGTTAATTCCTTAGGGAATTAAACGAAAATTTTAATTCCTTAGGGAATTAAACGAAAAAGTTAATTCCTTCAGGGAATTAAATGTACAAGGGAATGAATTCCTTGACTAAAAGTTGAATTAACTAGAATTGAGTGAATTCCCAGGAAACGAATTCCTTAGGGAATGAATACCTTGACCAAAAGTTGAATTAACTAGAATTGAATGAATTCCTTGGTTAACGAAGGCATTAAATTTTATGAAGGAATTAAAAAAAAATTAATGAATTCCTTTAAGATAAATCAAAAAAAAAAAAAAAGAATTCATTCAATTCCTTAAATTTTGTCAGGGAATTCATTCCCAAAATATAAATTCAATTCAAAAAAATGGAATTAGGGAATTAATTCTTCGAAGCTCTGTCCACATAGCGATATACATATATATGTATGTATTATGTGCTGTGGTGTTATGGGGAACAAAGGACCACATAGCGATATAGTCCATATTATATACGTGTACTGTCCTCTAAAAGGCAATTTCGTACAAAATATTAACTATATAGTAGTTTTAACAAAAAATTTTGCAAATTAAATTCTCCTGCTTACCTAGTAACATGTTGTTCTTAACTTACAGGTAAGGAGTTTTAAAAAACATTTTATTTAAATTTTTAAAACCGTATATTTATTTTACCAAAGAAGTAAATTCATAAAATTGTATAGAAAAACGAATTTTTTGTACGAATAAAACTTCCAAACATCTGAATTCGGTATCCGAAACAATGTGTGAGGTTCCGAAGTAATGCAATGGGAAAGAAGCTTAATGTATTAACAGGTAATATAAATTGTAATACTAATATATCGCTAAGGTGTTTCTGGGATATTGTAAGGATATGAAAACTTACTAGATTAATAAGCAAAAAAGATTAACTTTTTAAAACACAATATGTCCACTCCTTTATGTTACCGCGAGAACCCAAACTTACTCAAAAAGCGTTCGCGTACTCGAAAATTGGGTAAATGAGAGTGCTCATAAGAGAGTTATTGCATTTCTCTTTTTACCAAAGTTACCCAAACTTTTTCTTCGTGTAAATTGGCAAAGTTGTCAAACTAACAGCTGATCGAATAATAAACAAAAAACAGCTCTTTCGTGATTGTGAAAATAAATTGATTTTAAAATTAAATAAAGAAAGAAAAATAATAAAATTGTTATTTTAAACAAAAATTGGTAATATTTCAAATGAAAATGATGGTGTAAGTAACTTCTGAATTGTTAAATTTTTAAAAGAAAAGTAATACCCATAGATAACTGTCGCAAGTGTATTGGCCTTAAAAGCAGTACGCGATTCTGCTATAAACGAAGAAGTAAGCGTTATTTCATTTTTTTTTTTTTTTGTAATAAAACGCGTAAAGCTTATTTTCAAGTAAATAATACAATCGGTGGTAGTACTCCGGAATCTACAACAGATGAAGCAGCTTTTAAAATCACTATTGAAGAGCTTATAGACACATCGAGCGAGTGTGACGGTGATGAAGAAATTTTAGACCTCCTTGAGCAAGAGTCAGACAGTGAGGAGTTATTATTAATGGAAACATTTTTAGCTTTCCAAGGAAACAAGGGAAATAGTATAAAAAACTATTTTAGTAAGAGGAATTAAGACAGAACTTCAGAATCTCAAAGAACTCATATACAAGTTTGGCTAACAGATTTGATGAATGTGATATCTACAAAAAACTTCGATCTGATAAAAGATTACCAGCAACAACGTATTTGGCTGTATTTTTTTGGTTTGCCGGACATGAGTTATTCGACTGAGCTTTCGCGACTTATCGGACCGCTGTGACCTATCAAGTGTAAGCCGAATTATTAATAAAACAACAATGTTTATCAGCAGTTTGAGTCCAGAGACTATTAGATGGGCCACTGAAAAAGAGAAACAAGCCTCGGCTAGATTTTTTAACAATAAATGCGGATTTTCAAAAGCAATAGTAATGAATATAATCAATCGACCGATTTGGAAAATTATCCAAAAAATAAAATCCCAAATTTAGGTTCCTATTTCTACTTGTGACCATTTATGACCGTCATAAGGCTATTTTTAATACTGAGAGTCATAACGTTTTATACAAAACAACAATAAATTTCAAATTTTATTTGTCAATGTTATGATTGTATCGATACCAGATCTTAATTTTTTGAAGTTTTCAAACAAAAATTCGAATAAATATAATTTATTGTGACTTTGCAACAACAAATAATTGGGGAACATAGTCACAACTAAGAGTCACAGACTTTTCGTAGGAATAGGTACGTTAATTTTATATTTACTCTTTAAATATCAAAACTACACAGCCTCACAAAAGTATACATACGGGAAACAAATTTCTGTTTTCTTGAAGCAAATATGATTTTCCTTTCTTTTTACTTGCATTTTTTATTTAAAGTAAAACATAAACCATTTTTTATCATATTCTAGGAGCAAAATGGGCAAGGTAGTGGTTTTTTCTCGCAACATTTATTTTTACCGGCAAAACTGTTGAGTATATTGAAAAACGTTATATGAACAGATTAAAGGAATTGTAAGTTTTAATTTTTTTTAAATTTTTTTTGAGCAAAATCGGACTAGTGGTTCTCGAGTTATGTCAAAAAAAACCACCAAAGGTCAAATCGATATATCTCGATTCCTAGGGGTGACCCAGCGAAACGCCGGGCCACGTATAACTTCTTTTTTACCGATATAACTTTCCCCGGTAGTTTGAACCCTTCCCGATCACTGACCCCTACCATTTGTCTCACAGTGTTATTTGTAGAAACAAATTAATATTTTATAAAATTTAGCGTTTTTCGAAGAAAATTCTATAATATTTCTTAGCAATGAAATGGTCAAGTATTCTCCACTACATTGCAATTGAGCTCATTTTGACGTTTCGCTGAAATCCTTTTGATATTTCATATCATATAATTTACTGCATTTGAAGACACCGGGTAATACGGTTATACTTACCATTTGTAACACGGAGAAAAGTGCCTGGGGAACAATTTTATTTGATTTGTTTTCCATTGCCGCTGCTACCGTATCTATTTTGTTTACTAACCACAAAGATTTCTTCAAAAGTAAATACGTTCTTTTATATCACTGTAAATGGTAAATGTCTACTAAATAAAACTAATTTAGTGCCCTTTGAACTTTATGGTGGACAATTGGGATTCAGCTATAGGTGATTTAGAAATTTCGGTAAAAGTTCACTTTATGGGGCACCCCTAAAAAAAAAAATATGACCCCCTCTGTAATTAAAAAAGAAAATTTATTTTCTATATGGTGTTAAAGGGCCGGGACCCGCTAGGTCCGAAACATTCCCAAAATTGCACGTGTGACTACTCAATTTAAAGAAAATTTTCTCACGATTGCAAATATGCATTTTGTTTTAAGATCCGGAAAATAGAATTCGGGCTAGGTGCATTTTTGTCATTTTAGGTGTTAAAAAAATACTATTTTGAAAAATGTACGTAAACTTTTTGGTGATAAAAGTGTGGGATATTTTTAGGAAAAAGTGAAAATTTTATGAATTTAGGGGGTTTTTTTGTATATTATAGGACACAGCGTCGCAGGCGAAAAATGTTTTAAAAAAATCGCGCGATTTTTTCTAAAAATTCTTCATTTTTTGTTACATAGCGTACATAAGCTTTATTTTGGTAAAAGTTTGTTTTTTTTTTGCGAAAAATTAAAATTTAATGAATGTTTGGGGTTTTTTTTGTGTATTGTGGATAGGGTTGCCAGACGGGCTGGACTCGCCTGGATTGTTCAGCTTTTTTTAATGCTTGCCCAGTGTCCAGTTAAAATAAAATTTGTCAAGCTAAATATAAATTTTCGAAAAAAAACAAACAAAATCATTTTTAGTTATAAATACCTTTATTAGTACATTTAACACAATAACTTTTGAAAAAGTGCCTTCATTATACCCTACACCACTACGTGGAGAGGGTATTATATGTTTGTTCTGATGTTTGTAATACCAAAAAATAATGGTCGTAGACCCACCTTATAGTATACCGATCGGCTCAGCATTTTTTTTTATATCGATTTAACGATGTCCGTCCCTCCGTCCGTCTGTCTGTCCATGCATTTTTGTGCGCACTCTACAGGTCGCAAATATTAAAATATACTGATGAAATTTGGTACACCGACTTATGTCGGCCCAAGGACGACGCCTATTGATTTTGGTTGAAATCGGCCCATATTTAGACCTAGTGCTCATATTAGGGTCCCCCCAAAATTATATTGTTTATACGCTGCAGGTCGCAAATATTAAGATATTTTGATGAAATTTGGTACACCGACCTATGTCGGCCCAAGGACAGCCTATTGATTTTGGTTAACACCGGTCCATGTTTAGAGCTAGTGCCAATATAAGAGTCCCCCCAACATTGGCTTGGTTACACGCTGCAGGTCGCAAATATTAAGATATTTTAACGAAATTTGGTCGATAGATTCTACACCATTTCCAATTGTATTTCAGAAATTATTATTTCATTTCAGAAGTTATCAATTGTATTTCAGATTTATCAATTTTATTTCAGAAATAATCAATTGTATTTCAGATTAATAATTGTATTTCAGAAATTATCAATTGTATTTCAGAAATTACCAATTTAAAGTTTCGGACTTTCGCGGAAAATGGACAATATTACAAAAAAAAGTAAAAAAATAAATAAAAAAATTAGTGCATATGAAATTATTGACTTTTTGGGTTTGTTATTTCCCGGTAAAAAGTACTCGATATATTTCCTATTTTAAATCAACAACATGCTTCAACCACCGTTATTCGGTGTAGAGGTAAGCATTTTATTTATTCATTCATTGAATTCAAATTCTAAATAAGTTTTTCAACTTTGTTTTTTTGCAGGTAGCTGCAGGCCCGCCCATAGATGACCAACCAGCCCATGCCGCATCTTCTGCCAGAAGACTATCGTGCTCGCTGTGTTTTAAGTTGAACAAGAAACAGCGAAAAACACGCATGCATTGCAAAAAGCCGGTGTGTCAACAACACTCACATGCCAGGTACTCGTGCATTGAATGCCGTGTATAAAATTTATTTGTATACATATTATTACTAAAATACCGGTAATAGAGAACTTAGATGTATAAAAATGCGTTTTTATTGTTTATTTTGTAGTTTTCTTAGCATAAAATGCATTTATACACACTTTTAGACACCTGACTATGCATTTCCATACAAATCCCATGTAGGTCTGCACAGACCTGGTTATGGGTCAAAAAAAACCGTAATAAAAGAATAAATGCATTTTTGTTGCATACTACCAAACTATAAAATCTGTGGTTGTATATAAATATTTGAATTCAAGATGCAACGTCGAGATAATTGCGTTATATGCCAAACTCAAATGAATAGAAAAAAATTGGTCAAAATGACTCAGTGTGGTAATCTTCTTCACCAAACATACCACTAGACCATGGCCGTTGGAGTTGAGGTAACAAACTGTCCCATTTGTCGAAGTGCTATTACAGGTAAAAAAATTTGCTTTAGTTTTTAGACCAAAGTAGACAAAAATCATTTTTTAAAAACCTTACTCCTCTTCTGCAATCGTCTACTATAGAAATTTTGTCCCAATTGGTACACAGAGAAAACAGATTCATTGTAACTACTTTTTACGAAAGTTTTAGAAATATTGTCATTAAAGTTTACTGTTTTATTTAATCTCACTTTATGCATATAGTTTTTAGATATCGATATATTGGAAAAGAAAACATAATAATAATACTGTAATTGATCGCGAAAGAATTGTGGAAGCATCCTTAAAGGGGGATGACTGGGTGACACTTGCATCGTCACTGGGAGTAAATTACAAAACCGCTTATTTTTGGGTAAGTTCAGGTGTAAAAACAATGGAGAAAAGAGGATCTAAAAAACCAACCACCTAACTAATGATAAGGTAGAAACAATTTTATCCTGGGTGGGTAACACTCCATCTATGACACTTAAAGAAATAAAGAGTAAAGTTCTTACCAATTTTAATAAAACTGTTTGTGAAAGCACTGTTGGTAACTACTTAGACGGAAAGCTTTTTATGATGAAAAATATTCATAGAGAACCTGCCACTATGAACCACAATGACAACAAAGCAAAGAGAGCTCAATATGTGGCATCCCTAAATGAATACAGTTGAACCTCGGTTAACCGGGCCTCTATTAACCGGGTACATCTGTTAACCGGCATGCTGTGTGTTTGATTTTATACCTCTATTAACCGTGCTTTACCTCTATTATCCGTGCTTTATTTTAACTCTCTATTAAACGTGCTTTACATCTATTATCCGTGCGGCATATACATACATGTAATATGTAGTTTTTTTCAATTTAAGTGAATGTGCAAAGAAATAAAATTCGGGGATTCCCATTTTTTGTTTTTATGTAATAAGTTTGTATCAAATTTCATTTTCATTCAGTCTGTAAGTGAAATTTGATCTCTTAACAGGTGTTTTTCTGAAAATGGCTCCATCAAAAAGTAAACTGACAAAAAGAGCAAGAAAAGTTCTTTCAATTAAAGAGAAAATAGAACTTATTAACGAATATCGCAAAAACACATCCGTTCATCTTTTATCTGAAAAATATGGTGTTGGCAAACAAACTATACGCGACTTAATAAAAAACGAAGAAAAAATTTTGAAATATGGATCGGAAAGTGATTCAATTCACGGCTTAAAAATAGACATACACTGAAAAAATCCGAAAATCCAAAGGTTGATTTTGCAACATATGAATGGTTTCGACAACAAAGATTTAAAGGATGTCCCATTACAGGTAAGATAACTCAAATCCAGACATTTTATGAACAGAAACTGAAAATTTCCTGCAATTTCTAGGCGAAATGATTACTGAAAAGGCAAAATATTTTCATGGTGAATTAACCATAAATTCCGAGTGTAAGTATTCATCTGGTTGGCTGGAAAAATTCAAAAATCGGCATGGAATTCGTAGGCTGAAATCAACAGGAGAAAAGGAGTGTGCTGATTATGTGTCTGCAACGATGTTTGTGGAAGACTTAAACGAATACATCAAAAATGAACAACTTACAACTGAACAAATTTATAATGCAGACGAAACCGGTCTATTTTGGAAGTGTTTGCCCCAGAATTCGTTGGCGAGTGGTGAAGAATATTCTATTGAGGGGTACAAAGAGTCCAAGGAAAGAATCACAGCTTTACTTTGTGCAAATGCAGCTGGGACTCACAAGTGTAAATTGATGATAATAGGAAAAAGTGCTAATCCACGATGTTTAAAAAATGTTGGATACCTTCCTGTAGTTTATAAGTCTAATAAGAGAGCTTGGGTAACACAAGAGCTATTTCTGGAGTGGTTTAACAAAAATTTTGTACCAGAGGTAAGAGAACATTTACAACGCATTGGTCTCGAAAAGAATTGCAAAGTTCTTTTGCTATTAGACAACTGTCCAGCACACCCGGATGTAAATGCAATGATATCTGATAATGTTACAGTAAAATATCTACCTCCAAATTGTACATCCTTGATTCAGCCTATGGATCAAGGAGCCATTCGGAGTTTCAAATGCCAGCACCGTAAATTTATCGTGCAAAAACTTGTGGATTCTAATAGTCGACACGTATTTGTAAAATCTTTGAACATTAAGACAGCTATATGGACAGCAGCGATTTCTTGGGATTCTGTAACCCCACATGTTTCAAATAAAGTTTGGAATAACTTACTATCTCAAGATGATGAAACTGATTCAACATTTAGTGTTGAGATACAATCAGATGTATTAATACCACCTGGTTTTACAGCTGAAGATATCTCAAAGTGGATGGATTGCGATGTTGATGTCGCACCGTTTGCTATTGTATCTGACGATGAAATCGTTAACATGGCCAATCAAACACAAGAATATGAGCTTGAGTCAAATTCCGAGGAATCAGATGGAGGTAATACGGAAGAAACCCCCACATTAGCTCAAGCAATAGAGGCTAGTAGTGTTCTGTTAGGGTTCTTAGAAAACTATATTGGTCCAGGTATTTCAGAACCAGACAAAATACAATTGTATCGCATACAAAATCTTTTACTTAAGGAACAAATGAATTCTAAAAGACAAACTACTTTAAACGAATATTTTAAATGAATATGTATTTTAAATGAATATTTTAAATGAATATAAAAATGTATTTATGTATATGAAAGTATGTATATTATTAAAATAATAAGATATCTGTATTTATAAGTATGTTAATAGATGCAAATTCACATGTTCTTTTTAAATATAAATAAAAATAATAAAATTTGTGAATATTTAAAAAAACCTCTTTCAACCGTGTTTTCGATTATCCGTGCTGAGCCCGGTCCCGAGCAACCCGGTTAATCGAGGTACAACTGTATATTAGATCAGGCAAACAGATAGTTTGGATAGAGGAAACAAACTTTAACCTTTTCTGTAGACGAACACGGGGACGTTCGTTAGCTGGAGCACGTGCGGTTGTGTTATATTCAGATTCGAAAGGACCAAATATACATTTGATTAGTGCTATTTCAACGTGTGGAGTTATTTTAATGGATAGAAAAAGAGGAGCTTTTCGTTCCGAAAATGCGAAAGAGTGGGTTAGAAGGTTATGTGTAAAATTAAACGAGATGGGTTACAACTTAGAGGACGTTGTAATAGTGTGTGATAATGCCCCAGCTCATACTAGCCTTGAAGATGTATTAGATGAGACTAGTGCTACATTATTACGTTTGGGGCCATATAGTCCCATGCTTAACCCTATAGAAAACGTTTGGAGCAAAATAAAATCCGACGGTTAAAACCAAATGGGAATACCAAACGTAACTCCACCAGCGATGGGAGAACAACGTCTCTTATACTTAGAATCGATTATCGACGGGGCTCAAGCAACAATCACTATTGGTGATTGCGCAAGGGCAATTCAGCACTGCACTACATTTCATGAGGCGGCTTTAAATTTCTAAAATATGCCAGTTAGATCATAAATTTATTTTAATTGTTTGTTTATTTATTTAAAGACTTCCCATTTCACATTGCATTATTTTGATAGAAGTTTTTTTACATTATATTCGTTTAGTTAATTTTTTTCTCTGTATCTACCTTTTTACAAAAATGCTGTTATTTTTTTCTTTCGTCTTTTTTAATTTGCATTCACTTTTTGTAATTTTAATATTTTTAATTGACAAATGGACTATAAATAAGTTTCGAACAGCAATGTATGGAGTCAATTTCATTTGTTTTTTTTTTTACTGGCAAGGAAATGGAATTAAATTTTTCTTGTTATTATTAGAATGTAGGCACATAACATAATAAAAATTAAAAGTGTTCTTTTGTATAAACCAATTTAAAAAGAATATGTAGGACTTTGATTACTTTATTAGGAAAAGTTGCTTAGGTTTCGAACAATACTGTATATTTTATACACAACATAATGCAAGAATTCCATACTTCTATTTTAGCTCTTTGCACAATTTTAGAGATACACGATATAATGATCCGACTTATGAACAGCCTTCAATGTAGAATAAACGACAAATTTTTTGGCAGCAAGGTTAA
This sequence comes from Leucophora obtusa, assembly GCA_949987735.1. Taxonomy (NCBI): domain Eukaryota; kingdom Metazoa; phylum Arthropoda; class Insecta; order Diptera; family Anthomyiidae; genus Leucophora; species Leucophora obtusa. Next base: position 113,438,838 of record OX465295.1, on the reverse strand, counting down.
CACTATTTTGAAAATTCTTTCTCCTAATGAACAACAAAGTTTTAGCACAGAAGCAGAAGATTTTTTAAAAACAGCTGTCAGTTACTTCGATAATCGTTACGATTTTGGAGATGACTCTCTTTAAAAAAAAATTACATTCTTAAGTTTAAAAAAAAAACTCTACACCCTAAAAATTACATAGTTGCTGATCACTATATTTTCAACTATGTGCCTCACTATGACATAGTTAATAGACAGTAGTGGAAGTCAACTATGTTTTTAAAAATATACAAATTAACTATGCGGGAAGTTACTGATAATGATTTCATAGTGGAAAATTAATTTTATAAAACGTAATAGATATCAACTACTTTGAATATCGAATCGTGCATATAAACCACCGATTTTAGATTTTTAGCTTACAAAAGTCATTTTTTACTCTTTTTATTAATATTTATTTTGCACACAATTTATTGAAATAAAGCATTTGAAATTACATTTACATTAGGATTTACCGAAGTTTGAATCTTTTGGGAATTGCATAATTACATTTTTAAAAAGAGCGATTTATCTTTCAAACAGCTTTCTAATCCATTTAGTTTCCACGACAGAAATTGAATAAAAACCATTAACTGGAACATCATACAATATCTACACATTCGTCTTGGAAAATCTGGAAAAAAAATGGCATTTAAGATAGTTTTGCATCATACGTTTCCATTATATTGATTCTTACCATTTTTAACGGACCATTGCAAACGTTCTTTCAAATGGAAAATGTATGAGGATTTTCATTAAAAAAAACTAAGATTGTTGAATGTTACTGTTTTGTTTATTTTTGAATATCTCAAATTCTTGACATTTTATTTATTAGTAGCATTCAATTTAACTATGAAAAATTGGAGATGGCAACTAAACACATCGTTGTTGATAATTTCAAAAGTGATTTCAAAATTTGTATAAATTGACTACGAAATTCTTCAACTATACGACTACGGGATTTTTTGGGTGTATTTTCTTGGGAAGATTTATTCCACAATTTCTTAAAATATCTGAAGAAATAGACAACGATAACTTATATAGCCATTATTGCTGCTTTTGTGAAGTTTATAAACAATTACCGAAAGATTTGTCAAACAACAAAATATGGACCCATTTTTTTTACCAAAAATGATATGAATGAAATTGAAAATTTACAGAAAGTTGTATGTTTCGTGTTTTCAATACCAGTAAGCAACGCCTTCTATGAAAGAGTTTTCACTGTATTAAATAATCTTTATACCAAAGAAAGAAACCGAATGTCATTTGACCTAATTAAGTCTGAAATATTAATACGAACAAATTTTGAGGAATCTTGTAAAGATTTTCAAAAATTTTTACAAACCTCAAAAGTTTTGGAATTGGCAAAGTCCGTAAGTTTAAATACAAAATATATGTGGCAGAAAAAGTAATTTCGAAGAGTTTTATTCAAAAAATAAACAAAACAGAATATTTATTTTTGTTTAACTACATTTTTTATTGATTTATGTTATAAAAAAGTAGTTTATTTTGTATACTACCCTAACAACTTAAGGTTCATACAGGTAATTGATTTTTATATGCTTTATTTTCAATTTGTTGTTGTTGCCGTAAAAATTAATTGATTTGAAAAGCTTTTTCAAAACCTGTGTTGAGAGCTCTCTAAAACAGTCAAAAACTTAAAGTAGTGCATTTGCGTTAACGCATACGAAGTTATTGAAAATTAATCGGATTTTGCACTAACCTAAACAAGTGACCATTTAAGTTTTGTACTTTCAAAGAAATTAAAATATTTTAATTATTATACAAAAAAAATGATTGTCGCAATTGAATAATAACATTTAACGTTCAGTTAATACTTAAAATGCAAAACCGTAGAAATAATAACTTCAATAGTACCACGGTCCAATGAAAATCAGTACCAAGTTAAATTTAAAGAATTTCAATAATTGTGTATAATATTTTTTATTTCTGTGAAATATCAACGAATTTATGTTATTTGTAAACTTTTGCTCTCTAATTTAACTTTTCGGCACTAGAAAAGTGAATAAAAAGTTTAAAACAGCAGTAAGTGAGATTTCGTTTGAGATGGAAACACAGTGTACAGAGCTTTGAAGAATTAATTCCTTTTTGAATGAATTAACTACCAATCGAATTCAATTTTCTCTAGAATTGAATGAATTCCTTTTCTTAAGTAATTCATTGAATTCATTCAACTGAATGCGTTCATCAAACAACAAATTCAAAGAATTTATTCAATTGCAATAGTTCTTTTTATTAAATCAAATGAATTAATTCACCGGTGAACGCGTTCAATTTTATAAATCGAACGGAAAAAAAAGTGAATTAATTCCTTACTGAATTAATTCACCACTGAATTCATTCAATTTCATTTTCATTCAGTGAATTAAAAAAAAATAAAATTACATTCAGTGAATTAAAAAAAAAATAATAAGTTCACTGAATTGAAAAAAAATAAAATAAGTTCACTGAATTAAAAAAAAATAAAATAAGTTCACTGAATTCAAAGCCTATTTTCTGCCGTTCAGTAGAAGAAAACAATAATGTACAAATAAAAGTTTTAAATAAGCAATTTTACAGCGTGTGCTAGTAACAAATTAGAAACCGGATGCTGTTTATCAACCTACATGATTCAAAAATAAAGCCTTTTACTATTAAAAATAAAAACTCTAGAGATATAGATAAATTTGGAAAAAAATATAACTATATAACTAGTTTGAAAAATTAATAGTTATATTTTTTTCCAAATTTATCTATATCTGCGAAATCAGTGGTGAATTAATTCAGTAAGGAATTAATTCACTTTTTTTTCCGTTCGATTTATAAAATTGAACGCGTTCACCGGTGAATTAATTCATTTGATTTAATAAAAAGAACTATTGCAATTGTTCCTAGGCTATTTTAGACTCCCGGGGGTCTTAAATGCATCTAGGGGAGCCACACTTTATGGATCATATGCACTTTATGGATCATAAAACCAAACCAACATTTAGTATAATATGGGGTGAACTCTAAAAACTGTTTTTGCAAAATTGCAAGCAAAACAGTGTCCATTTGCAAAAGTTATCGCATTAAATACATTTTTTACTAAGGTTAGTATCGTACTAAATACACTTAGTAAAAAATGTATTTATTGCGATAACTTTTTGCAAATGGAAACTGTTTTGCTTGATATTTTGCATAAACAGTTTTTAGAGGTGACCCCATTTTATACTAAAAGTTGGACTTTGGGGGCAACTTGGAAAGCTATGCTGCCATATAAAATTTTTCAAAAGTCGCGATTTTAACGTATAGGCCACTACAGATGAATTCATTTTTTTTTGTTGAAATATTTTCCTTTTAATTGCTTCTTTACTAAGCCATAGCATTTACTAAGGCCGATTTTGCTTTCAGTGATTTAATTGGCTAAAACCGTAAAAATCCATATAGAACGCGAACAGTGGTTTTAATATTAAGTTTTATGCATCAGATTTTAAGCTTAACCCTTTGGCGAGTGGCGTACATTATAATGTACGTCGACTTTATCAACTCGTCACTGATTTGAATTTTAACCAAAACGCTATTCATTTACTGTTATCGGTTCGTTATTTTGTTCTTATTAAAATTTTATGCAGGCTGTGAAATTTCAAAATAACATAAGATCAGTATAGTTAGGGTTGCCACATGGCCTTGAATGGCCTTGATTGTCAAGTTAATTTAAGCCTTGTCAAGTGCCAAGGTCAAATTTATTTTGTCAAGTTAAATTGAATTTTTGTCGTATTAGTAGTTAAAAAAAAACATGTAAAATTACAAAACTGATGAAATTTATTAGTGTTTTAATTTGTTTGAGTAGCATGTATTTCTAAACAATAAGAAAAGAAATTGAAGTCTGCAAGAAGTCGTTGAAATTTTTAAACTTTAGGCCAAAAAAAATATATACATTTTTCATAATTCTCGCAATGCCATTTTAAAATTTTAGCATATTTTCTTTTCTGAAACGTAAAAAACCAAAACTTTTTTTTCATAAATGTATTAAATTGATGATATATTATCAAAATAAAATGGCGCTAAAGGTATATCTTTGGTTTTGAGAGCGTGAGTAGACGTGGGACAAGAAAAACCTTAAGTGCTATTTTATTTTGATTATATATCATCCATTTAATAAATTTATAAAAAAAAAAGTTCTGGGTTTTTACGTTTCAGAAAAAAAATATGTTAAAATTTCAAATTGACCATTCGAAAACTATGGAAAGTTTATATATTTTTTTGGCCTAAAGTTTGAAAATGTCAACGACTTCTTGCAGACTTCATCTTTTTCTTCTTATTATACAGGAATAAATGCTACAAAAAAAATAAAACATTAATCAATTTCGTCAGTTTTGTAATTTTACGTATTTTTTTTTTATTTGGTCAATTTAACCCATATGTCTAAACTTCAAAGGCTGGTAGCACTATCGAATTTGTCCCCGAAAATTCCAAAAAAAAAAACCGAAATTTTTTTTATGAATCTTAATAAAATGGCGAGTTATTCAAAAATTATAAATTTTTGTATTAAGAATGACCCTACTGCACACATATGCACATTCTATTTTTTTTATTCGCGATGGAAACGGTTTAAAACTATAGATTTAAAGGAAGAATTTTGTAGGGAGAGAAGAGAGGTAAATCGCCAAATCAGGAAGGCAAAATTTGAATATTATTCTGAACGTTTCAGAAGTGCAGTAAATGGAAAAAAAACGTGGAAGACAATACGTGAAATCGGAATCGGGAGAACGAAGAATAATAATATTAGCAGTAGTGTGAGTGCGGATGAACTGAACGAAGTTTTTACAAATATACCTATGCCCAACGCCAATCCTAACACTTATAATATGCATAACAACCAACTAACTCAGGACATAAATACTTCATTCGAATTTCATTGTACAGTAGACGCTCGCAAATTAGAACCGCTTTGTTTTTGAGGCAATTCTAATTTCTGAATTATTCTAATTTCTGGACGTTTTTTTTCGAAAAAAAAATTGAGTTAATTTACTTCCAAAAACTTAAATAAAACTCTTTTTAATATTTTTTAATTCAATTTTATTTGATAAAAACAAGAAAACAAAACACAACAATTCAGTCCAATACATCAAAGGTATTTTTTTAAATTAAAAATATGAATATAAAAAAAAACGAATGGCAACAAAACATAGCAATGCAGTCCAATTACATCACATGTATTTTTTTTAATTAAAAACTAAAAAACTGTATTTAAAAAAAATTAAACAATTAAAATTAAACAATGGCCAAGTTAACAACTAATCTTTGTTTGACATATAATCAGTTATATTTGTTTGTTTTTTTGGTTTCTTTAAATCCGAAATATCATTACGGAGAGCCAAAACATTACTTATGTGCTTAGTTGAAAACAATTCACTGTTATTGCACCATTTTATTAAATTATTTACGCTTTCAATGGCTGTAGTATTAGAGACAACTGATGATACTGCAACAACGTCGTCTTCTCTGCTATCTGAAGACTCACCATCGCTACTGAGAACATAAACAGATCCATCATCAAACATATCTTCATTCCATCTGTCGATGTCTTCTATACCGATGCAATCGTTGGGAGCTATTTCTTTTAAAAGAGCTTGAGTTATCTGAATAACTTCGTTGCAGTCCTGATCTATTTGCAACAATTGTGCTATTGGCACGTCATCGTCGCTGTCGTATTGGTTAGAGTCCCAATTGGACAACTTTGACCAAGATTTCTTCATAACACTTTGTGGTACCGCATCCCAAGCTTGTTTCAGTAATAATATAGCATTGCGGATCGAATGGGATTTCAAATGATTCTTCAGTTCACCACCTTCAGCAATTAACTGAGAAAGAAACATACTTCTGTAATTGAGCTTTGTTAACTTAATAGGGTTTTGATCCATTCGTTGTAAAGCTGCTGTCACATTTGGTGGAAAGAATAATGAAACTATGTTTCCATCGTCACTTTTAAGTTTCTCAATGGGTGTTTGAGCGGAGCAATTATCTATAAGCAAAATGGCTTTCGGAGGCAAATTATTTTCCTGAGAAAAGCGGATCACCTGTGAATTGAAAAAAATTTTAAAATTATGTACTGAACCTGAAATCAATATTTTTGTTTACCTCTTTAATAAATATTCCGTGAAACCATTCGTTAAAAATCCGAGAAGTCATCCAAGCATTTTTTGAAAAGTTGTAATGCAGAGGATTATTGAAATTTTTAAAACACCTGGGTTTTTTTGCTTTTCCAATTACCAATGGAACTAATTTTTGTGATCCATCAGAGTTTGCACCAAGTAGGACTGAAATTCTGTCTTTTTGAATTTTATGTCCAGGGGCGTTTTTTTCAAAAGCAGAGACATAGGTTCTGTCTGGTAGGCAACAAAAAAAATAATCCGGTTTCGTCGACATTATATATTTGTGACTCCATTAAACCCATCTCAGCGATCTTTGCACGATAGCGATGAATAAAAGGAGTGAATGAAGCAACATCACTGGAAAGAATCTCGCCACAAATTTTTAAAAAACGGATACAGTGTCGCTTCTTAAATTTGGTAAACCATCCATCACTTGCCCGGAATGCATTTTCATCTTTATCGGGATATTCCTCTCTAAATATTTGTTTAGCTTTCTCTTTTAATATTGGCCCAGTCAATGTACACTTTTTTTCTCGTTGATTTAAAAACCACTCATACAGACGACTTTCCATTTTTGGATATTCAGCGCTGTGCAAAGATTTATTGTTTGCCTCCTGATATGTGTTTGAAACAGCATTTAATATTGCTGTTCTATGTGATTTGATGTAGCTGATTGAAGATGTTGTCACATTAAAATCTAGGGCTAACCGGTTCCCTTGAACGCCTTTGTCAAGCTTTTCTAATATTTTGACTTTAGTTTCCAATGATAAAGTGTTTTTTTTACGTTTATTTAACATTTTAAATGATACACTTTCACTATTTAATAGAGACTGCCAAATAATATGTACACGCGTATCAAATTTCACAAATAAACTAGCCAAAAATGTACATAAATGCGACAAAAAAAACAAATAGGGAAAAACATATATAATTTGGTGATTCCCCTTTTTAGTTTTACTTTATTCAAACAGAATAAAAATAAATTGGGGATTTCCTGTGTATTCAAATAACCAAAAAAAAAAAAAACGCTCAGAAATTTGAATTTTAAATTCGAATTTCAGAGCGTTTAATGTATTGCAAACATTGATTCTAATTTCTGGACGTTCGAATTACTGAAAGCTCTAATTTGCGAGCGTCTACTGTATTAATGACTCTGATGTATTATCCAGTATTTTGTCTATCAAATCGAACTCCATTGGTCATGACAATATAAATCCTAGATTCCTTCGTATTCTGCTTCCACATTTATTACCGTATCTTACGCATTTTTTTAATACCATCCTTACTTCTTGTGTTTTTCCAGAACGATGGAAACACGCAAAGATAATTCCTGTACCTAAATCTAACTCAGAGTTTAGACCGATTGCAATTTTATGCTTTCTTTCAAAAGTCATAGAAAAAATAATGCACAAGCAGATCAGTGAGCACTTGAATATTTTTAACTTATTATTTAATAGACAATCGGGCTTTCGGCCTAAGCACAGTTGTACTACTGCCCTAATCGATGTAACGGAAGATATACGTTGTGCTGTTGATAGTGGGAACTTTACCTTTTTGGTTCTATTAGACCATTCGAAAGCTTTCGATACAGTGGACCATACCATACTATGTTTAAAGTTACATCAGCAATTTAATTTTTCAAACACAGCAACATCATTGCTCAGGTCATATCTCACAAATCGTTCTCAGTCAGTATATTTAGTGGATCATTCCTCGACCTCTCTACCAGTATGAAGAGGCGTTCCTCAGGGCTCCATCTTGGGACCTTTACTGTTCTCCATGTATATAAATGACTTACCAAAACAAATATCCCACTGTAAAATACATATGTATGCTGACGACATGCAACTCTATCTCAGTAGTTCGCGTAAGTCCCTTCATTGCAACTTCGAAATTCTTAACAATGATCTTCACAATATTTTCCTTTGGGCATCTGCAAATGGACTCTGCTTAAACCCCCAGAAAGTGCATTATACTACGCAAAAAATCTACGCCGTTAGCCTTAAATATTTTTGTTCTAATAAATAATCAAGAAATAGAAATTGTTTCCTCTGCCAAAAACCTTGGTATAATATTTAATAACACGCTTAGTTGGTCCAATCATGTTAATGGTGTTATAGGTAAAACTTATTCTATGCTTCGCACGTTGTGGGAAACTCACTCTTGTACACCTCAAAAAATACGAATGCTTATAGCAAAAACTTACCTTGTGCCTTGTCTACTCTATGGATGTGAAGTCTTCGGATGCTGTGACTCTCAAAGTAAGCATAAGCTGAATGTGCTATATAATAATATCACTAGATACGTTTTTGGTCTACGCAGATTCGACCGTGTTTCAACGTTTTCAATAAGGATATTTGGTGTGTCTTTTGAAAATTTAGTCAACATCAGGCTGCTTACTTTATTACATAAGTCAGTGTACTCGAAGGTACCAACATACTTATATGAACGTTTAACTTTTGGTTTTTCGAACAGGGGAAAAAAGATAACTCCAATAGGACATCGAAGTCTGATTTCGGAGTGGCAGTTCTTTTTTAATGCTGTCCACCTTTGGAATAGACTCCCAAACAGAATTCAAACAAACAGCAATGCAATAATATTCAAAAAGGAAATAACTAAACATTTTTCACCATAACTTAACCTTTGTCATAATAACTTCTAATTATATTATATTATTTTATTTATAATATTTATATTATTTATTGTTAAATTGTTAATTTTGTTTTTCTCTATTTTTTAATGTTTTTATTTATAATTAAATTTGTTTTGTTCATATATCTATTGTAATTAATTTTAAAATTATTATGTACAAAATTTGTTATGACAATGCAGACCCATACTATAAATTAAAAGATTTAAATCTAGTTGTATGGGTGGAACAAATAAATGTTAAATCTAAAAGAGCATCTTTGGAATTTTAAAATTAAAAGGCATTATATTATTTTGGACCATAAGTTTATTGCTAAATTACTTTGATATATTATTGCCTATGTCTCTCGTACTATCGGGAGACATAGGCAAGCATCGACGTTGGCTTATATCATTATTCCCATATAAATTTGGCATTAGCCAACGTTTAGTGTTAACTCTCAACGTTAATAATGTCAAATTTGTATGGGAATGTCATAAGGCAACGTTGATAGCAACATTTTGTTTTTTTATTTTTTAATTTACGATTTAAACAAATTATGCACCTACAACATTTCCATCTATTTTATTCAATTGATAAAGACACGTTTTATTAATTTCAAATAATTAATAAAGTTTATTATGATGTTAATAGTTTTAATAGATCTTGTTTATGCATGCATGCCATTGTTCATATAACTAAATGCATGCCTGAATGCAGGTTCTCTTTGATATTCAATATTTGATATATGATCTTTTGTTTTATCAAGTCATCAAAAGCTATTTATAGAAAATATTTAAATTTTAATCTCTATGTAAAGGGTTTTTCAATAAGAGCACTACAAAAGTTTTTTTTTAAATAAAACAAAAACGGTTTTGGATATCAATGAAATTCTTTATTCCTGTGAAAGTAAGTTCGATGCCTTTATGTATGGAAATCGATCTCTTTTGAATGGCCACCACGGGCACGCTTGCAGAAGTCCAGACGCTGAACCCAATTTTCGACGGTTTTCAAGCATAAATCGGTTGATACTGCTGCAATTTCACATTCGATATTCGTACGAAGTTCATCAATCGTCGCTGGCTTGTTGGCATAGACCATAGATTTGACGTAGCCCCACAGGAAATAGTCTAACGGCGTCAAATCGCACGACCGAGGCGGCCAATCGACTGGACCATTTCGTGAGATAACACGTTCTCCAAACTTGGTTTGCAATAAATTGATTGTGACATTCGCTGTGTGGCTTGTGGCGCCGTCCTGTTGGAACCACATGTCCTCCAAGTCCATATCATCCAATTGGGGCCAAAAATATTCGGTTATCATTGAACGGTAGCGATTCCCATTCACAGTAACGTGCCGGTCTTGATCATCACGGAAGAAGTACGGCCCAATGACGCCGCCGGCCCATAAACCGCACCAAACCGTAATTTTTTCGGGATGCAATGATGACTCATGGAGTACGTGTGGATTGCTGTCTGACCAATAACGCATATTTTGTTTATTGACGAAGCCATTCATTATGACGACCATAAATTGGACGTAGCGCTCTTAACGTTGAGGCCACTGACTCCGAATTTCGGTAGTAAATTTTAATAATTTCGACCCGTTGTTGGCTCGTATATCTTTCCATCATGAAATGGCAAACCTTACTGAAGAGAAATGTCAAAAGAGCGGCAAGAAATATGGCGTCGTTTGCTGTCCCTGTCTTTCTACATTTGTAGCGTCCCTGTTGAAGAACCCTTTAGTATATTAAGAATACTTAGAATATAAATAATGTCTACCGAAAATGATTGATTTTAATCATATGTATGAAAAGGAAAAGTATGTAATTATTCTTGACCTTTGGTAATCCAATCATATATCCGCATAAAGTTCCCAACATGAGTTGTTATTTAATTATAATTTTAAAGTATTCAAATTAATATACACTCAGAGAAGATTGGCAGACAGGATTTGTTAGTTGCTTGTAGTAGTATAAAAGTTTTGTTATTTCCAAGCGAAAACATGCATTCATGAATAGAATAAATGTAAATTATTACTACATTTGTAAGTCATTAAAAAAATCAACTACATAAAATTGTAGAGACTTTATACATAGCATTAATATGACGTAGGCATTTTGGTTATTATTAAACAAGAAAATAAATCAAATAAATATTAGTCGATTTTGTTAGTTCTTTTGACTAATTTGTTGATTATTTTAAGTCAAAAACAAATGAGAATGTTGTAGTTTTAGGGCGAAATTTAATTTGTTTAAATAAATCCTACTAAATGTACCACAATATTGCAGCCCATTCATTTTTTTAAAACGAAACTTGATAATGAAAAAATTATATCTCTATAGAAACTTATAAAAAAAACTCCTTAAATAGTAAATGCAATTAATAAATTTTAAAGTTAGTTTAAGGATATTCTAAAAAATCTAATTCAATTTTTCTTCTTAAATAGGTTTGATGAAAATAATTTTGTGTACATTTTTCATTGTATTTCACAGCCAATTTAACCCTTTTTCTCTTTTCATTTCAGCTTTTATGAAATACGTTGCCAAAATTGCCGAACTTATTTTTCTGTATCTTAAAACATGGCTAACAAGTGGCTAAAACTACTCAAAACACAAAACGAAATACTTCCTTAATTTAAAGAAATAAATATCATTAAGTGTTAACTGAATCATATGAATTTCCAATTTGAAAGGCCAAATTTAAAGCAACTTTATAAAATATAAACTACTCAATTTAAATACATTATAATAAAAAACTACAAGCTTCCATAATAATTTCAATTTGAACATCCAATAAACCAAATACAGAGTAAATGGAATTGAAATTTCATTTAAATTATACCAGGCTAGAATTGTTTAAGTGTTAAAAGAATAATATAAAAACAAAAATGCAAAAAGAAGAATTCGTGATGACAGGTAATTGAGACAAAATGTAAATAAATCAACACACAGGCAAGCGAACAAAAATAAATTGTCAATTTTGAATTCAACTGCAACGAATGAATATGTATTGATTTGAATAAAAAAAAATAATCTGTAGCTGTATGTTTTTTATGAATTGAAATACTAAATATTATATTTCGTACTTATGAATTATGAAAACAAACAACTGAAAAATAGGTGGACCATTTTATATGATGAAAAGAGTGATGTAGTTTGTAATTGTACTCAATGGATATAAAAACGGAAAATTTGCCTACTCTGTCTTGCATAGTTGTGTATGTATGGACTTGACTGATTGTTTATTTTTGTTGTTTTAACTTTATTTCGTAACGAATTTATTACTCAATAATTGTATTGTTAAGCTAAAATATAGAGAAGGTTTCATATATGAATGACATACCGTCAGTCCAAAATGTTTACTTACACTCGCAATATTTTTTTAAAAACACCAAAAATTTCTTTATTTTGAGAATATTTTCTTTAATTACCCAGCAAAGTAAGAGCTGAGAAAGAAGTAGTAAAAACACCACATCTACTGAACCTGAAATAGTGCAAACTTAGATTAATCAATAATGATTTTAACATTGGCATGCAATTTGCAGGATGTTGTTCGTATGACTACCCAGTGTAGAAAATCATTACCAGATATTTAGTTATATAAATACATATCTGGTAAAGGTAACCAGTACCGATGTTCTGTAACTATGTGAGAAGTTACTCACATAAAAATTGCAACTCTACGATGTGTCTACGATATTTAAAACAGGGTGATTCACAAAATTTCAAACTGAATATAAGTAAATTTTTTTTACATAGCTCTGGCTAAATTTGACATTATGATACTCACTCTGTTTTAAATATGGCAGAGTTGCAATTTTTATGTGAGAAACTTCTCACATAGTTACAGAACACCGGTACAGTTACTTTTCTTACTACTTTAGTATGGGGATGTTGCGCAAAATATTAAGTTATGCTTACACACCAGCATTCGAAAAATTAAAAAAGAGTGTCGTTACCTACACTATGCCAAAGTTTTATCCATACACCCATAAAAACTTTACGTGTACGGTTATATTTTTTTTAGTGAAAAGACCAATTTTAAAAAAAATTTCTGCCAAATGAAGGACAATTTATTCAGCTACATTTACATATGTTTATTAAAAAAATAACGGTTGATTAAAAAGACATTATACAAAAACTAAAGCAATCCAATTTTTTAAAGCCAAACAAATATCTATGCAATTAATATAAAGAATAAATCGCAGGTTATTTTTAACTTCAATAGCGGGTATTGTGTACTTTTGATTCTATAACAGCCTCCAATCTGTTTGCCATTGAAAGTGCCAGCTTTTTTTTGTTACCTGTGGGTCTCTGTACTTCCTGCAGATTGTTTTTAGAGCTTCCTTGGTTCTTATTCGCCGTTCTCTTATTTTCCTTTCTACGTGATCCCTAAAATGTTCAATAGGATTTAAAATCTGGACTTTGAGGGGGTGGGGAAGCGTTTTTTTTACATTCTGCAGAAGCACTCCTTCACAACCAATGACGAATGTTTTGGGTCGTTGTCATGAACAAAGGAAAATTCTCTGTTAAGACCCATGTTTGTTACAGAACTATCCAAGTTTTCTTTTAAAAGGTTTATACCGCATTCACAATCAAGTTTTGTGGGCGATTTAACAATTAGATTTGAAAACTAATCAAAACTGTTCACATGAGGTTGAATGAGTTTTCATTATCTCGTTAATAGCTGTTTCGTTATATTTTGTATAAAAAAAACACTTATAATCTAACCTAAAATTTAACAAAATATTTCTAAAAGAATATTCTTTATGGCCGGAACACAATATCTAATAACTTTTGCTAAGATACAACGGTATCATTGATGTGGAAAACCTTTTTTTATAGGATGAACACTTTAAAGATTCAATTTTTAATTCCTTAGTGAAGGCAAAACTGCAGCTTTTGAAGATCTGTTTCCACAAAATTTCTTCATCGGAAGGAATAATTACTTTACATTTAACACAATTGTATTAAAATGAACATTTTAAAAGATTTACCCCTAAATTCATAACCGATTTGTAAAATTATAGGAGGTTTATTGAAAAAATTTTGTATGAAAATGGCGTTTTGTAAACCTGCTATAACTTTACAAAGCATTTGTGAATTGAGGGGTTAGTTTTTTTCATATTTTTTAAGACTAAAATCATTCAGCTGTTTCGATGCCGGATAGAAAATTCTGATTTCAACAGAATGATCCGGCAAGTACGTTTACATTTACGTGTTATAACCATTCGTATACATTTCTTCTTGTGGTTTCGAAACAGCTGATTCGTTACAGATACGTTTACGGTTGGGTAACTCAGTCTTGAGGGTAATTTGGGCAAAAAAACCTTGCTCGGAGATTCTACAAGAATTATTGTAAACGATAAGAAATGTATCCAAAAGTCTCTCCAAAAAGGTTTCGTAATTTTTACTGTAAATAGCTTTTAATACGTATCGTTTGAGTCTCATTTGTTTAAAACTTCGGAGAAATACATATTTTAATTAAATTAAAAAAATATAGACCAATTTTCAACCTTTTTGGTGCGGGAACTTTTTTGACAACAGCGAAAAAGTAAGATTGCGCTTCTTAATATTTTTTATGGCCTTTTTGGCTAGGGCATTTCAAAACTTTCATTTTTTACCTTGACTTTTTTTGGTTTTTTCCCAATAAGTTTTTCATTATGAGAACAATATATTCGAAATTTTATTGTGTCATTATGACCTTTCTGAATTTCAGAATGAAAACTATTTTCAATTATCTGGAGCTGTTTAGCAGTGATAGTTTTTTAAAGTCAAAACTTTTAAGCGTGTCCTGAAAATGGCATTTTTTTTCCAAAAAGGGGAGTTACTTTATTCAATTTTATAACCAAGTTTTTGAAAGCTTTTTAATATTTTTGGACATTTTGTAAAATAATGAGCTTCAGAAATGCTAATAGTCCAATTCAGAACATTTTTGAGTATGCACCCTATGCCCAGCACTGGTCGAAAATGATGAATTTTTGAAGAAAATTTAATGTTTCTGAATGTGGCAAAAAAAAGTCACGCCACTTAGATCAATTTTTTTAATTTTGAACCATAAGCAAACATGTTCCAAAAGATTTGCCCCTAAATTTCCCGCCGCCCGCTCAAGAACATCGATAGGGGAGCAAATTTTGTGGAAAAGGTCATATTTTCAAAAGCATTTATTTATTTGTAAAAAAAATATATGAAAATTACTTAGTTTTGTAAAATTTGATTTTTGTTTTTTATTAAATGGTAAACAATTATCATACACTAAAAAAATCGTTTCGTTACTGTTAATAGTTATTTTTACATAGAAACTTAAATTTCTATTTAATATTTTGAAATAAAATAGATTGTAATTTTTTTTTTTTTTTGGTTTTTTACCGGGGTGTTTAATATTTGAAATAGTTTTTAATTTTTTTTATATATTAAGAATAAGGCTTATTTACCTATTCAACGATATATAAAATGTTTATATAATTTATTCCATCGAGTCAAACTAATGCACTCAAAAGGGACATCTCAGGTCAAAATTTATTATTCGATCATTTTTTTCATGCTTAGTAGACTGGCCTTTATTTGTAACGTTGTTCCGAATCCCGCTCCCCGAGGCTTATTTTGTGAGGTTACTAGAAAAACTATTCCATAAAAAATTTCAGCTTAATCGAAGAATTTTTAAGCTATCCCTGGTACTTCAAAGTTTTGAATGCGGTTTACAAGGGGGAAAATAGCTTTTTTTTGGCTTATTTTGAAAATACTGGCTCTTAAATGACTGTATTTGTGGAATATGTTAATAGAATTGTAATCTAGACTGAATTTTTTTTTCTTAAAAGGCATAAAAATCAAAAATCGGTTGGAAAATATTGAAATTTTTTTTTTTAATTTTGAAAAATGTTTTTTTTTGCAAATACATTATTTATTACATCCAATTGTATAAAAAAAATCATAATAGTGTTATTACAAAAGTATTTTAAAAGCATGAAGCGATAGAAGGTAGCATATATAATACGGCCATTTCAAACGCATTCACTTACGTCAAGTTTAAATGTCTCTGGAAAAAAAATTAATAAAGATATAAGACTAATATTTATGGTACATGATAATTAGATTGTTTGTTAAAAACTGTGGAAAAATCAGGTAGATCAGAAGACACGAAAAAATGAATTAATGCCGCTCTTAAACCAGTGTGCTACGTACCATACGGCAACCGCCAACATCGACTTATTGAAATCAAAATTTGGCGTTAAGTTGATTTCGAGAAATGAACCTGTCATTTGGCCTCCAAGGTCGTGCGATTTGACACCTCTCGATTATTTCAAGTCACTCGATTATTTGAAGTCACTGCTTCATGCTGATAAACCAGCAACAATTGACACCTTGGAGGCCAACATTATTCGTCTTTTCGAATAGTTTTTTGTTATTATTCTTTTTTTCATCTCTTCTTCATTAACCCATTATGTAACCCATTATATGTTGGAGTAAATGCATTTTTTATTAAAAATGTGTGTAAAATATGAAGAAACCACCCGGGTGGGTTTCAGTATACCACTTATGTAAAAAGCTTTAGGAGTGCGTAGGTTAAATGAAAAGTCAGTAGACCGGGTTTCAAATGATTTTTCATTTGTTTGAAATTACATATTCAGTCAATTTAAACTACAAACTATTTTGAGTGTACGTATATTCCATACATACATTTCTTTTGCATATTTCTTTCTTTGCTTAAATTAAATTTTCAATTTATTTTCACAAAAATATTTATACAATTTTCGAGTACGGGAACGCTTTTTGGTAAGATTGGGATACCGCGGTAACGTAAATGAATGGACTATTTTTTGTCAGGGCCCAGGATGGACATTATTGGTGATGGCGTTTGCAAAGGCCAAATAACTCTTTACCAGTGGATGGATTTATGCATCTGCTGATGAAGCAACTTAAAACTCAACAAACAAACATGAATATATGTAGCGACTGTACGTAAACATTTTGGTCTGACTGTATATTTTTTATGGTAACAGCACCATTTCCAATTTAAATTAAGAAAAAATTAAAATAATATTTAAATAATTTTGTTTACAAATTGCCCTCAAAATGTCTGACGGCAAATCTGAACAGTAGTTAAAAAAATTTTAAGAAATATTTCTGTAATAAAAATTGGAAATGGTGTAATATAAAAAATGATAATAAGGATAGTATATATGTACATATGAATAGTTTATAACTTGTCTTTGTGATTATTGATAGTGTCTATGATGTTGATGATGACACAATATAAGTACTGTGTAAATAGAGTTATAATCAAAATAAATATTAAATTTTTATTTATTTATCTTTGTTAATAAAAATAATAAATTAAAAAACTTTTGTTGATAAATAAAACACTGGTACCTTTTTCAATTTTGTAAACATTTGCTTCCATTTAACTAAGTTTATGGCTTGTAGTTAAATAATATTGTACCTACTTATTACTTACACTTCTTATATAAATAATATAAATATGTATAAATCTCTAAGAAAATTAATTAACAAAATCAATAAAACTTATATTAATAAATAAAAATTTAACAATCTTTTTGTTTCCGATTTTCTTTTTTTCCACCTTTTAATTAATTTAATTCTAGGAAAAAAATGGAAAAATTTTGGTATGGGCAATGCGACAAGTATTTTTTAGCCTATGGATGAATATGATTTCAGCGCCCAATAGGATGATCCTTACTACAAACAAATTGTAGGTGAACGTTTTAAGTTAAAATTTTTGTAATTAAAAAAAAATTCAAATGTAATGTCCACACAGTGAATATTTTAGTAAAAAAAAATTACATATTTTTATAAAAATTGTCTTTAGAAAGCTGAGACACGGAACATTACGAACACAACGTTATGCCGTTGTCACATAGTCGATCGAAAATTGAGCAAAAAGTGGAAGTAAATTGCCAGAAACTGAAACTGACAATGAAAATAAAAAAAAAATTAGAGTTATAGAGATAATAAAAAAATATGAATACATCAAAAATAAAAAATTAACAAAAGTTAATGTTGTACAATTGCATAGCTCTTAGGTAATATTTCTCCAGTGTAGTGGCACGCGAGAGGATTTTTTTGGCACGCAATGTTTTCTTATAATTTTTAAAAATCGTAATGTTATTTGGCGACCTGCAAAAAATTTCTAAAGCTAGCCATAGAATACGCAATATTCCTGTTGAACGTTTGGTATTGTATAAAAAATTGCCAGTGTCAAAAAAATCAAGACTGATTTGATTCTTATTGTGCAAGCATGAAAAGTGAAAAATATTTTGTAATGTGGTGGTCATATCGTCCCATTTTTATATAGAAGACAACAGCTGTGCCATATCGAGTAAATCATATTGTACGGTGTAGGTAGGCTTGCCAGATCGAAATTGGCAAAAAAGCTTGACATTCGGAGGAAAAATCTTGATTTTTCTTGACATTCAAAAAAAGGCTTGATTTTTCTTAACAATTTAAAATGCAGTTAAATTAGCAAAAGAAAACTGCAAAATTGACTTTTTTGATATTGATTTATACAGATTTTTTACATTCTTTTTACAGCATTTTTTAAAGAAATGGGCCCATATGTTGTCAATGGATATGTCTTTTGGCATTTCTTCAAAAACTTCCCGAAGGTAGCAGTAATCTGTATTAATTGAATTTGATATTTTTAAAATAAGTGGCAGCTCCGATTAATTATTCCCTGACAACAATGAGTTTTTATATTTAAAACAGCAATATGCTAAAAAACTGATTTTTCTCCAAAATATCTTTTTTCTAAGTATTTTACAGCATTTTGTAAAAATTGGTTAGCTTCTAACTCAAACGTTTCTTTTTATTCAAAGAAAGACTTTTTATGCTTTGCTACCATGGAAACTAGAGATGAGCGATATTTTCATACCGGTGATTTAATCACAGTTATTGATAAATCACTGGTATCGGCAGTGATCAAATATTTCAAGTCGCAGTTACTCGGAATGTCGTTCTTTTAATATTTTTGTACTATTCTTTCTTGCAAACTTCATTGTGCACAGTAATACATGTTTTTTTTCAATAACAGTGACTCGCTTTCACACTCTTCTATCATGTCTTTGTTACCGGTCGCAACTATTCTTCTTTTAAGGCCCAGTTTTTAGCAAGGTTGGTTACCGTTATCGTTATAATACCGTTATCGCTAAAATACCGTTTCAAATTGAAAACCGTTACCGTTACCAATACCTCTAAAATTTTTTCAAATACCGTTATCGTTACCGATACCGTTATTTTTAATGGTAGTTACCGGTATTTTACCGGTATTTATTAATTTATAAAAAATGCAAGTTTTTTGACTTTTTGGAATAATTTTCAGTTTTTTTTTCTACAAAAAAATTTATTGATAATAACACTATGCGACAGTCAAAATCGGGATGGGATGAAACCAACGGGAAATGTTATATCTGTCAAAAACAAGTTATACGTGTCCCGGCGTTTCGCTGGGTCACGTATATCTTGAAAAAAAGGCAAGTCGTATTACTTTCACGCAAATTCACATAACCTTTAAACAAAATGAGACATAGATCATGAAAATCGATGGACGCGTTTCGCTTTTATTCACAATTAAGTGAAGGTATCTCATTTTGACAAGAATATTGATTTTATGTTTCAATGAGTTTGGATAATATTTATTATATATTATTAATTAACACGTAAAATTAAAAATTATTACAGGTAATTATTAGGTTATTACATAGATACATAGGTTATAAAAATCGATGAACGCAAAACTTATTTTCGTTTGTTTGCGCCCTTTACTTTCTTGCGTGGTGGTTCGCCCACTTGTTCAGAGTCTGTATCGGATGAGGATCTGTCTTCATCTGGAAAAAATCAATTGTTTTTAATCAGTCAGTTAACTTAATTTTTGTGACTTACCCTCGGAGGAAACTCTCATTGTATATGCTTCTTCTTCATCTTCATTGTCGGGATCGTACGTCTTTTGCGACCACCAACAAATTTCAGCCAGCAGCGAATCGAGCCTTTTGCCTTTATATCGCGTTTCCATTGGCATTGCCACTTGATGGAAGCGCTCGCCATGTTCATCCGACTCTGAGGCTAGCTTCTTGCTGAAGTATTGGAGATGGTGATGCAAGAAGTGAATTTTGAGGGACATATTCACTCCAATTTTCTGGAAGTAGTGCAACATCTTGGTCACAAGAGCGGGGTAATTGTGTGCTCGCGTACTTCCCAAAAAATATCGTATGATTTTCTTCACTGCCCTCCACGCAAAGTAATCATTACCGTCTAAAGCACCTTTAAATTCCTTTGATTTCATGAGCTTTCGTATATCCGGCCCATTCAGAACACCTTCCTTCAATTTTGCTTCGCTGATTCGTGGGAAAATATTATTCAAACAATCAAGAATTTTCGGTTGCTTCACAATGGCCTTGATGAAATTTTTTACGATTCCCAGTTTGATATGGAGAGGGGGCATGAGGACGTTCTCCATTGGCACTAGTGGATCATTTACGCAGTTGTATCCTTTCTCCGTTGGATCTCGAGGAAGCCAGTCATGCGTTTCGTATTATATATATTCCCATCGTTCCTATAAGGAGCATAGGGCCTTAACAAACTTCTTCCATTCAGATCTGCCCATCGCAATATTTTTTACTTCACTCCAGCTTATATTCATTTTCTTCGTCTTCGTTTCGTATTGGTTTCCTTTAAATCGGGTATCCCAAAGACACAAGAAACACATGTTTTTCGTATAGCCTCCTTGGAGACCCCTTAGCATCGCCCCGACTTTCAGATCACAACTGATCCGCCACATGTGATCAGTGTAGCAAACTTTATCCAAAATTATTTTCATCGAATCGTATGTTTCGCTCATGTCGGTGCTGTAGCCAATGGGAATGCTTGGTTTTTTATTATATTTATGTAGCAAAACGACTTTCAGGCTTGATTTCGAAGAATCGATGAACATTCGCCAATCAGCTGCGACATAATTAATGGCCATCGCCTCCATCAGTCCCTTTATATCGTGGCAGTAAACAAATGTGTTCCCTTCGTTGAGTGTGTAGTACCGTTGGAATAGCAATTGTCGTCTTCGATATCCGGTGACTTTGACATTAGGCTCCAAATTGTTGCCTTCTTTCAAAAGCTGGGCAAGTTTTTCTGCTTCACGTTGAGAAAGGTTTAATTCTGCAACAATCTTGTCCATTCTTGCTTGTGATATGGGAATTATTTTGTTCGATGGGCCGGCTTCTGGTGTTGGTTTATAGGTGAAATCCGATTGATCCATTGTTTCAATAGAAAAAGAAGTTTCTCTGTCAGGACTTGGAAGCGGTGGAATTGGTATTTCATCCGAATGCGGTAGAGGTATTTGTGCACTTCTAACAGATATGTAAACTCTTCGTTTAAGGCCTTTACGATTAACTCCACATATTTTGTTTGAGCAAGCGTAACAGTTATCGGAATTGTGCTCTCCTGGATCAGTCCAAATCATTGGTACACCAAAAGAAAGTGAACTGCGTTTCCCTTGGATCCACATGTTAAGAGCATTGTAGCACGTTTTACAAATTTTGTCTGGGGCCCACGAAACGCCGCGAATTATTTCGGAATCAAAATAAAGTTTAAAAGCACGCTCCATCTGCTCAGTGAGTAATGCAGTATTTGTTGAAAAAGCTCTTTTGCCACAAACGTAACAAAATAAATTGATATTTTCTGGACAATTTGCACTCATTTCGGTTTTATACTTTTATTACTTTTTCGTCACTTTAAAAAAATCGTACTTTACGCGTTCGGAGACACTTGTTGAATGACAAAAATTGATCAATGAACACCTATAAAAACTACGTAAGTTTCAATATTTTACTGATAGGTACTTATGAATTGGCGCATCTTTTAAGGGTGGCTATATACCTGATTCGTGTGCGTTTTAAATTTTTCGAAACGTTCTAAAACATGACCACTCATAAATGTGGGTGCAATTTGTGTAACAAAATCATGCAGGTAGCCAACGGAAAAAACTCAAATAATTAAAAAAGTGCACTTTCCTTTTTTCCTTTTAATTATCCACGCACGTTTATGACCGTTTTTTAGTTTGTTACCGCTACCATAAAAATCAAATTGTTGGTGCAATTTGTGTAACAAAATCATGCAGGTAGCCAACGGAAAAAACATAAATAATTAAAAAAGTGCACTTTCCTTTTTTCCTTTTAATTGTCCACGCACATATATGACCGTTTTTTATTTTGTTACCGCTACCATAAAAATCAAATAACCTTTTGTTTATTACTTTTTTTTAATATTTTAGGCAAAAAATATTTTTTTCTTCATACATTTATTTTTACCGGCAAAACTGTTGAGTATATAGAAAAACGTTATATGAACATATTAAATTAATTGTAATTTTTAATTTTTTTAAAACTGTTTGAGCAAAATCGGACTAGTGGTTCTCGAGTTATGTCAAAAAAAAGACCACCAAAGGTGAAAATTTCCCCTATATGATAGTTACTTACTTGAAATCGATATATCTCGATTCCTAGCGTTACCCAGCGAAACGCCGGGACACGTATAACTTCTTTTTTACCGATATAACTTTCCCCGGTAGTTTGAACCCTTCCCGATCACTGACCCCTACCATTTGTCTCACAGTGTAATTTTAGTTATTAAAACTACCAGCATTGAACTTAAAGCTTATAATATGTATTTTTAACACGTAAAATTAAATATATTTTAAGTTTTGACTTGTTATACCCTACACCACTATGTGGTCAGGGTATTATAAGTTTGTGCTGATGTTTGTAACACCAAAAAATATTGGTCGTAGACCCGCCTTATAGTATACCGATCGGTTCAGAATTTTTTTTTTATTTCGATTTAACGATGTCCGTCTGTCCGTCCGTCCGTCTGTCTGTCCATGCAATCTTGTGCGCACTCTACAGTTCGCAAATATGAAGATATTTTGATGAAATTTGGTACGCAGACCTATGTTGGCCCAAGGACGAACAAGTTTGATTTTGGTGAACATCGGTCCATGTTTAGACCTAGTGCCCATATAAGGGTCCTACCAAAATTATATTGTTTATACGCTGCAGGTCGTAAATATTAAGATATTTTGACGAAATTTGGTACACAGACCTATGTTAGCCCAATAATGCAGCCTATTGATTTTGGTGAATATCGGTCCATGTTTAGACCTAGTGCCCATATAAGGGTCCTACCAAAATTATACTATTTATACGCTGCAGGTCGTAAATATTAAGATATTTTGATGAAATTGGGTACACAGACCTATATTGCCCCAATAACGCAGCCTATTGATTTTGGTGAACATCGGTCAATGTTTAGACCTAGTGCCCATATAAGGGTCCTACCAAAATTATACTGTTTATACGCTGCAGGTCGCAAATATTAAGATATTTTGATGAAATTTGGTACATAGACCTATGTTGGCCCAAGGACGAAGCCTATTGATTTTGGTGAACATCGGTCCATGTTTAGAACTAGTGCCCATATAAGGGTCCCCCCAAAATTGGCTTGGTTACAAACTGCAGATCGCAAATATTAAGATATTTTAATGAAATTTGGTGCGCTGACTCACATTATAGAAAATTTTGACACAAGCCCCATTTTAACTCATTAGAATTTCGGATCCAAACATTAGTTGGATTTTACCCAGACTGGTGTAGGGTATTGTATAGTCGGCATGCCCGACTTTAACCTTTTTACTCTTTTATATTATAATGCCCTTTGCGGGGAATTTTTTTACAGAGTTTTTGTTTTTAATTTTGTGTGGAAGTAAAAACGAAAGATTTTATATTTTATGAATTTTTTTTTATTCTCAAAAAGTTTTATGCATGTCAGAAATTAAATAAATACAGGGTTATAAATTTTATTCAAATGAAAATTTAACTTAAAAAATCAAAAAAAGTAAATATAACGCAAGTTCTTCTTAATTAAAATTAAATTTTATAACTGCAGTTAAACACAAAATTCTAGGGACTTTGATTTATGTAAATTTTTTCTCATCTAATTCAGAGAGTATTGTCACTTTTAAGATAATTGTATTCAAACAGGATGATTTTAAAATCTTAAATAATTTTATGATAAAAATATTTTTGTGCAATTTTTCTCCAAAGTTTAATATCGATGGCTTAATAAAGAAAGACGCTACACAGAGAGAATTTTGCTGGACGAGTTTTATTGAAATTTTTCAGTAAATTGTTGAAGTTTTCTTCACAATATGAATGAAAAATTTGTAAAATTCGATGAAAAAGCTTCGTATATTTTATAAATATAGTTTTAGTGAAACTTTTTCATGGAGCGTATGAAACTTTAAGCAAATAAAATGAAATTTTTGATAATATTTTATGAAAAATTCCATTAATTCAATGAAAAGTATCAATGGACGTGTTCCCGTGAAACTTTATCGATTTTATGCAAAAATTCATTAATATCATGCAGATAATTCTCTCAGTGTATCTTTATTATTAATTTCTATAGAGGGGAAGGCAATAAAAATATAAAAGCGGTGGAAATATTGTTTCTCAGAATGAAACTTTATATTAATACAAATACAATAAAATAAAAAGTATAATCTAAGTTTTTCAGATTTCCATTTCCTCTAGTGGAATATTAATTCCAGTTAGGGCCTTTCTGCATTAAGCATTAAATTTATATACCAAAAATTTGAAAAGAGCAGCATGTTCGTTGTTACATTTAGGGCATTTCTTTTAACTATTATATTTATGTGTGATGGGTAATTTGAAATTTAAAAAGATAGATTCAAATAAAATAAAAACAATTTGAATTATAAAAAAATGTTTATAAAACTATTTGAATCAATATAGTTTGGCTCAAGGGGTAAGGCGATGAACTTCTAAACCAGTCGTGTCTGGTGTTGGAACAAAACAAAATTGCTTTGAATTTAAAACGAAAGAAAATTAAATTAAAGAGAAATTAAATAAACAAAGAACGTGTGTGTTATGTGTGCAGTGTTTTGAAAATTTAAACAAAAAAAAACTTTCGAATATGAAAAAACAAACCAAAAAATCGTTTTTTTTTTACGTTTTGTCAGTTAAAAATTGATGATTGTTTTAACAGACTTTTCAATTATTTTTATTTCTTTTAT
Organism: Leucophora obtusa; assembly: GCA_949987735.1. Classification (NCBI taxonomy): domain Eukaryota; kingdom Metazoa; phylum Arthropoda; class Insecta; order Diptera; family Anthomyiidae; genus Leucophora; species Leucophora obtusa. The sequence continues at coordinate 113,413,957 of OX465295.1, read as the reverse complement.
GGATTGTTTAAACAATGTTTGAAAATAAATAGCAAAATGGTTTGAATATAATGAAAAATCAGTAGTCCTTTTTTTAATTGTGTTTTAAATTAATTTGATATGTATTTTAGGTTGTTTTTAACGATAAAATATTGTAAGTATACGTGTAGTATAGGTAGATACTAACAAAATAATAAATTAAAAACACTAAAGGGCTAATAAAAAAGGCAGAAATATTTAGATTATTTAGAAAAATGTTTCTTTTTAAGAAGGTGTGATATTTTCTTTTAAAAAGTTGTTATTTAAATATTCTATAAATTTGTTTTTTGAAAAATCATTTGCAGGAAGTTCATTATAGTGTTGTTCCATTGGGTGAAGGATAAATTGCTTCTGCTTCTCTTGATGTGTTAAAACACTATTGAATCGCGCTATTAATGCAACCCCACGTTCGGCAATATCGTTACTTATCGTGCTTTACTTAACATGGTGACAGCATGTTAAGTAAAGTGTAACAACTGTCTGTTTAATTTTTGCTCGAGAACCGCACCAGCTGCTATAGATGAACTGGTGTTGCTACTCGTATCGAAACACATGACCATCGCATTATTCTGAACATTCAAATCTTGGAGTGCTGAATATAAAGCGTCGCCTTCAACCAGAGCTTTGAAGAATTAATTCCTTTATTCAATTTTTCAATTCTGAATTAAAAATTCGATGAATTAATTCACTAAGCACCATATATTGAATGGAATTAATTCATATTTGCTTTCGTTCGATTTATTTTGTTACGAATTAATTCAATTGCAATAGTTCTTTTTATTAAATCAAATGAATTAATCCACCGGTGAACGCGTTCAATTTTATAAATCGAACGGAAAAAAAGTGAATTAATTCCTTACTGAATTAATTCACCACTGAATTCATTCAATTTCATTTTCATTCAGTGAATTAAAAAAATAAAATTACATTCAGTGAATTAAAAAAAAAATAATAAGTTCACTGAATTGAAAAAAAAATAAAATAAGTTCACTGAATTGAAATAAAAATAAAATAAGTTCACTGAATTCAAAGCCTGTTTTCTGCCGTTCAGTAGAAGAAAACAATAATGTAGAAATAAAATATTTAAATAAGCAATTTTACAGCGTGTGCTAGTAAAAATGAACAAATTAGAAAGCGGATGCTGTTTATCAACCTACATGATTCAAAAATAAAAACTTTACAGATATAGATAAATTTGGAAAAAAATATAAATATTAATTTTTCAAACTACCCAATCAGAAATCGCCAGAGGTACAAAAAATCAAGCCTGGCATACCACTGGGTAACCACGGTGTTGAAAATAAATGACTGGGAGAACACTCATTTGGGACGCTTTGCCAGCGGTTGCAAAACGCGTTTTTCCAGTATTTGTTTTACAAAAATTTCGGTGGTTTATAAAAAAAAAAAACCACTGGCAAATAATGGTCTGAGAGTGATGTGCCAAGGTTTGCAACCAGTGGTTATCCAGTGCTACCTAGCCAATGCTACTAGTGATAAAATAACCAATTCACTAGTAGAGCAATGATTTTAAAAAAATGCTGACGCTTCGTTAAAAAAGGTTTATAGCTTCGAGTTCAAATTCGGTTGTAAGCAAAATTTTTCTTTTTTTTTTAATTTAAAAATTTTTTTGTTCTATAAAATCAATTTTTTTGTTTGTGGAAAAGCTCCTTTAAGACCAACTTTTTTTTGCTCTCCCAACGCTGGCATATTAGTTCCAAAAAACTGATTGCCAGTGCTAGCATTTTAGCACAGCCAGTAGTTGTCCAGCTATTATCACTCCCCAGTCAGAAATCGCCAGTGGTACAAAAAATCAAGCACTGGCATACCACTGAGTAACCACGGTGTTAAAAATAAATGACTGCAGAATACTCACTTGGGACGCTTTGCCAGCGTTTGAAATAAGCGTTTTACCAGTATTTGTTTTACAAAAATTTCGGTGGTTTATAAAAAAAACCACTGGCAAAGAATTGGCTTAGAGTGATATGCCAAGGTTTGCAACCAGTGGTTATTCAGTGCTACATAAAAATGCTACCAGGCGTACAAATATCAATTCACTGGTAGACCAATGATTTTATAAAAATGCTGAAATGGAGTAATTATATTGTGTGCCCTTCCCTACCTTTACTAACAAACGCACAATTCATTTGTTATTCGTTGTTGTTTTTAATATTTTATGAAATAAAAAATTCTAAAATTTCAAATATTTTTGTGACAAATATTTTTTTTTACATTTAAAAGAGAAAAGCCAAGAATATTTAAGACTTGGTAGCATTTTTATAACTACTTAATTTTTAAGCAGCTAAATTTATATATACTTAAAAGTTTTATAAATGCTTAAATTTGTATGGAAAATTTATACAAAATTCGAAAAAAACAAACTTTGTTATGATTTCTAAATACATAAATTGTTACTTTTATGTACAGAATTTTATGATATTTTTAATGAAAAAAGTGTAGGTACTTCTTTTTCACTAATTGTACTGCCTTTTTTTCCTCAATGTACTTTTTTCGTCGATTTAATATCTGGCAGCCCTATTTGCCGTTGCTTTCCCGTTTGTATTTTTCTGACTGGAGTGGTCGTAACTTGATCATAACTGGACATTAGAGCGTACCACCTTACAGGCAAAAAAAAAAAAAAGTGCGCCGTACACCCTCCAATATTATTTTTGTATTGTAGTATTTTTGCAAGGAGGTTTCAAAAAAAATTGTATTTTTTTTTGCCGAACGTAGGGGTCGCCATTTTACATTTTTCGTTATGTCTTTGGTATTTACAGTCGGATCTTAAAGTATGATACATCGATGTTTTTCTCTCGAGGAGACCAGTGTTTTGCTCTAACGACATTTTGGTCTCAAGTATCCAGTTCTAGTAGTTACCCACCAAATATCAGTTGGTACCACCCTAATGTTCCCCCCTAATGTCAGAAAATTAAAGCTCGCAAAAAATCATTAAACTTTTGCTAAGGAAGTTTTTCGCTAAACCCAGTAAACCCAGTATAAATTTTTTTTATATATTGGTTGCCGAACGTAGGGGTCGCCTTTTTAAATTTTTTTTAATTGGATTTTTACTAGGCAAAAAAATCGATATATCACACTTTAAAATCCGATTTTAAATGCCAAAACTATAACAAAAAATTAAAAAAGGCGACCCCTACGGTCGGCAAAAAAAAATACATCATATTGGAGGGTGTACGGCGAACTTTTTTTTTGAGGTACGGTCTACTGGACATTTTATTAAATTCTAGACCCCTCAGATTGGGTTAAACTTCATTGTGGTCCAAAAATTACATGAAATAAAGTGATTTTAGTTGCCACTGGAACTGTTGAGTTCATTTTGGTCCAAAAATTACATGAAATAAAATGCTTATAGTTGTTACTGGAACTGTTAAGTGTGATATTTTTTGAAAAAACCGAGTGTACGTAAAGTTATTGGTATTTTTTTATAAATATCTAAGCGCAACAAGAAAAAATCAAAAATTAAAAAAAATGTTTTGTGTAGGTTAACTTTTTGACCATTTTTTTGTAAATATTTGAGCGCCACAGGAATTTTTTTTTTTTGAAAATTGTCCACTTTTTAATTTGTTAATAGACCTTGTAGTTCAGCCAAAATAGATCAAAAAAGGGGTAAGTTTACAATAATTCGCATAGAGCTGAAAATGGTACAAGTTTTGACTACACTGTTACGAATAAAATGTCAAAAATGTTTTTTACCGATCCCACATCAGATAAAAAATTTATTCAGGGTCACAGGTCAAAAATATAATTTTTTGTAATTGTTGTAAGTCATGCAATTGTCTATAGAAATTGTTATTAAACTTTTTTTATTGCGTATCACCATTCCTGAGATATAGGGATTTCAAACATTGAAAATACTAATTAATAGGGCAAGGAATTCCATATCCGAATCTATATATTTATCCGAATCATTAAATTTAGAACAAAATGGCATCAATTTGTAGTTGCATAATTTTGCATATTTTGACTTCAAGTGCATACTTGGTGCCTTTTTAATGCATATTTTGCGCTTTTTAATGCATGTTTGTCCACATTTTTCATTGTTAGGAGAATTTTTTATTTTTGTAGAGAAATATACAAATTGATACGTTTACATATTTTGATTCAAAGTATCCATTTTTTTCTCGTTAGTTTTAAAAATAAACATTCTTACAAACCTTGTTGACATAGGTCAACATAGAAAAGCTTCGAGTTCTGTGTCTGTTTGCAAAATAGCTAACTTAAATATATTTTTAAGTCATAAAGTGTATCATTTTTGCAAAAATAATAGTTTTTGGTGCATATTTCTTATATTTTAATGCATATTTATACCCTACACCACTATGTGGTCATTATACCGTACACCACTATGTGGTCAGGGTATTATAAGTTTGTGCTGATGTTTGTAACACCAAAAAATGTTGGTCGTAGACCCACCTTATAGTATACAGATCGGTTCAGAATTTTTTTTTATTTCGATTTAACGATGTCCGTCTGTCCGTCCGTCCGTCCGTCTGTCTGTCTGTCCATGCAATCTTGTGCGCACTCTACAGGTCGCACCTATTAAGATATTTTGATGAAATTTGGTACGCAGACCTATGTTGGCCCAAGGACGAACAAGTTTGATTTTTTTGAACATCGGTCCATGTTTAGACCTAGTGCCCATATAAGGGTCCTACCAAAATTATACTGTTTATATGCTGCAGGTCGTAAATATTAAGATATTTTGATCAAATTTGGTACACAGACCTATATTGGCCCAATAATGCAGCCTATTGATTTTGGTGAACATCGGTCCATGTTTAGACCTAGTGCCCATATAAGGGTCCTACCAAAATTATACTCTTTATACGCTGCAGGTCGTAAATATTAAGATATTTTGACGAAATTTGGTACACGGACCTATATTGGCCCAATAACGCAGCCTATTGATTTTGGTGAACATCGGTCCATGTTTAGACCTAGTGCCCATATAAGGGTCCTACCAAAATTATACTCTTTATATGCTGCAGGTCGTAAATATTAAGATATTTTGATGAAATTTGGTACACAGACCTATATTGGCCCAATAATGCAGCCTATTGATTTTGGTGAACATCGGTCCATGTTTAGACCTAGTGCCCATATAAGGGTCCTATCAAAATTATACTGTTTATACGCTGCAGGTCGTAAATATTAAGATATTTTGATGAAATTTGGTACACAGACCTACATTGGGCCAATAACGCAGCCTATTGATTTTGGTAAACATCGGTCCATGTTTAGACCTAGTGCCCATATAAGGGTCCTACCAAAATTATAATGTTTATACGCTGCAGGTCGCAAATATTATGATATTTTGATGAAATTTGGTACATAGACCTATGTTGGCCCAAGGACGAAGCCTATTGATTTTGGTGAACATCGGTCCATGTTTAGAACTAGTGCCCATATAAGGGTCCCCCCAAAATTATATTGTTTATACGCTGCAGGTCGCAAATATTAAGCTATTTTGATGAAATTTGGTACATAGACCTATGTTGGCCCAAGGACGAAGCCTATTGATTTTGGTGAACATCGGTCCATGTTTAGAACTAGTGCCCATAGAAGGGTCCCCCCTAAATTGGCTTGGTTACAAACTGCAGGTCGCAAATATTAAGATATTTTAATGAAATTTGGTGCGCTGACTCACATTATAGAAAATTTTGACATAAGCCCCATTTTAACCCATTCGAATTTCGGATCCAAACAATGCCCGACTTTAACCTTTTTACTCGTTTTCTTTTTTAGTCGCATATTTTAGGCGCATATTTTCTATTTTTAAGTGCATGAAATTCCTTGCCCTAATAACTAATGGTAGAAAAAGGTGGAATTATCGTGCTTCACAATCCTACATAAATATGGTCTGATAAAAATATCTCCAAAAAAGTTTTGTTTAGAGGTTACAGATCACAATTGAAGTTTCAAGGTTGTTCATTTGAAAAAGTCTGTAAAGTGAGCAAAAAATGTTGATGTGTCACCAAATTCTTAGTCAGGAGCAAAAAAGTTAGTAATTTCAGCAAAAGTAGTCTGTTGAAAATCAGCGATCTGATTTTTACCAAAAAACTAATAATCTCAACGAAAGTTTTGCTAACATTTATTCGAGTGCAAATGAAAAAAAAAATGTTATTGCTAAAATCAATTTAAACTTTTTGCTGAATACACTATGCGACAGTCAAAATCGGGATGGGATGAAACCAACGGGAAATGTTATATCGGTCAAAAACAAGTTATACGTGTCCCGGCGTTTCGCTGGGTCACCTCTAGGAATCGAGATATATCTTTTTTTTGACATAACTCGAGAACCACTATTCCGATTTTGCTCAAACAATTTTAAAAATTTAAAAATTATAATTCCTTTAATCTGTTCATATAACGTTTTTCCATATACTCAACAGTTTTGCCGGTAAAAATAAATGTTTGTTACCGCTGCCATAAAATTATTACTTTTTTTTAATATTTTAGGCAAAAAATGTTTTTTTCTTCATACATTTATTTTTACCGGCAAAACGGTTGAGTATATAGAAAAATGTTATATGAACAGATTAAAGGAATTGTAATTTTTAATTTTTTTTAAATTGTTTGAGCAAAATCGGACTAGTGGTTCTCGAGTTATGTCAAAAAAAAGACCACCAAAGGTCAAATCGATATATCTCGATTCCTAGGGGTGACCCAGCGAAACGCCGGGACACGTATAACTTCTTTTTTACCGATATAACTTTCCCCGGTAGTTTGAACCCTTCCCGATCACTGACCCCTACCATTTGTCTCACAGTGATATTAATAGACTGAAAAAACACATTTGCAGAGAAATTATACTTTAGTGAATTTATTTGCTGAAAATTTAAGTCTTAAAAATTGTGTTTTTGTTATTTTTTCGAACATTATTTATGCAACTTCGTAAAATGTAAAAATGTTCAGACTTCCCCATTAGTAGACAATTCTAAATAACAAAAAAGGAAATAGACTGTGGCTCTTATATTTTCTTGAAAAAGCGAAAGGAAACACATAAAAATTACCCAAACTACTAAAAAAAATGTCTGTCCTTGTATTTCGTATAATTAATATTAATAAACATTTTGTTTATACATTCACTTTTTATCTTTATCTTCACTAAATTTAAATATTTTATATATAATTTAAATCATATTTTATGTTATTGTGTTATATATTTTTATGTATGGCGTCCTTTTGTTTTATGTATGGACTACAGATTCAAAAATCTTTCACGGCTGTATTTATGGTATTATATATACCTTCATTAGAGCGTACCACCTTACAGGAAAAAAAAAGTGCGCCGTACACCCTCCAATTTGAAGTATTTTTGCTGGTTAGTTTCAAAAAAATCGGTACATCACACTTTAAAATCCGACTTTAAATGCCGAAGCTATAACGAAAAATTCAAAAAGGTGAAAGTGAGGATTAATTCAGGCGGATCGTAATTTTAAAAAAATTATAATTTTTTATTTATGAATATTAGGGTTTGGGGTTCGGGAATTCCCGGGCGGGAAATCCCGGGAAAAGTTTGCCGGGAATTCCCGGGAAAATAATATATTTTTCCAGGGAAAACGGGAAATTTTAAAAATATAAAATTTTTTAAATTGTTTTTGTCTGGAATAGGATTTTTTTATTTTAGTCATAAAAAACATTTTAAACACCAAAACAAAAATGTCATTGTTAAAATCTTTAAAAAGGGAATCAGTTTATTTGACACACACAAAGTAATTTCAACTAATAAAGATTTTCCGCATAACTTATTCAAAATTTAACTATTAAAACCTAAAAACTTGGTAAAATTTTTAAAAGAAATATGAAAAAAAGTTTTGTTTCTTACAAATAATCGCCCTTACTATCTAAATTTTTCAAATGTATATTTTAGTTAAAGTCGACTTTAGTTAAAATATTGGGTGGCAGTATACCTTGACTTGGTTTATTTTTGGAGCATTCTGATTGGTTAATTTATTTTCAACCAATCAAAATGTTTGAAAATATAAATATTTTTATAGGGCTTTCATACAGAAAATGAATAAAACCGTATGATTAAAAATAAAGTCGACTTTAAATTTAAAATACTTCTTTATATTAAGGGCCAATAATTTTACAAGTAACGTTTTCATTAATAAATGTGATATTTTCAAGTAAGTTTACTTTATTTTAATACACCTGCTTTCAAACTAATATATTCTTTTATATTAAAGAATAAAATGTCAGGAGTATGGAAATACTTCACAATAAAGAACAATGCAGCGCAGTCCAATATTTGCCCTAAAATACTAATTGTATCTAAATTTGGTTATCCGACTTCTAAATTTGGTTCACAAAAAAAAAATTATGGTCATGTAACTTCTCTTGAAGAAAACAACAACAAGAATAACGTTCCAGCTAAAATTTGCAAAGTACCCGAAGAAAAAAGTGTAAACTGAATTCGCATTGAACGTTTTATGGTAGGGCAAACATTTCCTGAAATGGTATCCAAATTAGCCGCAGTCCACGGAATGTCAATCCGCACCATAACTAGATCTTCGTTTATTCGAGAAAGTTTTTATAATAAAAACATGGCATTGACGAAAAATGAAACCGATGTAAAGAACATTATATTAAATTTCTACAATCATGTAAAATATATCATGATAAAAGAAATATCGAGCAATATTTCCAACAATAGGAGATTTACTATAATCTTAGCTGAAAGGACAAGAATATTACAAAAGAGATATTTGAACATATGTATAAACGGAAATAATTAATTTTATAACCTGGGATTTTTTCATTGGCATTGAAATTTCATTATCATTAGTTGACTAATACTTACCATTTAATGGTACTGAAATTTTCTGGCATTAGAATTTGTAATACTAATGCTAATGAAATCGCACTAATGCCTTAAAAGCTATGAAGAATTGAGTAAAAAAAAGCATTTGTTTACAAACAAAAGGGGGATGGATAGATTGCTTTTTTTTCAACTAGCCACCAAACTTTGTTCTATGAAATGGGTCCTATAGTCCGTAGATTATAAATTTAAAAAAAACCATACTTAAAAAATTGCAAAATAATCGCGGAACGCGAAAAAATCTTTATGGTACAAAAATTTAATTAAAAAACTTAATCAGCGATTTTCATTCTGCAAACAAACATACTGATGTAAGAATTAAGCTCGTCGTATCTTTCAGATAGAAAGCAATATGTGTGCTTTTATTTGTAACTTTTATTTGTACATTATTGTTTTCTTCTACTGAACGGCAGAAAACAGGCTTTGAATTCAGTGAACTTATTTTATTTTTTTTCAATTCAGTGAACTTATTATTTTTTTTTAATTCACTGAATGTAATTTTATTTTTTTTAATTCACTGAATGAAAATGAAATTGAATGAATTCAGTGGTGAATTAATTCAGTAAGGAATTAATTGACTTTTTTTCCGTTCGATTTATAAAATTGAACGCGTTCACCGGTGAATTAATTCATTTGATTTAATAAAAAGAACTATTGCAATTGAATTAATTCGTAACAAAATAAATCGAACGAAAGCAAATATGAATTAATTCCATTCAATATATGGTGATTAGTGAATTAATTCATCGAATTTTTACTTCAGAATTGAAAAATTGAATTAAGGAATTAATTCTTCAAAGCTCTGTGTTATGCAGAGTATGATAGATTATACTGTGGGTTTATTAGGTAATTGGATGTGTTCAAATTATCTACATGTTAATTCTGAAAAATCTAAGGCAATGTTGTTTCGTAATAGTGATATAAATAATTTTTCTATTAATTTAGATGCATTGGCGGACTTAGGCCGGTCTGGGGTTGGCTAAGCTCACCCTAGACTGATTTTTGCCCACCCCAGAATTTTAAGAAAATCTACCTACAATTCTTTTATCTATAATTTTGATGGCAAAAAGTATCACAATATTACTTTTTTTATATCAATTAATTCTGTGTTTTTGGTTTGGGAAAATCTCTACTAGATTCCTAGGCAGCTAAGTTGTTGCAATCTAAGGGTCAGTTCTATAGTCAGAACTAAGATCGATTTTTGTTTTAAATATTTCTTAAATAAGAAAGTTGTTTGAAAAATTCTTACCTAAGAAATATTTAAGAAAAAAAATCGATCTTAGTTCTGATTATAAAATTGACCATAAGAGTTTTTCTTTAAGAAAAATTATTAGAATCGCAAAGTTGTTCAATAATAGAAACATAATTAGAGTTTGCTGTTCGGTTTTATTTGAAACCGAAACCGCGGTTTTTTAGACCTCAAAACCGAAACCGAAAACCGACAAAAATAAGTCGGTTTTCGGTTTCGGTTTTTAAGTTTTTCTTAAATACTTTAACAAATTAAAATAATTTAATAAATTGCAAAGATTCACAAAAGAGCTCTAACACCTTCTGATGCAGCCTCCGAATAATGAGAATTATTGGAAAGTTTATAATTTTCTGAGCAATTATGAGTTATTTACTATTAATTTTTCAAATGAAAAAATTTTAATGCACTCATAAATACGAGTCCAATATATTTCATTTATAAATCTAAAATTTGAGTACTCTGAAAATTTTTTAATGAACTCATAAATACGAGTCTAACATGCTTATTTGTAACTCCAAAATTTGAGTCTTCTACGAGTAAAAATTTCTGGGCGCTCAGTAAAATGTCGGCTGGGATATTATTGAATCTTGAATTTCAAAAAGGGATCAGCTCCTATTTTACAAAATTTTGTATTTAATTTCTCCATTAAATATTACTTTAAAGAATTTTTTATTTTTGTTATTACGGATATTCAGTTCAAATTTTAACCCTGTATTTTTCAAAAAGTCCTTTTTCGTAGTCCGCGAAATTTATGAAATTTTATCTTTATATTAGCCGTTTTTTCTAATCACTTGGATTTAATAAATCCAAAAAGTATTTCTAAAAGTGCTCAACAGATGGGGTTAGATTTTTTCTATTTTAAAAAAATTTTCTGTCCGACACTTCTTTCACCCTAATTTTTAATACCGAATTCGATGATGGAGGATTCTACTTTAACTTTAACTTTTAATTTATAATTATATTTTACATAAAACAGCGATAACCAGTCTGCCTTTTCAGTTTTATCACTTCAATTTATATTTTTACACAATTGAAAAATTCCATTGCAATATTTAATATTCACTAATTGGATTTAATTAAATTACTTACTGTAGAGTGAAAAATTGCCATTTCTATTTGAGCTATTTCTCCATGTCCAAGATGAAAAATATGTATTTGGTGAGGTGTAGTTTTTTTCTAAACAAATTTCATAAAAAAATTTAAGAAAAACCTTTTATTTGTTAGTTTTTCAATTTTTTTGTTTCTCTTTTAGTTTTTATTCGTATTTTTTTCTGACATTAAATTAATAGGCTGTTTCATATATTTGTGCTTTTATTGTGGATTTATTAAATCCAGCTTTTTTTGGATTTAATAAATCCATTTTTCTAAATCCAGGTGATTAAAAAACACGATAATTGTTTTAAATAAACTGCTAAAATTTAAATTTATACTCTTGAAAATACTGATTTAGTTGCGGACAAAAGAATAAAAAAAATTTAATTCATAATAGTTTTCCGCGTTTTTTTTTCTCCCTCAAAGCCCTCGAAACGGCGTTATTGCATATATTTGAGTGAGAAATTCAATTGAATTTTAAGTAATAAGTATATTGTACGTTTTAAACATTTACTTTTATACTTATTTAATTATTTAAAAAAATTCTATTATTTGCACAAGAAAACCGAAAATTAACCGAAACCGCGGTTTTTATAATTTTGAAAAACCGAAACCGCGGTTTTCAGATTTTTCGGTTTTTAGCAAACTCTAAACATAATGCATAATCTTTTTAGGTGAGTTAAAAATCTTAGATTTCATAGTTTTCTAAATGAATAATTAGTTAATATCTAACTAGGAAGTTTCTTAAAACTAAACATTACCATGTTATTTTAATGAAATTTCAATATTTTGGAGAAAAAAAAAATTGTAAGATGAACATCTCACTGTTTTTGACCACCTCGGTAATTTAAGTGATCAAAATATGGGGTTAGAAAGGATTCGTCCCAAGTAGACGAATTATACAGGTTGATCTTAGATTTCTTTTCTCTATCATAATAATCTGAAAATATAGCTTGGAACACATTCATTGTACGTGGTTTTCTTCAGAGAAATAGATGTACTTTTGGGCAAATAAACAGCAGAAAATTAAGGGTTGCTTGCCCACCCCAGAAAAATGGTCTGGCCAATGTTTAGATGGCAATCTAGTTGAATTTGTAGATAAAATTAAATGTCTTGGTGTGATTCTTCATACCAAGCTGAGTTTTGTGGATCATGTTAATAATGTTGTTTCTAAAGTAAATTTTACTTTGAGAAAATTATACAGCTTAGACGTTATGCTTCCATTCAATGTTAAGTTTAAGGTTGTCCATGCCTTAATTATGCCAATTTTTTTATATGGCTTGGAAGTCTATTCTTCTATAATGAAGAAGATAAAGTTGGCTTTCAATCGTGTTATGAGATATTTATACTCTCTTAGATGGCGTCATAATATTTCGTCGTACGTTTTGGAATCTTTAGGATGTTCATTTGATAACCTTGTTCAAATTAGGAATATTATGCATTTCTATAAAGTGTTTAAATTGCAAATGCCGTTGTTCTTGATTGATTTATTTGAATTTGGTAGATCTAATAGGATTAGACAATTAGTTATTCCAAAGCTTACACCGCAGTGTTGCCATTTTAGCATATTTTCTGTTAGATTTAGCAGATTGAGTTGGACAATTGCATATTTTTTTTATAAAAATATGCTAACTGCTTTTTAGCATATTCTGTTGGACAAAAGCAGATTTTTTAGCATATTTTGTTTTATTTAATAAAAGCATATTTTTAGCATATTTTTTAACAAAATAATTTTTTCTGCAACAATATTTATAACAATAAAATTAGCGTTTTTTTAATCATACAAAAAGGGGATTTATTAAATCCAAAAAAAAGCTGGATGTAATAAATGCGCAATAAATGCAGAAATATATGAAACAGCCTATTAATTTAATGTCAGAAAAAAAATACGAATGAATATTAAAATGAAAACAAAAAATATTGAAAAACTAACAAATACATATTTTTCATCTTGGACATGGAGAAATAGCTGAAATAGAAATTGCAATTTTTCACTCTACTGTAAGTAATTTAATTACATCCAATTAGTGAATGTTAAATATTGCAATGGACTTTTTCAATTGTGCAAAAATATAAATTGAAGTGTTAAAACTGAAAAGGCAGACTGTCTATCGCTGTTTTATATAAAATATAATTAAAACTTAAAAGCAAGGTTGGCAACCGAAACGAATAACGGTATCGGTATTGGTGTCGATTTTTTATTTGTTTCGGTATCGGTAACGGTATTTTAAACATATACCGGTATTATTAAAAAAATTGACAAAAATATAAAAAAACGTTCTTAATTATAAAAAACTCAAGTTTTTTCATAATATGAACAAAAAATAATAAGTTATTAAAAATTTCTAAGTGTTTTATTTTTTAAACACAAACATTTTTTTAAATCTATTAGGAACACAACACATATTTTATATTTGTATTGAGATCATATAATAAAATAAAATAAAAATAAGTTTATAAAATTAATAAAAGGATTATCTAAAAGAAACTATAAATTCAATTAAAGGTTTAAGAAACCAGTTTATATATTAAATTTTATTTACAAATTTGTAAATTTGTGGCCCTTTGTTCCTAATGGAACTATAGGACATAATATATATAAATTTGTCACAAGTTAGAGAATACATATTTATGAAGTTAAATAAATTAAAAACAATGTTGCCAATGCAAATTAAAGGCTGATAACCGCACTTTGAATTTGTAACACGATTTTCTATTAACAATGAATAAAAAAGTTTAATTATTTAACAATTTTGGAAATTTTATATTAAAAAAATTAGTACTTTTGCTAAAAACGTGAAAAAAAAACAAATTTTTTTAAAACCGATTCCATACCGGTACGATACCGGTATTAAGGGAAAAGGTTTTTGAATACCGGTATTTTTTGAAATCAAGAATTTCGGTATTGGTATCGGTTGTCAATTTGAAAGGGTTTTGAAACGGATAACGGTATCGGTTGCCAACCTTGCTTAAAAGTTAAGGTAAAATCCTTCATCATCGAATTCGGTATTAAAAATTAGGGTGAAAGAAGTGTCTTACAGAAAATTCTTTTTAAAATAGGGAGAATCTAACCCCATCTGTTGAGCACTTTTAGAACTACTTTTTGGATTTTGTAAACCCAAGTGATTAGAAAAAGCGGCTAATGTTTTCATAACTTTTTATTTCATGCGAAATTATATTCAATTCTTTTTTGAATGTAAACTTTTTTAGTAGTATTGATATACTATTATAATTTGAAAATGCTACAAAAACCATAAAAAAAATCTTGCAAAAATTTAAAATCAGTTATGTTTATTGTGAAAAAATTAAATGAGAAAATTTATTTTTTTAGTCTCAAAGAAAGATTAAATAGTATTTACAAAAAATTATCTTTTCATACTTTTTTAAAGTATCTTAGAATAAATGTAAAAGTTTACCTCTCAATTCATAAACACTCTGCAAAGTTCTAGGAGGTTTACAAAACAAATTCTTCACATAAAATTTGTTCGATAAACCTCCTATAACTTTTGAAAGCATTTATGAATTAAGGGGTAAATTTTTATATTTATTCTAAGATAGTTTAAAAAAGTATTAAAATATAATTTTTTATAAACATTGTTTAAAAAAAGTATTTTTCCATTAATAAGACTTTATTAAATAATACTAAAAAAATTATTTAGCAGATTTTCAGCATATTTTTTTATTAAATTTAGCAGATCTTTAGCATAATCAATAAAATAAAAAAATTGCGATTTTTTAATTTAGCATATTCTAGGCATATATTTTTTATTTTAGGATTTAGCAGATTTTAGCAGAAATTTTTTAGCAATCTAGCATATTTCCATTTAAGAGTTCTGGCAACACTGTTACACCGTTGTTAGGCCTATCTTTTTTTGTAAGGGTTGCTCGAAAATACAACAAATTACCACCTAACTTAAAGACTTTTAATTTGTCGATTGATACGTTTAGGAAGAAACTTTTTGAGGTAATTTCACTTAATGCTTAATTTTTCAGGATTATTTTTCGAATTAAAGCTTACATATGTCATTTTTTTTGCTTCGAATTTAGGGAATGTAAAAACTATTATCGCTAATGTTTTCATAACTTTTATTTTTAATATTTAATAATTTTATATTTGCATTGTTATCTAATTATACATATAATGTTTATTTTTTTTATTTTTATTTTAAACAAATTTTATTTTTTACGGCAAAATACCCACGGTAGAAAAAAATAGTACTGGGAGAGCACTGTTTTTTTTATTATGCCAGTACCATTTAAAATGTGCTTTGCCACTGTTTTCTGCAAATTTACGACCATTTATTAAATTTTATTTGTGTAAAAGATAGCTATTATTTCGTTACAAAATTAGAAATATGTTAACACATATTTTAAGGGTTATGTGATAGAATTAGGGCCATACATAAGTACATTTTCGGGAAAAATTCAGAGTTTCTTGTTATTAAATTTAAATAAAAACAGCTTTTATAAGTACCGGCAGATAGGATATGGTTAACCGCATTTTTTTGTCCATTGGATTTAGTTAATCCAAAAAGTATTTCTATAAGTATTCAGTAGATGCACGCATAATAATCCATGCATAAAAATACGAAAAAATGTCAAAATAACAAAGAAAATTGTAAAATATACGAAAAATGGTTTATTTTACGAAAGTTTTTGTTGTTTTGACATTTATTTCGTATTTTTATGCATGGATTATTATGTGTGTGGGGACTTATTTTAACAAGATTTTTCTATCCGACACTGCTTGTACCCTAATTTTTAATACCGAATTCAGTCATGAAGAATTTCAATATAACTTTTTTCATTATATTTTATACTAGCGGGCGCAGCCCGCTACGTTGTTAGCGTGCCTTAAAGGTCAAGGGGGGGGGGCTGCGCCCTCCCCCCCGGGGGGCTGCGCCCCCCAAATTTTTATTAAATTCGTTTTTTTATTTAAAGTTTTTTTATTTAAAGCCTTCACCCAGCCACCACAAATAAATAATTCTGCACAACAATGGGTTTAAAATAAATAAATATTTGATCACTTTTTCTCATGAAAGTGGATTGTTAGTAATGAATCCATAATAAATTGCAATATACGTGTGTATGTTAAGATAATTTGGTAAAGTGCGAACTTAGGTAGATAGACCCGTAAGTAGTTTTGTTCATTTTTGTTTTGAATGAAAATAAATAACGTAAAGCAGGGTTGGAAAGCATT
The DNA here is from genome assembly GCA_949987735.1 of Leucophora obtusa. NCBI lineage: Eukaryota > Metazoa > Arthropoda > Insecta > Diptera > Anthomyiidae > Leucophora > Leucophora obtusa. The sequence goes on along the minus strand of OX465295.1, from coordinate 113,397,559 downwards.
TTATAATATTAAAAATAGCGGGTCTTAAAGTTTTTTTTTTTTAATTCCAGTTTATGTAAAGGTAGACCTGGCAATTCAAGTAAATTCACAAATTCAGTTGGAAAATTTACTGCGTCGGTTTCTTCCACCGGTGCTTCGTTACATGAAGTTTAAATATCGGAATATATAAGTTCCATTCCTTTTCTAAGGTTTTTTCTCTTTTAGAAAATTTGTTTAACTTTTTGGAGAGTAAGTTTCAATGCTACATAAGTTTCATATTCCGTGGATAGTGTTTGAACAGGTAATTCCCTCTTCCAATCCATTTGCATTCTCTATAATTTCAATTCTACTCGTTCAACGTTTATATCCATTTCATTCCACTTGTGTAGTGTTTCATTCCACTCGTTTCCTATTTAGTTTCTTAATTTTAGTGTTTCATATACACTTGTTCTTTAAGTTTTAGGTTTCTAGCTAAAGACGCAGACGTTAAGGGGGGGGGGGGTAATTTTCCCCTTTTGAACCACGATTTTTACCACGTTCCTGTCCAAAGTCCTAGAAATGCCTTGTCAATAAGTTAGCCCATACTCCAAGGAAAACATATTATATATTACAGGTTTCTAGCCGAAGGGTTCGGTTAGGCCATCAAGGGGGAGAATTATTCCGTTTTTACCCCTCCCGGTAGGAATTTCCAAAAATTCCGTATTAGAGGACGTCTGCGTTGGAGGAGGAACCTACTACATACATAATTTTAGGTCTCTATATCCAACAGTTTGGCCAGGCCGTCAAGGGGGAAGTTTTTTCCCTTTTTACCCCTCCCGGTATGAATTTCCAAAAATACCATCTTAGGGGACGTCAACGTTGGAGAAGGAACCCAAATACCGAATTTAAGATCCCTTGTTCCAGCAGTTTGGCCAGGCCGTTAAGGGGGAGACTTTTCCTGTTTTTGACCCTACCTGTAGAAATTTCCAAAAATCTCATCTTAGCGGATGTCTACAATAGAGGGGGAACTTTAATACCAAATTTCAACTTCCTACCTCCAGCGGTTTGGGCAGGCCTTTAAGCGGCACTTTTCGCTTCATTAATCCCCATTTTTGCAATGTCCCTGTCCAAAAAGCACCTTCCCGGTAAGTGAGCCCATACTCCAAGTAACATATGTTTTACATTTCAGGTTTCTAGCCAACTTTTACTATTTGTGCCCCTCTCGGTAGGAATTTCCGAAAATCCATCGACAGGGAATTTCAGCTTCCTAGTTCCAGCAGTTTGAGCAGGCTGTCAAGGGGGACACTTTTTCTTTTTTTGTCCCTCCCGGTTGGAATTAGGCTGGAAGAGGAACCTAAGTACCGAATTTCAGCTTCCTAGTTGCAGCAGTTTGGACAGGTCGTTAAGGGGCAACTTTCCCTTTTTGAGCCCCCATTTTATAACGACCCTGTCCAAAATTCAAAAAAGTATCTTTCTAATAAGTTAGCCCTTGCTCCAGGGACCCACATTTTAATCTTCAGGTTTCTAGCCGAAGGGGTTTTTACCGGCCCCCAAGGTGAGGCTTTTCTTCTTTTTGCCCCTCCCTTTAGGAATTTACAAAAATTCCATCTTCGCGGCTATCTGCGATGGCTGAGGAACATTCATACCAAATTTCAACTGCATTGCCTAAGCGGTTTGGGCAAGCCGTAATTGGGGACATTTTTCCCTTTCAACCACCATTTTTACTATGTTCCTGTTCCAAAATAGAAAAATTACGTTGCCGGTGAGTTAGTCCTACTCCAAGGAATACATATTTAAAATTTTAGGTTGACCAAAAGGGATTGGGCAAGCCGTCAGGAGGAGACTTTTACCTTATTTCCCCTCCCGATAGGAATTTCAAAAATTCCGTCTAAGCGGACGCCTACACAGAAGGAGGAACTCACATACCGAGTTTCCTTTTGGGATATCCTGTAGGGAATTCCAAAAATACAAACTTAGTCGATGTCTACTACAGTGGAGGAACCTTTATACCAAATTTCAACTTCTTACCTCCAGTGGTTTGGGCAGGCACTTTTCCAATTTGTGAGACTGTTTATGTGGAGACTTTTCCCCTTTTTGCCCGTTCCGGTAGGAATTTCCAAAAAACCCGTCTTAGCGCACGTCTATGCCGAATATCAAGAAACCTTGTTTTAGTGGAGATATCCGTGGGGGAGGGAAAAAAGTAGTTTTTTTGAAATTATATATTATTTTAAATGGTACTTTTTGGAAAAACGAAATTTTTTGGAAAAAGATACTTTGTTTTTACAAAGTACTTTATTTGTACTTTTTTTGGAAAAGATATTTTTTTTAATAAGGTGTTTTTTTTTGGAAAATTGAATGTGTTTTGGAAAAAGGTACTTTTTTTGGAAAAGGTACTTTTTTTGGAAAAGGTATTTTTTTTAATAAGGTGTTTTTTTTGGAAAAATGTATGTTTTTTGGAAAAAGGCACTTTTTTTGGAAAAGGTTCTTCTTTTGGGAAAGGAACATTTTTTAGAAAAAGGTACTTTTTTTTGGGAAAAGGTACTTTTTTTGGAAAAGGTACTTTTTTGGAAAAAGGTACTTTTTTGGAAAAAGGTTCTTTTTTTGAAAAAGGTATTTTTTTGAAAAAATGTATGTTTTTTGGGAAAAGGAAATTTTTTTTAGAAAAAGGTACTTTTTTTGGGAAAAGGTACTTTTTTTTGGAAAAGGTACTTTTTTTTGAAAAAGGTACTTTTTTTAGAAGAAGGTACTTTTTTTAGAAAAAGGTACTTTTTTTGGAAAAAGGTACTTTTTTTGGAAAAACGTACTTTTTTTGAAAAAAGGTACTTTTTTTGGGAAAAGGTACTTTTTTTGGAAAAGAGTATTTTTTTTTGGAAAAAGGTACTTTTTTTGGGAAAAGGTACTTTTTTGGAAAAAGGTACTTTTTTTGGGAAAAGGTACTCTTTTTTGGAAAAGGTACTTTTTTTGAATAAGTTATTTTTTTGGAAAAATGTATGTTTTTTGGGAAAAGGTACTTTTTTTTTGGAAAAGGTACATTTTTTTAGAAAAAGGTACATTTTTTGGAAAAAGGTACTTTTTTTAAAAAAGGTACTTTTTTTGGAAAAAGGTACTTTTTTTGGAAAAAGGAATTTTTTTTGGAAAAAGGTCCTTTTTTTGGAAAAAGGTACTTTTTTCGGAAAAAGGTACTTTTTTTGGAAAAAGGTACTTTTTTGGAAAAAGGTACTTTTTTCGGGAAAAGGTACTTTTTTTTGGAAAAAGTTACTTTTTTTTAGAAAAAGGTACTTCTTTTGAAAAAAGGTACTTTTTTGGAAAAAGGTACTTTTTTTGGAAAAAGGTACTTTTTTTGGAAAAAGGTACTTTTTTTGGAAAAAGGTACTTTTTTTGGAAAAAGGTACTTTTTTTGGAAAAAGGTACTTTTTTTGGAAAAAGGTACTTTTTTTGGAAAAACGTACTTTTTTTTGGAAAAGGGTACTTTTTTTTGGAAAAAGGTACTTTTTTGGAAAAAGGTACTTTTTTTGGAAAAAGGTACTTTTTTTGGAAAAAGGTACTTTTTTTGGAAAAAGGTACTTTTTTTGGAAAAAGGTACTTTTTTTGGAAAAAGGTACTTTTGTTGGAAAAAGGTACTTTTTTTGGGAAAAGGTACTTTTTTTGGGAAAAGGTACTTTTTTGGAAAAAGGTACTTTTTTTGTCCCCTTTTTGCCCCTCCCGATAAGAATTTCCAAAAATGCCGTCTCAACGGACGTCTACACCGGTCGAGGAACCTACATACCAAATTTCAACTTCATAGCTCCAGCAGTTTGAGCAGGCCGTCAAGGGGGAGACTTTTTCCCCGTTTTGCCCGTCCCTGTAAAAATTTCCAAAACTCCCGTCTTGGTGGATGTCTACGATAGTGGAGGAACCTTTATACCAAATCTCAACTTCTTACCTCCAGCGGTTTGGGCAGGCCGTCAAGGGGGCCTTTTTCCCCTTTTTAACCCCCATTTTTACAACGTCCCTGTCCAAAATTCTAGAAAGTACTTTCCAGAAAAGTTAGCCCCTACTCCAAGGAACACATATCTTAAATTTCAGCTTTCTAGCCAAAGGGGTTTTGGCAGGCCGTCAAGGGGGACACTCCCCCTTTTTGCCCGTTCCGGTAGGAATTTCCAAAAATCCCGTCTTAGTGGACGTCTACCCCGAAAGAGGAACCTACATAACAAATTTCAACTTCCTAGCTTCAGCGGTTTGGGCTGGGCGATGTTGAGTGAGTCAGTCAGTCAGTCAGTCAGTCACGTTATTCTTTTATATATAGTAAAACAGCGAGAAACCAGAAAATTTAAGAAAAGCTTTTTATTTTCTAGTTTTGCAATTATTTAATATTTTGTTAAACAATAAAAAACAACAAAATTAATTTGAAACAAAAATATATATTTTTTATTAAAATTTAGGGTGATTCACCACCAGATTTTTAATTGTTTTGATAGTACTGGCTATACACTGATTTTTTGTATTTAAAGTACTGGCAAGTTACTGAATATTTTTAATTTATAGTACTGGGAAAACACCAGGAAGTAACAAAATCCAACACTGTGACAACGTGGGCAAATACCTACGGCCAAGCGTATATTAGTGTTATCATTTCGACACCGTGCCAGTACTGGAAACGTAAAAAATCCGACACATCGCCAGTACATGCACTACCGTCTCCAACGCTGAGCCAGTACTGTGCCGTTCGTTTTTTTCTATCTGGGCAGATATCGTAAATTATCTTTTATGTGAGATTATTTGTATTTAAAAAAACAAAACACTTTAAATATTCAAAGGCCCGATTACTGAATGTTCAGTTAGCTACTAACTGGACTTTAACTGACACATTTGTTGTTGCTTCTCATATAAAATTTGAATTTAACTCTCGGCTAAATTTAAACTGGTCATTCAGTAATCGGACCTAAATGTATTTCAAAACTCATGGCTTTGTTTAACTAAACTATTAATATGAAAAAAAATGACTAAAATCATTTTATGGTTATTCCTTACAGAAGTTTTAAAGAAAAAAATATATTAAATTAAAACTCACAAAATCAACTGGATTTTTAAAACTACTTTTTTCATGTTCATTGTTTTTTCTTATAAACTTTTTTGAAGCCTTTCTCAAAATCTTTTAAAAATTCTATTGTTGTCCTCATTTTGTCATCTTTGTCGAATATGTAAATTTTTTTTTCTTTTCTATTCTATTAAAATGTTAAATTTGTGTCGTGTTTTATTTTTAATTCTTCACAGTAAACGTTTTAAGATTTGTTGATTTGTTTAAGTGACAGGTTTGTTTTTGAAAAAGTTTGTTATGTCTGAAATAAGGGGAGAGTTTGTTTTTTTTTTTGTTGTTGAAGATTGTGTATTTTTTATTATCCATTAACATAATTTTTAATGACAATTTATAACTTTTCGAAAGATCATGTTCTAAATAATTAAATAAACAAAACCTGGATTGGACTGCAAAAAGTCTTATGTGATATTTTAAAAATTATAAAAAAAAATTCACGTTGAAAGCTCATATTTTCCGAACTATCATATTTTCTGTTATTAAAACTAATTACTAAAGAATTTTTTATAAAGCTGATTTATAGGAAGAAGAAAACATTTTTATTTAAAAATTTAACAGGTACAAGGGAATCACCAGATTTCCGCAGTTTCGTCTCATCCAAAGACTCGTCAGTGGTTACCCAGTCAGAAATCGCCAGTGGTACAAAAAATCAAGCACAGGCATACCACTGGGTAACCGCGGTGTTAAAAATAAATGACTGGCAGAACACTCATTTGGGACACTATGCCAGCGTTTGCAAAAAGCGTTTTACCAAATACAAATACTTGTTTTACAAAAATTTCGGTGCTTTATAAAAAAAACCACTGGCAAAGAATGGGCATAGAGAGATATTTCAACGTTGGCAACCAGTGGTTATCCAGAGCTACCTACTAAGAAATTTCATATGTACAAAAAGCAATTCACTGGTAGAGCAATGTTTTTTAAAAATGATGACGTTTCGTTAAAAAAGGTTTGCAGTCAGTTCAAATCGAGTTCAAATCCGGTTGCAGGCAAAAAAATTTTTTTTTGGATTTTTTTTTAATTAAAAAATTTTTTTGTTTTATAAAATCAATTTTTTTGTTTGTGGGAAAGCTGCTTTAAGACCAACTTTTTTTTTGCTCTCCCAACGCTGGCATATTAGTTCCAAAAAACTGTTTGCCGGTACTAGCATTTTAGCACATCCAGTAGTTGTCCAGCTGTTATCACTTATTTATGTGTTTAACCACCAAGTATTATATATCTCGTCAGCTCAGTGGGTAGAGCAAACGTCTGTCAATCTGACGGCCTGGGTTCAAATCACGGCAGGACCAAAAAAAATACATATGAATTTTTTTAAATTTTATTTTGGAAAATATATTTCCAGACCACCTATTTATTGGTTTTGCCAACGTTTAAAAATGTTGTTCCTGCTTTTCCGGCGCTTTTTGAACAACCGGTCCTTTTGTCTAATGATGTTATCATTTTGGGAATGGGAAAGCACTTTTTACCAGTACTTGTAGCACCTGTTAAAGTGCTTTGCCACCGCTTTCCAGTTTGTATTTTTCTGACTGGGTAGTTTATGTGTCAATTGATCAGTTACGTGAATTACACTCTTCGGCAGACTATGGTCCGTAGCAGAACGATTAATCCCTTAATACCGGGAAACGATATTCGCGGGATCCCGGGATTTTGTCATTTCCCGGTTATCAAGCTGCTATTTTCATATAACATATATGTTCACAAAACAAATTAATAGTTTAAATCATCTGATTAAAAATTTGTTAAAAAAATTACTAGTATCTAAATAATAAGCAGTAGAATTAGGGTCAACTGCATATAATTCGATGTCAAAACTCATTATTTTTGTTCGACCAGGTCGTCTTTGTAAGTAGTTGTCCATATTCGCTGCATGAAAAAACGCACAATTTGTGCATTCGCTTACCCGCTGCATTACAAAAGTATATAAAATAAGTAGTTACCAAAATAAGTATTTATACGTGTGCTTATACTAATACGACTTACTTATATACTTACTAGTGGTTAAAAAATAAGTAGTTACCAAATTCACATTATCTTTATAAAAAAATAAGTAGTCGCGCGTAAGCTAGACTGCTTATAAAAACGGCTTCGCCTAACAAAAATAACTAGTACTGACGCCGAATTATAAGTAGTAAAAAATTTTAGTTTCATATAACCACTTATTTGGTAATGAAAGATGGGGTATCATTCATAGTACAAAATTATAATTTTTTAAGAAATATGCTATAGAAATACCTACAAGCTGACAGAAAATAATGTACTTTCTCATACATTTGAGTTTCAATAAACTTCATATTTCGAACAATCAACCTGCTGATATCTGCTATTTTTTGTACCTATTTTAGCGTTTTGGGTTTGAATTTATGCAAATGCTGGTCCGGAGACCGAATAAGATTTCGATTCACTCAGAAAGAAAGTCATCATGTGACATCTCCGGTGACCGGTTCCTTTTCCCACAGGGATAAGACTCAAAAAGTATTGTAAAAGTTCTTCCGATCTAAATTCTGAGTTCGCATGTCATACTGAATAGTTCAGATATTATAAAGCTTATGAAAAGTGAAGACTTCTTCAATAGTTTAACTAATCTTGAATTAGTTGCTTGGATCGCTGTCAAAACAGTAATTGAGGCCTTTTTAGCAAAACTCGTATGCATTTTTAGTATGGATGGTAACCGAAACGAATTCGGTTATCATTAGGTTAACGATATTTTAGGTTATTTCGGTAACGGTATTTTAAGGGTAACGCTATTTCATTTATTTCGGTATCGGTATTTTAAGGATAACGGTATAACGGGTATTTCGGTAACGGTATTTTAGGTGTAGCGGTAGTCAGTTAAAAGGGTTTTGAATCGATAACGGTATTTTAGCGGTATTGCCTGCCAAACCTGATTTTTAGTCGAAAATATGGTAACAGCATTTTCCAAAATTGCTGTAAATTAAATCCACTATTTACATCATCACATGGACTATTTTAGCAAACAACTAGCCACTGAATCGGACGAGCAAGGCGATCGTTATCATCAAGTTGCTATGCATTTTGAAATGAGGTACACTCAGAAAAGTTCTGCAGTTACTACATGACAGTTATTTGTGTAACAATGCGGTTGTAGTTATTTTAACTACAATTGCAGTTAATTTACTTAGAGCAACATTTTTCAATGTTGTTGACAGTTGTTTTTTTTAAAAAACTACAAAAATTACTACATTGTAGCGGCATTTATTTTATACAGTTGTTTTGAATTTTGTTACAAATTCTTCAATTTTCTAGTGTGTGTACGAAGCAAACAAGTGTGTAAATTTTATAATATAAAATATAAATTTATTTAAGGGAATATTAAAAAATATTGTATTTATTTTCTTTCAGCTCTTTAATATTTTCATCCCTTTCTACCTGGAGAAAAAAGGAAGGCAAACAATATTTCATCCCTCACAGAAGGACGTATAGAACAATTTCTTAATAGTGAACAATAAAAGTCATATTAAGTGTAAATTTTGATTTCTGAATTATAAATTTATTCGAGAATAAAATTAAGTTAAGAGTATTTGCATAAATTTGGTTTTTTTAAATTAAGAATTTTTAAAAAAATTTTTGTTTATGTTATTTTAACTACATTTGCAGTTGTTTGTACAATAATTTGAATGTATGTTTTTAGAAAAAAAAATTCTGTAAGAGACCAGTAGATTTATAGTACAGTAAAATATTTTTTTGTTCATTTAAGTCTAATTTTAATAACAAAAGGCTCTAAAACTGCACATAATTTGTTAAAGCAATATGACATAAATATAAATTTTGGACCTTTTTCTTTCCAAATTGGCTCTGATATTTAAAATCGGACTTCGGCATATACTTAAAAATTTTTTTTTTAAAAACCTTAAAAAATTTACAAACTTTGATTTTCAGCGACTGTATTTAGAAAAGTTATTGAGATATTGATACACACTTTAGTTTGAAAAATAGGGCACGGAATTAAGCTTAAACTGTGTAAAGCGTTTTCTTTCCGAAGCTATAGTTACCAAATTATAAATTTTTTATTGATAAAATCGAATGAAAATTTGAAAAAAATTAAATCGTGAATTGCCCGAAACCTAAAGCCAATTTGAACAAACTGGTTGCCTATTCAAAATCAGCAGCCCCTAATTATACTAAAACCACTGCAATAACATTCACCTTTTTTTTTAGAGCAGTGTAATTCTTATTAGTGCACTTTCTGCCATTAGCTACATAGCTATTAAAATTAAAACTTGGTTGTAATAACCAAATTGCCTTATCTGTAAAGTTATTAGTTCTTTACTAGCAATTTTATATTGAATGTTGGCCCCGATAAGTATCTTACTAGATTTTCAGTTATGACACCCAAAATAAAATTGTTGAAACAACATTGGTGACCAGAACTAATAAAAAACACAAATTTAAACAGTTTTGGAAACTGTAACCAATATATTGGTTATTCAAAAGATATAAACTTCCAAACGTCAATTATAAAAAAACTTAAGAATTCGTAATTTTAAAATTTTATAAAATAAAACAAAAACGATAAATATTAAATTTAAAATCAATAATTAAGCCATGCAGCTTTCATTTGTGTAAATAAATTTAGATGACATACAAATGAAATACATGATATACAAACTGGCAAATGTTAAAATTCAAGGATGCATGCAGACTAGGGAATGCATCCCGGGATTTCCCGTCCTGGGATTCCCGGGAAATTAGGCATTTTTCAATTTCCGCATTCCCGGGATTTCAAAAAATGCAGTTCAAAATAATAAAGTTAATTATTTCAAATTTACTTATGCAAAATTTTCGAACGTTTTGAAAATAGTAAAAATCTTGCTCATTTACTCACAAAACTGTAGTAAAAGTAGTAAGATTTTCGAGTAAACGAACACACTGATTAATTTGATCTGATTTTAAGTTCCTGTTTTTTTAACAGGCACTAAAAGGAATTTAAAAAATATATTTTTTAAGAAAACCACTCAACTAAATAGTGTTTGTATTTATAAAAATTTTTGAATCGCACTTATTCTGTACAGAATTAAAGACAAATTTGTCCATTGTTTTTTAAAAATCTAATATGACAATATCATATTAGAATTTGGACTTGAGGTGGAAGAATATTCTAACTAAATATATGAAAATTTTCAAGTAAGTTAGAATTTTTTCCCATAATTTTAAAATTTTTTTCCAATTTTCTGAAATTATTCTCTATATTATTTTTTTAATTATTTTTTTTTACGGACAAGTGTTTTACTCTAAAAATGAGTTTTAGTTTATTAAATTTTTAAAAATACATATATAATTAGTAGGGTATTCAATTAATCGGCTTTTTATTTTAATCGATTAATCGTGCAAATAATTATTCGGGTTTTTGTCTTAACCGGTTAATCGAACAAAATTTTAAAATTAATCGTTTAATCGAAAAAAATTTATGTAAATTAATATACATATATTTACTTGTTGTTTTTTTAATAATTTTATTTACAAAAAGGAACAAAAATAAATTCAGTAATTCTTCTGAATAAAAATAAAAAAATGTAATTATTGAAATCAAATTTTGTCATTCATTGTCAAAGAGGGGACACTTTCACATATTAAAATTTCATCCAAATCCTAATGATCATTAATTACAATAATTATTAAGGCTTTTGTTTAATATCAATGTTTAAAAAGTCGTAAAAAATAATTAAAAATTATACGTAAATAGATACTACTACTTTACTAGATAAGTCACAACAACAGAGTCGTAAATTGGAGGATGTCAAAGCAAACTGTGATAATATTATGTTGTTTTTGTTTTTTTCTTTGGGATTTAAGATATTTGTTAACGCTCGTACTTGAAAACATGAAATTCTCATTGAGTTGAAGCTGACAAATATTTCCAGAAATTCTGAAAGGTCGTCCTTTAAATATTTTTTTAGGCCAGAATGAAATCCGGATAGGTACAAGCCTACAGCAAATTATTTATCACGATTTTTTAAAAAAGTTTTGAGATTTTAGCACATTTACTTTAATAAAAAATTTATATTAGTTAAACATTTTTGTAATTTCCTACCAATTTCGATTAATCGTATGAAATTATTCGTTATTCGAAATTTGGACATTTTAAAATATTCGAACAAGTTTTGAGAAAAATTGTTCGATTAATCGCATAACGATTAATCGATTGAATACCCTACTAATTAGACATATAATTTCTAATATAAAATTAATTCTTTCCCACTACGAAAATTCCAAAAAAAACCACCTGTAGTGGGATTCTCTAACTTGTTAACGACAAAATTCGGTTGGTAAGTTGTCAGTTTACTATGAAAACTTGTCAACTTAACTACCGAATTTTGTCGTTAAAAAGTTACAGAATTGCCCCTCTGAGCTTTTTCACGATCATGAAAATTTGAGGCCTTTAAGACATTTTATTAATAAAAATTTTTAAATTACTATAAAATAAATGAATGCTATTTTAGTTTAACTCAAGATCATAAATTAATATCACTTTCTGTATAAATTATTTTCAAATCAAAGCAAGATGATACAATTTTTACAAGTAAATTACAAAGAATAAAAATTATTGAAAGAATTCGATAAGACTAGCAAGGCAGAATGCGCATTTTCGGCTTTCGCCGAATCATCTTTCTTTGATTTGAAAATAATTTATACAGAAAGTGATATTAATTTATGATCTTGAGTCAAACTAAAATAACATTCATTTACTTAAAATAAGAGATCAACTAAAACATTTTCCCCATAACTATAAAATATTTTCTAACTTATATCCTTTGCGGGAACCTGGGAATTCAAGATAAAGTTCCCGCCTTCCCGGGAAATCAAAAAGTGCTGGATTTTGCATTCCCTAATGCAGACTAAAATGGTAAATTAAATGTCTGTTAAGAAAATACGGGACTGAATTATGTTATGGCAAACAAACATCACAGGATGAAAATCGGGATCTAATATTAAATTTGTGTCTTCCAAATTAAACAATTCTGAGCACTTCCATTTACTACGGGTTTTGCACGGCCACTCTATAAAAGATTTACCCCTCAATTCATAAATGCTTTGTAAAGTTATAACAGGTTTATAAAACGTCATTTTCATACAAAATTTGTTCAATAAACCTCCTATAATTTTACAAAGCGTTTATGAATTTAGGGGTTAAAATATACAAACATATATATTATTTAAATATCAAAGATATTATTCATGTTACAATTTATATGTATCGGAATTATTGAAATAAAAAAAAACAAATAAACCATAATTCGTTGTATCTACAATAATTCGGTAGAAATTCATAAATAAATGCGATTGTATCTACCGAAAATATAAATTCGGTTGGGTTTACCCAATTTTATAATTCAGTAGCTATAACCAGGGTTTAAAAAACTACGATTCAAAAAATATTTTTGCTTTTTACTACTGCTACTACTACAAACAATTCATGTAGCTTTAGTAAAAGCATCTGCCTGCTACTTAGTTTATACAAAGTAGGCAGTCATTGTTTTTGATCAACTCTATTTTTGTTCTTGTGCTACTGCTACCACTACAAACAAAACACGGAGCATTTGTAAACAGTAAGAGCAGAAAAACGAAATGAACAACTACTACTGCTACTGCTACAAATACCCCTGCTACAAAAAAAAAAAAAAACAGCAAGAGCAGAAAACGAAAAAACAAAGTAGTAAAACATAGAAAAACGAAATATGACTCCTTTCATGCTGAGTAGTTTTTTTTTAGCGAAAGAATAAATGATTTTGGTTTATCTGATGTGTATTGGGCGCATACAAAATTACATAATAAACTTGAAATGTTTTAATTAAAAAAGCGGCTTATAAATTAATAAAGGTTTATGAGTTCATATTTGAATATGTTTGACCCTTTGTATGCAATATGATTATAATCATATTGCATACAAATCAATAATCATATTGCATACAAATCAATAAATCAGTTTTAGTTGCCATTATGAACATTTCTTAGATGGCAATAAAAATTCAAAGGACATATTATAGAAAGATTAATATTATAGAATATTAGAGAACAAGATAAAATACAAGTCTACCGTATCTAAGAGAAGCTTTTAGCGGAAAATATGAAAGTTAAGGAAAAGAAACACACCACAATAAATTAATTTTTTTAAGTAATTACATATGTAGCAATTAAAAACTAATTAACATTATATTTTGTAAGTGTGTATATTGATTAAATAAAACAAACATTTATATTAAAAAGTGTAAAAAATTTTACATCAGTTAACCGGAAAAATCGATTATCCAGAATGCGTCCGATCCCGACCATTCCGGATAATCGATGCCCAACTGTAGTTTTTGTACACTCATATAAAAAAGTTAGTGCAAAATTTAAACCCGTTCTGATTCAATTAAACTAATTTTTCCGTTATTTTGTCTTTAAATTTAACTCAGTTTTAGCGTTCTTAAGCCGCACTGTCAACAGTATTTTATTTTAGGACTTCGGTTAACGATTTTTGTCGAAACTTTATAAAAAGTATATTTAATAATCTGGCTAATTATGGGATAATCTTCAATGTGAAAAATAAAAAACGCTAAATCTGACGTGACTAAATTGTTTTCATTAGCACCAAATAATTATAAAAATATTATCTTTTCAATCAAAGATAGGGATTATATAAAAGGTTAAAATCATAATCTGTGAGATTAGATACTGAGTGGAAAAAAAATCCATAAAAATCTGCAACCACTTCCTAAATCAGCGTAAAAACCGTCCGTCGCCATTTCAAGAATAAAATCTCCAAATGCGTTTGTAAATCGCCACGTTTGGCAAGAAAGCGCTATATCTGACAACCCTAACAACAAATACTGATCTACGTATGTATTTTGTGTGTATCCTTATTTTGCTCTCGCCCACCACTTGTTAACAATTTACCGTTGAAACAGTGCTGTCAAATTGTGACGTAAATTTATGTAACCTAATTCTATCATTATGTGTCTTACAACTGTTAATTTTTAAAACAATAAATAAAATATTGAAAAGTGAATTGGTACCACGGGTGGGTGCGGCTGGCTAAACTAATTCCAAATTAAATTCAGGTATAAGAGTTTCTTTGAATGTAGAAAATTTTTAAAAACAATTTTTAAAGAAATTTTAAACCCTTTTCTCTATTTGCATTTAGTTTAGAAAAAATTTAGCCACCTCGCACAGGGCCTACGTAATGAAAAGAAATTGCAAATTATTCATAATTAGGGGTGAGTTAAAAAATATATAATATAGTATAAAATAAAAAATTTAAAATACAAAATATAAATCATAAAATCAATCGAATATTCCAAAACGGCAAATTAGCGTCTTCATGCTCTGTTCTGTTTAACAAAAACAATATAAAATACATATACACACACACACAGTACTGGAAAAACCAAACAAATAATTCATTTTTAAACAACCAAAAATATTTCTATGACTACTCTGCGGAGTAGTAATTTGGGAGTCATGTATGTTTGGCTGCTACTGCTCTTGCTTAATTTGTAAGTAGACGATTGGTGCTGCGGTAGTTTTCAATTTCAAAACAAAGATGTGTGCTACTGCTTAGCTAATAAAATTTTTGTGTAGTGGTAGTAGTAGCTGAGTAGTAATTTGGGAGTCTTGTCTATCTGGCTGCTACTGCTACTTGTTGAATTTAGTAGCAGACACATCGATTGATGCTGTGGTGGTTTTCAATTTCAAAACAAAGCTATGTGCTACTGCTGAGCTACAGAAAAGTTTGCATAGTGGTAGTAGTAGCGATGTGATGACTTTTAGTTTTGTTGTTTTTTTTTACTACAATAATCGTCATTTTGAGTTACTACTGCTACTTTAGTCGTAGCTTTTTCAACCCTGGCTTTAACTAAAAATTTGGTATTCACAATAAAGTACTGTAAGAACTGCAACCAAATAATGTGTGTTGGCAACAAATTCGGTTACCACAACGAATCTGTTTTCTGTGTGTGTCCTCTTAGTGTACATCAGAGATTATTAATGTATTCTTTCGAAACTTCACAAGAAAAGAATGGCGATGTCTCTCTAACATAAATAATTCTGTAATATATGTAAAAATACGAAAAATTGTTAATTTGAATAAATTAAAAAAAGCTCGTTAATTTTCAGAAAACTTTACTGGCAAATGAAGTTTTAAGTAGTACCGGCATTTCTCCCAGTACAATTTTTGTTGTAACTTCGGCAATTTCTAACTGGGTTATTTTCTAAAACATTTTCGTTTAATTGGACTAAAACACCCGTAAAAACAGTATTTTGAAAACTTTTCTTCTATATACATAGATTTCAAAGACTGTTCTGATTGGTTTTTTAAGCAATGAAATGTTAATGTTTTTATATAAATCTTTTATAACACAAAAATGCTCTACGTATTTTTTAAGTGTTATATAAAATAACGCGTGCCGTAGTTTTTAATTAATTCTGTGCACGAGTATCCCTAAAAACTGTGTGTAAAAAATATCGTAAAGTGTAAAATGATTTATTGTTTTGATTACAAAGCAATTCTTAGAAGAAACTAAAACACATTTTTTTTCCTTTCATTTATGTTGGATTTGTTAAAACAACTCTTTGCCTGCAATATTCCAGCATATAAAACACGTTTTAATAATGTTTGTTTTAATTTGCGTATTTACAATGATTATAATCAAATTAAATAATTTATATTATGATCAACAAGTATGGATCTTAAGTCTCTTGTTTATTTTTTATTTATTTATATTTTTATCATCAAAAAGCATGTTTATTTTTTAAATCTCTTCTATTGTTAGTGGGCATGAATTAATTATTATTTATTGTTTATTTCTTTAAGCTGTTGTTAATAAAATCATCATAAAAAACATCTAATTTTTTTTGCATCTTTTAAATAATTTATCAGATCAACCACAAAAAAAAAATAGAATTCATTTCAATATATTTATAACACGTGCCTTACATTATGAGTCATTAAAAACACAAGTTAAACTATAAAAATACTATAAAAACTTTCATTGAAAAATTCACCAAAAATAGCAATAAACAATAATACTAGATAAATTTAACAACTAAACAACTGTACCGGTTCATTTAGTTTACCTTGACTTTGAAAACCATCTAACTACAGTAAAAAAATGCTTAAAAAATTATCAAATTTAATGAAATGAAACAATGTGTCACACTATCTAAGGCTAAATTTACACTCATAGAAATAAATCTGTAAAAATAGCAGAAAAATTTACTAAAAATTAGTTAAAAGTAATGCTGCAGAAAAAATTGCTAAAATTAGCAGATTTTTTTGCTAAATACTAGTAAAATGAGAACAGCAAAATTAAAACTGATAAATTTACAGAATTTTAGTTATATTTAGGCTAACTTTTAGTTAATTGAAAATAGTAAATTGTAGTGTAAAATCTGCAGAACATTTTGCTAAATATATGTAACCTAAAAATAGCAAAAATAAACTGTTATATCTACAAAATGTTTGCTATTTTTAAGCTAAATTTAGTTGAATGCAGATAACAATCTATTCTGCTAAAATCGGCAGAAATATTTGGTAAAAAATTGTAAACTGCAGTGTTCAAAATGCTCGATTTTTATTTGCATTTAAAAAAAATCGAAAAAAACGAAAATTTTTAATTTTTTGGTGATTTTTTAGGCTACTAATTATTTAGCAAAATTTTTTGCTGATTTTAGCAGGTTAATTTGCTATTCTCCATTTACAAAAATTTAGCTCAAATATATGTAACTAAAATTCTGTATATTTAACAGTTTTATTTTTGCTGTTCCTATATTACTAATATATAGCAAAAATAATCTGCTAATTTAGCAGTTTTTTTCTGCAGCATCATTTTCAGTAGTTTTAGGCAAATTTTTTACGGACTTTTTTCTATTAGTGTATAGACAAATTGAGTTAACAAACTAAATTATTGTTAAGATAAAAAGTCAATAACCAATTTGGCAAAGTGTTTGAAAAAATCTCTTAATATTAACAGAATTTTCGTTTGTGCTATTTATTGTATTCCAAAAAGGTTAAAAACTATAACATAATTTTTAAAATTGCCTTGATATAAGACAGTTTGTTTAACTAAAAATCAGACTAAATATATTGTAAATTGTTCATGTGACAATTGCAAATTATAATGGTTCTGTTCTATTTAAATAAAATTTATAGTAATCTATAAAAGATCTTGTCAAATCTCAAGCGGAAATGAACTTGAAGTCTTTTTTAAAAAGGCAAGAGTTTTAATCAACAAGAAATTTAACTTTAATTGAATTTTAAATTCAAATGATTAATGATTTGCTCAGAAATTCAAATGGTTGAAATTGCTTTGGTTTATTGAGTCTACAACGTAGAAGTTTTGTTATTACAGTTCCACTGAATTGTTTTTTATTTAATAAAATTTGTCAAAATATTTACTTTCTTATTAAACAGTGTATTCACTAATTATTTTAGTATGGTGTTTTGCTTCAATTGACGTAGTGTTAGCAGTCATTCATAAAATTTATTTATGCAGATTGTAGTTGTTTGCATTTCGAAAATACTTCTCCACAAATTTACAGTTCGAATCCACAATTTCAAACAGTTCTCTAGTTTTTATACAAATTTCTGATTTTTATTTGAAAACTAACAATACATATATTAATAATAAAAAATATAAACTAAAAAAAGAGTTTAAAAATTAAAAAAACCAAAGTAACTGTTTACTGCAAAAGTGCAATTTTGGTAGTTGTTTATTGCAATAAAAAAAAATATCTACTTTTAAGAACTGTTAAGAAATAGAGTAATTTTCGTTAGTTGCTTTTTGTTTTTTTAAATAACTGTCATAAAATTAAAACTTTTTGAGTGCACCTTTGAGCGTCCGTCCTTCTATTCATGCGTTCTTGTGCACACGCTACAGATCGCAAATATAACGATATTTTGATGAATTTTGGTACACTGAAATACACTTAGGGAATTTTGTCGGTAAAATTGATTGCATTCGTTTTCTTTATATAATTAACTAGCTACGTTGTTAGCGTGCCTTAAAGTTTAGGGGGCTGCGCCCCCCCCCCCCCCGACAATTTTTTTTAAATTCGCTTTTTATTTAAAGTACAGTTTTTATAATAAAAGCCTTCACCCAGCCACCACCTTAAAGTTTTTTTTTTAATTCCAGTTTATGTAAAGGTAGACCTGGCAATTCAAGTAAATTCACAAATTCAGTTGGAAAATTTACTGCGTCGGTTTCTTCCACCGGTGCTTCGTTACATGAAGTTTAAATATCGGAATATATAAGTTCCATTCCTTTTCTAAGGTTTTTTCTCTTTTAGAAAATTTGTTTAACTTTTTGGAGAGTATGTTTCAATGCTACATAAGTTTCATATTCCGTGGATAGTGTTTGAACAGGTAATTCCCTCTTCCAATCCATTTGCATTGTCTATAATTTCAATTCCACTCGTTCAACGTTTATATCCATTTCATTCCACTTGTGTAGTGTTTCAATTCCACTCATTTCCTATTTAGTTTCTTAATTTTAGTGTTTCATATACACTTGTTCTTTAAGTTTTAGGTTTCTAGCTAAAGACGCAGACGTTAAGGGGGGGGGGACAATTTTCCCCTTTTGAACCACCATTTTTACCACGTTCCTGTCCAAAGTCCTAGAAATGCCTTGTCGATAAGTTAGCCCATACTCCAAGGAAAACATATTATATATTACAGGTTTCTAGCCGAAGGGTTCAGTTAGGCCATCAAGGGGGAGAATTATTCCATTTTTACCCCTCCCGGTAGGAATTTCCAAAAATTCCGTCTTAGAGGACGTCTGCGTTGGAGGAGGAACCTACTACATACATAATTTTAGGTCTCTATATGCAGCAGTTTGGCCAGGCTATCAACGGGGAAGTTTTTTCCCTTTTTACCCCTCCCGGTACGAATTTCCAAAAATACCGTCTTAGGGGACGTCTACGTTGGAGAAGGAACCCAAATACCGAATTTAAGCTCCCTAGATCCAGCAGTTTGGCCAGGCCGTTAAGGGGAGACTTTTCCTGTTTTTGACGCTACCTGTGGAAATTTCCAAAAATCTCATCTTAGCGGATGTCTACAATAAAGGAGGAACTTTAATACCAAATTTCAACTTCCTACCTCCAGCGGTTTGGGCAGGCCTTTAAGCGGCACTTTTCGCTTCATTAATCCCCATTTTTGCAATGTCCCTGTCCAAAAAGCACCTTCCCGGTAAGTGAGCCCATACTCCAAGTAACATATGTTTTACATATCAGGTTTCTAGCCAACTTTTGCTATTTGTGCCCCTTTCGGTAGGAATTTCCGAAAATCCATCGACAGGGAATTTCAGCTTCCTAGTTCCAGCAGTTTGAGCGGGCTGTCACGGGGGACACTTTTTCTTTTTTTTGTCCCTCCCGGTTGGAATTAGGCTGGAAGAGGAACCTAAGTACCGAATTTCAGCTTCCTAGTTCCAGCAGTTTGGACAGGTCGTTAAGGTGCCACTTTCCCTTTTTGAGCCCCCATTTTATAACGACCCTGTCCAAAATTCAAAAAAGTATCTTTCTAATAAGTTAGCCCTTACTCCAGGGACCCACATTTTAAGTTTCAGGTTTCTAGCCGAAGGGGTTTTTACAGGCCCCCAAGGTGAGGCTTTTCTTCTTTTTGCCCCTCCCTTTTTGCCCCTCCCTTTAGGAATTTACAAAAAATTCCATCTTCGCGGCTATCTGCGATGGATGAGGAACATCCATACCAAATTTCAACTGCATTGCCTAAGCGGTTTGGGCAGGCCGTTAGTGGGGACATTTTTCCCTTTCAACCACCATTTTTACTATGTTCCTGTTCCAAAATAGAAAAATTACGTTGCCGGTGATTTATTCCTACTCCAAGGAATACATATTTAAAATTTTAGGTTGGCCAAAAGGGATTGGGCAGGCCGTCAAGGAGGAGACTGTTCCCCTTATTTCCCCTCCCGATAGGAATTTCAAAAATTCCGTCTAAGCGGACGCCTACACAGAAGGAAGAACCCACATTCCGAATTTGCTTTTGGGATATCCTATAGGGAATTAGTCGATGTCTACTACAGTGGAGGAACCTTTATACCAAATTTCAACTTATTACCTCCAGTGGTTTGGGCAGGCACTTTTCCAATTTGTGAGACTGTTTATGGGGAGACTTTTCCCCTTTTTGCCCGTTCCGGTAGGAATTTCCAAAAATCCCGTCTTAGCGCACGTCTATGCCGAATATCAAGAAACCTTGTTTTAGTGGAGATATCCGTGGGGGAAGGAAAAAAAGTAGTGTTTTTGAAATTATATGTTATTTTAAATGGTACTTTTTGGAAAAACGAAATTTTTTGCAAAAAGATACTTTATTTTTACAAAGTACTTTAATTGTACTTTTTTTGGAAATGGTATTTTTTTTTAAAAAGGTATTTTTTTTTGGAAAAATGTATTTTTTTTTGGGAAAATGTACTTTTTTTGGAAAAGGTACTTTTTTTGGAAAAGGTACTTATTTTGGAAAAAGGTACTTTTTTTGAAAAAGGTACTTTTTTTGAAAAAGGTACGTGGGTGAGTGTGCGTGAGTCGAATTTTATCAACATTTTTGTCGGCTTTA
Organism: Leucophora obtusa; assembly: GCA_949987735.1. NCBI lineage: Eukaryota > Metazoa > Arthropoda > Insecta > Diptera > Anthomyiidae > Leucophora > Leucophora obtusa. The sequence continues at coordinate 113,376,968 of OX465295.1, read as the reverse complement.
AGTATTTTCTAAATGAATGTTTTTAGTTCGATTTGAGATCATAAATTAATATCACTTTCTGTTTAAATTATTTTTCAAATTAAAGAAAGATGATACAATTTTCAAAAGTAAATTACAAAGAATAAAAGATTTTGAAAGAATTCGATAAGGCCAGAATACGTATTTTCGGCTTTCGCTACAAAGCCATCACCAGTGTCGTTTTCCATGATGGGTTTATCATTGATGATAATCTACTTATGCTAAATGTGAAAACAAATATAATGTGTTAACAATTCAACTAGACTAATATCACAATGCTAATCTAACAATGCTATTTTTATGCTTTTGTTATTACTGTTTTTTGCTTTGAACCGTTAACTTTAAATGTATGTAAATGTTCAAGTATTTTCTCTATTTTTTTCTGATTTAGGGCGAGTAACTTATTTCAAACATAACCATGGTTAAACGTTAACCACAGATATTTCCATATAAATTTGACATTCATAACTATGGTTAAGCACTAAACTCAGTTTATTTTGAGATAAGTTAATAGGACTTAGGCCTGGTATCTTATGTGATATTAAACAATGATTAAGAAGAAAATCATTGTTTAGCACTTAATTACAGTAACTCATCAAATTTTAATCTCTGATTTTACTCTAAACATTGCTTAAATTTAATTACAGAAATTTCTGTGATTAAGACCTTAAACATAGATTTTCCACCCTACAAATCATGTTAGTATTAACATTTTTTTCTAATGTTGGTAACTTTTTAAAAAGTTTTACGTAGATCAATTAATTTGTAACTAAACACCGTACAACATCTTTATGTGCCATCTAAATAATGAACATCTTTAGTAACTTGCACATATACCTTCTCTAAAAATACCAATTGGAATTAAGAAAATATTTGGGGGAAATTTTAATAATATGACATAATATTGGATTCTGTACTAATAGTTTGTTAGAATCGGTCATAATTTCGATCTTTATTTAGCACAAATAAACCATGATTGGTGGAAGGAAAATTTTAGCAAAAAATGTGTTTAAGGTGTCTCACAATAATTTTTTTAATTCTGCCGTTTTTAATTACAAATAATTTAAATTTTCGAATTTTCTTGGAAAAATATGAGATATATAATGATATAAGATATCCTTCACGTGCTCCTGCAATATCTTAATTTGCAGTTAATGAGTATAGTTTTTTATAATTTTTTTTCTTATTTTGCTTATTTATTGAACCAATTTTTACTATTTATAAAAATTTAACCATAAAACTTAATCTACTACCACATTCTATTAAAAATTGTTGAAATGTCGGACAGAGTTAACAGAGGTTAAGATTTATGCATACTGCTAAGATTCTATGGTAGTTGTTTAGACCAGTTATAGGCATACTTAAATATTTCCTGCAGTACATTTTTAAGTACGCCATATACTTTTTCCTCCGAGGAATATTTTTGGATTCATACCTTTTATTTTCCACAAAATTCGAAAATTCTAATTTGTTCAATTAACACAAAATTTCACAGACATTACTCTTCAGAAGGTTTTTGATTTTTACACAAAATTGTTGGAAGATATCTTAAAAATAGAATCAAGAAAATCAAGCGTTTAAGTTTCGCGGTTTGTAAAAATTTACTGCTTTGGGAGATGTCACTGTATGTGTATATTAAATTTGATCCAGATATATTTACCTAAACGAATAACAAATAATATAGAGGCATAGTTATTTTACTTTTCCTTTGAACCTAGTTTTCTAATAAATTCTGACTTTAAAATTTGTATTGAATGTATCCAAAACATCAAAACTCATCAAGTCCTTTATAAATATTTCTTAATAATACTTTCCTGGACTAAAAACAAATTTATAATTATACACACTTACCCAATGAAAAAAATTAAGATATGCATGTAGCATGCAAAAAGACACTTCCTATTTGAGTCATTTAGCGATTGATGATTTTTAAGACAACATTTTGGTCATCTATTTTATAATTTTATGACCCCATATCAAGCGAAAAATTCGATAAAAAAAGTTTCCAAACTTTTTTTATTTTCTTTTATTTCTTATTCGTATTGTCAAATGAAAATATCTAAAATTAAAAAATCATTGATTAAATTTTTATAAGTTACCGATATTATTTTAAGTAAGTTTAAGGGCTAATCAATGATTTCTAAATCAATGATTAAAATAAGCTAAGCATTGGAGATAAGATACCAGCCCTTAATGTTTTTTGATTTTTAAAATAAAAAATGAAGGACATAATTTCATATTCATAGCAATTTTGAGTTTAAAACTGATAATTTAACTTAATTTTGAAGTTTTATTTTTTCCGGTAAGATTTTATTTCGTGAATTTGATTGATTCAAGTAAATCCAGCGTAATCACGCGTGATTGTGAGTAAAATCCGAGTTTACTCACGTGAACGTGAGTGGGTGTGAGTAGAAAAAATTTCTTCGTGAGTAATTATGCATGATTCAAATTTTTCTCTCGTGAGCGTTAGAGAGTGTGAGTCGAAATCCACTCACGTGCCCATCTCTAGTTTTAATGATAAGTTTCAGATTTCTGGTTAAAGATTCGGATTTCTGGCACAGGTAATTAAATTTTTTTCCCTCTTTTTGCCCTTCCTTATTAAACTTTCCAAATATATAAGTATATTACTGCTTTAGTGATTGTCTATGTTAGGGGTACACTTAAAATAATGCGTCAGTAGAAAAATCTGTCAAAACGGTTTCAAATCGATTTGACTAATTTTTAACAAATTTTTAGTTAAAACAATGATTTAAGCAAAGATTTTACACTCATAATAATCCATAGGTAAAATACAAGAAAAATTTAGTTCATTTTACGAAAGTTTTGGTTATTTTGACATTACGAATATTTTTGTAAATGTACAAATGATTTTTTTTTTGTATATTATACGAAATTTTATAAAAGTACAAAAAAACGATTGGTAAAGATACAAATATTTGGTTTAAATACAAAATAATTTTGTATCTAGTAGAAAATTGTGTGTATAACCTAAAAATGCGATATATTTGACAAATTTTGGGCGTTTATGTTACTGTGAAACATTGGCCATCGTTATCTAATGGTCAAATGGTAGTCGGTATTCCCAACCACTATTTTCTAAATAGTTTTTAACCGGTCTTGCAACATGTGGCTGAGTAATGTCATGATGGAATATTATATCCTCATTTCTGGTTGCATATACCGGGCGGTTTTCGGCCAATGCTCGCTTCAAACGAATCAATCGTATTCGGTACAGGTCCCCTGTGATCGTCTGGCCCCATTTCAGCAGCTCATAATAGATGAGACCCTTCCGCCATGCTTCACATACGATTTCTTACGCCTCGGGTTATCGTAATGGATCCATTTTTCATCGCCAGTAAAGATTCAATGCAAAAACGACTTGTTTTCATGGCGTTCAAGCAGCATTTCGGACATGCAAAATCGTCTTTCAATGTCTCTCGGCTTCAAATCGTGTGGTACTCATTTCCTTGCTTTTGTATGAATCCTGCTGCTTACAAACGATTTGAAATTGCTGCTTGAGTAATTCCCAATGATTTTGCAAGTTCTTCTTGAGTTTAACAGCAATCTTCATCGAGAAATGCCTCCAATTCATCTCTTCGAACTTTTTTGGCTGACCTGTGCGGTCTTTGTCTTCCGTGTCAAAATCTTCTAAACCGCACAAACCATCTTTAGCATGTTGAAATCAATGGAACATATTCAATTAAACAAGTAAAGAAAAACTTTTCGCAAATGATGCTTTTTTGGCACAAAATTCGAGATTTTTTAAACAAAGAAAAACTTTCTTGTTTACACTATTTCGTTCAATCATCAAGTGAGAATTAATGACAGATGTTTACTATATTTTACGAAATCTTGTAAACGTGCAAAAAAGTTTTGTAAATATATAAATATTTTTTAAAAATACAAATTAATTTTGTTTATTCTACAAAAAAAAATTAATGATTAAATCTAAAATATTTGTAAAATATACAAACAAAATCGTTAAATAAAAAAAATTTTGTATGTTTACTAAATGGTATTTGGTAATATTACGATATTTTTGTACATTATACAAACATTTTTTCATTAAACTTTATTTGTATAATTTAAGAAATTCTAAAATTTAATCAATTTTTTACCATCAACTTAGTACAAACATTTTGTAGTATTGCAATTTTTTTGTACTTTATACTAAAATTAATTTACAAAATCGTGTTTGTATTATTTACGAAATTTGTAAATTTATGAAATTTGTTGTATACAAAAGATTTGTATTTTTAAGCATGGATTATTAAGATACTAAAAATCCTCAGTACTTTAACTAATTTTGAGCGTTAATTTTCAAAATTATTTAAAACTTATTTTAAAGAACCCATTCGTTAAATTTTACAAAATTTATTTTTAAAATATAATAATAACATGTTACTGTTATTACCCGGTAGATGGCGCCACCAATGTATACGAAGTTTTAAAGATCGCGATTTTTTAAAATGTCCCATATCTCAAAAACTAAGAGAGACAGAGCAAAATTGATGAAAATTTCGACTACCCCTAATCGTATATCATCGTTTTCTCTATCCAAAAATGGACCTTGGGGGCCCTTGGACCCTCGGGAATTTTTATTGAAAATTTTCCACTTCCACTATATCTCGAAAACTAAGCGAGCTAGAGCAAAGCGGACAAAATGTTTGCTCTGCCAAAGTGCCCTTGTATGCCCTCACATGATATGGACTAGGCCCGGGGAGGGTCCCGAGACTCATAAGTTTGGATAAATTCTACGATTCAGTATAATTACAGGGCAAGTTTTTTTTGGCATTTGCCATTAAATGCCATTTTTTCACTTATTTTGTAAAAATGCCATTTTTACAAATCCTTGCCAAAAAACGCCATTTTGTCTATTTTTTTAGACTTTTCATTAAAAACGTGCTATAAAATTCAGTAAAAACTCAATCTTTGTAAATAATTTTTGGAAAAAATTTACAAAAAAACCATACTTTTTAAATATTTAATAAAATTCCAGATTTTTTTAAATCATACTAGTATACGGCGAATGCACTTTAGCAGTTCAACGGTGAACTCCTTCATTATTTTTGTTAAAAACATTCAGAAAAAGACTTAAATCATCTATTATGCTTTAAAATTTATGGAATAAACGTGCCATTTTTGCGTCTTTTGTGCCAATTTTACTATTTTTGCATGCCATTTTGCCTGCCAATTTCAACTTTTTTTGTGCCATTTTAAACTTGCCCTGATAATTACATATAAAACTGTAATTTAACAAATTTTTTATTTAAATTTAGATTTGTTAAATTTAACAAACGAATTTGTTAAAATCAACAAATTTTATTTTAAGCCAAAAAACAGGAATAAATTTTGTTAAAGTAACAAATTTTTCTGTCCAGCCAACAGACGTATTATTTTGAGTGTAGGGTCACATATAAAGTGGACTAAAATCATTCTAACAAAAACTTGTAACTGACATCTTTTGGGCCCCTTGGCAAAAAAATTAAACGAAACCTTATTCAACCGTTCTAAAAATACACTTCGAAAATGATTTATTATTTTCCCCGTAATCAGCTCATGAATACGCAACAATTCCTTTTAAGCGATTCCTTTTAATCGAATTCGTTTTAACTGACACTTTTACATGGGGTTTCTAGAAGACGTTTGTGGGCACTTCTAGCTTATACGAGTTCTTCTTAAGCGAGCTTTACTGTATATCAATTTAAAACATGTCATTTCAAAATAGTAATTATATTTTTATTATAAATTTTGTTTTGTTCTACAGCATATTAATATTTAGCCACAGATTTATGCATAAATAGCAATTAAAATAAACTTATGCTGTCAAGTAAAAAATTAAAAAAAATTAATAATTTATTCAAGTTATGGCAACATCAATTAATTAAAATCAAATAAAAAGTAACAGAAACTAACAAATCAAGTGCAACTCAAGCAAAAAATTAAAGTGGGGCATGTCGGCTATTTAATACCTTACACCTCTGGAACATATTTCGGGAAGCTGATCAAACTCCGCGAAGTGAATTGCAATTAAAAATGCAATAAATAAGGTGAATTATTTAATAATAAATGTAAATAATAAAAAGCGGGTCAGGGTCAAATATTTTTGGTTAACAAAAGTATGGCGTAAAATTCTATAAAAAGGCGCTTAAGAATTCAAATTTCTATTTCTCCAATATCGGAACGAATCGAATCGGTTATGCAGACTTCATATATGCTGCCTCTTAGGTCAGATATTCTAGTTTCCGAATTGGTACGTTGCGTAATTTTCGGCACGTAATGAATATCTTAAATAGAATTCGTTATTGTCTAACTACAAACGTATGTGCTGAATTTCGTTCATTTATCTTCACAATCGCGACATGTAGTTTGATTACAAGGATCGTTAAGTTTACTGACGGACGGACGGACATCACTAAATACGAGCATTATTTTTGTTAGTTACAAACATCATCAGAAAATCAATATATCCTGTAATATAGAGTAGTATAGCGTACAAAAATACTAAAAAATACAAATATTTTTTCCGTTTGTTAATGATGATGAACCGAAAAGTAATTTATTAAATTTGCAAATAATAAACGAAAGAAAAAAAAAATGCCGCAGTCTCTGACGCACCGGAAATAATTCAAAACCAATCATGTTTTGCTTGTAAATATTTTTATCTAACAATAAGATGTTTTTACTAAAAAATCATATTAAATATGTTTGTAAGTTAATTTATTGTTGTTTTAAATTAATGTTATTGATTCAAAGTATCGTATATGATTTTCAATTCATAAAGCGATGTTCAGAAACTTTCAACATTAATGAATCAATTTTGAAATACACAAGGATTTTTGATAGACAGTAAAGATAGAAAGTATACTAGTTTACTGATAATAAATTGGTTTTGTTAATATTTTTTATCAATTCTACCTTCAAGTGTTTTTTAACTCTGTACAGAAAATAAAAAAGTTTTTTTATTTTGGGTGCAATATGAAACTTCAGCCATAATGTTTTCAACTCGGAAGTTAGCAAAATTAGCTCGTTGCTTTATTTTATGGCTGTTATAACGGCGATACCGACACAAAACCCCTGGCCGGTTATCAGCTTTTTTGAGTTTTTGTTATGTACCATAAACGTATTTATTTCAATTTATCCTGCCACGTCTACATTTGAAGCAGGGATTGGAAGGAACTCATCCAATAAATTTCGTATATGCTGGAGTATTTACAACCGCTTCCGCTATCTAATTGGAGACGTCCAAATTTTGGAACAGTGGGTTAAAATTGATATTTGCTTTAAAAATGTGGCTGGGGGAAAAACTATGCAGCTCCGTGCTACTAATTGGGGACACAATGCCAACAAGAGAATCTTAGGTAAAAAAAAAAGATTTTCTATGAATATTGATCAAATTTGCCAAATTTATGTCAAGTTTTGCTCTATACAATGAAAAATAGCTTGTTACTTTATTAAATAAATTAATAATGATAGAGCTATGACCTGTGGGAAAAATTACCAACACACTGTGGGAAAAATTACCAATCTAGCTTATAAAAAATATTTTTTTTTTTTTTTACAAATTTATAAACCTATAGCATATAATAATTCAATGATAGTTGATACTTAAAACTGCACTCAACATTTTTCGATTTATATGTTAGTTATGAAAATACAGGGCTGTAAATGTATGCAATGGATAAGTAGAACGTTCATGAGTGATTTTGGTTTCACGTTTCCCCCAATGTATTATGAAAAGTTTTATTGCGCTATTGAACTTATATTTTTTTTTTGATAAAACAAGTCCTAATGAGTACGCGGACACGATGTATTGTATAGAAAATGATTTTAGTAATACCCCTTGCGAGTAAGTACATAAAAGTATATTTTTGTCAAAATTCCTTAATGTGTAAAGAGATTAAAAAAAAGGACCGCTAAGTACCGCCAAACTAATTTTTGAATTTGAAACTAGACCTAATGAGGTAAGTCTGGAGAAAAATTTGGGTGCCACAAACCGCCACAAAGTAGAGTTTTAAGGGCTTGTTTAAACAAATATTACTTGTGGAAGATATTCAAGTGCTTTCACATAAATGCATTTTTCCTTTTTATACAATTGCAATATACGGCAAAGGAAATATCGGAAATTTAATTAATAGTTCTTTATAAGTTGCGTTTCACTAAGCTTAAAACTACAGTTTTTTTGAAAATGCAAATTACTTATAAAGAATGTTTTGAAGTTTGGCGAAATGCCAATTCAAGTTCACAAAAGATGATTTTTGTGATTAGTCACGTTTTTTCGAAGCTTGGACTAGTCAATGATAAAGGAAGTGAAAAGTGTAAAAAACTTGAAAAAACCTTAAAATTGTTGTGTAGCAGATTCACCAAAAAATTGAGCGAATGCAAACGAACAACACAAGTTTTTGAACGAAATCACAAGGAATGGTTAAACACAAACATTGATTTGTCTTGTCTTGAAAATGACGATATACCGGGTCCTTCACAATACCGAGGACGTCCATCTAAAGCCTTCACATAATCAAGCGACGTATCTAAAAAACTGAAGGTGTCTGATCTTGTAAAAACTACAAGTAAAGAGGAATTGATTTTCGCTACCAGTGTAAGTCTTTTCAAATCTGGTAAACGGGATGCTGCAGGTTTAATAAAAGATATACAAAAATCTCGAGGAAGGGCATCCAAAATTAAAAGAGTCCTCTCCATTCCTGATAAAACTTGCATACCATATACACCTGACGAAGCCTTAGCGCTATATATAGACGGAGACTATACTAAAAGTTCGTATATGCTAACGCAATCAGGAGCTAAAAGTCGTAATGCAAACATTTATCCACCATACAATGTAATTCGTGAGGCAAAAAAAAATGTTATCCCAAAGACTCCTCAATATATGTTACAAACTTTTCTGCAGAAGTCAGTCTTCAAGCTCTAGTGGACCACACAACTAGCAGAATCGTAGAATACCAAAAAGACGTAATTATGAAATCTAAAAATATGTCATCGTCAAAAAATATTACAATGATATACAAAAATATAAGCAAAAATGTCCAGAAGGTAAGTCTGATGAGAATTTATTCGCAATTTGCTTAGTCCCATTGCAACTTAAAGATAAAGATAATATTTTGTGGCAAAATCCTCGACCGTCATCAACCCGATTCTGTCGGCCGATTAAATTAACATTTGAAAAAGAAACAATTGACCTTATAAAAAATGAAGTAAATAAAATAAAACATCAAATTGAAAGTATAATAGAAACAAAAGTTACAGACTTAGATCTGAACGTGGATCATAAATTCTGTCTTACCATGATTGATGGTAAGGCATTTAGTGCAATCGCAGAAACATCAACACAATCATGTGGAATATGCGGAGCTACTCCAAAAATCATGAATGATTTAAATAAGATTAAAGATTTAAAGCCAAATGAATCCTTGTATGCCTATGGACTTTCCACACTGCATGCATGGATAAGGTGTTTCGAGTGTGTTTTGTACATAGCCTATAGGTTTGAAACAAAAAAATGGCAAATAAAAGGCGATGACGATAAATTAGCCGTTGCACAAAGAAAAAAAAAAAAATTATTGATGATTTAAAAAAATATATGAACCTACTTGTAGATATAGCAAAGCCAGGGTTTGGAACAACCAATGACGGCAATACGGCTAGGATGTTCTTCAAAAACCCTGGCTTGGCATCATCAATTACAGGAGTCGACGAAAAATTAATAAGTAATTTGGGTGTTATATTAAAAACAATGGCATGTGGTTACGCAATAAATACAGATTCCTTTAAAAAAATGACTGAAAGTACATCCAAATTGTACGTGGATTTATACCCCTGGTATAACATGCCATCCAGCGTACATAAAATTTTAATGCATGGGGCTGATGTTATCAAATACGCGTGTTTGCCAATTGGAATGCTTTCGGAAGAAGCAATGGAATGCAGAAATAAAGATTTCCGTAATTACCGGGAATTCCACACTCGAAAAATGACGCGTGAGAAAACTATGCAAGATTTACTCAATACACTGCTTTATTCATCGGATCCTTATATTTCATCAATATCAAAAAAGTCATCCATCAACTATCGAGCCTTGGAGCCTCTTTCCAGCGAAGTTCGTGAGCTGCTTTGTGACCCAATGATTCCCGATCAATGCGAAGAAGCCCAGGACTCAGGCTCTGAAAGCGAATAATTTGCAATATTTTTTTTTTTTCATGGAACAATTATTTCAAGTATTATTTTTTTAAGTTTTATTTATTGTTGAATGTAATTTATTTAGTTTAAAAAATAAAAATTAAATAAATATAAGTTTGAATTTGGTTTTATGCAATATTTTTTTTTTCTTAATTTGTATTATATATATTTTGATAATATTAGCAAATTTTTTTGTTGATCTTTAAATAAATAAAAATAATAATGAATGAATTAAAACTTAGTATATTAGTTTCATTTATAATGTCAACTTAAATGTTGTTTTCTCTAATTTAAAAAAAAGAAGGTTTGATCCTTTTTTTGTTACGAATAAATAAAATTGTATATATTTATTTATTAAAAATACGAAAAGTTTATTTTTTAAAGTTTAACTCATATCCATATTTGATGACAATAATTTTTGATATAAATATATATTGCAAAATACTATTTCTGTAATTTAATATACATATAAAAAGGTTTTTAATTGTGTTTTGTTTAACAAAAAATTTTAATTTATTTTGTATAACTAAATACATTGCTCTTCGGAGCTACATCGTATTTGAAATGTTACTAAATATATTAACAGCAACCCCTATCGGTGAATGATTAAGTCTATCAAATTACATAAATGCAACATAGGGCAATACTTTCGGTAAATTTTCATACCAATTTTAAAGAGATACTAAATTTCAGTGTAATTTCCACTAAAACCTTTCTTTTTGGTGCACCCTGTAATTAAACAGGGTATCTACAAATACAATATATTTAAAAAAGACTCTATTCGCTACAATCGCTCCATACATTTCTAACTTCTCAGATCAATAGTTTAAGAGATACGATTTTTTATAAGCTAGATTGGTGATTTTTCCCACTGTGCGACATGTTTAAATACGCCTGATATTTGTCGTTCACATAATTAAGGACACATTATAACTTTTATAAAAAAAACACATATTTATTTAAAAAAAATTAATATTTTGTTGCGAAACCTTTGTTATCGATAACTGCTTGACATCTGCGAGACATCGAGGCCACTAAATTTTCATATACACAGTTTGGAATGCTTCCCAAGCCCTTTTTGTTTCGGTATAGAGATCTTTAAAATTGGTTATCTTTAACAAGCTTACACTGGTTTTTACAACTTGCCATAAGTTCTCAATTGGGTTGAAATCAGGACTACATGAAGGCCAGTCGAGAACAGTAACCGAATTGTTTATAAACCATTGCTTGACGTGTAGAGCGGTGTGCTTCGGGTCATTGTCTTGCTGAAATATCCATGTTACCGGCATATTTTCATCAGCATAAGGCATCATTGTATTGTTGAGGATTCTGGCATTTTCGAACCTGTCCATAATACGATCAATTTTGTGGAGCGGCCCAACTCCAAGTGATGACATAGCACCCCAAAGCATGATTGATCCTCCGCCATGCTTTAGCGTAGCCCGGGTATACTTTGGATCAAATTCTTTCGACTTTGGACGGCGACCATATTTTTTTTACATCGGGGGAGGCTCGATTAATTTTTGTTTCATCCGAAAATAATACTCTGCTCCATTCCGGTACTTTCTTGCAAACTCTAGTCTCAACTTTCGGTTACGTTCAGACAGTAGTGGCTTCTTCCGGGAAATTCTTCCAAATAGTCCAGCTTCTCGTAATCGCCATTTTACTGTATCTACAGATGGTGTTGCTTCATTTTCTCCAAACACTGCCATCCGAAACTTATTTGCTGACTTATGCGGATTTTTTTTAACCCGCGGACAATTAGAGCGTCTTCTTGAACTGTTGTAATTCGGCTTCTTTGTTTACGGGCCACTTTTTCTGTAGTCGAATGCTTCTTAAAATATTGAACCGCGTTACTAACCATGGTTTTAGAAACTTTTAAGGCTGCTGCGATTTGCCGATAAGTATTTCTATCTTCATCTTTGTAAAATAATCTTCCGAGTACTGACGTCAAAAGATTTGTTTTTACCCATGGCAACCAAGTGTTTAGAACTTTTCAAAAATTTTTTTAAAACAGATCTCTTCTTCATGAGAAAACGTTTCACAATAGTATGAATACTTTATATGTTTGCAAAAAAAATATATTTATCTGGAAGTAAAAGAGTGTTTGTGCTTTTTGGGAATAAAATAGGCAAAAGTGCAGTTTATCGGGTTTCGTAAAAAAAAAATATGAAAAAGTGAAAACTGACAATAGGCGAAACAATAGGCGGACATTTTCTCACGAATGTCTAATCTGTCGAATCTGAATCAAATTAGAGCCATTTTTTTAAATTTAAGATCTTCCAAAAATTAAAAAAATCACATTATTTTAGTTGCTATCGTTGGCAATTAGTTGCTATGTTTTGTTCGCTTGATGAATTATTGACAATTGAATTATGTTTGGTTTTAGGAAAATAGCATAAATATTCGACCTTAACTTTTAGGTGCACGTAAACTTTTTGGGTTATATGAAAATGAAACAGTTTGATGGGAAATGAAATTTCGATAGTTAAATTAGCGTCGCAAGTTAAAACTTTGTGTTGAAAAATTGAAAAAAAAATTTAATTTTTTAAATATGTTAGAAAAATGGCGCCGCAGGAAAAAAATTTGTTGGAAAAATTGCGCGATTTTCATAAAAAAAATTGTATTTCTTTTAAAGACCCCCCTCCCCCACTTCTTAAGGGACTAAAATGTCTCTAGTTAGGGCTATGTTTTATGGATAAAAAAAAAAATAACGGCTGACTTCATAAACGCAGTAATGCAAAGCAATACTGCATGGCAACACTGCTTTGCAAATAATGCGATGACATTTTGAAACGTTTATGAACGCTTATACTGCTTTTCGTCTGTTTTTCACTATATAAATATATAAAGTCATTGAAAAAAGCAAAATGCATTTTATTTGTATAAGAATTATGTTAAATTTTAACTTACGATAGATAATATGTCCGTCATTTCAACCGCCGAAAATCACAAAGCATCACAAATAAAAACACTGCACAAATTTGGCAAATGTTGCGCATTAAAAAGGGTTATCATGCATTAATGAACTCACCGCATTGTCAAAAAAAGGACAATGACGTTTATGAACACTATGCAGTGCAATGTTGCTTTTCATACTGCGTTTATGAAGTCAGCCAACATTTTTGGAATCGTGAGACAATTTCCTTTAATTTGAGTACCCACACTTACATGTTACTATATCCTCCCGTTTTTTGCCCCCACGGGCCTCCCGAGGCCGAGCTCCTCCCAAAATTAATTTCGGTTTTTTTCTTTTTTAATTCCAGAGGATGTCATATTTTTTTTACGAAACCCCATAAACTGCACTTTATCGCCAAATTTTTTTTAAAATTTTTTATTTAAACGAATGAAGTTTTTGATTGGAACAATATATTGCATTAATTTTTGTTTATTTGTTCGGGATATTATTTGGTTAAATAACTTATATTAAAAAAAAATTGGCCTTGATTTGATCCCGCTATTCGAGAAAAACTGGACCTGAGTCGGACCAAATTTGGAATTTTACATTTTCAAATGGGAATATCGCAGGAACTATAAAAGATAACCCACACAAGTGAGCATGCTTTTTGTAGACCTGTGCTAGCAGATTACAAATATGTTAGTTTTATGAAAATTGGATAAGAAACCAAAAAATGGCGAGCGCTCAAAATTTTTTATGGGAGAGGTACCCTAATTTGGGGGTCACATTGCTGTCCCCGGAGGGTCTTTGGCAGAGCTGTAAATGAATCATTCATTTTTTAATTAATTCGCGAATCATTCATGCATTGCATTAGCAAAATTTTGAATTAATTCTTTTTACAAAAATCACGAATTGAATGAAATTTGAATCAATTCACATGAATTTTTCATAAATGAATTGGCAGAATGAATTGCAATTCATCTCCAATTCATTTGAATTGAATTGATTTTGATTAATTCAAATCAATTAGGAAAATTAATTTACAATTCATTTCAATTGAAGTGATTTTGGAAAAACACTTGTGTTTTTGATAAATTAAGTAACACGAGATGTTTACAAATGGTGTAAATTAAAAATTTGATATTCCTTTCATCGCAGATTTATTATTAACGAAAACTACTTACTACTACTACTTACATATATACATATTTTTCCTAATTCCTTGATTATTTTTAAGAGATAATTCTATTTTGTAAAATAAATATTACATAAATATTAGTAAGGCGTTTGTCGTTGGGTGGTCTTGGGTCACAACGTTTACGGGTAAAAAGGGTAAAAATTTACCCAAAATGGGGTAAAAAAGCACGATAATAATTTTTTGAAAAATTTAAGTCAAGATTTTAAAAACACATTTTAGCTTTGTAAAATCGTGTAAAAAAGGTTCAAAAAATGACCAAAAAAGGGGTAAAAAAGCACCAAACTAATATTTCAAAATTTTGAAGTTTAAATATAACGAAGTTGCTATTTAAAATTGTACTACAAACATTGTGAAAAAATGTATTTTTTGTATATTTCGTATTATTTTTTCAACTTTGACAGAAAATTCAAGAAAAATTGAAAAAAGGAGAACAAATACCAAAAATATAAACTGTAAAAAAAGCACTAAAAGCACTGCCAGAAATCTGAAAAAGCACTGTAAATACCCGCTTTTTATAAACGGGTATTTGTAAAAAATCACCGGGTACGGGAAGGAAAAAAGCACCAAAAAATACCCGAAAAGCACTGAAATGGCAACACTGTACCCTACACCACTATGTGGTCAGGGTATTATAAGTTTGTGCTGATGTTTGTAACACCAAAAAATATTGGTTGTAGACGCACCTTATAGTATACCGATCGGTTCAGAATTTTTTTTTATTTCGATTTAACGATGTCCGTCTGTCCGTCCGTCCGTCTGTCTGTCTTTCCATGCAATCTTGTGCGCACTCTACAGGTAGCAAATATTAAGATATTTTGATGAAATTTGGTACGCAGACCTATGTTGGCCCAAGGACGAACAAGTTTGATTTTGGTGAACATCGGTCCATGTTTAGACCTAGTGCCCATATAAGGGTCCTACCAAAATTATACCGTTTATACGCTGCAGGTCGTAAATATTAAGATATTTTGGTGAAATTTGGTACACAGACCTACATTGGCCCAATAACGCAGCCTATTGATTTTGGTGAACATCGTTCCATGTTTAGACCTAGTGCCCATATAAGGGTCCTACCAAAATTATACTGTTTATACGCTGCAGGTCACAAATATTAAGATATTTTGATGAAATTTGGTACACAGACCTATATTGGCCCAATAATGCAGCCTATTGATTTTGGTGAACATCGGTCCATGTTTAGAACTAGTGCCCATATAAGGGTCCCTCCAAAATTATATGGTTTATACGCTGCAGGTCGCAAATATTAAGATATTTTGATGAAATTTGGTACACAGACCTACGTTGGCCCAAGGATGAAGCCTATTCGTTTTGGTGAACATCGGTCCATGTTTAGAACTAGTGCCCATATAAGGGTCCCCCCAAAATTATATGTTTTATACGCTGCAGGTCGCAAATATTAAGATATTTTGATGAAATTTGGTACACCGACCTATGTTGGCCCAAGAACGAAGCCTATTGATTTTGGTTAACACCGGTCCATGTTTAGAACTAGTGCCAATATAAGGGTCCCCCCAAAATTGGCTTGGTTACAAACTGCAGGTCGCAAATATTAAGATATTTTAATGAAATTTGGTTCGCTGACTAAAATTATAGAAAAATTTGACACAAGTCCCATTTTAACCCATTCGAATTTCGGATCCAAACATTAGTTGGCTTTTAACCAGACTGGTGTAGGGTATTGTATAGTCGGCATGCCCGACTTTAACCTTTTTACTCGTTTTTAAAATGTCGTGGAAGGCATAGGTTGCCACTAAATAGCACTCCAGTATTGCCAAGTATTCAATATTCTAACAAAGCTGGGAAAAAATTTGTTCTTAACAATTGTTTTTCCAAACACTTTTAAAATTGATATTTTAAATTACCATTAAGATATGTCATTGTGTTCTTTTTTACTTTTTTTTACAAATAAATACAAAATCAGTTGCATTACAACTTTTACTTTACCAAATACTAGTAAAATAATAGAAAACATTACATTACATCGGAAACCTGGGGGGTAACCGCGTAGATCGATTCGAAAAAAAATTTTCGAATTCGTAAATCTTGCAAATATTGTAAAAAATAGAATTCTGTATAAAAATTATACATTTTAATTTATTTTTATCCCCAACCTTGTCCACTACACATAAAAATTTAAAAAGTAAGATTTTTGCTAAAATTTTTCTTTTACGAAAGGTAAAAAATTTACGAATTCGAAATTTTTTTTCGAATCGAGTTACGCGGTAACCCCCCTGGTTTGATTCTGACATAACAGACTTCTCTATTTCATTAAGCGGATATAATATACGTAGAGTTGATAGAAAAGATGGATACGGTGGTGTGGCTATATACATTAGGAATGGTATAACTTTTAGCATCAAATGCACATCTAAGGAAAGTGGCGATTTTGAAGATGTTGCTAATGAGGATCCCGTAAACTTGGTTGAGTATCTATTTATAGAGGTTAATAATGGGGGAAGAAAATTACTAGTGGGGTGTGTTTATAGGCCCAATAAAAACGTTAGTATCAGACGGTTTATCCAGACTCTGGAGACGGAAACAGCTATGTATGCTGGTGACTTCAACTCAAACTTTCTAGTAAATTGTAGTCTATCTGACGAGTGCGCCTCACTTGGTTTAACGTCAACAAACACCACAACTGCTACACATTTCACAGCGACGAATAATACACTTTTGGATTTGTTTCTAGTTAGTAATGAATCTAAAACACTTCTGTATGACCAACTATCTGCGTCATGTTTCTCTAAACATGATTTAATTTTCATGACCTACAATTTTCAATTAATTATGCCAGTCCAGAAAATTGCTTTTCGCGATTTTAAGAACATCGATTACAGATTTCTTGAGGATGAGTTTCGTAAAATTGATTGGAATCTCTTATATTATTTAAGTTCTGTTGATGATCAGCTCTCATTTCTAGAGGACAATCTAAATCATCTTTTTAATCTAACGGTTCCCTTGATAACAAAAGTTATTGGCCAAAAACAAAAACCTTGGATCTTATCGGATATAAAAGAAGCCATCTATCAAAGAGATTTTGCGTATGCACGATGGAAGAGATTTAAGACGACACAATTACATGAAGATTATCGAACTGCTAAACGAAGATCAAATAAACTTATAAAAAAGGCCAAATCTGAATTCTATGCTGAGAAGTTCTCTTCCGAAATTGGCTCAAAAAAAAGAAACGTGGCAAACAATACGTGAAATCGGTGTTGGCAATTCCGATAATAAAGAACCCTGCTTAATTGATGCCGATATTATCAATGAAAAGTTTTTGAATATTCCAATGGTTGCAGCTGATCGGAGTTATTATAACTACAATCATCTTAGCAACAACTCTGAATTTGTTTTTTCTTTCGCTGCTGTAGACCAATGTGACGTTTTATCAAGTCTATTATCGATAAAATCTAACTCGGTAGGAGCGGATGGGATTCATCCAAAGTTTCTTAAAATTCTTTTACCTCAATTGCCTCCTTTAATAACGTATTTCTTCAACAAAATACTTACCTCAAGTTGCTTTCCTTCCAAATGGAAAATTGCTAAAATCATACCAATACATAAAACTGGTTCTGATTATAGACCAATAGCCATTCTACCATTTCTCTCTAAAGTTTTCGAAAGAATTATGCATAACCAAATTTCTGTCTTCCTGGATAACAACAAATTGCTTACAGATCGTCAATCCGGATTCACAAAAAAACACAGTTGTATAACAGCCCTAGTCGATGTGACTGAGGATATTAGAAAAGTGCTCGATAACGGTAAGACTACTCTTTTGGTGCTTTTGGATCATTCTAAAGCGTTTGATACCGTGGATCATAACATTCTTTGTTACAAACTTGATAATATGTTTAATTTTTCTTCGACTGCTACTCGATTAATATCGACATATCTATGGAACAGGTATCAGTATGTTGAAACTCAGATTAGAAGATCGAAAACACTGCCTGTAACAAGAGGGGTTCCTCAGGGATCTATACTTGGGCCACTCTTGTTTTCAATGTATTCTAACGATCTCCCAAGCATAATAACTAACTGTAATGTTAGAATGTATGCAGACGACGTTCAACTTTACTAGTTGCAGTAATGATTTGATTGACCAGTGCATCATCTCCCTTAATCAGCATCGTATTTACACCTGGGCATCGGCTAATGGTCTTGGGATCAATCCTAAAAAATCCAAATGCATTGTAATTCAAAAACGTGTAAATAAATTTAATATTCTACCGAATATATTCATAGATAACACTGAGACAAATGGTTTATTTAAATTAATAATTCAAATACATTATATAACTTTCATTAATAACACTATGCGACAGTCAAAATCGGGATGGGATGAAACCAACGGGAAATGTTATATCGGTCAGAAACAAGTTATACGTGTCCCGGCGTTTCGCTGGGTCACCCCTAGGAATCGAGATATATCTTTTTTTGACATAACTCGAGAACCAATAGTCCGATTTTGCTCAAACAATTTTAAAAAAATTAAAAATTACAATTTTTTAATCTGTTCATATAACGTTTTTCTATATACTCAACAGTTTTGCCGGTAAAAATAAATGTTTGTTACCTCTACCATAAAAATCAATAACCTTTTGTTTATTACTTTTTTTTAATATTTTAGGCAAAAAATATTTTTTTCTTCATACATTTATTTTTACCGGCAAAACTGTTGAGTATATAGAAAAACGTTATATGAACAGATTAAAGGAATTGTAATTTTTAATTTTTTTTAAATTGTTTGAGCAAAATCGGACTAGTGGTTCTCGAGTTATGTCAAAAAAAAAGACCACCAAAGGTCAAATCGATATATCTCGATTCCTAGGGTTGACCCATCGAAACGCCGGGACACGTATAACTTCTTTTTTACCGATATAACTTTCTCCGGTAGTTTGAACCCTTCCCGATCACTGACCCCACAGTGTAGTTTGCCTTAAACAAAATAACATAAAGTTAGATAATATCAATATTAATGACAGAAATTTTAATGTACGATTTAATTGAGAACGTTCAAAATTATATAAATTTATTTAAAATTAATAAATCTTCAATTAGCAATTCACTTTAAGTCACTGAATTTGTTAATTATCTATACTTGGAAAAACAAAAACACCTAATGTCAATTTGTTCATATTTCCGACAATTAAAAATACACATACTAGCACGAGTAATGACGCGACAAAACTAACCTCACTAAACTTTTTTCCACAGATTTAATACTCTTTTTTTCAAATTGAAGAAAAATTATATCAAATTTACGTTGCAGCGTTTTTACAAAATTTTTTAGAGTTCACAAATTAAATTTTGTTAAAAAATGGACAAAAAATTATCAAAACAACAATTGTTTTGTAGAGAATTATTGACGGAAATAAGTATGTTCGTTTAAAAAAAAAGTAGTTGATTTAAAAAAAACGCACATTAATTTGAATAAAAATATATTGTTTTAACAATTCGTTTCATCAAAAAGTAACAAAATTTTTATGTTGATTTCACTTACGACTTTTGGTTCAGTGTATATATTCGTTATATCTCTGTGGAACTCCATTTCTTATAAAGTGCAACTTTTAAGTAACGCACGTCTATTTAAGGAAAACATTATTAAACTTTTCTCACTCTAGTCGGTTGCTAAAAATTATTTGAAAAAAACCTTTTTTTCTTTTTTTCAATAATTTATTTTTCTTTTAATTTTTTATTTTTATTTTTTTTTTAAATTCCTTGTGCTTAATTTGCTGACTAAATGTGTTATTCAAATCTTTTAAAATAGCCTAATTACAGATTTTTAAGCTGATTTGGCAAAAAGAATATTCACAAATGATTAATAAAGAAAAATTTATTAAACGCTTAAAGCAGGGTATAGCCTAAAATATCTGTTTGATAATGTTTGGAGAAAGAAAACCACCGTAAAAAACTAAAAAACGTGAATTTACAATGATTAAATGAATTTCTAAAGAGTCATCCACCCAAGAATAGAAGGTATACAACATTTTGTATCCAACCTAAACAAAAACACTGCAAAAATTCCAATACTAAACTTTTTTTTTGAAAATTTTCCCAAATTTACATGAAAATAAAATAAAAACAAATTCAATAAAATAGTGATGCATTTATAATAAAAACATACTCGATATTCGAATACTTTCGTATTCGTAACATAAAAAATTCTTTAACACAATTTGTTCCCATTATTAATTCTCAGTAATGATTAAAAATCGGTTTTTAATATATTTTGATTTGTAGTAAAACATTTTAGTTTCCAAAATTTACAAAACAATATATTTACCTACAATTACCGAGTCAATCGTTCACTAAATTCATGTATCACTAACAATAAAAAGAGAGAATATACAAAGTGTTGCCAGAATTAAAAACAAAATTAATAAACTTTTATTGTATGTTTTTGAATACAATTTTTTAATAAAGTTTTAATAGAGATAATGAATGCTTTAGCAAATTCATGTTTTAAAGCTTAATTAATAAGTTTTTTTTGAATAACAGCGTAATTCTTTATGATATTATTTTTACAACAAATTTTTATACCTTTTTCTTATACTTTTTTATAATAATTTTCATAATTTTGTAATTAGTTATTAAGTTACTTATCATTATTATTCTATAATTTGATGTTTTTAAATTTGGCAAATATTCAGTTCCATACTGCAAAATAAGACTTTTAGTCTTGTGTATGGAACTTCCAAAAAAATAAATAAATAAAAATAAACACTGTTTTCTTTATTCTGTCATTTCACTTGCCGCAAGTATCAAAAATCCACTGTCTTCAAAATTTACTTGCAAGTTGAGTCGCAAGTCGTATAAGTGTGATAGTATTAGTGAAAAAGTGTGAGTGTATTGAGTTTTTCAAACTTGCACTTGCATGTGGAAAAGGGGGGTAAGATTTGTCACAGTCGCCTTCTTTCTAAGATAGATTTAGTGAATTATTTCTTAAAATTAAGATAGAAAGTAGGCAATTCGTTTTACAAATTAAGTAACATGTAATGCTTATTAAAGGCACAAATCAAAATTTTGGATCTGCTTTTCGTTGTAGATTATTTATTAGCGAAATTGCGCAAAAAGAGAAACTTTAATCACATATATAGGGAATATTATTGCACCTGTCGAAACTTCTCAGGTAGAAATTGCCCACGTTGCAACAAAAAATGTGCTTTGTCACTATTTTCTGCTATTTTAACAAGATTTTTCTATCTGACACTTCTTCTACCCTAATTTTTAATACCGAATTCAATCATGATGAATTTAAATATAACTTTTTCATTATATTTTATACTAGCGGGCGCAGCCCGCTACGTTGTTAGCGTGCCTTAAAGGTTAAGGGGGGGGGGGGGGGCTGCGCCCCCCACAATTTTTATTAAATTCGTTTTTTTATTTAAAGTTTTTTTATTTAAAGCCTTCACCCAGCCACCACAAATAAATAATTCTGCACAACAATGGGTTTAAAATAAATAAATATTTGATCACTTTTTCTCATGAAAGTGGATTGTTAGTAATGAATCCATAATAAATTGCAATATACGTGTGTATGTTAAGATAATTTGGTAAAGTGCGAACTTAGGTAGATAGACCCGTAAGTAGTTTTGTTCATTTGTGTTTTGAATGAAAATAAATAACGTAAAGCAGGGTTGGAAAGCATTTTATAATATTAAAAATAGCGGGCAAAGCTACGTTGTTAGCGTGTCTTAAAGTTTTTTTTTTAATTCCAGTTTATGTAAAGGTAGACCTGGCAATTCAACTAAATTCACAAATTCAGTTGGAAAATTTACTGCGTCGGTTTCTTCCACCGGTGCTTCGTTACATGAAGTTTAAATATCGGAATATATAAGTTCCATTCCTTTTCTAAGGTTTTTTCTCTTTCAGAAAATTTGTTTAACTTTTTGGAGAGTATGTTTCTATGCTACATAAGTTTCATATTCCGTTGATAGTGTTTGAAGAGATAATTCCCTCTTCCAATCCATTTGTATTGTCTATAATTTCAATTCCACTCGTTCAACGTTTATATCCATTTCATTCCACTTGTGTAGTGTTTCAATTCCACTCGTTTCCTATTTAGTTTCTTAATTTTAGTGTTTCATATACACTTGTTCTTTAAGTTTTAGGTTTCTAGCTAAAGACGCAGACGTTAAGGGGGGGGGGGGCAATTTTCCCCTTTTGAACCACCATTTTTACCACGTTCCTGTCCAAAGTCCTAGAAATTCCTTGTCGATAAGTTAGCCCATACTCCAAGGAAAACATATTATATATTACAGGTTTCTAGCCGAAGGGTTCGGTTAGGCCATCAAGGGGGAGAATTATTCCGTTTTTACCCCTCCCGGTAGGAATTTCCAAAAATTCCGTCTTAGAGGACGTCTGCGTTGGAGGAGGAACCTACTACATACATAATTTTAGGTCTCTATATCCAGCAGTTTGGCCAGGCCGTCAAGGGGGAAGTTTTTTCCCTTTTTACCCCTCCCGGTATGAATTTCCAAAAATACCATCTTAGGGGACGTCAACGTTGGAGAAGGAACCCAATTTAAGATCCCTTGTTCCAGCAGTTTGGCCAGGCCGTTAAGGGGGAGACTTTTCCTGTTTTTGACCCTACCTGTAGAAATTTCCAAAAATCTCATCTTAGCGGATGTCTTCAATAGAGGAGGAACTTTAATACCAAATTTCAACTTCCTACCTCCAGCGGTTTGGGCAGGCCTTTAAGCGGCACTTTTCGCTTCATTAATCCCCATTTTTGCAATGTCCCTGTCCAAAAAGCACCTTCTCGGTAAGTGAGCACATACTCCAAGTAACATATGTTTTACATTTCAGGTTTCTAGCCAACTTTTACTATTTGTGCCCCTCTCGGTAGGAATTTCCGAAAATCCATCGACAGGGAATTCCAGCTTCCTAGTTCCAGCAGTTTGAGTAGGCTGAGAGGAACTTAAGTACCGAATTTCAGCTTCCTAGTTCCAGCAGTTTGGACAGGTCGTTAAGGGGCAACTTTCCCTTTTTGAGCCCCCATTTTATAACGACCCTGTCCAAAATTCAAAAAAGTATCTTTCTAATAAGTTAGCCCTCACTCCAGGGACCCACATTTTAAGCTTCAGGTTTCTAGCCGAAGGGGTTTTACCGGCCCCCAAGGTGAGGCTTTTTTTTTTTTTTGCCCCTCCCTTTAGGAATTTACAAAAATTCCATCTTCGCGGCTATCTGCGATGGATGAGGAACATTCATACCAAATTTCAACTGCATTGCCTAAGCGGTTTGGGCAGGCCGTTAGTGGGGACATTTTTCCCTTTCAACCACCATTTTTACTATGTTCCTGTTCCAAAATAGAAAAATTACGTTGCCGGTGAATTAGTCCTACTCCAAGGAATACATATTTAAAATTTTAGGTTGGCCAAAAGGGATTGGGCAAGCCGGCAGGAGGAGACTTTTACCTTATTTCCCCTCCCGATAGGAATTTCAAAAATTCCGTCTAAGCGGACGCCTACACAGAAGCAGGAACTCACATACCGAGTTTCCTTTTGGGATATCCTGTAGGGAATTCCAAAAATACAAACTTAGTCGATGTCTACTACAGTGGAGGAACCTTTATACCAAATTTCAACTTCTTACCTCCAGTGGTTTGGGCAGGCACTTTTCCAATTTGTGAGACTGTTTATGGGGAGACTTTTCCCCTTTTTGCCCGTTCCGGTAGGAATTTCCAAAAATCCCGTCTTAGCGCACGTCTATGCCGAATATCAAGAAACCTTGTTTTAGTGGAGATATCCGTGGGGGGAGGAAAAAAAGTAGTTTTTTTGAAATTATATATTATTTTAAATGGTACTTTTTGGAAAAACGAAATTTTTTGGAAAAAGATACTTTGTTTTTACAAAGTACTTTATTTGTACTTTTTTTGCAAAAGGTATTTTTTTTTAAAAAGTTGTATTTTTTTGGAAAAATGTATGTTTTTTGGAAAAAGGTACTTTTTTTGGAAAAGGTACTTCTTTTGGAAAAGGAAATTTTTTTTAGAAAAAGGTACTTTTTTTTGGGAAAAGGTACTTTTTTTTGGAAAAGGTACTTTTTTTGAAAAAGGTATTTTTTTGAAAAAGTGTATATTTTTTGGGAAAAGGAACAGTTTTTTAGAAAAAGGTACTTTTTTGGGAAAAGGTACTCTTTTTTGGAAAAGGTACTTTTTTTGAATAAGTTATTTTTTTGGAAAAAACGTATGTTTTTTGGGAAAAGGTACGTTTTTTTTTGGAAAAGGTACATTTTTTTAGAAAAAGGTACATTTTTTGGAAAAAGGTACTTTTTTTAAAAAAGGTACTTTTTTTGGAAAAAGGTACTTTTTTTGGAAAAAGGAATTTTTTTCGGAAAAAGGTCCTTTTTTTGGAAAAAGGTACTTTTTTTGGAAAAAGGTACTTTTTTCGGGAAAAGGTACTTTTTTTTGGAAAAAGGTACTTTTTTTGGAAAAAGGTACTTCTTTTGAAAAAAGGTACTTTTTTTGGAAAAAGGTACTGTTTTTGGAAAAAGGTACTTTTTTTGGAAAAAGGTACTTTTTTTGGAAAAAGGTCCTTTTTTTGGAAAAAGGTACTTTTTTTTGGAAAAGGGTACTTTTTTTGGAAAAAGGTACTTTTTTTGGAAAAAGGTACTTTTTTTGGAAAAAGGTACTTTTTTTGGAAAAAGGTACTTTTTTTGGAAAAAGGTACTTTTTTTGGAAAAAGGTACTTTTTTTGGAAAAAGGTACTTTTTTTGGAAAAAGGTACTTTTTTTGGAAAAAGGTACTTTTTTTGGAAAAAGGTACTTTTTTTGGAAAAAGTTACTTTTTTTGGAAAAAGGTCCTTTTTTGGGAAAAAGGTACTTTTTTTGGGAAAAGGTACTTTTTTTGGGAAAAGGTACTTTTTTGGAAAAAGGTACGTTTTTTGTCCCCTTTTTGCCCCTCCCGATAAGACTTTCCAAAAATGCCGTTTCAACGGACGTCTACACCGGTCGAGGAACCTACATACCAAATTTCAACTTCATAGCTCCAGCAGTTTGAGCAGGCCGTCAAGGGGGAGACTTTTTCCCCGTCCCTGTAAAAATTTCCAAAACTCCCGTCTTGGTGGATGTCTACGATAGTGGAGGAACCTTTATACCAAATTTCAACTTCTTACCTCCAGCGGTTTGGGCAGGCCGTCAAGGGGGGCCTTTTTCCCCTTTTTAACCCCCATTTTTACAACGTCCCTGTCCAAAATTCTAGAAAGTACTTTCAAGAAAAGTTAGCCCCTACTCCAAGGAACACATATCTTAAATTTCAGCTTTCTAGCCAAAGGGGTTTTGGCAGGCCGTCAAGGGGGACACTTTCCCCCTTTTTGCCCGTTCCGGTAGGAATTTCCAAAAATCCCGTCTTAGTGGACGTCTACCCCGAAAGAGGAACCTACATAACAAATTTCAACTTCCTAGCTTCAGCGGTTTGGGCTGGGCGATGTTGAGTCAGTCAGTCAGTCAGTCACGTTATTCTTTTATATATAGAGATAAAACATCGAGGATACCAGAAAATTTAATACTGAATTTAGACTGAGGAAAACCCAGGTAGTTTTTCTTTGTCACATCACTTTTTTCTTAAACACTTTTCTTTATGTTTTTATGGTTAAATTAAATTAAAAAAATTATTAACACATTTAAAAATGTATAACAACACACAATTTTAAACTAAAATTGAAATATTTAAAAAAAATTAAAAAATATATTTTTGACACTTGCTTTAATTCTATATTCATTGTAACAGGGTATATCGAAAATTAGTTATAAAAGAAATCGGGTGTATCAAAAATACAAATTTCAGATATTTTTACTTGGTTTTTGGCAAAAACCAGGTAGAATCTGGTTTTCAGTTTGTATGAAAATTGTATGGAAAAACTAAATTAATTTTATAGTTTTCGGCTCAAAACCTAAAAATTACCAAAAACTACTACTACCCAGTCTAAATATACTATAAGAAAAACTTTTTATTTTCTAGTTTTCCAATTATTTAATATTTTATTACACAATAAAAAACAAGAAAATTAATTTGAAACAAAAATATATATTTTTTATTATTTTATTAAAACTTTAGGTGATTCACCACCAGATTTTTCATAGTTTTTATAGTACTGGCTATAGCTATACACAGATTTTTGTATTTAAAGTACTGGCAAGTTACTGAATATTTTTAATTTATAGTACTGGGAAAACACCAGGAAGTAACAAAATCCAACACTGTGCCAACGTGGGCAAATACCTCTGGCCAAGCGTATATTGGTGTTATCATTTCGACACCGTACCAGTACTGGAAACGTAAAAAATTCGACACATCGCCAGTACATGCACTACCATCTCCAACGCTGAGCCAGTACTGTGCCGTTCGTATTTTTCTATCTGGGCAGATAGACAATATGAAGATGTCGCAGCTTGTCTGGATAATGGAAATGATAATTAAAAAAAAAACAACTTTAGACAATTTCTATACTTAAATTTTTAGCAAATAAATTAACTAAAGTAAAATTTCTCTACAGTCTCCTAATATTTAGCAAAATGTTTAGCGATTTTAGCAATGATTTTTTTCATTTGCAATCGACTAAGTGTTAGCAAAACTTTTGTTGAGATTACTATTTTTTGGTAAAAATCAGCTGATTTTCAGCAAAAGGTGTTTGCAAAGTACTAGTAAACTAAAAAATTTGCATTTGGTCTATATGACGCGTTTGAAAAAACAACACTTTACTAGAAAAATAAAAATGCGCTGCTGGCAGTCCGATATACACAAATTGCCTGCACTTGTACGTAAAAACCATTCGTCAGTGTGGCAACATTTGTGAAAAAGGTGACAAAGAGGAGATAAGAAGATAAACAAAAAATCTAAAGTAGAATGTTTGTATGTCTGTTTGTTAAATTATCATATAGAGACAATCTGACAATAAAATATAAACAATAATACAATTTAATGGAAAATCACTGATGAAGCCTGTCCATAAAGAAAGGCAGAAACTAGATCTAGTCTGATTTGCAAATTAATAATGTGTCTATAACTTTGAAAAAATGTTTATTATTCTTCTTAACCTCAAAACTACTTAACTAAATTTGTTATTAAAAGAACTGGGATAATACCAACAAATTAAAATCCCAAGCCTGTGCCAATGTTGGGAAATATTTACGGCCAAGCGTTTATCATTTCGACAACATGACAATACAGTGAAAGTTCAAAATCCGACGCATTGCCAGTACATATACCATCGTCACCAATACCGGGGCGACATTGTGCCGTTTGTATTTTCTACCTGGGTTATAATATATGTATCAAATTAAAGGAAATAGTTTGTTCTATTTGAATGTTGTATAAAATATCGCTCTGATTTTCTTGCAAAAACTTTACAAAAAAGGTTATTTTTCCTACATAAACTGCATCACGAATATGGCCTAAGAATTCCAAAGCTAGCTATAGTTTAAGAAATATATGCATTCTTAAATTATAGCTAGCTTTGAAATTCTTAGGCCATATTCGTGATCTGCGTCCCAAAGTCCATTAGAAGAAATGACATGTCTCAACCCCGATGCATCAAATATTTCTTATTTTGTTGTACTGTGTAATTGATAATTTCCCAATTTTTTTTTTCAATTTCATTTATTTTAGTCTATGGAACCAAGGAAAATTTTAAGAAAAATTTAACAAAAAGTTTTAAAGCCTTTAAAATGCTCATACATATTTTATTAAGAATTTCTTTTTAATTATTTTTCTAATACGTTCTGAAATTGTTTAATTTTTATTTTTTGATATCTTCGTTTGCTGTGTGCAGAAATACGAATTATTGTTGTTGATTGAGTTTAATTAATGTCTCTCAGATAGCTTCATTAAAAATTCATATAAATCATTTGATTATGAATTTATATTACAATTTGATTTTCTATTTATCTTGTCTCTTAATTTAGATTATCATCATTAAATACAAAAGGCGCGTGTTAACAGATGGACTGACGGGCAAATAGGCAAATATACAACACGCAATAATCATTTAAGTTGTGTTTATTTTCATATCGTCACCTAAAATGCAAAAGGGCGTAACAACAATAAAACTCAAAATCAAGTTTTTGATTGATTATGATGCACTAGACTAAATTATATGTTCCTACAAAATTTTAAACTTATATATAGAAAGAACTCGGCAATCGTGTTTTAAACAAAAGAAGAAAATATATCCTTTAAATCTAAAATACTCGTATCTTTAATTTTACAAGGTTTTTTGCTTCTGTAAAAACATAAAAAGTGTTGGCACGTTCTTTTGCATTTTAGGTGATTATACATATATTAATCTTTATTCGCGAATACGCATTGCACTTTTCACTTTAGTTTTGATATTTTGAAAATCTTATGTACAAAATATACATACATACATATGTACATACATACATATATACCAGAGCTTTGAAGAATTAATTCCTTTTTGAATGAATTCACTACCAATCGAATTCAATTTTCTCTAGAATTGAATGAATTCCTTTTCTTAAGTAATTCACTGAATTCATTCAACTGAATGCGTTCATCAAACAACAAATTCAAAGAATTAATTCAATTGCAATAGTTCTTTTTATTAAATCAAATGAATTAATTCACCGGTGAACGCGTTCAATTTTATAAATCGAACGGAAAAAAAAGTGAATTAATTCCTTACTGAATTAATTCACCACTGAATTCATTTCAGTGTGAATTTCATTCAGTGAATTAAAAAAAATAAAATTACATTCAGTGAATTAAAAAAAAATAAAATAAGTTCACTGAATTGAAAAAAAATAAAATAAGTTCAATGAATTCAAAGCCTGTTTTCTGCCGTTCAGTAGAATAAAACAATAATGTACAAATAAAATTTTTAATTAAGCAAGTTTACGTGTGCTAGTAACAAATTAGAAACCGGATGCTGTTTATCAACCTACATGATTCAAAAATAAAGCCCTTTACTATTAAAAATAAAAACTTTACAGATATAGATAAATTTGGAAAAAAATATAACTATATATCTAGTTTGAAAAATTAATAGTTATATTTTTTCCAAATTTATCTATATCTGTAAAGTTTTTATTATGAATTCAGTGAACTTATTTTATTTTTTTTCAATTCAGTGAACTTATTTTATTTTTTTTTTCAATTCAGTGAACTTATTATTTTTTTTTTAATTCACTGAACGTAATTTTATTTTTTTTTAATTCATTGAACGTAATTTTATTTTTTTAATTCACTGAACGAAAATGAAATTGAACGAATTCAGTAGTGAATTAATTCAGTACTGAATTAGTGAATTAATTCAGTAAGGAATTAATTCACTTTTTTTCCGTTCGATTTATAAAATTGAACGTGTTCACCAGTGAATTAATTCATTTGATTTAATAAAAAGAACTATTGCAATTGAATTAATTCGTAACAAAATAAATCGAACGAAAGCAAATATGAATTAATTCCATTCAAAATATGGTGCTTAGTGAATTAATTCATCGAATTTTTAATTCAGAATTGAAAAAGTGAATTAAGGAATTAATTCTTAATAGCTCTGATACATACTAGGGTGCGTCAGAAAAAAAATTTATTTGATTTTCGGATATCATCACTTTTTTTTAAGATTTTTCATGTTTTGTTTCCACAGCAAGAAACCTTGGTATAATATTAAATAGCACGTTATCATGGTCAAATCATATCAACGCCATAGTTGGACAGACATATATGAAACTAAGATCACTTTGGTTAACTCAATCTTATACCCCTTTGAAAATAAGATTTCTTTTAGCCAAAGCTTACCTTATTCCTGGCATTTTGTACGGTTGTGAACTTTTTTCTCATTGTGACACCATAAGTATGGGGAAGTTAAAAGTTGTATTTAACAGTGTAGTAAGATACGTTTTCGGGTTAAGAAGAGCCAGGGGAACGTCGTTCTACTCTAAAAGCATTTTTGGGGTGTCCTTGGAAAGTCTTATGAAGATTCTTACACAAAATCGTTTACACAAAAAAGCCCCATTATCTCTATGAGAAACTCCGTTTTGGCATCGGAACGAACAGAGGAAATAAGCTAATTCCACCAAGTCATCGCTACCTCGTATCTGAATGGCAATTCTTCATAAATTCCGTAAGTCTTTGGAACATGCTCCCTCAAACTCAACAGCTAAACAGCAACGCTTTGAGTTTTAAAAAATATATCGTTACTTATATGCTTGCTAATATTAACAAAATATCAAAAAAACAAGTTTTATAAAAAAAATATTTTTTATTGTAAATTATTTTTGGTCAACATTTTCATATATTTTGCTCTATCTTGCTTAGATTTCGAGATACAGGTCATTTAAAAAAATCTGCTTTAGAAGAAATAGCGTCATCTTTAAAACATCGGATGCATTACAATACATTAACAACAAATTGTGTGAAATTTAACAAACGGGTTCTTAAAAATTAGTTATAAATAATTTTTAAAAATTAATACTAAAAATTAGCTAAAGTACTAAGAGTTTGTAGTATTGTGTTAAAGGAATATAACTCCATCAAATCTTTACTTAAATTAGTATTTCAACCAAAACTTTGTGTAAAATTAATCAAATTTATTTAAAATTTTTTTATAAAAAATATTGGAAACAGTGTTTTATTTAAAGCGATAAAATATTGTAAAAAAAAAAAAAAATAAATCGGGTCTAGTGAATTCGATTGGACCAATATCTTTATGTTGTTGTGCTTATTAGACTTGTCCTTATCTGCTACTGATTTTTTCCTTTTAATTATTTTTAAAGCAGGAAACTCTTAAATTGTTTTTTTGGGAAAAAATTATTCTGTAAAACTTTCAATATATAAGTGATTGAAAATACTGGCTCTTAAATAACCGTATTTCTGGAAAATGTTAATAGAATCGCATTCTAATTGAATTATCTTTCTAGATAAATTAAGAAAATCGTAAAACATAAAATATTTTTTTTTTCAAAAACTCACAATATTATACCTATGGTTTTTCTTTTCCGGGATCCCGGGAAATGAAAAAGTCCGGGAAAAGAAAAACCCTAGGGGTTGCTTTTGGGACAATTTCAAACAAAAAGAATCGGTGTTAAAATCGACAGACAGGTTGTGAATGAAAAGTAGCTATTCTACAACCGATTCTTTGGAACAGAAAATTTTCCTGGGTATGTAATCATAACTCATTATTTTGGGCGAAATCGCTATACAAACGAAATGTAATAAGAAAAGAACTTGTTACCGCTACCAGATATATACACAGAAAAAATTATTAACCTTAAATATTTGTTACATAATTATGTGTTGTACAATTCCCAAACTTTTTTTCTTAAACTGTATGCATATATAGAAAATTTTTAGTATAAGAACAAAACGTTTGCAGTTCTCAAACAAAACAAACAAATATGCACTACTCCAAATATATAAACATGACATACACACACTTTTTTACAATTTCATATTTTTTTATTATTTTCAATTAATGTTTTAATTGATACTTTAATCGAAATTTGTTTCAATTAATCGTATACAATTATTAATATTAAGTTTCATGGGTCTTTTCTGACCCCAGGCCACTAAGGGTTAAATATTTTTTAAAAAATTGTAAAGATAATTATAGTCTAACCAAACATAAGCATTCCTTTCACTACATTGCTTACTCCCAAATAATAACTTTCAATTGGTGCTCCCTTTACCTATGGTTCATTAAAATTATTTCTCACTTGAAAAAGTTCTGTTTGGTGAAAGTAACAGCAGGAATAGTCCTAACTGCTTCTTCATTCGTTCGTTTAATTATTCAATATTGAACAAATTCAAACAAGAGATAGAATACGTGTGTTAACATGATCTTTAGGTTAGATACAATCTAATCTATTGTATCAAAAACTTTTGTTAGAACAACAGAAATAGAGGGAATATTATTTACTAATTCGCAAATTTTAAATATTTAATTTATGCAAACATATGGTAGCTTCCCAGCAAACCCTTCTATTACCCGGTAATCACTATGTAAAGAAGAAATAAAGGTAGGTAACCTCTTACTTTTCTATTACGAAACCTCCCAGCAAAATTTTTTTGTTCCAAAGAATCTGTTGTAGAATAGCTACTTTTCATTTACAACCCCTTCTACTGTCGACTCTAACACCGATTATTTTTGTTTGAAATTGTTACAAAAGCAACTATAGCTCCAAAGTGGAACCGGTTGCCCTAGAATCAGTTCTGGAACTAGTTGTAGAACTGATTCTACGTCACTCATACCTTCCATATAGGATCGCAGGAACTGGTTCCGGAACCAGTTCCATGGAACTGAAGTGGTTGCTTTTGGCGCAATTTCAAACAAAAATAATCGGTGTTAGAATCGACAGAAGAAGGGGTTGTAAATGAAAAGTATCTATTTTACAACCGATTCTTTGGAATAGAAAATTTGCCTGGGTATTATTTTAACAAGGGCATGTCCATCGATGTAACTCCTTAGATAGTAACATATTATTCTGAACTTACAGATTTCAAAAACATTTTGTTTATATTTTAATTTTTTAAACCGAACATTAATTTTAAATTCACAAAATTGTTAACAAAAAATTGAATTTATAAAATTTTATAGAAAATCGAATTTTTTATACCAATATTCATTTAAAAGCATGAATTTGGTATTACAAGTAATGCAAGGGTAAGGTGTAAGGATCAAAAGTAATGCAAGAGTAAGCGGTTTAATATATTACCAGGCAATATGCATAGTAATACCCACATATAACCCACATTGCTGGGTTAATGATTATATTTGTTAGTCTTATTTGAAAATCAAATCGTGTTGTATCTACAACAATAAATTTGTCAATAACAAACTTGGGATTTTTACAATGGCATTTAAATTTTTTACCACTAGTTAACTAATGCCAATTCAAAAGAAATTTCATTGCCATATATTGCTATGACATTTTCTAGCATTAGCATTTATATACACCAAGGTTGGCAACCGAAACGAATAACGGTATAGGTATCGGTATTGGTATCGATTTTTTATTTGTTTCGGTATCGGTATCGGTAACGGTATTTTAACCATTTCGGTATCGGTATAACCGATACCGAAACATTAATACCGGTATATACCGGTATTATTGAAAAAATTTACAAAAATATAAAAAAAAACGTTCTTAATTATAAAAAACTCAATTTTATTAAATTTTTATAAAGGATAAGTATTTAAGTTATTAAAAATTTCTAACAACGGAAGTACTTCAGCCTAAACACTCCGATTTTGATGAAATTTGGATATGTGATTGAGAAAAAAAATCTAAGATCGACCTGTCTCAGCTTATCGGCCACCTCGGAATTTTAAGGGTCCAAAAAGGGGTTCAAAAATGGGTCCTTTTTAGGTTTTTTTTGCTTTTTAAGATATTTCGACCAAAGGAACCATGTGCAAGTGTGGTATTGTTGGAAAGCAATTTTTGAGGGCTTTTCACTGGTAGCTTTTTTGGTACTTTTTTGCTCTCTTTGTTTTAAAATTTTCAAAAATTGTGGGTACTTTATATGGAGAACTATATTGCTATGGCTGCTGAATTCATATATATTAGTCCTTATTAAATTTAAGCGGACACGTGTTTTTGCATTTTTCGATATTCGCACTACATCGGGTTTGCCAAAATTTTCCCCGAAACACCTTTTTTGGTACATTTTTAAATAATTTAGGCCTCTTTCTGTGCTAAACATAGGAAATAATTACATCAAACTTCATATTTTGATAGATATATTAATCATGTGATATACTATTTTTTAATTTCGTAAATTTGAAATGTGCTCCCATACAAAAAGTTTAAAAAACATGCGTTTTTTACATACTCCGTCTATCTCTATATATAAAAGAATAACGTGACTGACTGACTGACTGACTGACTCAACATCGCCCAGCCCAAACCGCTGAAGCTAGGAAGTTGAAATTTGGTATGTAGGTTCCTCTTTCGGGGTAGACGTCCACTAAGACGGGATTTTTGGAAATTCCTACCGGAACGGGCAAAAAGGGGGAAAGTGTCCCCCTTGACGGCCTGCCAAAACCCCTTTGGCTAGAAAGCTGAAATTTCAGATATGTGTTCCTTGGAGTAGGGGCTAACTTTTCTGGAAAGTACTTTCTAGAATTTTGGACAGGGACGTTGTAAAAATGGGGGGAAAAAGGCCCCCCTTGACGGCCTGCCCAAACCGCTGGAGGTAGGAAGTTGAAATTTGGTATAAAGGTTCCTCCACTATCGTAGACATCCGCCAAGATGGGAGTTTTGGAAATTTTTACAGGGACGGGCAAAAAGGGGAAAAAGTCTCCCCCTTAAGGGCCTGCTCAAACTGCTGGAGCTATGAAGTTGAAATTTGGTATGTAGATTCCTCGACCGGTGTAGACGTTCGTTGAGACGGCATTTTTGGAAATTCTTATCGGGAGGGGCAAAAAGGGGACAAAAAAAGTACCTTTTTCCAAAAAAGTACCTTTTCCCAAAAAAGTACCTTTTCCCAAAAAAAGTACCATTTTTCCAAAAACGTACCTTTTTCCAAAAAAAGTACCTTTTTCAAAAAAAAGTACCTTTTTCCAAAAAAAGTACCTTTTTCCAAAAAAGTACCTTTTTCCAAAAAAAGTACCTTTTTCCGAAAAAAGTACCTTTTTCCAAAAAAAAGTACCTTTTTCCAAAAAAAGTACCTTATTCCAAAAAAAGTACCTTTTTCCAAAAAAAAGTACCTTTTTCCAAAAAAAAGTACCCTTTTCCAAAAAAAAAGTACCTTTTTCCAAAAAAAGTACCTTTTTTCAAAAAAAGTACCTTCTTCCAAAAAAAGTACCTTTTTCCAAAAAAAAGTACCTTTTTCCAAAAAAAGTACCTTTTTCCAAAAAAAGTACCTTTTTCCAAAAATACTTTTTTTTTCCAAAAAAAGTACCTTTTTCCAAAAAAAATTCCTTTTTCCAAAAAATGTACCTTTTTCCAAAAAAAGTACCTTTTTTAAAAAAAGTACCTTTTTCCAAAAAATGTACCTTTTTCTAAAAAAATGTACCTTTTTAAAAAAAAGTACCGTTTCCCAAAAAACATACATTTTTCCAAAAAAATAACTTTTTCAAAAAAAGTAAATTTTCCAAAAAAAGTACCTTTTCCCAAAAAAAGTACATTTTTCTAAAAAAATGTTCCTTTTCCCAAAAAACATACATTTTTTCAAAAAAATACCTTTTTCAAAAAAAAGTACCTTTTCTAAAAAAAAGTACCTTTTCCCCAAAAAAAAAAGTACCAAAAGAAGTACCTTTTCCAAAAAAGTACCTTTTTCCAAAAAACATACATTTTTCCAAAAAAAAAACACCTTTTTTAAAAAAAATACCTTTTCCAAAAAAAGCACAAATAAAGTACTTTGTAAAAACAAAGTATCTTTTTCCAAAAAATTTCGTTTTTCCAAAAAGTACCATTTAAAATAGTATATAATTTCAAAAAACTACTTTTTTTCCTCCCCCCACGGATATCTCCACTAAAACAAGGTTTCTTGATATTCGGCATAGACGTGCGCTAAGACGGGATTTTTGGAAATTCCAACCGGAACGGGCAAAAAGGGGAAAAGTCTCCCCATAAACAGTCTCACAAATTGGAAAAGTGCCTGCCCAAACCACTAGAGGTAAGAAGTTGAAATTTGGTATAAAGGTTCCTCCACTGTAGTAGACATCGACTAAGTTTGTATTTTTGGAATTCCCTACAGGATATCCCAAAAGGAAACTCGGTATGTGAGTTCCTCCTTCTGTGTAGGCGTCCGCTTAGACGGAATTTTTGAAATTCCTATCGGGAGGGGAAATAAGGTAAGTCTCCTCCTGACGGCTTGCCCAATCCCTTTTGGCCAACCTAAAATTTTAAATATGTATTCCTTGGAGTAGGACTAACTCACCGGCAACGTAATTTTTCTATTTTGGAACAGGAACATAGTAAAAATGGTGGTTGAAAGGGAAAAATGTCCCCACTAACGGCCTGCCGCTTAGGCAATGCAGTTGAAATTTGGTATGAATGTTCCTCATCCATCGCAGATAGCCGCGAAGATGGAATTTTTGTAAATTCCTAAAGGGAGGGGCAAAAAGAAGAAAAGCCTCACCTTGGGGGCCGGTAAAAACCCCTTCGGCTAGAAACCTGAAGCTTAAAATGTGGGTCCCTGGAGTGAGGGCTAACTTATTAGAAAGATACTTTTTTGAATTTTGGACAGGGTCGTTATAAAATGGGGGCTCAAAAAGGGAAAGTTGCCCCTTAACGACCTGTCCAAACTGCTGGAACTAGGAAGCCGAAATTCGGTACTTAAGTTCCTCTCAGCCTGCTCAAACTGCTGGAACTAGGAAGCTGGAATTCCCTGTCGATGGATTTTCGGAAATTCCTACCGAGAGGGGCACAAATAGTAAAAGTTGGCTAGAAACCTGAAATGTAAAACATATGTTACTTGGAGTATGTGCTCACTTACCGAGAAGGTGCTTTTTGGACAGGGACATTGCAAAAATGGGGATTAATGAAGCGAAAAGTGCCGCTTAAAGGCCTGCCCAAACCGCTGGAGGTAGGAAGTTGAAATTTGGTATTAAAGTTCCTCCTCTATTGTAGACATCCGCTAAGATGAGATTTTTGGAAATTTCTACAGGTAGGGTCAAAAACAGGAAAAGTCTCCCCCTTAACGGCCTGGCCAAACTGCTGGAACAAGGGATCTTAAATTCGGTATTTGGGTTCCTTCTCCAACGTTGACGTCCCCTAAGATGGTATTTTTGTAAATTCATACCGGGAGAGGTAAAAAGGGAAAAAACTTCCCCCTTGACGGCCTGGCCAAACTGCTGGATATAGAGACCTAAAATTATGTATGTAGTAGGTTCCTCCTCCAACGCAGACGTCCTCTAAGACGGAATTTTTGGAAATTCCTACCGGGAGGGGTAAAAACGGAATAATTCTCCCCCTTGATGGCCTAACCGAACCCTTCGGCTAGAAACCTGTAATATATAATATGTTTTCCTTGGAGTATGGGCTAACTTATCGACAAGGCATTTCTAGGACTTTGGACAGGAACGTGGTAAAAATGGTGGTTCAAAAGGGGAAAATTGCCCCCCCCCCCTTAACGTCTGCGTCTTTAGCTAGAAACCTAAAACTTAAAGAACAAGTGTATATGAAACACTAAAATTAAGAAACTAAATAGGAAAC
The DNA here is from genome assembly GCA_949987735.1 of Leucophora obtusa. Taxonomy (NCBI): domain Eukaryota; kingdom Metazoa; phylum Arthropoda; class Insecta; order Diptera; family Anthomyiidae; genus Leucophora; species Leucophora obtusa. Next base: position 113,339,520 of record OX465295.1, on the reverse strand, counting down.
GAGTGGGATTGAAACACTACACAAGTGGAATGAAATGGATATAAACGTTGAACGAGTGGAATTGAAATTATAGACATTGCAAATGGATTGGAAGAGGGAATTACCTGTTCAAACACTATCAACGGAATATGAAACTTATGTAGCATTGAAACATACTCTCCAAAAAGTTAAACAAATTTTCTGAAAGAGAAAAAACCTTAGAAAAGGAATGGAACTTATATATTCCGATATTTAAACTTCATGTAACGAAGCACCGGTGGAAGAAACCGACGCAGTAAATTTGCCAACTGAATTTGTGAATTTACTTGAATTGCCAGGTCTACCTTTACATAAACTGGAATTAAAAAAAAAACTTTAAGACACGCTAACAACGTAGCTTTGCCCGCTATTTTTAATATTATAAAATGCTTTTCAACCCTGCTTTACGTTATTTATTTTCATTCAAAACACAAATGAACAAAACTACTTACGGGTCTATCTACCTAAGTTCGCACTTTACCAAATTATCTTGACATACACACGTATATTGCAAATTATTATGGATTCATTACTAACAATCCACTCTCATGAGCAAAAGTGATCAAATATTTATTTATTTTAAACCCATTGTTGTGCAGAATTATTTATTTGTGGTGGCTGGGTGAAGGCTTTAAATAAAAAAACGAATTTAATAAAAATTGTGGGGAGGGAGGGCGTAGCCCTCCCCCCCCTTAACCTTTAAGGCACGCTAACAACGTAGCGGGCTGCGCCCGCTATTTTATATAAAATGTTATACTTATTTCCACATTAGATCATTTATTTTTGTATAAGCTTTCCAGTGATGTATAACATGATATATATGTATATATATATATATATATATAACCGTCGTTAAATAAAATAAGGGAATAAAGGCATTTAAGTTATGCTCTCTTACAAAAAAGTACCAATGGTTATTTTGCAGAATATAGGCCCTATATTAGAGCGTTTTTTTTTGTTTTTGTTGATCCACTACAAATATTTTATATTTGTATTGAGATCATATAATAAAATAAAAAAAAAAGTTTATAAAATTAATAAAAGGATTCTTTAAAAGAAACTGTAAATTCAATTAAAGGCTTAAGAAACCAGTTTATATATTAAATTATATTTACTAAATTTGTCACAAGTTAGAGAATATTTATGAAGTTAAATAAATTAAAAACAATGTTGCCAATGCAAACTAAAAGCTGATAACCGCACTTTGAATTTATAACACGATTTTCGATTAACAATGGATAATAAAGTTTAATTGTTTAACAATTTTGTATTAAAAAAATTTGTATTTTTGCTGAAAACGTGAAAAAAAAACAATTTTTTAAAACCGATTCCATACCGGTACGATACCGGTATTAAGGGAAAAGGTTTTTGAATACCGGTATTTTTTGAAATCAAGAATTTCGGTATTGGTATCGGTATCGGTTGTCAATTTGAAAGGGTTTTGAAACGGATAACGGTATTATAACGGTATCGGTTGCCAACCTTGATATACACTAATAGAAAAAAAACTGTAAAAATTTAGTTAAAACTACTAAAAATTGGTTAAAAATGATGTTGCAGAAAAAACTGTTAAATATACAGAATTTTATAGTAAAGTGTTGTTTTTTCAAACGCGTCGTATAGACCAAATACAATTAATATTGTCATTAATATGTATTTTTATTAATTCTAAATTAGTAGGTTTGAGGTTAAGAAGAAGAATAAACCTTCCTCAAAAGTTATAAACACATTAAATTTGAAATCAGACTAGATCTAGTTTCTGCCTTTTTATGGAAAGGCTTCATCAGTGATCTTCCATTAAATTGTATTATTGTTTATATTTTCATTGTCAGATTGTCTCTACATGAATAATTTCAGAAAAGATCAAACAGACATATATAAACATTCTACTTCAGATTTTCTCTGTTTATCTTCTTATTTCCTCCGTGTGACCTTTTCAAAAATATTGCCACATTGACGTATGGTTTGTAGGTACAAGTGCAGGCAATTTGTGTATTTTAGTTAAGTATATTTGAGTTAAATTTCTCTTAATAGAAAATAAACTAACCTGCTAAAATCAACAAAAAATTTTGATAAATAATTAATAGCCCAGCAAACAAAGATGGTCATTAATAACTCAGAATTGAGCTCCAAAAACATAAACATTTGTCCACTTTTTCCTATGAAAGTGGTCCGTCCAAAAGAGCCCCTTGTGTACTCAGAAATGACTACGAAAAAAGAACGTATAAAATCGAAATTTTCTTCATAAATTTAAATAATTTTGGAATCTTCTTTGAGTCCGAAAAATGATCCGTCGTTTTGAGACGGCTTTTTAGATTGTAGGGACAACTTTTTGGATTGTTTTCTGAGGGTTATATTTTCTACCAAAAAAAAGAGTGTTTTGAAAAAACCAATAATCATTTCTATGAGCCATTTAAAAATCTTATTTATGAGCGCTCCGAAATTGCTGGCTGGGAGCCTAAAAAATCACAAAAAAATTTTAAATTTTCAAAGCTTTTATCGATTTTTTTTTAATGCAAATAAAAGTAGAGCTTTTTGAAAACAGCAGTTTAGAATTTTGTTAGCAAATATTTCTGCTGATTCTACCAGGATAGACTGCTATTTGCATTCATCTAAATTTAGCTTAAAAACGAGTAAAAAGGTTAAAGTCGGGCATGCCGACTATACAATACCCTACACCAGTCTGGTGTATTGTTTGGATCCGAAATTCGAATGGGTTAAAATGGGGCTTATGTCAAAATTTTCTATAATGTGAGTCAGCGCACCAAATTTCATTAAAATATCTTAATATTTGCGACCTGCAGTTTGTAACCAAGCCAATTTTGGGGGGACCCTTATATGGGCACTAGTTCTAAACATGGACCGATGTTCACCAAAATCAATAGGCTTCGTCCTTGGGCCAACATAGGTCTATGTACCAAATTTCATCAAAATAGCTTAATATTTGCGACCTGCAGCGTATAAACAATATAATTTTGGGGGGACCCTTATATGGGCACTAGTTCTAAACATGGACCGATGTTCACCAAAATCAATAGGCTTCGTCCTTGGGCCAATATAGGTCTGTGTATCAAATTTCATCAAAATATCTTAATATTTGCGACCTGCAGCGTATAAACATTATAATTTTGGTAGGACCCTTATATGGGCACTAGGTCTAAACATGGACCGATGTGCACCAAAATCAATAGGCTGCGTTATTGGGCCAATATAGGTCTGTGTACCAAATTTCATCAAAATATCTTAATATTTGCGACATGCAGCGTATAAACATTATAATTTTGGTAGGACCCTTATATGGGCACTAGGTCTAAACATGGACCGATGTTCACCAAAATCAATAGGCTGCGTTATTGGCCCAATGTAGATCTGCGTACCAAATTTCATCAAAATATCTTAATATTTACGACCTGCAGCATATAAACAATATAATTTTGGTAGGACCCTTATATGGGCACTAGGTCTAAACATGGACCGATGTTCACCAAAATCTATAGGCTGCGTTATTGGGCCAATATAGGTCTGTGTACCGAGTTTCGTCAAAATATCTTAATATTTACGACCTGCAGCGTATAAACAGTATAATTTTGGTAAGACCCTTATATGGGCACTAGGTCTAAACATGGACCGATGTTCACCAAAATCAATAGGCTGCATTATTGGGCCAATATAGGTCTGTGTACCAAATTTCATCAAAATATCTTAATATTTACGACCTGCAGCATATAAACAGTATAATTTTGGTAGGACCCTTATATGGGCACTAGGTCTAAACATGGACCGATGTTCACCAAAATCTATAGGCTGCGTTATTGGGCCAACATAGGTCTGCGTACCAAATTTCATCAAAATATCTTAATAGTTGCGACCTGTAGAGTGCGCACAAGATTGCATGGACAGACAGACAGACGGACGGACGGAGGGACGGACGGACGGACGGACATCGTTAAATCGAAATAAAAAAAAATTCTGAACCGATCGGTATACTATAAGGTGGGTCTACGACTAATAATTTTTGGTGTTACAAACATCAGCACAAACTTATAATACCCTGACCACATAGTGGTGTAGGGTATAATAACGGAAATTTTGTAGACATTACAATTTGTTTTTGCTATTTTTAGTCTACTAATATTTAGCAAAATTTTTCTGCAGACTTTACAGCAAAATTTACATTTTCAATTAACTAAAAGTTAACTCAAATATAACTTAAATTCTGTAAATTTAACAGTTTTATTTTTGTTGTTCTTATTTTACTAGTATTTAGTAAAAAAAATCGGCTAATTTCAGCAATGTCATTTTTAACTAATTTTTAGTTGCTTTTTCTGCTCTTTTATTTTTTTCTACTTATGCTAATGAAATCCCACTACTCCCTTAAAAACTAAGGGCCAGTTTTACAGTGAGAACTAAGAACGAATTGCTTCTAAAATTTTATTTAAATTAGAAATGTAGTTTGAAAATAAATATTTAAGCAATGTTGGTTACCGTTTCAGTTTTAATATAAGGGTAGTTGTCTATCATGGCGAAAGCAAAACCAATATGAACTTTTTAAAATGCTGATACCATTAACAGTAATTGTCACCATATTTAACCATTTTTATTTCGCTATTTTACCCGTTCAATTTCGTCAGTTGCATACAGTGACGGACAATACAATAGACGTTCAATTTCGTCAGTTGCATACAGTGACGGACAATACAATAGAAACAATTAAGGTTTTTTTTTTAATTTTGTGCTTGGTGCTTTAATTTTTAGAGATCTAAGTGGTTAAGTTGTACGTACCCGAAAAACTGGAAGATGATTCAGAAAATTGTAAAAATTTTTAGTGTGGCGTTTGTTTTTTAATTTTCCCAGCTAAAAATCGACATATATGCATCCATGCAGGTTTAATGTATGTTCATGCATGGCCATAAATATGCATTCATGACCACACATGGTTACATAAATCTCCATACATGTTTCATATATGACCATACGTGTGCATTAACGAAATTTTAGGTAATATCTACATGTATGATCACGCATGTTCATGCATGTTCATGCGTGCTCATGTATGTTCATGCATGTACACACATGTAGATATTACCTCAAATTTCGTTAATGCACACGTATGGTCATATATGAAACATGTATGGAGATTTATGTAACCATGTGTGGTCATGAATGCATGTTAATGGCCATGCATGAACATACATTTAACCTGTATGGATCCATATATGTCGATTTTTAGCTGGGTTGCTACTCGTTCTAAGTAGGCGTGGCTTTAATGAAAAATGAGTGATATCGACCTTTCATCAAATTACATAGTAAAATCTAGCCAGTACTGATTGGATCTATACGAACTGAATATTGTTGGAATCTCTATAAAATTTCCTTAAATCTTGCATTAATTTTATTCACAAATGGTGGCAAGATTTAACATAACAGGTAAACTATGTCCAAATATCAACCGATTTCCTCCAAATTTTGAACATTTCAATAAAATTACCTCAAATTACTATATGCCGTGTTTCAACCGATTCGGATAAAATTTTCGAATATCCAAAAAATTATTTTTGGTAATTTTTTTTGAATATGCTACCAATTTATTTTACAATAGAATATTTGTTAATGATCGTATTGCAATGAAATTTTGCACTAAGCTGGGCTATTCATTATATTAAAATAAAACAAAATTTTTAGACAAGATTAGAGTTGTCAAGTATTCGACCTATTTGAAAACCCGGTTTTCGAATACTTCTAAAAACCGCCTTTTTGAAAAACCGGTTTTCGGTTTTTTTTATTTCAAAACCGGTTCGAATAACCGGTTTTTCCAGTTTTTTGTAGATATTCATTTTGTATTGCTATATATGCAAATTTTCTTATAAAACTTGCAAAAAATTTGCTAAAAATATTGAAACATTCTATTTTTTTTTCCTTTCTTGAAAGCAAATCGTGGCTTAAATTATTCTATTAGTGCGAATGCACATTTAAAACTAAAAGTTATTATTTTCTAAATAAAAACACTTTCGGACAGATCTATAAACGCAGTATTTTGTTCGTAATTTTTGCGAAAAAAGCTATTAACGTCCACAAAAACAGAAGTGATTTTTCACTTGCTCTGGAATGGTTACAAAATTGCGGTGGAAGTTTTCTTTGCATTAATTGCATTGACAGGACGATTTGAAAATGTCGCCAAAAATAACTTTGGCCTTATGAAGATTGTAGTCTTCCAATTAATGTGAAACAATTTGTGACTTTTAAAATTTTTATTACAATTTATTTTATCACGGGGGGAGAAAAGCTAAAAAATAAAAAAAAATCCTTTTATTTATTGAGGAAATGGAAAACAGGAGTTTACACATGCGATTTTCATCGCCTCTTTCGAACATTGATAATTTGTATCGAAAATGTTAGCCTTTGCAGACGTGTGTAATTCTTATGGCTGAATTTTTCGATAAAAATTAAGAAGAGAGTGATTTAACAGAGGTAGGGAGAGTTGGGTAGTCTTTTAATTATATATTCGTTGATATTACGACCGTATGGGACATCTTTGCCCGCTTTTACTTTTTAAATTCCGGTGGTGCACTCAGAGAAAAAAGTGTTGAAGTTGAAAATTGAATAAAAAAAATGCTCGAATTTGGAATGATCTGGGGGAAGAAACATTAACAAGTGGAGAATATTTTTTCAATTAGGTACAGCTAAAAGAAATACGTTTTCAAAAAAAATATATATACTGTACATGTTCTTAAACAAACTTAATTTGGAGGCAAATGAGTCTTGGTGCCTTTTTTATTAAAAAATTACTCAATTTCCTCTTTTTTTTATTTTCAAGTTTACAGACCTACAATTTGAAGCGTGAAAAAGATATTGCATTGAAATTTACTTTTTGAAATAAAACATATAGTTGCTAATATAACTGCAATTTTATTAAGTTTATTGGAATTGATTTGGCTTTGCCATTGGCAAAAAAATGGACTAGGTTATTGCAAAAATGCAAAATTTCAATTCTCAAATGCGAATACTGGCAGATTACATAAGTGAAACCCTTTTTAAAATTGGTTCATAAATTAAAAAATGGCAAGTGTTAAAAATTTTCACAATCTCGAGATGCCCTACTTTGTCGCCAGTAGCATAGCTTCTGGTGGGTGAGGGGGATCGGCTGTCAAAATTTTAGCTCAGAATTACGTTTTTTATGGGCATGTGAAATTTAATCTAAATACGACCAGCCGATAAAAAATGGCTCAATTATTTCCAAAATATTTCGAAAACGCCCCACGCGTAATGTTTTTTCATTATTTACAACAACAACAGGAGCATTTATGTGCAGGATATTAAAAAAATCAGTATACCCGAGTTTAATGCTTTCGTTTGTTTTAAAACTAGCTCGAGTTTTAGCGAACAGTTTCCTGATTTCAGCGGCTTTTATCAATTTTAACGTTTTTCACTGTCAATTATGATTATTTTTGAAGTGAAGAATTTTTAATTACAATGGAATTTAAAACCATTGATATTAATCGATAATGGTAGTGGAGTCATTAATGAGTCCACTTTATTAATTTGTCCCATGTATGACTAATAACAATTCAAATAAGTATGCATAGAAAAAACTACGAAATCCCATTAAATAGGTGACCAAAACGTTTTAGAATGTTGATTAACTATTGCTGATGAATGTGTGTTCAAATATTAAAAGACAGAGGATAATATAATATAATCCATATCAACTTAATACACTATTCATCTGCACCAGCTTCGATTTCATTGAAATTAATTTTTTGGATTTACATACATTCGTATCGCTACACTCTCAAAACAATTCCGTTGTGACAACCGAATTTTTTCCAACCGAATTGGGTCGGTTGCTGCAACCTCGTAATTCGGTTGCCCCAACCGAATTCAGTTGAGGCAATCGATAATTCGGTTGTCGCAACCGACTTGAAATTGAATTCGTTTGCCGCAACTGAATTCGGTTGCTGCAACCTCGCAATTCGGTTGGCAAAAAATGCCGTTGCCACAACGGAATTGTTCTGAGAGTGTACATAAAAAGTTCAGCCTTTCGGACAATTTTTCTTTAATTCTCGCTGTTTTTCGCAACTTGTAAGTTTGGATGACGAACAGCTAGTCGGGCGCTGGATTCTGACTTGTTTGCGTGACGTAGCCAGCCCATCTTAATCCTTATGTGTCCTCATAAGTATACAAAAGGTAAATGTAGAGAAAAACTATGTTAGAAATTGATTTTGCTTCTACGTTTACGTTCCTCCCTCCCATTATTTGATTTTAGTAAATATTTCACAGGATATTAAAAAAAAAATTGCGATTAGTTTTCAAAATTGTTTCAAAGGGATTTGGCTCCATTGGATTCCGAAAAGAGCGTATGTATGAAAAGTTATTAAGTACTCATTAAAGACTATTTGAATCTTAAAAATGTATTTATTTTGACTATAATATTGTTAAAAATTTATTTGTAATTTCTTAGCTTTACTTTTTAAATTATAATTTTAGGATAAAAAATAATTTATTTGTCTTTTAATTAATTCACCCTAAAAGATTTCCTTAGGCAAGAATGAAGTCCGGATGGGTAAAAGTCTAGAGAAAATTATTTTTGACAATTTATTAAATAAGTTTTCTGATTTGAGAAGATTAAAGAAGTCCAAATTTCGAATAACGAATAATACGAATATCAAAACAAATATATTTTTTAAATCTTTTTGTAGTTTTTTTTACCAATTTCTATTAATCGATTAATCGTATTAATTTATTGGAATTATTCATTATTATTTGGACATTTTAAATTATTCGATATTCAATATTGATTGAAGATGTATATAATTTTACTATAAATTACCCACTATATAATAAAAAAAATAAAAATTAGTGAACGATTTCCATAAATATAGTTTTTAAGCAATTTTAAAATTTCCTATATTCTATTTACCAACGAGCCTTTAAAGACACACCAAAGATTGCTGCCACAAAAGAGTTATCAAATCTCAAATAATATCGCTTTTTCGTTATGAGTTATTAGATGGGACTGTTAAGAAAACAGTTAAAATCAGAGACCCAAAATAACTGTTATATTTCTAAAAAAGTCACCACCCGAATTTATTTAATTATAATATTTCAATAATGCACTATATTTTATAAATCATATTGCACAAAAAAATCACAAAGTTTGGCAGATTTTAATTTTTTAATTTTTTATATTTTACTCTATAAATTTCTGTTGTTTTTTGATTTTTATTTTAAAACTTTTTATAAAAGTTACTGAATGATTTTTTTGAAAAAATTAAGCACTAACTTTTTTATTTGATAATAAAATAAAAATTAAAAATTGACCTAAATTGAATGCCGGAAGTTGCTGGAATATTCATATTTACTCACTTTAAATCACTGTTCAATATTTTATTAACACCCCAGCAAAATTTTTTTGAACTGGTTACCTCTGAATTTGTTCTAGAACAGGTGTTTTCACCACCGGTTCCGTGGAACAGGTTCCTGGAAGTCAAAATGGAAAGTTTTAATGTCATAGAACCAGTTCTATAACTGCTTCTAGAACCGGTTCCAAAGCAACCTGTTCTAGTTTGGAGGAAAAGAACCTGTTGCTTTTGGGACAAACTCAAACAAAAATCACCGATGATAGAACATAAATTAGAACAGGTTGCATGCAAGTACAAGTTGTTCTACAACCGGTTCTTTGCATCCGACAATTTCGCTGGGACTAGTTGACATCATCAGGATATTATAATTGTTGAAGTCATTGGTTCTATGGCTTTTGATTTATACTTTTGAAGGTGCTTTCACAATGGTAGAGTGCATGCGCGGTTTCAAGGGGGGGGGGGGGGGGAAATTTCAAGGGGGGGGGGGGGAAATCGAAAACGAAAAAAAAGAGAAAAGGAAAAGAAAAAAGGGAAAGGAAAAGAAAAATGGGAAAAGAAAAAAGGGAAGAGAGAAAAAGGAAAAAAAATTAAAACAGAAAGCAATATAGAAACAAAAGTTTTTCCAAAGTGAAAAACTGTACTAAAGCAATTTAACAAAAAAGTCACCCCTATTGCCATATCCCAAAGGGGAAGAGGGACAATAATACCTATGCACCGATATCATGTATCTGAATGGCATTTTTACATAAATGCTGCACGTCTTTGGAGAGATCTTCCAGCAAACCAGCAGCTCAACAGCAACGCAAACAGCTTTAGACATTTTCTTTTCAATTTTTTTGCCTAATTTTAATTAAATTTTTGTTTCTTACAATGTTGACTCTTTGACAGACATATTAAATTAAATTATTGTTAATATTTATTTTTTCTTTGTGATATTAGAAATTTTTTTACTTATATATTAGAATACGGTTTAATTTTTATTATTATTTTTTTACAATTTGCAATATATGTTTTCCACAAACTGCTTTCCTGTACTTTAATTATAAGATTTACTCATGTTGTACAGGATATATCAAAATAAATAAATAAATAAATAAATAAATAAATACTCAAACGTTTCAGATTCTGAAAAAATCACTAAATATTTAATCAATTACGAGAAAAAAATACACAAATTACCAAATACTTAACCCTCTAACCGGCAAGCCCGCCTCCAGGCGGTGTATATTAAATTGACCAGAAATGCGCCAAAGGGGTATTTTATAATAAGAAATTATACTTTTTCAACAGAAAACAAAATTTATAAAATTTTTCGTGAAGAATTTTTTTGTATACAATGCACGGTTTGGAAGCGAGAAAGTGTCAAAGATAAAATTTCGAAAAATTTCAAAAATTAAATATTTTAAAATAACCAAAATTTCAAAAATCTTAAAAACGTATTTAAATTGATTAAAACAATTGATAGTGACCACGAAGTGAGATTGGAGCTTAAGATATTCAAAAAGTTCCTTACTTTGGTCCAAGGACGCACAGGATTCCATAAGGACACCTTTAAAGGACATCGCCTTAACTTCAAAGCGAATGGACGGATTTTTTTGAAATTTGGTAAAAAGAATATATTTGGTATAGGTAGCAAAGCTTATATGTAAGTTTGAATAATATATATTGAAGTTTTGGTGCATTTTCGCTCAATTTCGCATTTTTCAAAAAACGAAAATCGCGACATCCTCTTAAGTAACAGCACAAAAAATGTAATTTTTTTATTGCAATTATATCTTGGTAAGAGAAATAATTTGTGCCTAAGAAATAATTTTTATGCGCTAGTTTTCGAGATTCACCCTTAAACTGTTTTGGCCCATATCGCCTAAAGTAGGCAACGAAAAAAAATTTTGTAGAAGAACTTATTGTTTATTTTTCGTGAGGAACACATGGTATAAATTTCATTGCAAAAAAGCTTAGGCCGGTTAGAGGGTAAAGTAAATTTTTATTTCTGGCAATCTTTCATTTAGAAAAAAAACTACAAATGAATACGTTTATGTAAATTTTCCTAAAGAACATTTGGGATATTTTTCGTTTGAGAACTCTTTTTATGAAAAGTTTACCAAACTATAAGGACTTTTTTAAGAATTAAATTTAATTAAAAATCAATTGTGATATTGTTTTTCGTAAGAACATTTTTTTTTATATAAAATTATATAATAGTAAAAATCAAAGAATCTATATTTAGTGCAAAGGCTTTAAAAACTACATTGTTACAGTAACCTTAGGAATTTTTTCCCCTTTTCCCTTGAAAAAATTCACCCGAACTTGACCTCTAAAGGCCTCAAATAGTTATTTAAATTGCGAATAAAAACATTTTGTATTTTATAGAAGAGATGTTATTACAACAAACACAAAACGTTAATTTTTCACCATATAAATAATACTAAATTTGCTGAAAAGCAAATGATACAGAATTTTCACACATAACACTTGCCGTTAAAACCATTTTGCTTATATGAAAAATCGAAACAACTTACTGAGCTTAAAATAACAAATTTTTAAAAATCAATTTTTTTTCTTATTCCGCAGACTCTACAATTGTTTCTCTTTTGAAACTGTCGAGTGTATATTAAAACTTCAAAATATGATAATAAATTTTAATTTTTTTCTATAGTAAAGTGTTGTTTTTTCAAACGCGTCTTATAGAGCAAATACAATTAATATTGTCATTAATATGTATTTTTATTAATTCTAATTCAGTAGGTTTGAGGTTAAGAAGAAGAATAAACCTTCCTCAAAAGTTATAAACACATTAAATTTGCAAATCAGACTAGATCTAGTTTCTGCCTTTTTATGGACTGGCTTCATCAGTGATCTTCCATTAAATTGTATTATTGTTTATATTTTTATTGTCAGATTGTCTCTATATGAATAATTTCAGAAGTGATCAAACAGACATATACAAACATTCTACTTCAGATTTTCTCTGTTTATCTTCTTATTTCCTCCGTGTCACCTTTTCACAAATATTGCCACATTGACTTATGGTTTGTACGTACAAGTGCAGGCAATTTGTGTATATTGGATTTGTGTATATATTCGGTATGCAATAATAGAATAGATACATTTTTTAAATGAGAATTTGATTGAGATCTGAGGATTTCCCACACACAAAGAAATTTAAATAAACTATATTTTCAAATTGGAAATTTATTTATTTTAGTTCGAGGCCGATTTCCTTATTACACTGTGAGACAAATGGTAGGGGTCAGTGATCGGGAAGGGTTCAAACTACCGGGGAATGTTATATCGATAAAAAAGAAGTTATACGTGTCCCGGCGTTTCGCTGGGTCACCCCTAGGAATCGAGATATATCGATTTGACCTTTGGTGGTATTTTTTTTGACATAACTCGAGAACCACTAGTCCGATTTTACTCAAACAATTTTAAAAAAATTAAAAATTACAATTCCTTTAATCTGTTCATATAACGTTTTTCTATATACTCAACAGTTTTGCCGGTAAAAATAAATGTATGAAGAAAAAAATATTTTTTGCCTAAAATATTAAAAAAAAGTAATAAACAAAAGGTTATTGATTTTTATGGTAGCGGTAACAAACGTTTATTTTTACCGGCAAAACTGTTGAGTATATAGTATATATATATAAAATTTTGATAATTATTGCAAGTGTCCTATTCAGATATGAACAAAGTCAAATATGAACAAAGTAAAGTAATTTTGTTGTAAATATTTGCATGTTTTAAATATTGCAAAGTTTTATATAAATATAATCTGAGACTACTTGATTACAGTTTACTATAATAGAAAAGAAATATAATTATTGCTTTATAATTATTAAGAGAAATGCATGAAGATAATTTTGTATGAAGTGTCCTATTTCTATGTCCATAGCTGTATATAAGAAATTTTGTTTAAAATTTTATTACTTAAGTCAAATTTTATAAAAAATTAATTCTTAGTTTTCGCCCATAATAGTTTGTTCTAAAACAATTACAAAAGGTATTCGTTACTTCCGAAAAATTACTCAGTTTCGGTCTAAACCCAATTTCGAATTTTGAAAAATGTAACATGTATTTTTTTCACACAAAGGTAGTCACAAAATTCTCGGTAGAACAATTAGTGGGCAAAAATGGGTTAACAGGTGGTTAATTATAAATATTTCGACTGATATGGATTATACGTGACGTATGAGTAATAAACAAAATTTTAAAATTATTATTTCTGAAAAAATAAAACTCGTGTTTGGATTGTTTTTATTTGAATTAAAAATAAAAATCAAACAGAGCAAATAAACAGAAAATTAAAAATACTCAAACAAGAAATAATTGTAAAACAATCAGTTTTTTGAATAAAAGTTATAACTGTTACGTCCCTGGTTAAAAGTGAAAACGATTTTAAACTTTTTGGTAAAGTATCTGAAAAAGGAGACTTTTGAAAAAATTTTGAGAAAAACTGTTTTAATAAAATTTTTAGCGAAAGCCGAAAATACGTATTGCTGGTCTTATCGAATTCTTTCAAATATATTTTTATTCTAATTACTTGTAAAAATTGTATCATCTTTCTTTGATTTGAAAATAATTTAAACAGAAAGTGATATTAATTTATGATCTAGAGTTAAACTAAAAAGAACAATTAATTTTTAATTTTGTTCAGATTTGATGAACCAATATCATTATTATCGTAGGTTTTTATTTGTATTTTCCGCAGCTCTCTAAAATTATCGTGTAAAGGCTCGTTAGTAAAAAAATGGGTTAAAATCGGAGATAATTTATTGGGATATCTTCCTTGTAAGGTAATCGGGCATATAATACTGAAAAGCTAAAAAGGTAAATGAATTGTACTAAATGAATTTACCACCAGTAAAAAGTTTTACCAGAATTACAGAATTGTATAAAAAATATTTCAAAATTAAAAAAATTCTGCCTGACATGAACTCAAAATCTTTTAACTACAAACCTTTTTAAAGGCACATCTACACGGGATAGAAAACTCGCGAGATTTTATGAAAATGCAGATCTGTATAATTCTACGAAATGTAATCTCTAAACCACTGATAATTGCTGTCATACACTATTTTTTTTAATTAGTAACAATTTTGAAAATGTTTTGTAACATTATTGAACATTTCAGTTGAGTGCATTTACTTTTCGGTATTTGGAGAAAAAATTATTCTTTGAAATACAAAAATTTTAATAAAAACAAATTCTTGAAAACTAATGATGGTACTTGTACGATAAAAATTAGTGCCAAAAATATTAGAGATGACAAATTTAACGCAAACTTTACGAGATTTCTATCCTGTGTAGATGTGCCTTAACATTGCGTCATAACTTTAATAAAATCAATGTTTACGTTTGTTCCGATTTTGGACAATTTTTGATTGGGTAGTATTTGAAAACCCCTTTTTGCAAACGGAGCAATAGTCCTCAAAGCCAATTTTTAGCCTGCGCTCTTTTTTATGCTTTTTGCAAACGCTGGTAAATCGTCCCAAATAAATGTTCTGCCAGTTATATTATTCATATTAATACTATTCAATTCCACAATTTTATACCGCTATCTTACAATATGAAGAGCATCAGATATAGTTTTGGGTTTATGATTGCGACAATTATATTATGAAATAACTTTTTATCATAATATTATCTTTAAATTATCACACTATGATTTCAGAGTGATCACAATATTATCATTAGGGCAAGGAATTGCATGCAAAAGCATGTTTTTTCTCGATAGTCCAAAATTAATATGGACTAAATATTTATTCGAATCATCTATTTTAAAACAAAATGGCATCGATTTGTATTGCCATTCTTTTAACAAAAATGCATAATTTTGTATATTTTGGCTTCAAATGCATATTTTTGTTCTTTTTAATGCATATGTTGCACATATTAATGCATATTTGTGTATATTTTTAATTTTTTATTATCATTTTTTTAATGTGTTAAAAATATAAAAATGTACACCTTTTCATATTTTGTTCAAACAAAATATTTTTTTTTTATTTTTAAAAATAGACATTCTCGAAAATCTCATTGATCGTAATTTCCCAGTGATCACATTATGTTAATGTAGAAAATTTTATGATCAATTAGGATTATATTATGTCGAGTTGGATCATATTATAATTACGTGGTGCACTTTTTAAAATCTGTACTTTTTCCAATTTTTGCCTTCGAACTAAACTAAAATCTACCACACTCCTTGTTATAAACGCTCTTGAACAATATTTTTTCTACATGAGTACTAAAAATTAAGAAAAGAAATCATTTTTAATGCACAATATACATACATTAATTTTATTTGAAAGTTGCTTGACAATCAATATTTTGCCCGGACTTCTTTGATGGAGTGAATTCCAGAAACAATATCATTTTTACAACGAAGAGTTGTTTTTCTATTTTTTGTTTAACCATCTTATAGTTGTCGAGAATATACCAATGATTGTGAACATAACATTTCTCAATTCACATAATAATATGATGGTAATTCAAAGAGAGGAATACGATTGTCCAGATCAGGGATGGAAAACATGGTACAATTGTACTTTTTTTTGGTACATTTTGATCTGCGTTAATACCGTGGTACTACCGCGATCCATTTGGTACAATTTCAAAAATTTCAAAATTTAAAATTTTTGTATTAAATGAACTTGTTGTACTTTAAAGCTGTCAACAAATATTAGTAATGCAGACGTGGACTGAAATCATTCTAACAAACACTTGTAACTGACAACTTTTTGGCCCAATGTTGCAAAAAATTTATTATACTGCATTTATACCTGAGCAAAAACTACTTGGGTTTTGGCTCTTTTAGTTTCTAAATTGTCAAAACGAATACAAAAAACAAGAAAAAACTAGTTTTGTACAAAAACTAATTGGTTTTTGCTCCAGTATAAATGAAGTATTATTATTTTCCCGTAATCAGCTCATCAATACGCGTCGATTGAGTGCTGCTACTTCATAAAATTCGAGAATTTAACCCGCTTCTTTCGTATATTTTTTGAAAAGTAAAAAAAAATATTACATTGTTTTCTTAGGATGGGTAACTTATCTTGAAAATAACCACAACAAAACGTTAACAACATATATTTTCATATAAATTTGATATTCACAACTATTGGTTATATTAATATAAGTTAGCAGGTCCTTGTGTAACACAGAATAGTATTTCCTGCAAGCTTGACCTCGATCGCACAAATTTTTTATATCAAAAAAATTGGTGAGGGCTGCAAAAGTAAAATTTTTGTAGAAGAATATTTTCTGCAAGTTTGACATTATTTTCTATATATGAAAAATTTTGGTACCGTGAGGGTCGAAAAAGTACAAATTCTTTATGTGGTTGGTACAAAATTAAAAAACTCATTTCCATCCCTGGTCCAGATAATAAGTGATTGTAGACGAGAGAATAATATGAAAGCCGAAAAAAGAGAGATTTTAACTATAAAACGATTGCAGGCAGTGTTGCCACCAGTAAAAGAAAAAATTACACAGCTGTAGGTCAAAAATTATCCAAAACCGTATGAAATTACACAAAAAATTTTTGAAAATAAACTCTCCTGAGCACAGTGGGGAAGAATAAAATTATTTTGCAAAAAATTTCGCCATTTCTTACCAAAGTTTTGCATTTTTTTCTATTTATAAACCGATTTTTAAAGACTTAGCATTTTTCATCTGCAATGTGCAAAAGTTATTTGCATTTTAAAACTAAAATTTGCAAAGTGTTGGTTTTTAATTTCTACTTAAAAAATAAAAATTGTTTTTTCGACCTTTTTAATTGATTAATTATAAATTTACTAATTCAGTTCGAGGCCAATTTCCTTATTATGAATTAACATAATAAGTACTTTTACTTTAAAATTTTGCATTTTTGTAATAACCTGGTCTGAGTTTCTACAAAAGCAAATCCAGGCCAATTTCCCTGAAAAATATAACAAATTATTCTATTAACTACAGGCAGAGCTTTGAAGAATTAATTCCTTTTTGAATGAATTCACTACCAATCGAATTCAATTTTCTCTAGAATTGAATGAATTCCTTTTCTTAAGTAATTCACTGAATTCATTCAACTGAATGCGTTCATCAAAGAACAAATTCAAAGAATTAATTCAATTGCAATAGTTCTTTTTATTAAATCAAATGAATTAATTCACCGGTGAATGCGTTCAATTTTATAAATCGAACGGAAAAAAAGTGAATTAATTCCTTAATTCAATTTCATTTTCATTCAGTGAATTAAAAATAAATAAAATTACATTCAGTGAATTAAAAAAAAAATAATAAGTTCACTGAATTGAAAAAAAAAATAAAATAAGTTCACTGAATTAAAAAAAAATAAAATAAGTTCACTGAATTCAAAGCCTGTTTTCTGCCGTTCAGTAGAAGAAAACAATAATGTACAAATAAAAGTTTTAAATAAGCAATTTTACAGCGTGTGCTAGTAACAAATTAGAAACCGGATGCTGTTTATCAACCTACATGATTCAAAAATAAAGCATTTTACTATTAAAAATAAAAACTTTACAGATATAGATAAATTTGGGAAAAAAATATAACTATTAATTTTTCAAACTAGTTATACTACTACTAGTTTTTTCCGTTCGATTTATAAAATTGAACGCGTTCACCGGTGAATTAATTCATTTGATTTAATAAAAAGAACTATTGCAATTGAATTAATTCGTAACAAAATAAATCGAACGAAAGCAAATATGAATTAATTCCATTCAATATATGGTGCCTAGTGAATTAATTCATCGAATTTTTAATTCAGAATTGTAAAATTGAATTAAGGAATTAATTCTTCAAAGCTCTGACTACAGGGAATTTCAATGCAATATCTTTTTCAGGCTTAAAATGGCGTGCTTTTAAATTTGAATATTAATAAAATGGTATTTTATCCAGTGTTGCCAACTCTTGAAGGCAGGAAAGCACCGTGAGCATTGTGAAAACGGGTAAAAAGGGTAAAAATTTACCAAAAATGGGGTAAAAAAGCACGAAATTAATTTTTTGAAAAATTTAAGTCAAGAATTTAAACACATTTTATAGCTTTGTAAAATTGTGTAAAAAGGGTTCAAAAAATAACCAAAAAGGGGTAAAAAAGCACCAAATTAATATTTCTATTTAAAATTGTACTACAAACATTGTGAAAAAAATGAATTTTTTGTATAGTTCGTATAATTTGTTCAACTTTGACAGAAAATTTAAGAAAAATTTTAAAAAACGAGAACAAATACCAAAAATATAAACTGTACAAAAAGCACTAAAATCACTGCCAGAAATCTGAAAAAGCACTGTAATTACCCGCTTTTTTTAAACGGGTATTTGTAAAATATCACCGGGTATGGGAAGGAAAAAAGCACCAAAAAATACCCGAAAAGCACTGAAATGGCAACACTGATTTTATCTATATTAAAAGCTTATTTCAGAAAAAAGTATTTGTGTTTTTTTCAGAAAGGGTACTTCATTCAGATGCGTTGCATGCAAAAATTTAACTTACTTGCTAATTATTCTCTCCCATACCTCTCAAATTTTAACCATAAATAAAAATATAACAATTTCACAAAAAATTACCGATATTTTTTTTCAAAAATTTTATACGATTCTGTTGAAATCTGGAACATGTTGGATTTACCGAATTCTAAAATATTTTGATTCTGCTCCACCTTGCTGCGTTCACAAAATTTTCATCTGGTCAAAGCCCAGTATCATGTTAACTACAGCCAAAAAATTTTCAGAGATTAGAAGGAAACAGTCATAACAAACCTAATTTTTACACTGTTTCGCTGAATTTTTATATGTTTTTGCAAACCAAGAGAATTTTTAAAAGAAGCTTGACAATTATTTTCGCAAAAAATAAACAAAAGAATGAGCTTTAAACAAAACACAAAAATACATAGCACCATTCTTCTAAATTCGGTTTAGCGTTGAAAAAATTTATAAAATCATTCACCAGAAACTGGAGATTTGTGGTAAATGGTTCACAGACAATCTCGTTTCGTCTATATCGACTAATTTTTTATTAACTTTCAAAAATTTACGGAACTTTTAAAAATTTGCGGAAATTTCTGTAAAAAGTGAAATTACACAAAAACTACACAAAAATGTCATTATACAAAAATTATCCAAACGAATGTGTAAACACTCCCATTTTTGAATAATTATTCAAAAAGTGGCAACACTGATTGTAGGTGACAGTGTTGCTAAATCTTTTTTTACAAACCCCTTAAATTATCCAAAAAAAACCCCTAAATTTGCTCTACCACTAAAAAACATCCCCCTAAAATAAATTTTCTCAAAATTCAGCAATTTCCTAAGTTTTTATTTAAAATTTTTTGCTTTCCTAGTCCCAGTGTAAAATTTTTCAATTTCAAAAGTATGTAGGCTAATACCCCGTTCATAAGCAAGTTTTGTGGGCGATTTAGCAATTAGATTTGAAAACTAGTCAAAACTGTTCACATAAGTTTGAAGGGGTTTTAATTATCTCGTTAACAGCTGTTTGGTCATCTTTGCAAACAAAAAATATTTGTGAGCTAACCAAAAATTTAACAAAATATTTCATAAAATATATTTTCCGCGCCCGGAATAAAGTATTTATTAACTTTCGATAAAATACAACTTAAAGCACATCCTTTTTGTTTTGTCGATTTTTATTAGCCAATAAAATTTATTTTTTTCTCTTTGTTTTGTTTACATTTCTTATGTTATAGAGTTATAAAAGTATTAAGTATATGGGTACTGAGTACTTAATAGTTGTATTTTATTATTATTATTATTACATTCATAGTTGTATTTTTCCAAATGTATGCATAATTTTACCATGAAACTAGAAATATATGTAAATACAACTCGTTTAGAAAAGAAATATGAAAAACAGAGTATTGAGTACTCAGTTAAACAAGTATTAAGTGATATCGAGTACTCAGAAAACCCGTCTGAAACCCTGACTTTTAAGAGACGGGGTTTATAAATTATCTTGTCAAATTGAAGTGCTTATTAACCCTATAATGCCCAAGGCCGCCAAAAGTCGGTCTTCAGATTTTAAATAGTTTTTGGCTAAATAACAATATTTTATTAAACAAGTTGTATTATATCCATAGAAAACTTAATTACCTACTTTTTTGCCTTCAAACTTTTTTTGTATAAGGTATGGTTTTCAAGCGAGAAGCATATAAAGTGAAAATTTAGTAAATTTGAAAAAATTAACTTTTTAAAAAAGAAAAAAATATTTGAAAAATCGGCAAAAATATATTTACGATCTGGCGTACATTATCGATAATAACAAAGCTAGTTCCGAGTCTCTAATTGTAAAATCAGTTGAAAATTTTTCTTTAGGACTCACAGGATAACTGCAGGATACGTTTTACGAATATGTCTTTAAATCAAAAAATTTCGTAATTTTCGAAAATCACCATAACTTCTGAAATAACAACAATTGATCAACAATTTTCGTTGCGTAATTTTATTTTACTGATAGTGTTATTTATAGCAAAAACAGAAATTATTTGACTACTGGGTTTCTAGATACGTTTTCAACCTTTGTTGTGCTATATCTCCTAAATAAAGCGATAAATAAAAATTTTAATATTTGCTCCATAGTAGATTTTCCATGCCAAATATATAGTTTAAATATTATCATAATCGAAAGAAAGAGCATTAGAGGGGTGGAGAATCTCGAGGTAATACATGGGATAATGCAATAATCTTCAACACAACTGACATCTCGTTCACGTGAAATGGGTATAAAGAAAATAAAAATTTATGTAAAAAACTATCAACAATTTGACAAAACCAATCATCGAACTATAAAATTTAATTGTTTTTTAAGGCAAAACTATTTTCTTACCCCCTAACAAATTGATACCCCCTAAAATTCCCCCTAAGCGGTTGAAAACCCCCCTAAATCTAGGAAAACCCCCACCATGGCAACACTGGAAGCGACCATATCATTTGTAAAGAATGAATACACTCTTATAAATTTTTATTTAAATTTACTATCATAATGGTAGGTAACTGAATGCCTACCTTTATACCCCTAAAATTACTAAATGTGTGTAAATTTAAATGTCTACTACAAGTGTGTGAATTTCGAATTTATGTGCCTAAAAAATACAAATACATTTGAATGCCAATAAATACATAACTAATCTTTCTATTTACGATTAGGATTAAAATTCCGTTAATAAAAAACACCGCGAAATTTTTTATAAATTTTATTTATAACGAAATAATTTATAATACATAACTGATTTATAATTACACACCCAAAAACCACCGAAACTCATAAATATTTAAGTAATAGACCCATCTTTTGGAATGATTCTTAAAGATTAAGCCTGAGGGAAATCCTTGAATAGTGCTAGCATTGAAATTTCGTTGTTTTGGGCGCCTTTTATAAAGACTTCTGCATCTCTACAGGAAACAGAAAAAACAACATTAGAACCTTATTAAGACTTCTCCAAATAACATATAAACTTACCTACAGCCAATTTAGAATTTGCAGGGTCAAATCTAGAGAAGAAAATACCGTATATATTTTATAGCGATTTCTATAAACATTTGCGTCTGTATATATTTTTTCAATAACAAATAATTTCGATTTAGGCACAAATGTGTAAAAATAAAATATAATACAAATTTGCTCCAAATTATTCGTAATTTACTATAAAATGTGCTTATAAATAATGAAGCATGTCTAACTTTGTGTACAAAAATGTGTTAAATAATTTTTTGAACATATCGTGCGCAATTTAAAGCATTATGTGTGGTTTTAAATAAAAAGTTACACACAATATTGTACTAAATTTCAATGCAATTTTTAGAGTGTAGTACATTAAAAATTCGATTGTATAAACCATGTATGATAGTAGGCAATATAGTTTTATGGCCGTTATCATATTGCAATCATATCTTTTCTCTGCCTGTGCAAATGTCTGACTATTTTGAGACCTAACCCTACGGGGAAAGGGACCGGTCCCAGATGACACGCAGGATAAGTCCCAAGGGGACGGAGACCGGTCGTTGTTCGGTCTTTTTGGTTGAAAGAGACATATCACTTTAACATGGCGTTTTCATTGGAAATGACCAATTGCCACAGTTAAGACACCTTGTGACAGTAAGGTGGTGTGTCTAAAAATAGCTTTTCAAATAAAGTAATAAAAAATTAAGAACTAAAAATAATCTACTTGGCGTCGAAGTAGGGCTCGATAACACAACCTCCTGCTTGTAAGGCAAACGCTCTACCGTCTGAGCTAATGTTGCTTATGCGTGATGGCTGGCTGATGGTAAAGTTATATATTTTTCGTTTCTGTTCAAATAAAAAAGAAAAAGAACAAACAAACACTACAAGCAAATAAAAAAAATGCAAAAGAAAACAACACTAACACACACACAAATATAGTGGAAGTGCCTTCAGTATGCCCCGATTGACCGGTCACGGGATATGGCCTTTAATGGCAGTTGACTAGTTTTTTGTGTTGGCCATAATTAAAATAAAAAATCAATTAAAATTTAGAAAATTACCTCAAAAACTCTGATAATATAAATAAGAATTTAAAAAATTACCCTTAAGTTAAAAAGAAAATCAAATGAAATACCTACCATTTGTTAAAACTAAAACAGCTTTAAAATTAAAAAACGTTGAAAATACAAAACTTAAAATTTTTTAGCAAAAAATTATAAATTTAAAATAAGAGCTAAAATAAGCAAATCGTAAAAAAATAAAGTTCAAAATAAATAAAAGAGTAAAAGTAAAATAAATAAAAAATATTTTGAAAAATATGCCGCGAATTTTGTTTTTTATTTCGGTATCGGTCAAGTTTTTTTAAGCAACAGTAACAGCAACGAATCAGAAAATACTTAGAAAATTAATTCATTCTCTTTGGTTCATATTTGTACTAATTTAGTAATATGCCTTCGGTTGACCGGTCACGGGATAGGTCCTTGAAGGGCAATTGACTCCTCATTCCCCGTAGGGAAACGAGAATAATAGATATTTCAAATGATATATTTTTTGCATTTTAATATATATCTCTTTGAGATATACATATGAAATTTTTGAAAAGAAAATCAGAAACATTTAAATAAAATTTTATTACATATACATATAGCAATTGAAATAAAAAGACGACAAGTGTGAAAATTTCGTTTAATATTTACTTTAATCGAATATAAAAAGCGGGCAGAAGATGTTTGTTAAGATATTTAAATTATTCTTCAATATCGAATAAAAACGTCAACTTATTTTTCTAATAAATCTTTGCAAAACATGTTTTGCTATTATTGTTAAGTATGGGACATCTGCATCTGGTTTTTAAATTTCTTTTGTTAATAATTTAATCATAAAAAATAAATCTTGAATCGTAAATATAAATAGGTAAAGATGAATATTTATTTATAAATAATTATCAACATAAATTTATTTCTAATATGTGTTATTTAATTGATATTCTTCAAGACATCGAAAACAAGATTTATTTTTAAGATAAATTAAGAAAAATAAGAATTGCGTCGAATTAAAACAAGTTACTAAACCAATTGACAACTTAATCAGGTGACAATAAGTGTTCATAAATTTATGTAAGTGAATTTTTAAAAACTAAATTAACAATGGAATATAATCACTTCATTTTAATCAAAGTATATGTAAAACTTAGACGATGATAAGATACACAGAGAGAAAAATCATAATTAAGATATATCAATAATTACATCATTATTGATTTGACGACTTATTTGTTTACGAATATTTTTTAATTAATAATGAATCAAGTTAAAATAGATACAGTTGTAGTTAAAATAAACATTTTCGCATTTAACTGATTTTACTCTTCCGCTCCTGCTAAGTTTTAAAGGGATAGTCATGTAACAACGCATTAAAAAATATGAGAAAGCTTGAGGTCTTGGCTCCGGGCACGGTTGCCACTTTGGTAATTTTCTACCAAAACTGGTAACTTTTTTTTGCTTTGGTAACTTGGTAACTTAATTTTGATTTTGGTAACTTTTTGAATTTAATTTTTTTAATTTCTGTTCTGCTGTTTTTACTTGTTAACGTGCAAATCGCCTACGTGTAAATTGTGTTCCGCCGCTTACTACCTTAAACAAATTTAAGCCGATGGTAACACTGTTCTAAACAAATAAAGCTGCCTACACACTAGGGAACATACTTGAAAAAAGAGAGCATTTTTTGTGAATGTGTGAGTGCGTTTGTGTGTGTGTGCGTGTTGAGAGCGTGCATTTCGTGTTTACAAAATTTTTTGATATTTTTTGTTCCCTCAACCATGTTCCCTAGTGTGTAGGCAGCTTAAGAAGTTTACTAAAACAACTGTGTCATTGCTTATCTTTCGCTCTAGTAGAAACATCAAACGAAAGTGGAAGTCATGTGTGTTTAGATCGCATTTTGTTTTTGTTTATTTGTTTATGTTGTTGTTATACACATAGTATATAATTTGTCAAAATTGCAGTTGTTTGTATGGATAGGTAAGATAATTATTTATTTATTGTTTTTTTCCTTTAAAACGGTTTCAAATTATATTTCAGATTTTTAACAAAAAAGCCAAGACTTTCTCAAGTCGAATGTATGCTAAGCAGCGATGATGAAGCAGAAACATCAAAAAATATGTAAATAACTTTAAAAGACATCGTGTAAAACAATTTGTAATAATATTTTATGTATTTACAGTGTTGAGAGGGAAAAGCCCAAAGAAATTAGAAAAGTTAGAAGTGAGTGGATAAGAACTTTTTCGTGGCTCCAAGATAAAAATGGAAAATGTTTCTGTGTGGTATGTGAAAAGTCACTTACAAATCATTTATCGCATTTAAAGAAACATGAAACGAATGCTTCGCACATACAAAGCGAACACCAAAAGAAAAATTTAATTCAAATTGACAAGTTTTTGAGCGACGATCAGCGTTGCCTGGAAAAGAAGATAAGGCAAGCAGAATTAACTTTGGTAATGTTTTGTATTTGCCATAACTTACCACTACTATTAATGGATTTTCTACCCAATTTGCTTCGAGAATGTTGTCCAGATTCATGCATTGCAAAATCCATTAAATGTGGGCGTACTAAAGCAACACAGTTGGCCGAAACTTTAGGCAAAAAAGCGTCAGACAATATTACTACTGCCATGAGATCTTCAAAATTTTCTCTAATTGTCGATGAAACAACAGACTTGTCTAATAAGAAATGTTTGGTGTTAGTTGTAAGGTATTTTGATAGTGTCTCCAAGACAATTTGCGACAGATTTGTTGCACTATTAGAATTGGTTAAAACCAATGCTGATGCAATATATCAAGTAATACACAGCTTCTTCGATCAAAACAACATTCCAATAAAAAACTTAATTGGATTAGCGACGGATGGCGCAAGCACAATGGCAGGCGAATTGAATGGTTTAAAAACTAAGTTAAAGCGTGACACAAATTTGTTCTATATGAAATGCACATGCCATTCTCTGCATCTCTGTTCCAGCTATGCTTGCAAAAAATTGCCATCCAACATAGAAGATCTTTGCAGAAAAATTTATAATTTTTTTTCGTATAGCCCAAAAAGAGTTTCAGAACTAAAAGAATTCCAAGAATATTGTAATATTGAGCCACATAAAATACTGGGTGTTTCTTTGACAAGGTGGTTAGCTCTAGAGCAAGTCATTTCTAGAATTTTGGAACAATGGCAGGCCTTACAATTATATTTTTTGTCATGTTCTTTAGAAGTAAATGGCATTAAGCCAATTGAAATTTCAAATATGCTAGGTAATGAAGA
Organism: Leucophora obtusa; assembly: GCA_949987735.1. Taxonomy (NCBI): domain Eukaryota; kingdom Metazoa; phylum Arthropoda; class Insecta; order Diptera; family Anthomyiidae; genus Leucophora; species Leucophora obtusa. The sequence continues at coordinate 113,313,378 of OX465295.1, read as the reverse complement.
AATAAAAGTTTACATGATGTTTCTTTCTTACATATTAAAAATAATTAACAACTTAAATAAAGAGTTCCAGTCAGAAAGAGTTCGCTTACCATATTTGTATCAGCAACTTGAAATTAATTTCAAGCTTATTGCTTGTAACTTCATGGATGACAAGTATGTAAAAAGATCTGCATGTTTGAACGATTGTGATACAAATGATAACCGGTACTATTTGCCATTAATGAATGTATATATGGGGAGCGAATCAGAAAAATACTTAAATTCTGACCAATTTTCTGAGTCAGAAAAAATTTTAATAAAAGGGCACATACGAAATTTTTACATAGAATTTCTCAATCAATTAAAAACCAGGTTTGATTTTAGCCGAAATGATTTAAAAGTGTTGTCAATTATAACACCTAACAAAATTTTAAATGAAACTAAAGATTCTATTTTAAATCTTTTAAATGAATTTTATTATTTGAAAAGTTGTGACAATGACACAATTGTTACTCAATGGAGTCTTCTTACTTTGTTATCAAATGATCTCAATCAAAACGATAATATTACTTCTTTTTGGGAAAATATAAGTTTAATAAAAAATGGGCTTAATGAATATAGATTTAAGGAATTAACTGATTTTATATTTAATTTAATGTGCCTTCCTCATAGCTCAGCAGCCGCTGAAAGAAAATTTTTTGATTTAAGTTTAATTAAAACCAAACTTAGAAATAAATTAGAATATGAAACATTAAACAACATAATGTTGGCAAAAGAATTGGCTGGTTCCAAAGACCAACATTATGTTTGGTCAGCTAAAGATTATATTAAATAATTTTTTTTCTTATTTCGTTAAAATGTGAAGTAGAATACCTGAAGTAATGTTATGTTTATGTTTTTGTTATGTTATTTTGTTTTTAATATATGAATAAGTGATTATAATTATATATAATATAAAAATATGTATGTACTGAATTTTTTTAAGTTTTTATCAATAAAATTCAAAAATGGTAACTTTTGGTAGCTTTTTGGTCAAATTTTGGTAGAAAAAAATTTTTGCCAGTGGCAACCGTGGCTCCGGGGATAATAAATTTTGTCATATTACATTTTTTTTTACAAATTTTCATATATTTAGTTAGAATATTCTTCTACTTCAAGTCCAAATTCTAATATGATATTGTCATATTAGATTTTTATTTGTTGTTTCAAAAAGGGTTGATCATTTTCATGATAGACAATACAATTGTTTCGTAGACATCACTCTACTCTTCAGTTGTCCGCAATAAGAAAATGATAACTTTGCTACTCAAACCGAGACATTACATAAGGTACAAAAAATCAACGGGACGAGAATTTTGTACTTTCGTATATGAACTGTCTGATTTGGTAAAACCAGCTATAAATCTACTCCTTTTTGAAAGCAACAATTACATAAAAGTACCCTTTGGGTACTATTTTTATGTATGTTTGTTGTCAATACATTTTGTAAAAACACCTAACTTTAAACTCAAAACAAATTAAATATTTGAATGAGATTTTAGCCGTGGTATGCTCATTTTCAACAATTATCTTAATTTTTGCATTAAAAATACAAAAATTGTTTTTTCGGACTTTCTATATTTTCATATATTTAGTTAGAATATTCTTTTACCTCAAGTCCAAATTCTAATATGATATTGTCATATTAGATTTTTATTTGTTGTTTCAACTCTTTTTGAAACAACAAATAAAAATATTTGTTGTTTCAACCCTTTTTGAAACAACAAATAAAACTTTAATATGACAATATCATATTAGAATTTGGACTCGAGGTAGAAGAATATTCTAACTAAATATATGAAAATATAGAAAGTCCGAAAAAACAATTTTTGTATTTTTAATGCAAAAACTAAGATAATTTTTTTTTACAAATTATTTTATATTGTCAAAATTAAAAATTTGAAATTTATCATATTTGATCTTAAAACCGAACAAGAATAACACTTATTAAAAAAAAACTCTCAGAAATCATGTAAGGCAGATATATCTCATTTTGTAAATCAAAATAAAAAATTATTTTTTTTTAAATAATGATCCCGTCCAAATCATTTTTTGGGATTACTTTTAGAGCATTAATGTTTTAGAGACAATAACTAAGTGATGTTTTTGGATATTGTTCAGAATTTCTTCTAAAAAATTGTAAAAATATACTAACGGATGCTTTGGAAGCAATGAAGAAAGTGATTTTTTTGAAGTTATTGAGAATTACTTCTACAGCAGATGTACAGCTTGACTTCCATTTTTGGCTGTTTTTTTTTTTGTTTTTGTTTGTTAATTATAAGAAATAAATAAACCAACGACAAATTCTGTTATTTTTGAGATTTCACACCTAAAAAGGAAGTACGTGTCAATTAATTTTCTGTTCTCTACAACGTATCCAAATTTAATTAAGCTCTGCGGGTCATACAGCAACATATTTTCTTAACAACACTTTTTTTTCTGTATGTATAACAACTTAACGGTTGTTATGTTATTCCGTGTGCTCCTAAATTTCCAAGTAATTGGCTTATTTCATAAATTTGAACATTTTTTATACCCTACACCATTAAGTGGACAGGATATACTAAGTTTGTTCTGATGTTTGTAACACCAAAAAATATCGACTCAGAATCACGTTTTGATTCGATTTAGTGATGTCCGTCTGTCCGTCCGTCCAGTGAGGAGAAGAGAGTAAGTCATCTCATCTGTGATTGCCTGGCACTACAGGGCATCCGACATAGGAGTTTGGGCGATCCTAGACGACTTGTCGGTGATATCGGGATAGGATTAGGTGATTCTATCCGTTATCTTAGTCTTAATGGTTGCGTCGTGTTCTCGGATATTAACTCCTTACTGGTGGTATGGTCTTTCAAAACGCAGTCGCTTTTGACTTAACTTGATGCTCACGAGGGCGTGAGCTGCTAGTTGAACCAACCAACCAACCAACCGCCCGTCCGTCCGTCGCTCTACCTGTCCATGGATTCTTGTGTGCTCGCTACAAGTCGCAAACATTAAGATATTTTGATGAAATTTGGTATATTGACTTATATCAGCCGATTGACTTTAGTTAGGGTCGATATATATTATATATACCGCTGGACGCACCTCAAAAAAACCTTTCATATGATACTCATATTGAGTATGTTGTCTTCAGTTAAAACGCAAAATTCTTACAAAAACTGAAAGAAAGACCTTTTTTAAAAATGGTCCAGCTCGTAAGATCTCATTGGTAGACCCGAAATATTTTGGGAACCATCATAAAACAAACCAGGGTTTATTTTGAGGGGGGCACTTTCTTTACTTTTTTTCGTAAGTCGGTCTAATTTACATACATTTTTTTGCTGTATTTTCCCTACAGGGAATGAGTAGTCCATTGCCCTCCAAGGATCTATCCCGTGACCGGTCAACCGAATGCATATTACTAAATAAGTACAAATATGAACCAAAGAGAATGAATTGTTTTTTAAAATGGCAGTTATGAATTTGTTCAAAGATTAATTGTATATGTTGTTCATTCTTTAGTATTTTTACTGTTTATTTTTAAGTAGTTATGTATTTTATTTAAGCATTTAATTATTTACACTGTGACTAAAAATGTTTGAGGTGCTTTAAGATACTTTATGTCTTATTTGTACCAATGAATTGAAAAAATAAATTAAATTAAATTAAAAAAAAAATAATTTTCTAAGTATTTTCTGATTTGTTACTTGCACTGTTGCTTTTAAAAGACTTCACCGATACCGAAATAAAAAACAAAATTCGCGGGATATTTTTTAAAATATTTTTTTATTTATTTTACTCTTTTATTTATTTTGAACTTTATTTTTTACGATTTGCCTAATTTAGCTCTTATTTTAAATTTTTATAATTTTTTGCTAAAAACTTTTAAGTTTTGTATTTTCAACGTTTTTTAATGTTAAAACTGTTTTAGTTTTAACAATTGGTATTTCATTTAATTTTCTTTTTAACTTAAGGGCAATTTTTTAAATTTTTATTTATATTATCAGAGTTTTTGAGGTAATTTTCTAATTTTTAATCGGAGGCATAGTGAAGGCACTTCCACTATATTTGTGTGTGTGGGTTAGTGTTGTTTTCTTTTATATTTTTTTCTTTTCCTTTTTTTCATTTGCTTGTAGCGTTTGTTTTTTCTTTTTTATTTGAACAGAAACGAAAAATATATAAGTTTACCATCAGCCAGCCATCACCCATAAGCAACATTAGCTCAGACGGTAGAGCGTTTGCGTTGTGTTATCGAGCCCTACTTCGACGCCAAGTAGATTATTTTTAATTCTTAATTTTTTATTAGTTTATTTCAAAAGCTATTTTTAGACACACCACCTTACTGTCACAAGGTGTCTAAACTGTGGCAATTGGTCATTTCCAATGACAACGCCATGTTAAAGTGATATGTCTCTTTCAAACAAAAAGACCGATCAACGACCGGTCTCCGCCCCCTTGGGACCTATCCTGCGTGTGATCTGGGACCGGCCCCTTTCCTCGTAGGGTTTAAACACGAAATGACTGAATAAAATGATTATGATGAACTCCCAGCATTTTATGTTATTTGTTTTTTTGGATTACCTACGAATGTATTTAAAATTTACATTGCTTCAACAAATGAATATCATTTTCACTGAAAACATCAGTAGTCTCTAACTTTTTAACGACAAAATTCGGTAGTTAAGTTGTCAGTTTACTATGAAAACTTGTCAAGATAACAACCGAATTTTGTCGTTAAAAAGTTACAGAATTGCCCCTCAGAACTGAAATACTACTTGAACAATTAACAAATTCTGACTGCATGAGTTATCTGAGTTTAGACAAATCTTCATTTCAGCCCTTTAAAATAGAATAGAAGATTTTGTAATTAATGTTATTATTTTTGGTTGATTCCAGTTTCTTGTATGTATGGTATAAGTCTATAAAAAATATGTTTAAAAATTCAAAACCGTGATTTCTCCGATATTGAAACGCATAGGGTTTGCGGGTAATGTTGTCTATTAGATTAGATGTTCTTGTCCTTGCTTCTATTATCGGCTCGACAGTTTTTAAAAGAAAGCCATTAAAGTGATCGTGAATTTTTAATTTTTTTTACTAAATTGTTTCAAGTGATTCAACAATTTTTTACCTAATATATTGTACACTCAAACAAATAAGTTAGTAGAAAAATTAGTAAATTATCTTGTATATCAAGTTTACTAGTTTTCAGCAATTTTTTTTGATGAAACTCCGTTTTCAGCAAAAGTTTTAGTTATATTTTTTTAGCATTAAACTAATTTTTAACTAATGTTTTACTAATTTATTTTGCTGCATAAATTGTGCTGATAACCGCAATTATAGCGTGGACGACAACCGGATAGACAAGATGTAGATATCGCAGCATGTCTGGATGTAGTATAACGGAAATGATAATTAAAAAACCAACTCTGCACAATTTTTATATTTAATTTTTCAGCAAATAAATTAACTAAATTAAAATTTCTCTTTTTCAGTGTACTAATATTCAGCAAAAAGTTTAGTGATTTTAGCAAGGATTTTTTTCATTTGCAATCGACTAAGTGTTAGCAAAACTTTTGCTGAGATTACTATTTTTTGTGGTAAAAATCAACTCGCTGATTTTCAGCAAACACTTTTGTTGAAATTACCAAAATTTTTGCAAGAACGCTCCTGACTAAAAATTTGCTGACACAGCAACATTTTTTGCTGACTTTACTGACTTTTTTTTTTGAGTGTACATATCAAAATAAAAAAAAATAACACACACATAAGAGTAACGAAATTTTCGGTTTTAAAGACCCTTACCATAAGGATAGGGTAAAAGATGGACCATGGCTTTTTGCCCGGAACGAGTACTGTCTGATACATGAATCAAATTATATGGGTCAGTGGAAAAAATGGCTTTGAATGGGTAATACCATTTAAACTTGACCTTGTTGACTTTCTATTGCAAACTATTTAGGCGGATGGAAATAAGAGTGAACGCTTAATCGATTCAGAAAGTGATTCTAATTCGATCAGTACACTATAGGCTACGTCATGACTATTATTTGTGGTAATTACAAATATAAATACAAACTCAATATATACTATTCCACAGAGTGGTGTAGGGTATACAAAACAACTGTTTTTAATAACCTTGAACATTTTATATATTTAGTTAATGTCAACTTTGTTTGTTTTTTTTTATAAAATTTTGTATTAAATTTTTTTAAATTATTTGTTTTATATATATATTCTTCTATTCAATGACTTCTGTTTAAAATTTCTGACCAAAACTTAATTGTTCTCATTTCAAAAGCGGAAGTTGTTTTTATCATACATTTCATATGTTGAAAGAACGGCCAATATTCGAGGAATAATTAAATATTCACAGAATATTTAGCATTTGTTTTAAAAAAATTCCAATTATTTAAAAAAAATAAAATAAAGACTGGCAAAAAATTGACTAACAAGGAAACTCTCCCGATAAGTTCTCTCCTATCTTAATAAAATTTGAATATATGATAGATTAGAAAATATAGTGGGCAATTATTTAGCGATCCAATTTCATGCTTGTGGGTTTAAAATTGCATTTACATTGCACTCCAAATCCCAAGATTTTTATATTCACCACTCTAAAAAAACAAAGTATAAACGTTAAACTTTTAGCGAATATATTCGTTGAAACTAACTTTGTGTGCTTTATTCAAAATTTAATACCCGACTAAAAAAGATGTTATATAATCATATATCACCATATATAAACCCATATATACGTCCATATCTAATTTGATCCGAATATTGGAATATATAATTATATCAAGCGAGATAAGCATGTTATCTCACTTAATACAATTTGATCCGAAAAATGGGTCTATCTAACTGCATCCAATTATATATAAATACATATAATTTGATGAAGATTTGCAAAGAAAATTTTAGTAAATATTATTGAGATCACTTATTTCATTCATATTAAATACTAATGCTTAATGTTTAGAACAATTTTTGCTAATAAACTTGGAAATAGCTGACAAAATAAAACATTACAAAAATTTGTCGGAACAACTTTTTCTAGGTTAGAGTTTTGGTCTTTCTTATAAAATAAAAAATTAACTAATTAGATATTTATTAATTCAGTTCGAGGCCAATTTCCTTATTATGAATTAATATAATAAGTACTTTTTTCAAAAACTGCTATTTTTCTTCATCAGGGTACTCTCCTGACAAATACTTCACAGAGTTTTTGCTTTCAAAAAACCTCTACACTTTCAGGAATGAAAAGACGATAGTTTCGGGGATTACGCCACCACTTTCTAAAGAAAACTGATGAAGGGGACTAGGAAAATCCCCGCAACTGTCGTCTTTTCATTCCTGAAAGTGTAGAGGTTTTTTGAAAGCAAAAACTCTGTGAAGTATTTGTCAGGAGAGTATCCTGATGAAGAAAAAAAACAGTTTTTGAAAAAAGTACTTATTATGTTAATTCATAATAAGGAAATAGGCCTCGAACTGAATTAATAAATTTCTAATTAATGAATTAAAAAGGTCGAAAAAAACAATTTTTATTTTTTAAAATAAAAACTAAAAACAAACATGATAAAAAATTAACTTTCACAATTAATTTTTTTTTACGGAAAAATAAATGAACTTAAACTATATTTATTTCAACATATGTTTGGCTAATTTTTAAATTTGAAAGTAAAAATAATTATTTCGACCTTTAATTCCACAATGAAAAAAAAAATTTTTCCCATATTTATTTCTTTAAAATTATTTTTAGTTTAATAAAGAGTATTTCGCCAACTATTTTAAAAATATATGTTAAATTCAATTATAAACATTTATTTATATGTCAAAGTGCAAAATTCAAAACCAGATCCACAATTTCGGAGTTTTTTTTTCATTTTTATAGTGCAATTAAACTTTATACAATTTTGTATAATTAGATATCATGTCAGATAAATTTATACATAAAATTAATACAATTTTATATTAACTTTGTTATATATTTTGATATAAGATTGCTTAGAGAAGTTTATACGCCATTATATATAATTATGTATAAACTATATTTGGAGAGCTCTTAATATATGGCTGGAGACCAAATTGCATATGATTATATATAACGTAATATCAAACATATTTATAAAACCAAAGTGTTAATATAAATGTATATGGTCATATAAAGCCACACATATAAACATTTATAATTATATCAAATCATATAAGATTATATGAAAACTTTTTTAGTCGGGTATCTACAAAAATTTAATATCTACAAAAATTGTACCGAATTGTATACAATTGTATACAATTTTATGCAATTCGATACAATTGTATCCGAATTTTGTCCTCATCCAATTACATCAAATTATATCTTTTTGTATAAAATTATATAAAATGTTATAAAAGTGGACATAGTTTGATACAATTATATCTAAATATTGACCTTATACTTTAGATCATATTATATATGACCACATCTAACAATATACAAAAATTATTTTTTTAAATAAAAAAGATATGCAATAAATGGAGATCAGACCTGGGGGATTTCAATTACAATTGCAAATAAATGTAATTGAAATAAAAAAAAACTCAATTACATTTCATGTAACTGTAATTGAAAATTTTCAATTACAAGTAATTGTAATTGAAAGTGATTTCAATTACAAATTTCAATTACATTTAGAATTAAAGTGTTTTTTGTTAAAATTTTGTAGAAAAAAACTGACTGGGATAGGTTGGATAGGAGTGGATAAGTATAAAAAGAATACGTCATGTTGGGCTGACCCCTCACTTGTGCTTTTTGTCATTATTTCTTTTCCGAAAAAATGTAATTGTAATTGACATTTTTTCAATTACAATTATATGTAATGTATAATTGAAAATTTTCAATTACAAATTACTTGTAATTGTTTTTTTTAATTACAATTACAAATAATATGTAATTGTAATTGAATTTTTTTCAATTACAATTACTTTTATCCAGATTTACCATGACAGTGCATTAAACATGAACAAAATTTTCTTTATTTTTAGTAATTTTAAAATAAAGTTAACAAGACTGAAATTTTTAAGTTAATAGGATTATGTTATACAACCAAGATATAAGAAAAATAGTAAAAAAATAGTAAAATGTTACAAAATAGTAAATATTACTAAAAATATATAATGCAAAAAGAACTCACACACGAATCATGCACGGGTTACATATTCTTATTCACGCTCACGCACGAATCAAGTACGAATTATATATTCTCAGACTCACGCACGAATCACTTGAGTATAGTAATTATTACTCACAATCACGTGTGAATAACGTGACTCACGAACAGTTCTAGTCACGCGCCAATCCCTAGTAATTACTAAATCTAAAACTAGTTCAAAATCATTGTTAACATAGAACCTAATATAATACGGTTTTATAGGGACTTTATATATTTTAATATAAAATCACTGTGAAATAATTGCTTATGTGGGATGATATATAATTATAGATGATTTTATAAAGAACGTTATATTGTTATATATTGAAGAAATCATGAAATATTGTAGATATGGAACGGTATTAAGTTATATATAGGTTCTTATTCGTCAATATATAATCATATCTAACACAAATTATGAAATATTTCTTATACGGCTCCACATATAGTTTTATATTATTATGTATAGTGTCATACTAAATTATACATAAACGTATATGTAATTATATCTGTAATATGTTACTTTATGTACTTATATATAGCACATGCAATTATATGTAGGCCAGTATGTAATAATATAAAATCACATAGGTCTCCATATTAAAACCTTTGAGCAAAAAATATCTAACATATGACTATATAAAAATATATCTGCTTGAATTAAAAGCATATGTGGCCATATGTAACTATAAGTTACTATATGCAATTACATAAAATAATATATGGTTATATCAAAACTTTTTTACTCGGATAAATAAAAATTTAGTTTAAGGTGTCTAGTTTAAGTAATCTCATAATTACACAAAAAATTCAAAAATATATAGTTATATATCCTTACCAGTGTTAAAAAAGTATTGAGTCTAAAAATAGATTACAAAAAAATTTATAAAAAATCTAGAACATTACTTTATATTTAAAATAATAATAAAAATAAGTAATAATGGAAAAAGCAATTAGGTAATAGTAACTCATTATTATGTGTTTTGAAATAATGCAGAAAGTAAGTTGATGTCATTACTGGTAGTCCCAAAAGTGATGATATGTCATTATCATGTCTACGCTGGGATAAAACCATTTAATTTATTCAATTTCAAATCATTGATTTAAAGTGGTTATGATTTAGAAAATTAAACAAATTTTATGCTAGTTGATTTAAAACAGTATAATGTTTTTCAAGTTCTGATAAAATATACCGTGAAATTTTAAAATTAAACACAAAATAACAACGTAAACAACATTGTTGTTGCTTTATGTGCCATTTTCCAATTTCTTGGGAGGTTGTATTTAATTTCAAGACTGTGTTAAAACGGATTTTAATGAAATTGATAATTTCATTAATTTCATTATATAAAAATTCATTTTATATATTTTTTATAATTTTGTAAGGTTTTCAATTATTATTATATATACCGAAAATAGCAAATATTCAAAGGATAAATAAGATTCCGAGAATTTTACAAAACTTTTATTTCAAAATACTTTACCTGTATTTTCGATCATAGCTATCAATGTTAAGTACACTCATACAAATAAGTCCGTAAAAATAGCAGAAAAAGTTACTAAAAATTAGTTAAAAATGATGCTGCAGAAAAAACTGCTAATATTAGCAGAATCAATTTGCTAAATATTAATATAATGGAAACAGCAAACAAAACTGTTAAATTTACAGAATTTTAGTAATATTTGAGCTAAATTTTTGTTAATTGCAAATAACAATTTAACTTGCTGAAATCAGCAAAAAATTGCTAAATAATAGTAGAATGAAAATAGCAAAAAAAAACTGTTAAATCTACAAAATTTTTGCTAAAATTTTCTGAAATCAACAAAACTTTTGCAGATTACTAGTGGACTGGAAAAGGTAAAAAAGGAGCAAATGAAATGAAAATTAATAAACAAATAATAAATGTGTATTTAAAAACATACTTGGGACCAGTTTATTAAATGTGTCAATTAATTGATATTTTTTCAATTGGCATTGTTCAATGCCTAAATGCCCATTTATAATTGATGAAAGAAGTATTTGTTTTCATGTTTTAATAAAAGAATAAATTAAGAAAAAAAATTAAAAATTTGCGTATTTCTTATATTTTTTTATATTACAATGCTTTTTCTTCAATTATGTGTACATTTCATTACCATTGTTTCCATCAATGCAAATTGAAAAAAATTTCATTGGCATTGAATGGTGATGAAATTTTTTGGCATTCAAATTGAGATAAAGTAATGCCAATTATATTTCAATGCCAATGAAAATTTCCCAAGAATGATTTTTTGTAAAAGTGGTAATATTTATAGACAATAATATGTTAACCATAACAAAATGTATTTCAGAAAACCTTCTTTTGATTTTCATTGTTTGCTGATCGGATATGTACTTCCGAATTTATTTGAGTTTCCATTTTCACCTCTAAAGCTCCACCCACAGGAAACAAGGTGTGGCCGATTAAAAATATCGTATTCTTTAAATAAGCTTAAAAAGTACAATATTGGGGGAAAAAATTAGGGTCATCCCCGTAAACTCCACTTGCTCCCAAGAGATACTTTTAATCACAATTTTCATATTAAAATCGTTCGTCCAAAATAAACCTTGATCTTTGAAAATTAATGTATTACGATAAATAGAAACTTTTCTTATAAATTTTAATAATTTAGAGGTTTTATGAGTAGGACAAATTTTCAACCATTTCAATTTAGCTTTATTTAAAAACTTTTTGCATTATTTTTGTCGAGTTAAAAATATGCAGTAATTTTTATGAGTCATTTAACATTCTGTTTATAAGCGCTCCAAAATTGGTGGTTTAGTTTACAAAAAAATTGTAAAATTAGCAAATCTTCTGTTAAAAATTAGTAACTAAAATTCAGCAAAATACTGTAAAGTTAGCAAATTTATTGTTAAAAATTAGTAACTAAATTCAGCAAAAAAAAATAGCAAAAAAGTTTGTAAGTTAGTAATGTGGAGGTAGCAAAAAAATTAACTAAAAATTAAATTTTAACTAAAAATTAGTTAAAAGTTTGTTAAGTTGAAGTACAAACAGTTTTACTAAATTTTCTACAAACTTTTTTTCTATGAGTGTATTTAAAGCAAATATACGTTTAACCGCTTATAGTATAACAAAATTTTAAAGAGTTAATGTGGATACGGATATAGTAAAATCAAAAACACAGCTTTTATTGACTTCTAACTGTATAATATTAAAAAAAAATTCCTCTAATAATAAGTATTAACACATCGTTTATTTTCCCATTTTTCTCATTGAGACTCATTAATTTTTCTTTATGGAGTTAATCGATTTGGCAACTGAAGCATCCATATAAAGACTGAACTTCAGTTTCAGGATAGGCTGTTGACTAAGGATTTATGGTGAAACTATAACAAGGCAGCAAAACTTCTACCTTTAAGGCTGGATTTCTGAATGTTCAGTTAGCTACTAACTGGGACTTTAACTGACACATTTGTTGTTGTTTCTCATATAAAATTTAAATTTAACTGTGCGATAAATTTTAACTGAACATTTAGTAATCGGGCTTAAATCGCATATAATTATTACAATATAAAAAAATATTTCCTCTTAAATTTAATAATTCTTTTTAAAAAAATCATAATTATTACAATCATCACTAACAGAGTGGAGATAATAACAACTTGCAACTTTTATTCCACACAACTACCGCAAAACTAAATAAAAACATGAATAAGCCGCTAATATTATACAGGTAGACTAAAAACTAAAACAATGCCGCAACTTTATCATAAAAACCATAAATAAAAAAGAAAAAACTTTAAATTGCAAATTGGACTCATATAAAACAAGACCTAACACAGTTAAAAAAGACGTGAAACCAATCACACCATAAGTCTTAACAACTAAACAACATTAATAAAACAATAGTGTTTCAACAACATTTTTTTCTTGTTAAGAATAAATACGACAATAATCGAAAAAAAAAACTGGAACCTACAGTTATATGTTATGTCTTTTTGGGGTAAGTGCAATAAGCAACCAAAAAAACAAAAATTATGGTGGTGTTTCTAAATGAAGTTTTGCTTCACACGAACGAAAATACAATAACAAAATACATGCAATACAAAAACAAAGTACATGTAGTCACTCATTCGTGTGACAACGAACGTCTTCTAGAAACCCCATGTATAACTACTAGAAAGAGAGGAACTAAAATACAAATATGTGATGTCAATATTTGGTAGAATGAAATCTGAACAACATTTTTAAATAATACTCGAATTATAAACGTATAGCCCTAAATTTATAAAGAAACCCCATTCTAAAATCCGTCTTTTGTAATCCCGTTATTTAAAACCTTCAATATATTTATCCTCTTTTATATCTAAGCTCTATAAAAAGCACTATATTGTCATCACTGATCAAAAATGCCACACATGCTGCTGATGACGCGTTGTCGATATGGTGACGTCGATACTTCTTGATTTATATTATTGTAAAATGCACATAAATAATAAGAATTATGCGTTAAGTGCAATAGCTACACTCAGAGAAATATCATCATATTTATGCAAAACTTCATAAATGAAAAAACAGAAAAATAATTATAATAACTTTTTTGGACGCGGGTTCGATCATCAGCGAAGGAAACATCAATTTGGAGAAATAATACAGGGTCAGTGTTGTTAACTTTATTTTAAAATCGCTTAAAACAAAGAAATTTTTTTTCATGTTTACGGCACTGTCATTTTAAGTCTGACCACTATTTCTAAATAAAAATATTGCAAAACTTAAGGAAATTTTATAGGATTTCCAAAAATATACAGTTTGTACAGATCCGATCAGTACTCGCTAAATTTTACTATGTAATTTAATAAAAGGTCGATATCGCAAATTTTTCATTAAGAGCCACGCCCACTTAAAACAAGTTACAAAATAAAAAAAAACAAACATTACGTTAAAATTCTGCACAATATTCTAGACAACCTATTCGGCTTTCGGGGCGAATTTAGCCACTATTTTGATCGTTAAAAATAAAGGCAACGGCAATAAAATTAGAAAAAACTTGAATCGTTTTTATTACATTTTCCACCACTGTAGATGGCAGTATAAACATCAAAACGCTTTGTATAATGGAAACTTCCATCCGTCATATGAACACATGTTAAATGTCATTTCGATCTGTCAACTCACTCGTATAGTAACAGCTGTTCAAAAAAGGCACTTCAGTGATTTTTTTATAGTGGAAAAATTAGAAATTCGTGGTGTGATTAAATGTTTACATAAGAAAGGTTTATCGGGACAAGAAATTCATAATGATATGGTGAATGTGTTAGGTGAAAGTGCTCCTTTATATGCAGTAAAAAATTGGGTTGCTGAATTTAAACGTGGTCGTACCAACGAGCATATAATTTAAAAGATGTACCAGCCTCTGTTAAATCACTCTCTTCTCAATTTGTATCGAAAAATGTAGCCATAAGAATTACACATGTCTGCAAAGGCTAACATTTTTCGATACAAAATGTTAATGTTCGAAAGAGGCGATGAAAACCGCCTGTTCGTATAAGCATTGAAGATGAACCACGGAGTGGACGTCCAAAAACTGCAACAACGATAAAAATCATAGCTAAAGTCCATGATATGGTATTAGACGATCGACGATTGAAAGAGCGTGTAATATGTATTGCCATAGGCATCTCAAATGATCGAGTAAATTTTATTTTGCATCAAGAAGTACATATGAAAAAGCTTTCTGAAAGATGGGTGCAGCATTTCTTGACGGTTGACCAAAAACGCATTCGAATGAAAATTTCTCATCATTTCTCTGATTTAGCTCCCTCTGACTTCTACCTGTTCCCAAATCTAAAAAAAAATCCTTGCTGGCAAACGTTTTACCTCGAATGAAGATTTAATGGCAGCTGTAAACGATTATTTTGAGGAGCTTCAGGAAAATTATTTTAATCAAGGTATAGAATTGCTAGAAAAACGTTGGACTAAGTATATTGAAGTTTGAGGAGATAATATTGAAAAATAAAATAAGTTTAAAAAGTTTTAGCTCTCATTTTTCATGGTTAGACTAAGAACATTTCGAACTTCCCCCGTAAAAGGGCTATAAACTAAAAAAGCTTCAACAAATTTCACCAACTTTTTATCAGCTGGCGTGCAACAACTATTCTAAGATTCATCATCTCGCGCAATTACAGTGTTGCCATATTTGAATCCGTTGATCTTTCGGTAACTTTCATTTCTTCTCTGTCCCCTTTCCAAAGAAAGCACAGATTAATTAACAGGAAGAATTTCCTGAGTTTTGCTTATCTTAAAAATAAAAAACTTTATTCCAAAACATAACAAACTTTTATTGTTTTGAGCTTGGTTGGCAAATCCTAACGCTAAAATAATATTACCCATTACCTGGACTTCCTTTAAGGGTTAAAAAAAGAAATAACTTTAAATACCGTTAACTATAAAATATACTAAAGAAATACTTTCAAATTTCGGTATCCTTAAAATATCCTAATGAAATAACGTCTAATGGCTTATTTCTCTCTATTAAAAGTATTTGCCATACTCAGGGAATTATTAAGGTGAAATTAACTGCAAATGACAGTTGAAGTAACTGAATTTTTAGTTGAAAATGCGGGACTTCATTTTCTACATTTTGATGCCATCAACATTATTTTTTCTTGGAAGAATGTCCATTTACCTAAAAAGTGGCCTTTTCCGTATTGATATCTTACATAAATGTAATTTCTTGTTAATATAATTTTTTATTTGCTTGGGAATTTACATAAATACAAAAACTGAAATCTACATTATAACATAGAGAGAATCCCATAAAGACAATCTGATGATAGTGCTTGGTAGTACTTGAAAATGCATTAGTTGTTAACCGTTGGTGCTAGGAAAGTTTTTTTTCTCTATTTGTTGTAAAATGAATTGTGAATTCTATTTGGAATTTCTCATATTTGATCTTAAAACCGAACAAAAATAACCAAAGGCCTTGTAACTCTCTCAATATTTTTTATTTGAAAAAATATTAGGCGGCTTTGAACAGGAACGAACTCCGACTGGTTAATCAGGGATGGAAAAGGCTAACTTAATTTGGCTCTTATACCAAAAAATGTTCGATCGCTCTTACATATTTAAAAATGTAAGTAACTAAAAAATGGCATTCTCTTTGGCTCGTTAAAAAGCATAAAAATTAAATATTTAGATATTAGCAAATATTAGCACAAATTGCGAAAAAAAAACATTTCCAAAAAGCGAAATTTTTGCAACAATATATTCGCTTGCAGAATGTCGATCGCTGATTACCTCTTTTAATTCATTTTCTGTACCATAAAGCCTTTTTTCAAATTCCGCTATTATTTTGCAATTCTTTACGTGAAGGTTTTTTTTTTAATTTATAATCTAGGGGCTATAATACACATTTCAGACAACAAAGTTTGGTGGCTAGTTGCAAAAAAAATCGCGAAAAATAAAATTTGCAAAAAGGAAAATTTTTGCATCAATATATTTGTTTGTAGAATCTAAATCGATGATTAAGTTTCCTAATTAATTTTTTGTACCACAAAGTCTTTTATCGCGTTCCGCTTTTATTTTGCAATTTTTTAAGTACGTTTCTTTTCAATTTATAATCTAGGGACTATAATACACATTTCATACAACAAAGTTTGGTGGCTAGTTGCAAAAATATCGCGAAAAATAAAATTTGCAAAAAGGATAAATTTTTTCATCAATATATTTGTTTGCAGAATGTAAATCGCTGATTAAGTTTTTTAATTCATTTTTTTCCATAAAGCCTTTTTTCGCTTTCCGCGATTATTTTGCAATTTTTTAAGTGTGGTTTTTTTAAATTTATAATCTAGGGTCTATATTACCAATTTTATACACAAAAGTTTTGTGCTTAGTTTGCAAAAAAAAAATAAATCGCGAAAAAAATATTTGCAAAAAGGAAAATTTTTGCGTCATTGTATTCATTTGCAGATTGTTAATCGCTGATTGAGTTTTTTAATTATTTTTTTTTTTTTTCTACCACAAAGTCTTTTTTTCGCGTTCCTCTATTATTTTGAAATTTTTTAAGTGCGGTTTTTTAAATTTATAATCTACGGAGTATAATGCCCATTTCATAAAACAAAGTTTGGTGGTTAGTTGCAAAAGAATAAAATTTTGACATCGTTTGCAGAATGTAGATCTTTTAATTAATTTTTTGAACCCCAAAGCCTTTTTTCGCATTCCGGTATTATTTTGCAGTTTTTTACGTATGGTTGTTTAAAATTCATAATCTAGGGCTATAATACTGTTGGAATAGTATGATTCCATAGTACAGTTCCATTCTTGATTTTTATAACTAAATTATTATTTTCCATCCCTGGTTACAATCGATGTTTTGAGTCATACAAAGAGCGCACATAATGACCCTGCAAACATTTAAAATATACCTTCCAAGAAGATATTCCATTTGAATGAAAATAATCAAGTAGTATTTACTTTGAAATTGTCTTCCTTTTATCACTTGGAAGATAATTCGACGATATTTGGAAAAAAGTAATTCAAAAATTTTATCTTTTGTCATAACTTTTTATGACAATATTTCGGCAATATCATCTTTGTATCATTTGGAAGATAAAGCAAATTTGTTTGAAATCTTTTGTCAATTTGGAGAAAATTAAAACTAAATTTGTACAAAAACAATCAAAAGATATATAGGAAATAAGTTAAATTTAGAGATTTAAGTTAGAAAAGTTAAAATTAATTGCGCGGAAAAAATCGGCTAAGATGAAATCAAAATAATTTATAAGTTGGTCAATGGATTATGTATGCAGATATTGTTTTTCAGGCTTAAATTTAATAATGAAGAAATTAAATTGTTTTTTTATTGTACTGGGAGTTTATTTAGCGATATCCCTTTTATCTTCCATATGAGTTATTGCTTTCATATTGCCTGGAAGTATTGTTTTAGTGTAACAGTTGTTTCCGACGGAGTGAACTTCCGGAATACGAAATTGATATTGCCGGCAATAAATGTTTTCTTCCTGGCGATATGTTCGGAGAATATTCTTCGTGTTGCCATGTTTGCTGGGTGATATTGGTTTGAGTATGTTCCTGTTCCAAGGCACAGTGTACAATTTATGTATGCAAGATGGTAGTTTACCGGTTGGGGGTTAAATCTAATGTGAAAATCTAAAAAAGTAGTATAAAATATAATTGAAAATCTTCAACTGCAAATTACATGTAATTGTTCTTTTTTAAATTACAATTACAAATTACATATATGAGCAATTTCTAGAAACTTTTAACATCGTTGGTATTTAATTAATTTATCAATTATTTTTTATATATTATATACGGATTAATTAACAATCGTTACCAACACTACCCAATCAGAAAAAAACAGAAAAGCGGTGGCAAAGCACTTTAACATGTGGTACAAGTACTGGCAAAAAGTGCTTTCCTATTCCCAAAATGATAACATCATTAGACAAACGGACCAGCTGTTCAAAAAGCGCCGGAAAAGCACTGCAGGAACATAATTTTTGAACGCTGGCAAAACCAGTCTAGAAATATATTTTCCAAAATAAAATTTAAAAAAAGTTCATATGAATTTTTTTTTGGTCCTGCCGTGATTTGAACCCAGGCCGTCAGATTGACAGACGATTGCTCTACCCACTGAGCTGACTAGACATATAATACTTGGTGGCTAAAATGCTAGTACCGGCAAACAGTTTTTTGGAACTAATATGCCAGCGTTGGAAGAGCAGGGAAGGTCTTAAAGGACCTTTCCCACAAATAAAAAAAAAATTGATTTTATAAAACAAAAAAATTTTTAAATGAAAAAAAATTAAAAAAAAAATTTTTTCCCTGCAACCGGATTTGAAGTCGCAACCTCCTGACTGCAAACCTTTTTTAACGAAACGTCATCATTTTTAAAAAATCATTACTCTACCAGTCAATTGCTTTTTGTACATATGAAATTTCTTACTAGGTAGCACTGGATAACCACTGGTTGCCAACGTTGGCATATCACTCTAAGCCCATTCTTTGCCAGTGGTTTTTTTATAAACCACCGAAATTTTTGCAAAACAAATATTGGCAAAACGCTTTTTGCAAACGCTGGCAAAGCGTACCAAATGAGTGTTCTCCCAGTCATTTATTTTTAACACCGTGGTTACCCAGTGGTATGCCAGTACTTGATTTTTTGTACCACTGGCGATTTCTGACTGAGTAATTTCGTTCAGTAGTTATAATTGCCCAAAATTGAAAAAATGTAAAAAACGGCTTTCCCTTTTTTAAGATGTTTTGTTTATGAAAGAATTGGGTTTGCGGCTTTGTACTCGTATGTACGTAAAAATTATGTATGTTAAAATTACTCCCAACACTTGTAGAAAATAAATATTTTAAGTGTAGTTATTGTACTATCAACTGTTTAAAAGTTATACGGTTTGAAAATTGTGACACCAAATTTTTGCAGTTTTTTGGCAAAGAAATTTGCGGCCCTTCATGTAGTAAAAAATTAATAAATTGTATATCACGATAATGTGCCCAAAACAGAGATATAGTAGAGCACGACAAAAGCTAATACAGAAAATGTGAAAGTCTTCAAAAACCCACCTTATGGCGGCGCACACTATTATCTCAACTGGGTCAGTGCATTGCGTGATTAAAATATTTTTTTCGTTTCACACAGTTAAAGCGATGGCACAAGTTACAATGCTGAATTGCAAAAATTTTACTGACTTTTTGAAAAAATTTCAAAATCTTTTTTTATTTTTGTATTGAAATGGTAACTGAAGGTATTTTTATTTAAGCGATTCGTGATATACGACGCTGTTCTAACTTCCGAATCCACATAAAAAAATTTCAAAGTGAAACATTCCCAATTTTTTTGCTGTTCTGTGATCCACATCCGAATTGTTTTTTTTTTCGTTTTATTTCGTGTAGAAAAAGCTTTGTGAAAGTAAAACGAATATACATATTTTTTGCAACAATTAATGTATACAAATTTATCTAAAATTTGTTTAAAAATTTGTTCGAAACAGCAAAATTCAGAAATTTTTAGTTCCTTGCGGTTTTACAAATCCACTCTAATTAAAAAGTTTCGGAACTCAGAACAGGGGTGATAGATTCCGTGCATACATTTTGAACAAAAGTACTCTATAAACGCGGTGATTTTAACTTACAATAAAAAGACGAGGCACACCCAAAGCGGCAATAGAAATAAGACCATACTTGGAAATTTTTCATTGGCATTGAAATTTAGTTGGCATTACTTGATCTCAATGCCAATGCCAAAAAATTTAATTACCATTCAATGCCAATGATTTATTTTTCAAGTGGCATTGATTAAAACAATGCAAAAAGCATTGTTTACAAAAAAAATAGTTTTATACAAAAGGAAAATAAGACAAGAATGTAAAATTTCAGAGCTATAAATATTATAAATATTCGCTATTTTATCAAGTTGTATCAAGTATACTGCTGTTCACTCTTCTTTTAACACTGGTTAGTTTAGATCAGCGGTTCCCACTGGGTTTTGCTTTACGGACCCCTTGAGACATTTCTACTAGCTCACGGTACTTTATAAATTATGGGGCAAAATTAATAAAAGCACCTGCTTATTTTAAATGATGGCCAATTTTAAGAAGGAATAAGGAAAAAACATTTTTCAAATCAATATTTTGTTAAATAATTTAAAAATTATAAAAAAAAATTGTTTTTTTTAAAAAACTTGCTTTATGTTTTTTGTCGGATCTCTTCGCGGACACCCTGGAATTCTGCTACGGACCCCCTTTTGGGAACCGTTGGTCTAGATGGATCAGCCTCTAGTAATGTAAACTTGACGAAATAGCGAATAAAAGATAAGAAATACGCGATTTTTATTTTTTTCCTTAATTTGTTATTTTATTAAAACATGAAAACAAATGCTTTTTTCGTCAATTATAATTGGGCATTTAACAATGAACAATGGCAATTGAAAAAACTTTCTTGGCATTGATCAATTGTAATGCAAAAAAATTTCATTGGCATTGGTCAATTGTAATGCCAATGAAATCAACAATTAATTGGTACATTCCATTAATTAGTCCCAATATGACAATATGACAATATGTATATGCTTTGTTCAAAAACAGGTGGCACATAAAAAAATTTTAAGATTAATGCTTAGTCCTTACAACAGTTTAGTTATTAACCCTTTGACGACCAATGGTTGATATACATACTACATATGTCTCATTTTTATTTTTTGTTCTATTTTCCACGTATTCCAACCGATTTTTTATACCCTACGCCACTATGTGGTCATTATACCCTACACCACTATGTGGTCAGGGTATTATAAGTTTGTGCTGATGTTTGTAACACCAAAAAATATTGGTCCTAGACCCACTATACCGATCGGCTCAGACTTTTTTTTATTTCGATTTAACGATGTCCGTCTATCCGTCCGTCCGTCCGTCTGTCTGTCCATGCATTCTTGTGCGCACTCTACAGTTCGCAAGTATTAACATATGTCGGCCCAAGGACGAAGCCTACTGATTTTGGTTAAAATCGGTCCATGTTTAGACCTAGTGCCCATATAAGGGTCCTACCAAAATTATATTGTTTATACGCCGCAGGTCGTAAATATTAAGATATTTTGATGAAATTTGGTACACAGACCTATGTTGGCCCAATAACGCAGCCTATTGATTTTGGTGAACATCGGTCCATGTTTAGACCTAGTGCCCATATAAGGGTCCCCCCAAAATTGGCTTGGTTACAAACTGCAGATCGCAAATATTAAGATATTTTAATGAAATTTGGTGCGCTGACTCACATTATAGAAAATTTTGACACAAGCCCCAATTTAACCCATTCGAATTTCGGATCCAAACATTAGTTGGCTTTTACCCAGACTGATGTAGGGTATTGTATAGTCGGCATGCCCGACTTTAACCTTTTTACTCGTTTTTAAACTGACTTTAATTAATAGAGGAGAGTTGTTGCTTTGAGATTATAATTTGCCCTATGTGTTCTTAGTGCCTAATTACGAGGGCAGTTCGAAATGTTCTTAGCCTAACAATGAAAACCAAGAGGTAGATTTAGAAAATTATTTTATTTTTCAATATAATCTCCTGAAACTTTGTCCAACGTTTTTCTAGCAATTCTATCCCTTGATTAAAATAATCTTCCTGAAGCTCCTCAAAATAATCGTTTACAGCTGCCATTGCATCTTCATTCGAGATAAAACGTTTGCCAACAAAGATTTTTTTTTAGATTTTGCAACAGGTAGAAGTCAGAGGGAGCTAAATAAGAAGAATAAGGTGGGTTGTCAAGCAATTCGTACTTCAATTCGATGAATTTTGAAATTATCATTCAAATGCGTTTTTGGTCAGCTGTTAACAAATGTGGCACCCATCTTGCAGAAAGCATTTTCATCTGTAATTCTTGATACAAAATAAAATGTACTCGATCATTTGAGATGCCTATGGCATTACGTATTTCACGCACTTTCACTCGTCAATCGTCTAATACCATATTATGGACTTAAGCTATGATTTCTGGTGTTGTTTCAGTTTTTGGAGGTCCACTTCGTGGTTCATCTGCAATGCTTGTACGACCACTAGACCGTACCTCAAAAAAAAAAGTTCGCCGTACACCCTCCAATATGAAGTATTTTTGCAAGGAAATATTTTGATTTCTTAACTACAGGGCGCAAACTCAGCATGGGACATATGTGTACCATTGGTCGTCAAGGGTAAACAATTTGTTAAATACGTTTGGGATTTTAGCATATTTAATTCCTTTAATGCAATTAATGTATATCCCGATAAACATAAAATTAAAAAAACTAATATGCAATTATATACTTCTGCGAATTTAAATGTTACTGACACTTTAGAAAACATTGTTCCCTACATATTTCGGGTCTAGCAATGAGATCTTACGAGCTGGACCATTTTTAAGAAGTCTTTTTTTTTTAGTTTTTGTAAGAAATTTGCATCATAGCGTAGGAAAATATACTCAATATGGCTATGATATGAAAGGTTTTTTAGAGGCACGTCTAACGGTATATATAATATGTTCAAGCATATCCCGACATGTCCTATTTTCAAGGATATTCTGTAAAAAAAACAAATTTTTGACTCTTTTGTACGAAGATATTTGTGATTTTGTTTAAATTCCCGATTTTCCGCGTTCTAATAGGGCAATATGGATACCAAAACTTTTCTTTAGACAAGTAAATCATCGCTAAGTGGTTATAGTTTGGAATTTTGCAAATTTCGTACATTTTGCACGATGCTCTGGACCAAAACATATTTTATTGTTTGCTCCATTCTCATTTCGTTGATGTAGCAGACTACATCTAGTATGAGATTTTGATGTTTTAATTTGCATTGCACTATTGCCATCACTTTCCAAAGAAAACTGAAGAAGGGGACCTGGAAAATCCCCGAAACGATCGTCTTTTCATTCCTGAAAGTGTAGAGGTTTTTGAAAGCAAGAACTCTCTGAAGTATTTGTTAGTTTTTGAAAAAAAGTACTTATTATGTTAATTCACAATAAGGAAATTGGCCTCGAACTGAATTAATAAATTTCTAATTAAAATATTTTATTTAATAATAAAGCTATACAAAATTTTATAAAATTTTTTTCATTCAATTGGGGTAGCTTTAAATTTTTATCAAAATTTGGTCCACAGCACCGTGAAAAATGTATTAAATTTGCAAAATTCTAAACTATATCCATTCAGCGATGATTTACTTGTCTAAAGAAAAGTTTTGGTATCGATATTTAGAATATATTGTTTCCACCACATTGAATTTCTGATAAAACGTGAAAATTCCCGAGTTTCAAAAAAATCTGAATTTAAGTCAACACGTGTCACTTAAATCATCTATAGATTATGATGTGTAAGTTTGACATTTCAATCGCAAATATCTCCGTACATAAGAGTCAAAAACTAAAAAAAGCCCTTTTTTAAAAATAGTCCAGCTCGTGAGATATCATTGCTAGACCCGAAATATTGTGGGAATCATGGTTTATTTTAAGGGGGACACTTTTTTTACTTTTTTTCTGTCCATATAAGGTGAGTCGCTGTATCGTTTATACATGAATGGATGTCACTACATTGCTAGAATTGTCAAAACAACAGAATAGTACATTGGAAGATGACAAAGCAAATTGTTGAACAAATTTTTTGTTGTTGTTTTTGTTTTTTCTTTGATATTTTAAATGTTTAATAACGCTCCTAGACGAAAACAAGAAATTCTCATTGAGTTTGTAATTTAACTTAACAAATATTTCCAGAAGTTCTAAAAACGTCGTCCGCTGACGATTTCCTTAGACTAGAATGAAATCCGGATAGGGACATGCCTATAACGGATTATTTTTCACAATTTGTTAAATACGTTTGGGATTTTAGCATATTTAATTCCTTTAATGAAGAAGTTTTATAGTTTTATTTTTTTCATTAAATTAAGCAAAAAATTAATACAATTAAATAAACTATTCATTCAACCAAACTTAAAAAAGACTTAGGAAAAAGATATTTGTTTTAAGTACATATCGTCGCCTAAAATGCAGAAGGGCGTTTTTTAAATTTTTAAATTGATTATAATTAGAGCAAGGAATTTCATGCAAATGCATGTTTTTTCTCGATAGTCCAAAACTAATATGGACTAAATATTTATCCGAATCATCAAATTTAGAACAAAATGGCATCGATTTGTAGTTGCATATTTTGTGAAAAATGCATGTTTTTGCATATTTTGACTTTAAATGCATATTTGGTGCGTGTTTAATGCATATTTTGTGCTTTTTAATGCATATTTGTGCATATTTTTAATTTTTAAAAGCATTTTTTATTTTGTAATAAAAAATTGATACGTTTCATATTTTGATTCAATCAAAATAAACAATCTTAAAAACCTTATTGACCTATGTAAAATCTTCGAGTTCTGTGTCTGTTTGCAAAATAACTAATTTAAATATATTTTTAAGTTTTAAAGTGCATTATTTTTGCAAATATAACAGTTTTGAGAGCATATTTCTTATACTTTTAATGCATATTTTTCTATTTTAGCCGCATATTTTAGACGCATATTTTCCATTTTTAAGTGCATGAAGTTCCTTGCCCTAATTATAATGCACTAGACTAAATACATGTCCCTACAAAAATTTAAACTTATATACAGAAATAAGTCTATAGGCAAGAGAAGAAATATATCCTTTAATTCCAAAATATATTCAATTCTACAATGTTTTTCGCTTCTCCTCTTAAAATATAAAAAGTGTTGTTACGCCGTTTTGCAATGTATGTGACGATATATCGATTGACTTTCGTTTGGTTTCACTCATCCCAGCAAAAAATACTGCTTGCTTGGAAGCAGATTCGTCAGGGAAAGAAAATAGTATAGCGCTTGCATTATTGCTGATATAAGGCATGATTTTTGTTCGAGATAGCTCGCGTGAAAGCACTTGTTTCGATATCCGATATGCGCTTCTATGATAGCTCCAAATAATGGCATGAAATCACAGCTTTTAGCTAGTAAGTTCGGTTGTCATTGTCATTCTTTCGTGCTTTGTTAGAGCGATAAAGTGTGGTAAACAAAACTCTATTGCCTTTTTTAACACACTACTGCAAATTGTAATTATTCAAAATTGGTGCAATTTTGTATGCTCGATCATATGATGGATCGTGACGACTTGGTTGCTGAACATTGTTTGTGAAATCCGAATTTCCTCAAATCGTGGCCGAACCATAAAATTTGATACAAGAGGCACAGAGTATACTGGTGTGTTAATTGGTGCGTTTCATCATTTTCATACACTCAGATAAAAAAGTTAGTAAAAATATTTGTTAATAATTTCCAATCACACTTTATTATTTTTATACTGACTTTTAGTACAATTTGTTTTTTAGTAATAATTTTTGCTATTCTCTTATTACAAATTACGGATTTTTTTTTACTAATTTTCGCTGCTGATTTTAGCAAAACATTTTAATTATTTTTCAGAACCGAGTGCTAAATTTAGCAGAAAAATATACTAATTTAAAAAATTTTATTTACAAGAATTCGTTGATTTTTTTACAATTCTTGTTTAGTTTATATTTGTTACTAGCCGGCAAAAATATGTGTAAGTCATTTAAAACAAACAACTTTTAAACTGCCCTACGGGAAATTTTAACAAACTGTCACCGAACTGGCCCCTTTATATGAAATAGACTGGTCACTTTTACATGGCGTTGTCATAGGAGGGGGAAATTGACCCCTTGTGACATGTCACAAGACAAATCCCAGGACAGGTCCCTGAACTTTGTTTTTTATGAGAGTTCAGTAACCTGTCCTAGGATTTGTCTTGTGACATGTTACAAGGGGTCAATTTCCCCCTCCTATGACAACGCCATGTAAAAGTGACCAGTCTATTTCATATAAAAGGGCCAGTTCGGTGACAGTTTGTTAAAATTTCCCGTAGGGTGGTTACAATGGAGCGATAAGTGCTTTTTTTCTATTTCGAAAGTATGTGCTTTAAAACAACTTTCAAAAATGTATATATATTTTTTTTTCTTTGTAAATGCATTTGTTTGTAAATTACAAATTTATTAGAGATTTAATTTTTTATCTCTAAAAAAAAAATAGTTAATTTAATTCACGTACTTTATTAATTTACGATTATTTACACATTTTTTAATTATTCGTACATATTTTAAAAAAGACTTCGATTACACGACCCATTGAAAAAGGGAAGGAAATAAAGAATTGGATCCCATTGAATCTCCTTGAATTGACAATTAAAATGTATTGTTAAGGCTCTATGTAAGTCGCTATTACACCGTGCACCAAAGAAATATGTTAATAAAATTTGGTGCAATGTTAACATATTTTATCGTTTACAAGAGGTTGGTTAACAGAGGTTGAGTATCCTATGATCGTTGCTTATACACAAACAGTTCTATAAATGTCGATATGCTTTAATTGCCACTACGCCTTAAAAGTCTAAAAATCAAACTAAATAAATAATTCTTTGGTGACAAAAAATATATTATTTCTTTAATTCAAAAATAGAATTAACTCTTCAAAGCTCTGCCTAGTACGCTTTAATATTTTAAAAATTTCTTGAGTAATGTTTTTAAAAATTTTTATCAGAGTAGGTTACATATAACTTTTAGGCCCAGTTTTTAGAATGTAGATTATCTTTAAACTTAGTTTAACGCACTATAAAACTGGAATACTGCTCCTAAAATGTGATATATTTTATTTTCTTTCAATGAAGGCCAAAATTCTAATCGAGAAAAAGTTGTTCAGGCAAATTTTTGTTAATAAACTTGAAATGGCTGATATAATTCGTTTTCGGTTTAACTAAACAAAGTTTAACTGACATCCCAAAAACTCGAAAATTGAGTAGGGAACATAAAATATCAAAAAATTTTGTAAAAACGAATTGCACGAATGTCAACACGAACATTAACATACACAAATCAACATTCGTAAAAAATGGCCAATTTTTCACTAATGATCCTTTTCCTATTCCCCGCTTAACATATTGGAAAATATATAAAGTTGTTTTTTTTATAAAAAATAATACACTCATATAAAGAAATAAAGGTGTACAAATAGGAGAAAAAGCTACTAAAAATTATGTAATTAAAAATGACCTTGCAAAAAACTGCTGATATTAGCAGATTGTTTTTTGCTAAATACTAGTAAGATAAGAAGAAAAAATAAAACTGTTAAATTTACAAAATTTTGGTTACATTTAAGTTAACTTTTAGTTAATTAAAAATAACGAATTACCTTGATAAAATCCGGAAAAAATTTTGCAGCATATTAGTAGATAAAAACGAGTGAAAAGGTTAAAGTCGGCCATGCCGATTATACAATACCCTACACCAGTCTGGGTAAAAGCCAACTAATGTTTGGATCCGAAATTCGAATGGGTTAAAATGGGACTTGTGTCAAAATTTTCTATAATGTGAGTCAGCGAACCAAATTTCATTAAAATATCTTAATATTTGCGACCTGCAATTTGTAACCAAGCCAATTTTGGGGGGACCTTCATATGGGCACTAGGTCTAAACATGGACCGGTGTTAACCAAAATCAATTGGCTTCGTCCTTGGGCCGAAATAGGTCGGTGTACCAAATTTCATCAAAATATCTTAATATTTGCGACCTGCAGCGTATAAACAATATAATTTTGGGTGGACCCTTATATGGGCACTAGGTCTAAACATGGACCGGTGTTAACCAAAATCAATTGGCTTCGTCCTTGGGCCGACATAGGTCGGTGTACCAAATTTCATCAAAATATCTTAATATTTGCGACCTGCGGCGTATAAACAATATAATTTTGGGTGGACCCTTATATGGGCACTAGGTCTAAACATGGAGCGATTTTAACCAAAATCAATAGGCTTCGTCCTTGGACCGACATAAGTCGGTGTAACAAGTTTCATCAAAATATCTTAATATTTGCGACCTGTAGAGTGCGCACAAGAATGCATGGACAGACAGACGGACGGACATCGTTAAATCGAAATAAAAGAAAACTCTGAGTCGATCGGTATACTATAAGGTGGGTCTAGGACCAATATTTTTTGGTGTTACAAACATCAGCACAAACTTATAATACCCTGACCACGTAGTGGTGTAGGGTATAAATAGTTTTTTCTGCAAGGTAATTTTTAATTTATTTTTACTAGTTCTAACTAAAATGTGTACAGGATTTTTCTTTTTCTATTTATTTTTAGTTTCTAAATATATTTATATTTGATAAAAATGGATTTTTTAAATACAAACAAAATTGTAATATTTATCTTTTTGGTATTTTAACAAAAAATATTTGAAGAATTATTGTGCATTTTTATTTACATTTTTTATATTTCCATAAAATTTAATTAAAAATTAATAAAAAATTAAAAACAATTTTAAATCGTTTCAAAAATTAATTGAGTGTATAAAAAAAAATAATAATTTGACAGTGAAAGCTACAAAAATATTATTAATTGTGTAAAAAAAGTTCCAACAATTTTTTTCGACCTGGTAGGATTCGAACCCGCAACCCTCTGTTTTCTGTGCCAGCACGTTCCTATGCAACCCCCATACAAAATATTAACTTCTTATCACCCGTGAAAAAGAACTTCTGACTGACATATATTTATTGCAGCATTATATGTTGTTTAAAACCCATTCCTAAGGGAGTAGTTCTTTGTGATGTAATGAAGGAAGTGATTCATTTAGAAGCCATTCCATTTATTTTTGCTGGGCATGTTCTTCTCATATTCTTAACAAGCTCTTCGTACACGCACCCTTGTTTGTACCCACACACACTTGAAAATTTAAGTATTTGTAACAAAATTCAAAATAACTGCATAAAATAAATGTTACTCGAATAAATGCGTTGCCGTACGTACTCAAAGTTACCAAAATTTACCTAAAAGTGTTCCCGTACTCGAAAATTGGGTAAATGCGAGCGCTAATGAGAGTGTATTAGCGTTTCTCTTTTTACCAAAATTTACCCAGACTTTTTCTTCGGGTAAACTTTGGTAACACAGCTGATGTAAATATAAACATAAAACAATTGTGAAAATAAATTTAAAATTTTAATAAAATAAAGAAATAAGCAAACGAAACTTGTTTTCTTTTATAAGAATGAATTGAATAAAATCAAAAACAACTTTTAAATGCACATATTTATTGTGCTTTTGTGCCAATTTGCAAACTGAAATTATACGCATTTTCACATCAGTGATGGGTTTGTAGCACAATTTCGCCATTTTTGACAAACAATCTAAGGTTGATTGGTACAATAGCACAACCTATACTATTTTGCCACATTTTGGTTATCTACAAAATTTAATAGAAAATGAATTTCAAAAATATTAATTCTTCAAAAATTCTTCAATTTTTAGTTTCTAAGCATTAATTGGTATTAAAATACCTTCCGAACAAAGCAAAACTAAAAAATGTCATTGAAAGAATTACCGAATAACCCATTGAATTTTAAAAATTCAAATGCTTTAGAGCTTCGGAAGAATTAATTTAAGTTCAATTCATGAAAAATTTAATTCAGTTTTAGAAAATGTTTATATATACACCATTCCGTGCAACCATTCCTAAAGAATTCATTCATGGGCTGCATTCCCAAATCTATAGTAAGAACCAATTGAATTTCATTTCACCTTTTAATTGAATGAATTCAAGAAAATTTTGATTCTTTCGGTTAGAATTCCATAAGAATGATATTACGAAATGAAATTAAAGTTGGAAACATGGGTACTGAGTGAAAACTGAGTTTTGGCACAATAGAGAGAGACACATTTGGCACATTTTAGTCACACACTTGGCACAAAACATAATTTTTCAAGTCCCATCGCTGTTTCACAGCGTGTTCCCGTATTATTGAGCAATTTTGTCATTTTGTGAGAGGATTTTGCGCTTACTCTCATTTTACCGAACTTTACCCAAAAAGTAAAGAAGCACACCTATTGTAGTAGTTTTTGTAGTTTGTTTAAAAAAATAACTGTCACAAACATTGAAAAATTTAGCTCTAAGTAAATTAACTGCAATTGTAGTTAAAATAACTACAACCGCATTACTACACAAATAATTGCCTGCAGTAACTGCAGAACTTTTCTGAGTGCAGATTATTTCTCACCAAACTCCTTTTAGGATAATTATTTTTTTTAAACAACACTAAATTTTTTTAACGAC
This sequence comes from Leucophora obtusa, assembly GCA_949987735.1. Taxonomy (NCBI): domain Eukaryota; kingdom Metazoa; phylum Arthropoda; class Insecta; order Diptera; family Anthomyiidae; genus Leucophora; species Leucophora obtusa. The sequence goes on along the minus strand of OX465295.1, from coordinate 113,282,533 downwards.
TAATTTTCTCACCAATTTTAAATTAGATATAAAAATAATAATTAAAAAACGATTTTTAAAATCAATTAATGTCATCCACAATTTTAATTAAATTAATATTGCTCACAGGTAAATAAATAAATGAAAAAATATAACTTAAAAAAAAAAAAAATTAAAACCAAAAATTTATTTTCACAGAGTTTGTGAAATTCTTTTTTGTTTTCTTTCAGTGTACATACACATCCAAGTACATAAATACAATGCCGCATATCAACAAAAAGGTTTCTTAAATGTAATAATAACGATGATGATAAAAATGTAAAACTTAATTTTTTTTAATAAACCAAAAAGAGGATTGTTTCTCAAGATACTTTTCCTTTTGCCTGTCAATGCGTATGTCTGTCCATGTAATGTATTTATGTTTAAATGTTGTTAATATCCCTGTGATTATTTCTTTTTTTTTAGCTGACCTGAGAATTCAAGTGATGGTGTTCAACAAGTGGCGTATAACAACAGAAACAATTGTTCACTTATCGAAAGATAAACAAATAAAAGTTTTCTTCTGTTGTTTCCAAAGAATCGAAATCAACAAACGAAATTCAGATTAAGGCTGAATACAACATTTTTGTACTCTACATTAGGACAGTAAATACTAAATAAAATCAACAACACTAAGAGTAGAGAACAACCTTGCGGCTGCGGATCCTGCTGCGGGGAGAAAAAATTTATTAAATGACTGCGGTTACGGTGACGGTAGTTTTTTTTTTATAGATACATTCAAATTTTCTTTACACGTAATACACGGTTAGAAACACCACCAGGGATGGGAGATGAGGTTTTTATTATGGTATTGATAAATTTTAATTTTATTTAGGGCTGTTGACTTATCTCAGTTTATGCCCTGGTTAAGACCTCTACTAGCCTTAACCACTGGTAATCATATTTTTTGAATAACTTATCTAAATTTTAACCAACCATTTCTTCTAACCAATGCTAAAATTTAATCATAGAAATTTCTGTGGTTAAGAAACTTAACCAAGGCTATTTTAGAACAATTCACCCTACATAAGATATATTAATAAATTAAACTTGTATGATGATTATTAAAAAAAAATCTAAAGCGCACCCTTAACCAAACTTTGACTAAGCATCGGTTATGATACATATAAGTATTTTCGATGTAGGGGAAAGTCGTGTACCTTTGCGTTTTTCTTCTACTTGTTAAAGTTTTACTGTAAAGTCTTCTTCTATGAAGTTTTTTATTTTGCCTAATGATGATTTTACACTACTCAAAGTTTCAGATAAGTCTGTAAGAGACCCTAACGCACCTAAAAAATTAAACTAATTTTTTTAAATAATCAAGATATTATCAAGTTACGGGCTTAAATCAATATAAAGTTTGTCGTTTTCTAAATGCAGTAACCAGTAAATTTCTTAACTATATTGTACAAATAAGAAAAAAATTAGCTAAAATTAAAATGCTTGCACCTTGGAACTTTTTGAATATTTCCTCTTCTGTGTATCCAACAAATTTCAATACATAATTAATTGAAGCTCCACAGGCTAACTGTACTTTTTGAATTTAATTCGCTTCAAAATAACTTTTGATTTAAGATTTTCGCCATTATTTAAAAATTATGTTTTCATGCAAATATAAAATTGCAATATGTCATTTCAAGTAGATATTAACTCTACTGCAAATAATGCAATATATTTCATTATGGGGCAGTATTTTTTTTAAGAAATTCCCTTAATTTCTTACGATTTCCAAGGTACACGCCAATTTGTAATTTGGAATACTTTTTCGCTTTTCTAAAAAAATTTAAATTTCTTAAAATGCATAAGAATTATTAAAGTTTTTATTTATTATTTGCAATCCATAACAACACCAACACTAATATTTCTGCATATTTAGAGATATTGACACAGGATTTTTAAAAGTACCAAGGTACACGACTCTCCCCTACACCAAAACTTACAAAAATTGCGTCAGTACTTAAAATCGTGCACAAATTTCTGCTAATTAGGATTTACTTTTAGTATTTTAATTGCTGATTCCAAATCTATATTCCGAATTCGTCTCTCACCTCTCAAATTTGCAAAAATCGTGATTAAAAACGCGGAGAATAGCTTTCAAATAGCTTAATGCGGCGTTCACATATACGTGTTTAACTCGATTTGATGTGTTTAAGGGTTAAACATGTTAAATTAAAATTAAACACGCTAAATTATCGTGTTTAATTTTTAAACACGTTGTTAAACACGATAAGTTTGATATCAATTGGTGTTGAATGACAAGTTTGAAGCAGAAGAAGACACATCAAGAAAGATAAAAAATTAAAATTGAATAAAATAAAATAAAATAAACTAAATTTAAATAAAAACCAGTTAAAATGTGTTTTTTTTATTAAAGTGATAGATGTACAAAACAATTAATTAAACTTTGCTTCCGGTGAACGAAAAATCCAAAAACAGCCACGAAGTTGACCCTAAAAATTTAAAAATCTTGTTTCCGACTGGGGCGGATAATTTTATTTCACTTTTTATAGCAATTATAACGTTGGATAATGCCAAAAATTATTAATTATTGCCTCCAGCCGAAAAAAAATAATTTTTTGGGAAATTTTGTTAAATTTTTGTTTTTTTTTAAAATTGTTAAGGAACTTCTGTTCGAGATGTTTGTTAAACATGTTTGTTACCCCTCAATTCATAAATGCTTTGTAAAGTTATATCAGGTTTACGAAACGTCATTTTCATACAAAATTTGTTCAGTAAACCTCCTATAATTTTACAAAGCGTTTATGAATTTACGGATTAATTTTTAAGTGTGAACTGATATGTTTAATTTTTACATAAACGTCCCTACGGGGACGTTTATGTCACCGAACTGGCCCCTTTATATGAAATAGACTGGTCACTTTTACATGGCGTTGTCATAGGAGGGGGAAATTGACCCCTTGTGACATGTCACAAGACAAATCGTAGGACGGGTTACTGAACTCTCATAAAAAGTAAAGTTCAGGGACCTGTCCTGGGATTTGTCTTGTGATATATGAAATTTCCCGTATGGGTGTTTAACAATCGTACTGTGAACTTTGTTTGTGTACCGTTATAGGGAAAAATTCTTTTCAAAAACACTCTCAGAAAAACAACTATTCCATCAATATTTGGTAACTTGCTTTTAAGGATTTAGAATCAGCGTATCAAATTCAAAATGAATCATGTATCATGTTTGTTGAGGTGTGTTATCAAGGATTTGCAAAATTTTGGTACACGTGAAGTACAAGACTACTGAATTTAACTCTTAAATATAAAAAATCGCATAGAAATCACTCGCGAATTAACGAAATGTGAACCAATCATGTTGTAAATATTATGAAAGTTTGTGAGGAACTCCTGGACAACCCACAGTTTTGATTGGCAATTACAAAAAGATACAGAAAAGGAATTTAGGAGTTATAATGAGTACGCCTTTTATATTTTGAAATCATACATAAATATATCTCAAAAAAACATAGATTTTTTTTACATTGCGCTATACTTTAACATATCTAAAACAACTTAGAAAAAAAATTAACATTGAGCTATATAAAACTTTATATATTTTCCGATAAAGCCATTTTTAATTATATATGACGATGTATTAAAATTGTCATAGCATATGTAAATATTTATGGCACATACAAATATATATGGGGACATGTATATTTATACTGATCTATATATGCCATCATATAAGAAATTTTTGAAAAACTCAAAGCTATACATAATTATATCCGCAAAGGTATAGTGTTACACTTGACTATATATAAACATATTAGTCCATATTAAATTATATAATTTCCTATATAACTATTTTTACTCGGGGGACACGTATTTTTTTAGTTGCCCAATCTCATATTCAATGGTTAAAAATGTGGTCATAAAGGGCGCAATTTTTTTGTATTTCGATTTATCTGCATCACCAAACCCATTCCAATACGACCATTAAAGAAGCAAGAGGTATTTAAAGCAATTCTTAAAATGGAAAAAAGAATGTGAATTCCAAAGAATTGATTGTTTTAGTCTCACGCTTTGTTAAAAGAATAGTGTTGGTAATCAACTTGGGAAGTAATTCTATCAAAAATACCTGATGCCCAACTTGATTCCTTGTTTTGAATTTTTTTGCTGGGTACAAATATGAAATATGTCATTAAATTTAAGTGTGCAATCAGGAAAAAGTTTAGTAAAAATTTTTTTAACAATTTTCAATCGCACTTTACATTTTTTGTACTGATTTTTGGTACAACTTTTTTAGTAATAATTTTTACTATCCTCTTATTAATAATCACTAATATTTTTTCTTCTATATTCAATTCAATTTTATTTACTATTCAATACTATATTTTATGCTTAAATTTATTTTAAATACAAAAGAGTTTAGGAATATTATCTTTTTCTACTTTATTATTACGAATTAATGTTAATATTTATATAAGCACAGGATTGAGAAATATACTAGCACGGGAGGAAAATTTTTCAAAAAAACCTTTTTGAACTTAATAGGTATAAGATAAAACTAATATTTTTTTGGTTACTAATTTTCAGCAAAACATTTTACTAATTTTTCAAACCGAGTGCTAAACTTAGCAAAAAAAATATACTAATTTAACAAGAAGTAGATACTTATGGAAATTGTATTTACAAAAATTCCTTTATTTTTTAGAATTCTTGTTTAGTTTATATTTGCTATTATTGATACATTCTTAGTTTGGAAATAAAACTCAGAAAATTTTGTTGTATTCTAAATGCATAAAAAGGAAATAACTGAAGAACTGTTTGCAAGTGCTACTCCAAATTTCAAGCACGATGAAGTAATAATATATGTTTTGTAATCGAAAGATTTTTTTTTATTATATTATATTTGATTTTATTTTTAATTTTACTTTCAATTTCAATTACTCATTTCAGAAGATTAATTTGAAATTGCAGTTTACAACAATTTGCTGCAATTTAGTGGCGTCTACTAATTATTTATACTAATTTCATTGTACTAAAATTTTTGATATTTAGTAAATTTTATAACTGATTTTAGCAAATTGATTTTGCATTGCAGTTTACAATCATGTTGCTAAAATTAGCAAAAAAATCCGTCAGGGTTCCAAACAGTTAAATTTCCCGTAATAACAGAAAAATTTACGGACTTTTTTGGTTGAGTGTAGAACCAACCAAATTGTGGATTTTATTGATAACAGACGCAACTAATGATTGATATTGGTAAACGGATTTTATACTATTTGTTTTCCCTACAAGATATATAAGTAAATTCAAAATTAGACATTAAGGTCGGCTAACTTATCTAAAAGTACGCTCAATTTAAGACTATCCAGAATCATTTTAATGCAAATTTTATTCGTGGATAAGGTTAAAGACCAACTTTACTACCTTAACCAGGAGTAAAATTCTCCTCAAGATAACTCTAAATAGTGTTAAAACAAGCATTCTTTTAGATAAGTTAGCCGACCTAAAATTAATAAGTATTTGTGGTGTAGTGGGTAGAAAGGTAAACAAGTACGCCGGATTTCCGAGTTCCGGAAAAAAAAATTAAAAATTTTTAAAAAATTAAAAATTTTTTTTTAATCAAAATAAAATATTCTTATTCGTTTATACACCAAATATGGCAAACAAAATTACCCAGTTAGAAATCGCCAGTGGTACAAAAAATCAAGCACTGGCATACCGCTGGGTAACCACGGTGTTAAAAATAAATGGCTGGCATTTCATTTGGGACGCTTTGCCAGCGTTTGCAAAAAGCGTTCTCCCAGTATTTGTTTTACAAAAATTTATAAATGAAGCCACTGTCAAAGAATGAGATTAGAGTGCTATGCCAAGGTTTGCATCCAGTGGTTATCCAGTGTTACTTAGTCAGAAATTGCCTGCGGTACAAAAGTCAATTCACTGGAGCCATGATTATATAAAAATGCTGACGCTTCGTTAAAAAAGGTTTGTAGTCAGGAGGTTCCGAGTTCAAATCCGCTTGCAAGCAAACATTTTTTTTGATTTTTTTTTTAATTTAAAAATTTTTTTATTTTATAAAATCAATTTTTTTGTTTGTGGAAAAGTTCATTTAAGACCAACTTGTGCTTTGATTTCCCAACGCTGGCATATTAGTTCTAAAAAATTGTTTGCCAGTGCTAGCATTTTAGCACAGCCAGTAGTTTTCCAGTTGTTATCACTCATTTATGTGTTTAGCCACCAAGTATTATATGTCTCGTTAGCTCATTGGGTCTGCTGCCGTCTGCTAATCTGCCGCCTGCTAATCAAACCACGGTAGAACCAAAAAAATACATATGCATTTTTTTTATTTTATTTTGGAAAATATATTTTCAGACCACCTATTTAATGGTTTTGCCAGCGTTTTGCCAACGTTTAAAAATTTTGTTTCACCAGTGCTTTTGCGGCGCTTTTTGAACAGCCGGTCTTTTTGTCTAATGATGTTTTGTCAACGTTTGCAAAAAGCGTTTTCCCACCCAGGAAAATTTTTTACAACCGGTAGTTCTGCAACTGGTTCCTCTGCAACTGATTCCTCTGCAACCGATTCCATGGAACTGGTGCCAGAACCAGTTCAACGGAACTTATATGGAAGGTATGACTGATATAGAATCAATTCTAGAACTAGTGCCAGAACTTGTTCTATGACAACCGGTTGCTTTTGGGACAATTTCAATAAAAAATAATCGATAATGCTACAATCGGCAGTAGAAGGGGTTGTAAAGGAAAAGTAGCTATTCTACAACCGATTCTTTAGAACAGAAAACTTTCCTGGGCAGTATTTTTTTTGCAAAAATTTCGGTGGTTTATAAAAAAAAACACTGGCAAAGAATTTGATTAAAGTGATATGCTAAGGTTTACAACTCGTGGTTACCCAGTGTTACCTGCCAGAAATTGCCAGCGGTACAAAAATCAATTCACTGGTGGAGCAATCATTTTATAAAAATACTGACGCTTCGTTAAAAAAGGTTTGTAGTCCGAAGGTTACGAGTTCAAATCCGGTGGCGAGGAAAACATTTTTTTCCCGTTTGTATATTTCTGACTGGGTAGTTATGGTACAATGGCTTCAGTAATATTTATGTGAAATATTATATTGACTTAGGCAACTGATTAGCCAAAAATTATTGGCTTTCAGGACTAAAAATAAAATTTAATCTAAAGATAATTGTCGTAACCGGCAAAATTCGATTGGCACCAAGTTCGGTGGCCACAACTTACACTGTTTTTTGGGATTACTCGGAAATTGTTAACGGTTAATTGACAATTCCATTGTCATTACAACTGATTAATGCCAATGAAATTTCTTGCAACTGGCATTTTTCAATGCCTAAAACAACCAATTATGATTTTCATCAAATGCAACCCATGAATGCTCTATGGGGCCATTAAAACAAATCCATTTTTTTTTCCTCAAAATTCAAAAAACACGCTGTTTTATTCAAGATTTTCATTTAAAAAAAATCAAAAAAATTAACTATAATTTTTTCCCAATTTTAACATCCACGGTTTCCACAGTTCTTATCGGATTCTAATAATTTGTAAAATATTTTGATGGTACACTAATAAAAAAGTCTTTAAAAAATTTAGTTAAAACTATTAAAAATAAGTTAAAAATGATGTTGCAGGAGATTATTTTGACTATTTATTAGTTAGATAGGAACAGCAAAAATAGAACTGTGAAATATACAGAATTTTAGTTATATTTGAGCTAAATTTTTGTAAATGGAAAATAGCAAATTACATTGCTAAAATCAGCAAAAAATTTTACTAAATAATTAGTAGCCTAAAAAATCACCAAACAATTTTAAATTTTCGAAGTTTTTTCCGATTTTTTTTAAATGCGAATAAAAATCGAGCCTTTTGAAAACAGCAGTTTACAATTTCTTAGCAAATATTTCTGCTGATTTTAGCAGAATAGACTGCTATTTGCATTCAACTAAATTTAGCTTAATAATAGCAAAAATTTTGTAGATTTAACAGTTTAATTTTGCTATTTTTAGGCTACAAATATTTGGCAAACTTTTCTGTGGATTTTACAGTACAATTTGCTATTTTCAATTAACTAAAAGTTAGTCTAAATATAACTAAAATTCTGTAAATTTAACAGTTTTAATTTTGCTGTTCTCATTTTACTAGTATTTAGTAAAAAAATCTGCTAGTTTTAGCAGTTTTTTCTGCAGCATCATTTTTAACTAATTTTTGGTAACTTTTTCTGCTATTTTTACAGATTTATTTCTATGAGTGTAGTTTAAAATTTTTTTCTGCATCATCATTTTTAGCCAATTTTTAGTTGCTTTTTCTGCCATTTTTACAGATTTATTTCTATGAGTGTAGTGGCACTTATTAAGTATCTTGGTACGTACCAATTAACTTTAGTATCACAATCGATAGAAAATTAGTTCACGAGTCGATTAGTGATGGGTTTATCATCATAAAAATTAAACACATGTGCAGAGTCAGAGTTGTAAATTCCAAGTATGTGAACGTTGCCCTTTGCAAATAGTTTTAAGTGCGACACACTTAATTTTTTGTACTATTAAGCCTTTTGTCGCGTTCCGCGATTATTTTGCAGATTTTTAAGTATGGTTTTTTTAAATTCATAGTCTAGGGACTATAATACCGATTTAATGCACCAAATTTTGGTGCATAGTTTGCAAAAAAAAAAAAATTGCGAAAAAAAGTTTTTGATTGTGTGTTTTTATTAATTTTTTGGACGATAAAGACTTTTTTCGCGTTTCGCTATTATTTTGCAATTTTTTTTTTTATAATCTAGGGACTATAATACCCATTCCATAAAACAAAGTTCGGCGGCTAGGGGCAAAAAATAAGAAAAAATCCCAAAAAAAAATTTGCGAAAAAAATTGCGAAAGTGAAAATTTTGCATCAATATATTTGTTTGCAGAATGTTAATCGCTGATTGAGTTTTTTAATTAATTTTTTCTACCATTTTTTTAAACATAATAGCCGTTTTTTCTAATCACTTGGATTTAATAAATCCAAAAAGTATTTCTAAAAGTGCTCAACAGATGGGTTTAGATTTTTCCTATTTCAAAAAAATTTTCTGTCCGACACTTCTTTCACCCTAATTTTTAATACCGATTTCGATGATGGAGGATTCTACTTTAACTTTTAATTTATAATTATATTTTACATAAAACAGCGATAAACAGTCTGCCTTTTCAGTTTTATCACTTCAATTTATATTTTTACACAATTGAAAAATTCCATTGCAATATTTAATATTCAATAATTGGATTTAATTAAATTACTTACTGTAGAGTGAAAAATTGCCATTTCTATTTGAGCTATTTCTCCATGTCCAAGATGAAAAATATGTATTTGGTGAGGTGTAGTTTTTCTTTCTAAACATATTTCATAAAAAAATTTAAGAAAAACCTTTTATTTGTTAGTTTTTTCAATTTTTTTTGTTTCTCTTTTAATTTTTATTCTTAATTTTTTCTGACATTAAATTAATAGGCTGTTTCATATATTTGTGCTTTTATTGTGGATTTATTAAATCCAGCTTTTTTTTGGATTTAATAAATCCATTTTTTTTATGAAAAATTCTAAATCCAGGTGATTAAAAAACACACTAATTGTGCACATTTTTCTTTTTTGTTTAGATTTTTATTCTATTACACTGTGAGAGAAATGGTAGGGGTCAGTGATCGGAAAGGGTTCAAACTACCGGGGAAAGTTATATCGGTAAAAAAGAAGTTATACGTGTCCCGGCGTTTCGCTGGGTCATATCTAGGAATCGAGATATATCGATTTGACCTTTGGTGGTCTTTTTTTTGACATAACTCGAGAACCACTGGTCCGATTTTGCTCAAACAATTTTTTAAAAATTAAAAACTACAATTCCTTTAATCTGTTCACATAACGTTTTTCTATATACTCAACAGTTTTGCCGATAAAAATAAATGTATGAAGAAAAAAATATTTTTTGCCTAAAATATTAAAAAAAAGTAATAAACAAAAGGTTATTGATTTTTATGGTAGCGGTAACAAACATTTATTTTTACCGGCAAAACTGTTGAGTATATAGAAAAACGTTATATGAACAGATTAAAGGAATTGTAATTTTTAATTTTTTTAAAATAGTTTGAGCAAAATCGGACTAGTGGTTCTCGAGTTATGTCAAAAGAAAAAGATATATCTCGATTCCTAGGGGTGACCCAGCGAAACGCCGGGACACGTTTTTGACCGATATAACATTTCCCGTTGGTTTCATCCCATCCCGATTTTGACTGTCGCATAGTGTTATAAGGGATACCAATAATAAATTATATGAATTCCAACAAAAAAGGGTTAGAATTTGTCTATGTTTGTAGAAAGAATTTGACAATTCATGACACAACCTAAAAATCAATCACGAATACGTAGGGATTTATAAAATAACATTTTTTATTCCCCACGTTAGGTGAGTAAAGTGTAGGTGATGTGATGAACGCAGGTGATTTACAAAATTAAGCCATTAAATTAAAAATTAAAGATCGCAATAATTTTTTATTTAAATTTTGTAAATATTTTGAAAGTTTTACTCAGCAAAGCCAGACATATCTAAACAATATATAAAGTGTAACCATAGAGGTCCATTTCCGTTAGGGTGACTGCGCAACTCATGTAAACAATTCTGGAACAGGTTTACAGTGTAAACCACGACTCGAAGATTAGGAAATTCTTATGGAAGAACTATAGGCAGCACGAAATCCTTTTTGATGAAGTCTTTTCGTAAACTTACTTTCTTGTTAAAAATGCTGCAACCAATGCGGTCAACAAGTTGGACCTAATGTACAACAAGAAGTTACACCAAATCTGAAACAACATGTTGGATTCAAAGTGGTATAGCAAGTTGTGCACAACGGAAGCCAGCAGGCTAGACAAAATGAAGGAAGAAAGGTTGGGAAATACGGGGAATATCAAGTTGCACCAAATGGGCATCAGGAAGTGAGTTTTGTCGGAATATTAATATAACCTACGACATGGTTGAAAACTTTTCCCCTTTTAAGGTAGCAGGACAACATGTGGTCATTAAGGTGATTGACGTACATCTGGCGCATAAATATTTTCTTTATATGCGGCCCTATGCTACTTGTAGGAAAGGATATTTTTTGCTTACCCATTCTTTCTGCTTAAAGCATGGAACGACTCGTGGATGACATGGTTAAGGATCAAATCCTTAGCGAGCTGCATATATTCCAACAACACCCACTTAAAGGTGCTTTGAGTGGAAACCCCCATTCATGTGCTTGTCTACCACACATGATTTACATATTTATGCTCTAGTGTTGTTAATTGATATAGAGGGAGCATTTAGTTATGTTTTGACCGGTCCCTATAAAAGTTTGACATTGACTCTTGTAGACTGGCTCGGCCATATCGTCGCTGCGCCTAAGAAAATAGATATTTGTGGAAAAAAATTTTGTGAGGAGACCTACAAAACTGCTTTATTTCAGCCTTTCTCGAAACATTTTAGAAAGCATATTTTTACACATGTATAAACGAAACTCCAAACTTTCCATTTACAAATTAATTACTTCCAAAAGAGATTGCCAAGACACAAAATAAAGATATAATTTCGATGCCCCACAAATAGGCGCATCGACGATATGCTAGGGGATCGATGAATTAGCCGCCAGGGCAATAGCATTGGTATTAGAGAGAAAGTGTGCCGTGGGTGGAACTTAACAGAGTAGCATTCTTTCACCACTTCCATGGCTGACCATCATAAACAGTCTTCTAAGCATTTTAGCCAATAAGGGTTTCCAACCTGTCTGTTTGCAGACAGTGTGGAGATACTCTTAAGGGTACAAATCCTAGATGTCTGAGTGGGAGGGCTTCCAAAGCACTCAAATTGTCATAAAAATGGGCTAATCCGCGGGGATATAACGTGATCCCGAAAAAAGCTGAGATATGCCTTTTCACTCGGAAGACTAGTATCATTAGTTATGACGAGCCTCATTTTTCAGACAAACCATTAGGTTTCCGAAACGGTGAAGTAACCTGGGTTATTTTTAGACAAGAATTTATACTAGAAGCAACACCTCGAGAGCAAGATCACTAAGGCCACGGAGCGTGGGCCTCATGTAGAAAAACTATATGCTCTACATAGGGTTTTAACCTAAAAATGACACACTGGCTCTACACATGCATATTCAAATTTATCTCGACTTAATGGGCAGTAGTATGGTGGACATAAATACACAGAAAGTGCAATATTAGCCACTTTAGAAAATACATCGCCTATGCTGCTTATACATCAACAGTATCATCAGAATCACATCCACTAGGGCAGCGGTTCCCACTAAGGTTTGCTTCACGAACCCCTTGAGACATTTCTACTAGCTCACGGAACCCCAAACCAGTGTTGAGCGAGAGGTACTTTATAATTTATGGGGCGAAATTAATAAAAGCACCTGCTTATTTTAAATTATGGCCAATTTTAAGCAGGAATAAGGAAAAAAACATTTTTCAAATCAATATTTTGTTAAATAATTTAAAAATTATAAAAAAAATTGTTTTTTTTTAAATAACTTGCTTTATGTTTTTTGTCGGATCTCTTCGCGGACTTCCTGGAATTCTGCTACGGACCCCCATTTGGGAACCGTTGCATTAGGGCATTGAAGACAAAATTTTCTATAGATCCTATTAAGATTCGACTAAAATATTAGGCCCCCTTGGCTACGGCTGAATGCGACTGGTGAGTGGATTTGAGGCAATCGGAAAATCATTAGTTATGATGAGCCTCGTTTAGAAACAACATACTGAGAATAACACGAGTACAGGGACATAGCATTGTACATTCAAAAAAATAAGTTAGTAGAAAATTTTGTAAAACATCTTGTATATCAAGTGTACTAGTTTAAGCAATTTTTTTTTGCTGAAATTCCGTTTTCAGCAGAAGTTTTAGCTATATTTTTTTACCCTTAACTAATTTTGAACTAATGTGTTACTAATTAATTTTGCTACAAAAATTGTGCTGATAACCGCATTTATTGCGTGGACGACAACCAGATAGACAAGATGTAGATGTCGCAGCGTGTGTGGAGGTTGTGCAGACAACGGAAATTATAATTAAAAAAAAACATCTCTACACAATTTCTATATTTAAATTTTCAGCAAATAAATTAATTAAAGTAAAACTTCTCTAAACATTTTTTGAGTTTTTTTTCAGTCTACTAATATTCAGGAAAAATTTTTATTGATTTTAACAACCCAGGAAAATTTTTTACAATCGGTAGCCAACCACACCCATTCTACAACTGGTTCCACTGCAACTGATTCCATGGAACTGGTTCCGGATCCAGTTCCTGGGATCCTATATGGAAGGTGTGGGTGACGTAGAATCAGTTCCAGAACTAGTTCCAGAACTGATTCTAGAGCAACCGGTTCTACTTTGGAGCCATAGAAGGGGTTGCTTTTGGGACAATTTCAAACAAAAAGAATCGGTGTTAGAATCGACAGCAGAAGGGGTTGTGAATGAAAAGTAGCTATTGTACAACCGATTCTTTGGAACAGAAAATTTTCCTGGGAAGGATTTTTTTCTTTTTTTAATACAGTGTTGTTTTTTCAAACGTGCCATATAGACCAGTCGTGATTAATGTGCATTTTTATTAATTTTAATTTAGTAGGTTTAAGGTAAAGAAGAAGAATAAATGTTTTTTCTAAAAGTTATAAACACATTAATTTGCAATCAATTAAGTGTTAGCAAAACTTTTGCTGATATTACTAAAGGGTTTTTCAATGAGAGCGCTACAAAAGTTTTTTTTTAATAAAACAAAAACGGTTTTGGATATCAATGAAATTCTTTATTCGTGTGAAAGTACGTTCGATGCCATTATGTATGGAAATCGATCTCTTTTGCACGGCCACCACGAGCACGCTTGCAGAAGTCCAGACGCTGAACCCAATTTTCGAAGGTTTTCAAGCATAAATCGGCCGATATTCGTACGAAGTTCATCAATAGTCGCTGGCTTGTTGGCATAGACCATAGATTTGACGTAGCCCCACAGGAAATAGTCCAACGGCGTCAAATCGCACGACCGATGCTGCCAATCGACTGGACCATTTCGTGAGATAACACGTTCTCCAAACTTGGTTTGCAATAAATTGATTGTGACATTCGCTGTGTGGCTTGTGGCGCCTTCCTGTTGGAACCACATGTCCTCCAAGTCCATATCATCCAATTTGGGCCAAAATTATTCGGTTATCATTGAACGGTAGCGATTCCCATTCACAGTAACGTGCCGGTCTTGATCATCACGGAAGGAGTACGGCCCAATGACGCCGCCGGCCCATAAACCGCACCAAACCGTAATTTTTTCGGGATGCAATGATGACTCATGGAGTACGTGTGGATTGCTGTCTGACCAATAACGCATATTTTGTTTATTGACGAAGCCATTCATTATGACGACCATAAATTGGACGTAGCGCTCTTAACGTTGAGGCCACTGACTCCGAATTTCGGTAGTAAATTTTAATAATTTCGACTCATTGTTGGCTCGTATATCTTTCCATCATGAAATGGCAAACCTTACTGAAGAGAAATGTCAAAAGAGCGGCAAGAAATATGGCGTCGTTTGCTGTCCCTGTCTTTCTACTTTTGTAGCGTCCCTGTTGAAGAACCCTTTATTTTTTTTGGTAAAAATCAGTTTGCCGATTTTCAGCAAATACCTTTTGCTGAATTTACCAACTTTTTTGCAAGCAGACTGCTGACTTAAAATTTGCTATCAGAGAGAGTCCAAATGCTGCAAGATTCAATTAACGAATCCCGAGCAGGAAATTCGGTTGGAAGTCACTTTTTTGAGGGACAATTCTGACATCCATTTAGTATATTAAAATGTCTTTAGTTCGATACTAACCTTAGTAAAAAATGTATTTATTGCGATAACTTTTGCAAATGGAAACTGTTTTTAGTTAAGTGTTGTTTTTTCAAACTCGTCGTATAGACCAAATACAATTAATATTGCAATTAATATGTATTTATATTAATTCTAATTTAGTAGGTTTGAGGTTAGAAGAATAAACATTTTCTTCAAAAGTTATAAACACATTAAATTTGCAAATCAGACTACATCCAGTTTCTGCCTTTTTTTATGGACAGGCTATTTTCTTATTTCCTCTGTGTCACCTTTTCGCAAATGTTGCCACACTAACGTATGGTTTTTACGTACAAGTGCAGGCAATTTGTGTATATTGGAGACGGACAGCCAACAGGGCATTTTTTTATATTTTTGTTTTGCTTCAAATTTAGCAAGAACAGTTTTTAGAGGTAACCCCATAGTAAACTAAAAGTTGGACTTTGGGGACATCTTGGAAAGCTATGCTGCCATATAAAATTTTTGAAAAATCGCGATTTTAACGTATAGGCCGCTATAGATGAATAAGTTTTTTGTTGAAATATTTTCCTTTTGATTGCTTTTTTACTGAGCAATATTATTTATTAAGGCCGATTTTGCTTTCAGCGAATCCATATAAAACGCGAACAGTGGTTTTAATATCAAGTTCTATGCATCAAATTTTAAGCCAAAATATGAATACAGGTCCTGTGCCTACATTTAACCACAAAAAGATTATATTGATTGCATTTGAAAATTTTTGTATATAAAAAACTAAATGGAAAACCGCAAAACTTTAAAGACATTTAGCGGAAAATCTGTACCTTAGATGGTCACAGCTGTATTAACTTTCAAAAGTCAAGATTTTGTAATGTAGTGCTATTTTTCGGGAAATCCCAATAAAAAAGTAATAACAAAGAAACTATTTAAAGCTTTGCCAAATAATGGGTTTTATAACCCATCATTTGGCAAAGTTTTTGTACAATGGGTATGGCAGATAAAATTTTTTGTTATAACTTTTGTTTAGTAGATCTTCTATTATTCAGTTCTTCTATTACTTTCAAAAGCATATCATGGAAAAAAAATCGTAAAGAAATTCATTTGTCGCAAAAAGTTTGAGATGTTCAAAAATCAAGAACCTTTAAATTTAGATTTTGTGTGTAGGGAACCTAAAGTTCTACTCTGCAGTTTTATTTTTCTATATTTTCAATACATTAACTTATTTTTTCACCTGGTAGAAATGTAAAATATTAAATGAATAAAATTGGCCTTCGCTAATTCGTCTCTAGGTCTGTTTGTCTGTCCATTCATAACATTTATAATCTACTACTGAAACTTTTGGCGATTGTCGTATTTAGTTTTCGTTTTAAATTTCTGTTGTCTTTATCTGTTGTCCATGAAATACCACCCGTTCGTTGTATGCATAGATTTATCTTCATTTTTTTAGTTTTAATTTGCACTTTGCATAAATATATTTTTAAATAAAATAAATTTTTTATTCAATTTCAGACGTCACTAAAACTATTGGCGTAATTTTATTTTAATAGTATATTTTATATAGAGATTTTACGAATTCTGTTTAAATGTTTTTTATGCACAATATTGACAGTGTTTCTGTTGTATCAATGTAAATTTGAATGGTTGGTTTTTATGTGCATTTAATATGGTTTTTTGGGCATATTCATATTTTATGAGCATTTTTTCTTTTATCAGTAGTTTTATTTTATGACTTGTATTACACATCTCGATTTCTTTATAATTAAAAAAAATATATATATCTTATGAATCAGTTTCGATTAACAGTGAATATTTATAGCATTATTTTTAAGGCATGTTGCATTTATTTAAATTTTTTAATTGAAAATTTCCAATGGTTTCATAAAATAATGGATCACGTACTTTTTCTTATTAGTCACTCGATATTACTATAGTTGTACTTTATGTTTTCAAATTAAAAATTAAATTTAAAAATAACTAAAGAAATATTCATAATTTTACAATAAATAAAACAATTGTTTTATATTATTATCTACTTTTAAACAAATTGTAACTTTAGGCATTAAACTTGGAAAGGGTGTGTTATTTTTGCTCCATCCCAGCTTGTTGTTCCATGAGAGTTCAACATTCTGGAAAAATAGACATCCATATGTGTTATCGAACTTAAGTTTAAACACATTTTCAGTGGAACTTCGAAATACACCGTGCCCTCGCTTTGCCGATAAATTAAGTTCAAATTTACTTAGGGAAAACTTAATTTATGTCACATTTGCATTAGAAAAATCACATTAATGCATAAAAAAACTAATTTATTTACAAAAAAAAAATGTTTTCATATTGAACCCAATACTAGAAGTTTTCGTTTTTTTTAAGTTTTCGATTTGAAATTTGTATGGGATTTGACAATCGAAAACTAAATAAATTTGAAAACTACTAGTTTTGGATTCAGTATAAATGAGGTATAAGAGAAAATTAACAACCGGTTTGGCCAAGGAAGTTACGAGTACAATAAATAAATTTATTATACTTGTATTCCATTATTCCAAATTAGAATGATATGGAATGAAATGGGCAGCGAGTTGAGTTGGAACAAGTAACATCTGAAACTATTGGGTACACAAGTAAATAATGTCGATTTGGACAACATATGGCATAACTGTCACATATGGTTTGTGTAAATAATAACAAATATGGTATTTTGGTGGTAAACATCTGTCATTATAATTCAGTATTCGATAGACGCCAAAGTGTAAACACACATTTCTTCAATCGCTATAATAATGTCGAATTTTGTGCCTAAAAAAGATGTTTTGTCTGATAACCTTCTTTCATTTGAAGAAAACGGCTGCTGAAAGTTATCGATTGTTGGTAGAAGCTTACGGTCAACATGCACCCAACTCCAAAAACTTGTGAACGAGGGTTTGCGCGATTCAAAAGTGGTGATTTCGACACAGAAGACAAGGAGAGGCCTGGTTAGCCGAAAAAGTTTGAAGATGAGGAATTGGAAGCATTACTCCACGAAGATTGTTGTCAAACGCAAGAAGAACTTGCATTCTCATTGGGAGTCACACAACAAGCCTTTTCCCTACGTTTAAAAGCATTGGGATTCATTCAAAAGCAAGGAAATTGGGTTCCATATGAATTGAAGCCGAGAGACGTTGAAAGGCGAGTTTACATGTCGGAAATGCTCCTTGAGTGCTACAAAAAGAAGTCGTTTTGGCATCGCATTGTTACTATTGATGAAAAATGGATATATTACGATAACCCCAAGCGCAAAAAGTCATATATAAAGCCCGGCCAACCAGCCAAATCAACGCCGAAGCCGAATATCCATGGCGCCAAGGTAATGCTCTGTATTTGGTGGGATAAGAAGGGTGTTTTGTATTATGAGCTGTTGAAATCCGGTCAGGCAATCACAGGGGAACTGTACCGAATACATTTGATTCGTTTGAAGAGAGAAATCAACGAAAAACTACCAGAATAGGCGACCATCATGACAACGCTCGGCCACATGTTGCAAGACCGGTCAAAACCTATTTGGAAAACAGTGGATGGGAAGTTTTGGCTCACCCGCCTTATAGCCCAGACCTTGTCCCTTCTGACTACCATTTGTTTCGATCGATGCAGAAAGCCCTTCACGACCTCATTTAGTAACATCATCATTAAGACATATGATGCCAATAAAATATCTTAAAAGTAGATTTTGTAATAGTTTTTTCGATCTCCAGAAAATCTATTAAAAACACATGTGACATTTTGCAGGCCGGTCGACGATAAGTAACTATGTCATATGGAAACGTGTACTCCCTAATTTTCAAAAAAAAAAAAAAAAACTAAAGGAATCCGTTCCAAATTTGTTTCGAAAAATTGTTCACTTGCTTTGCTTAATTAAAGAATTTTTGATGAATGTTGAAAACAGTTTCTTTAATACGAATATCTAATTAAAAAAAAAATTAATTGGTTTATTTGGCTCAAAAGTCTGCTGTTTGCAAAAATATTGATTGACTGCAAAAAACAATTGTTTTTAATTAAATACGAAGCTTCGTTGCAAGTTTTGTTTTTTTTTTGTTTAAAAAATTATAATATGCATTTCGTTTTGCCACATTCGTCATAAACAAAATAGTGGTATTCATCTAACTGCATTTATGCCTTCGTAAACCGTGTATTTTTGTAATCGCATATTTTTGCAACTTTACCTGTTTATTTAAATGAACGCACCTTTTAAAATTATTCACATTTCAATTATGCATTTAGCCACTTTTTTAATCTTTTCATAAATTAAACACTGAATTTTTTAAATTTGTATCATTTAAAAACAAATAAAACAGAAAATAAAAAACAACACACACAATAATAGTAAATAATTTTATTTTTGACAATATTCAAATGTGTGTATAAATACGAAAAAGTTTACACATAAAAATGTAAGCGTATATTTACGAAGGCTCGTAAAGTAGTTTTGACATTAATCGAGTAAACTTACAACATACATATGCACAGTATACGAGGCGTAAATACTTTAAATGAAAACCTTTAATATTTTATGTAATAGAATAAATATTTCAAAACATTTCCGATGCTTGTATAATTTATTGACTATTACAAAATGTATGATAGTGGGCCACTTGATACTCTGCCAAATTGCAATGAGAATTGTACAATGTTTGTTGTAAGACACCCGCATTAAATAAATGAAATGAAATAAAAATTAAATGAAATGTGATGTGATGTCTAGCATCAATAACAGGAACATAGACAGTTGAATCATATTATTAATTATATTTTTCGAAAACTTTTATGTTTTGTTTTTGTTCGTTTCATATAACCAGCTAATACATATTAAAACAAATTAATTTCCGCTTGAAAATAATATTAAAGTTCATTTTGAAAACTTAAAAAACCTAGAATATATTATTTAATATATGTAGGTAAATTAATAAATTAACAATAAGATTAGGTAATTAAATTGTTATAAATAAAATAATTTTGAATATATTTATGGTCGTTTATTTACTAATAATATG
Organism: Leucophora obtusa; assembly: GCA_949987735.1. Taxonomy (NCBI): domain Eukaryota; kingdom Metazoa; phylum Arthropoda; class Insecta; order Diptera; family Anthomyiidae; genus Leucophora; species Leucophora obtusa. Next base: position 113,262,660 of record OX465295.1, on the reverse strand, counting down.
GCAATTATGCAAATTTTAAAGAGCTATAAATATTAACAAAAAAAAATATTAGGTCAGAAATTATTACCTTATTAGAACAATGCCCGATCAAAATAAATTAATAAATCTAGCATATATGTATGTATAAAACAAATAACCCCATATGGGTATTCGCGACCCCTTGGTAGTCCGTAGCTGCATTCTAGGGCGTCTGCGAAGCGTTCCGAAAAAATACTTCAAAAACAAGACTTTTTTAAATTTCATACAGGTAAACTACAGAGAATAAAAATTGAAAAATTAAAATTTAATTAAAATTTATAACTGCAATGTGAAAAATCAGCTTGTGAAAAAATGTCGAATAATGAAATTAAAACTTTTCAGGAAATTTGTAGTTAAAAAATAAACTCTAATTTAATTCCTGGTCATATTTTTAAGACTTTTCAGAATCGGACGATGTTTTTCGTAAAATTGAACCACCATTCATTGACCTTTTTAGAAAAAGTTTTTCTAAATTCCATTGATCCTAAGATTAAAAAACATCAGAGTCAAAGTATGTATGTAGGTACCACCTGCAACTGTAGTTTAGGAAAGAACAATATGAATTCAGGAAACACAATCAGAGAAAAAATTTTAACACAGCTAAATTAATGGAAATTTAGAAAACATCATTTGATATTCAGAATATTTTGTAATTCAGAAAAAATAAATTTAAATTCATATTCTGAATCGACTGAAATTAAGAAAAGGTCAATTGAGAATAAGAAAATGTCTCTTAAAATTCAGAAATCATTTGGTGTTTCCATTCCTATGAAGTTTTCTGAGATTTAGAGATTTTTTATGCCTTTATATTTATGTTTTTAATATGAACTACAGATATGCTTACATCAGTGCAGGGGCATCACCAAAAACAAAAGTTATAACGACATCGTTATCACTAGATGGCACTTTGTTCAAAAAATTGACAATTTTCTTTTTTTATTTAAATTGAAATAATAACAAACAAAAAAGCAAATAAAAAAAAGGAATTCTCAAATTTTATTATTTGAACATATTTTGCGCAGTTTTCAACAATTTTTGAGTTTCTAAATATAGGCTCAGCTGATACTAAAGTGATACCAAATAGTTGCTCAGGTGATACTAAATTTCAGCGCCCCCTACCGGTGAGTAGTGTAAGTTTTGATTTCCTATCTCTATAATTAATAGTCTCTGCATCAGTGAGCATATCTGTAGCTCAAAACACATGTATTGAAAATTTCATATTCCACGGAAGGGACACTTCAAGCTCTTTTTTCTTAGTTCGTATTGAAATAGAAAAGTATATATTAAAAATAACCAATATATCCACAACTGCAAAAGGTGTGTCTGTGGAATTTACTAAAAATGACAGTTAAAACAAAAAATTACTATTAAAAAACAACTAACAAATTAGGTAAAAATAACTTACAAAGTAATCAAAATAACTGAACAAATTTTTATTACAAAAATTTTGAAACAACTAATAAAATTGGCAAAACCTACTGCTTTTGCAGTTAGTTTTTTTGTTTTTGGTACTGGGCCAATATAAAATAACCCGAAAAAACGAAAAACTTGGCCAATTTTTACCATATTTTTTAATATTTAAATATAAGATTCGGCAGCTAAAAAAAATACGCGTCCTTTAAATTTTTCTCCTCAGTTATTTTATATTTTATATTTTAACTACAACTGTTATTTTTAACCAAGTGTAATTACAGTGAATTCTTTTTTGATTGTAATTGAAGTTTATCTAACCGACATAATTCTCCGAGTGTAACCAAAATGCTACAAATGGCTAAATGCTGTCTGTTAGATACGATTGTACAATGTAAGCCTATTTTACAAATATTGATTCTTAAATAAAAAGTAATTGATTACAATTCTAAACACACTACAACAAATTAAGAAAAATTTATTTCATCTTGGGTTACATGACATTTCTAATATACTTTGGGACGCAAATACGAAGATGGCGTTAAAATAATGGATGTTAACCGAAATGATGCGGTTATCGCATTGTGGGCCAGGATCGCCGTTTTTTGGCCAAAAGTAATATTCAGGTAAAGGGAAAATATGTTTATATATTCAAAAACTAGGATTGTTGAATATTTTGTGAGTGAAATATTGTATCATTGTGGTTACACGCTTTTAGTTGGCGAGAGTTCAAAATCAAAGTTTCTTAACTTTGTGATATTTTTAATTTTATAATGATACAATGAAAAAATCATAAATAAACAATAAGTTGTTCCAAAAACAATCACAAATTATAAAACTGAAACTAGTTCTCAAAAGAAAAATAGAAACCTGTTAAGTATTTACGAAAAAAGTAACAAAATTATTAATTTTACCTCAAAAATGTGGGCTTTTTGGAAATCCTAAATTTTCAAAATAAAAGCTACAAAATGTTCCAAGAGATATTTGAAAAACTTGAATGCCAATATGTTCCATAAGATGTCTTCTACCTAGGTTTTTGCGACCGTTCATAAACTTTCTAGATTTTGGCCTTTAACTGAAAAAGTACCTTCAGATCTCGCTGATTTCCAACATTCCAGAGTTTTAGTAAAAACTAAAAAATAGCACTAAAAATTACCTTAAATGAAGGTTCTGGTTTTCTTACACAGACTAGCCCCCTAAAGTCCAGGTTTGTGGGACATTTGAGTGCCAATTCTGAATAAGTACGAAATTAACTTATTTCTGGCATTGAAGTTAAATTTTCAACTTTGATGTCTTCAGAGATTTATAGTCGAATTTCATGACAAATATTTTTGCGAAACATTTTAACCCTCTAACTCTTCAACTTATGGGTCTTTTTTGACACTTTTTAAAAAAAGCCAAAACAGACCCTTTAATTGCAGAGTTAGAGGATTAAAATGTTCCACAAAAATATCCCTCGTAGTGTTTTACATAAGTTCGCAAAACATATCCTATACCTAAAATGTAAGATTCACATGGTTTCCTTTGCCGATTCACAATAAACATTTTCAAAAGAGGTGAAATTTTAACCCCCTAAAAACATAGGGCCAGACGAAAACTTTTAAAACGCCGATACACTTATATTTTTCTTTGGTCCCTCTACCAGAATTAGTTCTCATCAGAACCTTTTTTTTTACAGTGTAATTTATTTTCCAACACATAACAATTTTAAATTTATGTCCGCCATATTGGAATTTTTAAAATTTGATTTCAGATTCGTAATCTGCTACCCAAAAACTTCGCCTGGTAGAAATTTGAAGTAAATCAGGCGACATAAGAAATTTAAAGAAAAAATTATTTGTCGCCATATTGGATCCGCCATTTTGAATTTCAAAATTTTAATTTCAGATTTTTAATCAGCGGATCCTAGACCTATATAATTGATTATTTTAAGTCCAATATAATAAAAAGTAAAAATTAATGGCCGCCATCTTGGATCTGCCATTTTGAATTTTATATCTTTTATTACAGATTCGTGATCAGCAACGACCAGACCTCCCTTTGTGTTATCTTTTAGTCTCATATACTCAATATTCTAGTTTTGGCCAAAATTCTATGATACTGGCCCACTGTGTATCGGTAAGGGTAACGCTATTTGAGATTAAAATTAACGCTATTTCATTTATTTCGTTATCGGTATTTTAAGTATAACAGTTTTGCAGTTATTTCGGTAATGAAATTTTAAGGATAACGGTACTTCGCTTATTTCGGTAATGGCATTTTAACCGAAATAACCGATTTTGGTGCAAACTGCAATTTTTTCGCCAAAGTCCAACTAAAATAAAAACAAAACAAATAAATCAACGTAACCCAGTGTAGAAACGGTAGTGACATATCATTATTTTTTGGACTATCAGTTATGACACCGACTTACTTTCTGCATTATTTTAAAACACATAATAATGAGTTTCTGATAATAACTTATTTTTATCATTATTTCAAATTGAAAGTAATTTTCTAGATTTTTGTGTACATTTTTTGAAATCTATTTTTAGACTCAATATTTTTTCAACACTGGTAAGGATATATGTAACCACATATTTTTTCATTTTTTGTAAGCTGACTTGTATGCAGCTTACTCGCCAACATTTATGTTTTTATCTATCAAATATTACATGCCGAGACAGCTCAGATGGTAGAGCTATTGACTGGGCAACCTGGAGTCCCGGGTTCGATTCCTGAACTAGAAAATTTTAATTAAAAATAAATTTTACAATGAATGTTATTTTTGTTCGGTTTAAGATCAAATATTACAAATTCTAAATAGAATTTACAATAAAAGAATATTACATTATAAATATTTTTTTTTTGAAAATTAATTTTTTGACTCATTCTTTTTGTCAGTACTGGCAAGCATACACTGAAAATATTATTACAGTAACTGACTGTAGTTTATTTAAAAAGTTATCCGTACCCAGCAAAATATTGGTAATGACACCTCATTACTATCTGCATTACCAAAAATCATATATCATTACCTTTTGCATTATTTTATAATATAAAATAATGAATTCCTAATAACGGCCTATTGTATTCATTGTTTCTAAATATAAAATAATGACTTACTCGTAATAGTTTAAATAAGTACTTTTTACACAGTTTAATTTTATACATTTTTATTTATTATATGCAAATATGTTTTATGTTTAAATTTTTATGGCGAGTCCTAAAATTACACACTAGAGAAAACTTAAATTTTTCTGAATGTATTTCCTTAAGCTAATAGTATTTGCTTAACTCCTTATTTTTAAGAATCAAGTAAGCAATCAGATAACCACTTATAATTCAACTTTTTGTAAGCATGTGTGTAAACACTTATTATTCAAAATCTCATAACTACTTATTTCTCATTTTTTCGTAAGCGAGCGGGTAAGTGTGACTACTTATAAAAACGACCACGCCAAACAAAAATAATGAGTTTAGACGCCAAAAAATAAGTTGTGCGGAGCTATGAATTTCTATTATATAACCACTTATTTGGTAATGAAAGATTTTGCTGGGTACTTTTATTTTTAAATGGTTATACAGTTAAAATACAAAGAAATATATTTTTTAACTGTTTTTGTCGTTTATTTAAAAAATAAATTAAATATAAATACGGATTTTCTGTTACAATTAATATTTTCATTTAAAATGTTTTTTAAAAAAAAGAATTCGTTCTCGATTTCTAGGACAGTTAGAAAAACGAAATAAACTAAATATCATTTATTCTTACGGATTTTGTTGTTAATTTTTTAAAATTTAAAAAAACGAAATAAATGAAAAATCATTATTTTTTAGGGATTTTGTAGTTTATTTATTAATATTTAAAAATAAATGAAAAGTTCTTTTGATTTAAATGAAAAGTTAGTAGACCGGTTTTCAAGTGATTTTTCATTTATTTTAAATTACATTTTCAGTTAATTTAAATTAACTGAAAATTATTTTGAGTGTATAGATAACGACATATTTTTAGATTTTTCGTATGCTGATGTGTAAGCTTAACTCATTATTTTTCGCGACATCGCCATACAAAGGTAATAATAAATGTAATAACAAAAGTAACTACACAGGAAAATTTTCTGTTCCAAAGAATCGGTTGTACAATAGCTACCCAGGAAAATTTTCTGTTCCAAAGAATCGGTTGTACAATAGCTACCCAGGAAAATTTTCTGTTCCAAAGAATCGGTTGTACAATAGCTGCTTTTTATTCACAACCCCTTCTACTGTCGATTCTAACACCGATTCTTTTTGTTTGAAATTGTCCCAAAAGCAACCCCTTCTATAGCTCCAAAGTGGAACCGGTTGCTCTAGAATCAGTTCTGGAACTAGTTCTGGAACTGATTCTACGTCACCCACACCTTCCATATAGGATCCCCGGAACTGGTTCCGGAACCAGTTCCATGGAATCGGTTGCGGTGGAACCAGTTGTAGAATGGGTGTGGTTGGCTACCGGTTGTAAAAAATTTTCCTGGGTACTTTTCATTCACAACCCCTTCTACTGTCGATTCTTCTATGGCTCCAAAGTGGAACCGGTTGCTCTAGAATCAGTTCTGGAACTAGTTCTGGAACTGATTCTACGTCACCCACACCTTCCATATAGGATCCCAGGAACTGGTTCCGGAACCAGTTCCATGGAATCGGTTGCAGTGGAACCAGTTGTAGAATGGTGTCGTTGGCTACCGATTGTAAAAAATTTTCCTGGGTAGTTACCATTACCAGGTATATATTTACATAACCACGTATCTGTTAATGATTTTCTACACTGGAAATTTATGTAAAATACTCAATGACCACTACCCTTTACCAAAAGCAGAGAATTAAAAATAACGGTAACGGTATTTTAATGTTAGCAGTATTTCATTTATTTCGGTAACGGTATTTTAAGGGCATCGATATTTCGGTATCGGCATTTTAAGGATAACTGTATTTCAGTTATTTCGGTAACGGTATTTTAAGGTTAGCGGTAGTGCGTTGAAAAGGGTTTTGAATCGATAACAGTATTTTGGCTATATTGCCTGCCATCCCTGGTTAGAGTTTAAAAGTTAGCTATAGTTTAAGAAATATTTGCAAAACAGTTCTTATTGGAAAAATAAACTTATTGCAAAACATTTTGCAAGAAAATATAAAACCAAAAATCAGAACGATATTTTATGCAACATTCAAATTGTAATTAAATTAATGGGAATATTTTCCATTAATTTAATTACACATAAAGAAGGTGCAATATTTAATATTCTCTATAATTGTGTTTAAAATAATAATTTCCCTTATAAGGCTTAGAATTTTGATTTGTGCCTTTAGTAAACATGTTGTTTAATTTGGAAATGAATTGCCTACTCTCTTTCTTAATTTTAATAAAAAATTTACTAAATTTATAAAAGTTGATATTTTGCGTACTTGCAGCCAGGGTTACCGTTGTGCGACTAAAGTTGCAATTTGCAACCTTTTTGACAGCCTTTGACTTTATGTGCGACTTTTTCAAACTAGTGTAATTTTGCCACTTTTACTAACTTTGTGCGACTTTTTCCCCCTTTTTTGTAAAGTCCGTAATACAAACACACATTCTGATCTCATCTGGCACCTTATATAATTATATAGAATGATATTTAATTAGATCTAAACAGATCAGGTCAGATCTAACCTTTTTCACACGCGTATACTAAATTTTAGCAAGATGCTAAATATATGGACAATTTAAGTAAAAAATTTAGGCTAAATTCAAGAGAAATTTTACTTGGTGCAAAAAACTTCTAGTAAAATAAAATGTGGATTTTTGGACACTCCGGATCCGACCCAAAATATCACCATATTGAGAGTATAGATTCCCAGTGTAGAACCGGTAAAGACATATCATTATTTTTTTGACTACCAGTAATGACACCCACTTACCTTCTGCATTAGTTTAAAACATATTATAATGAGTTACTGATAATGAATTATTTTTATCATTATTTCAAATAGAAAATAATTTTCTAGATTTTTTTAAAATTTTTTGAAATCTATTTTTAGACTCAATATTTTTTAAACACTGGTAAGGATATATGTAACCACATATTTTTGATTTTTTGTATGTTGGCGAGTAAGCTTACTTGTGTGCGGCAGGTCAATTATGTTTTTATCTATTAAATATTACATGTCGATATATCTCAGATGGTAGAGCTATTGACTGGCAATCTGTAGACCCAGATTCGATTCCCGCACCAGCAAATTTTATTAAAAAAAAAAAAAAAATAAGAAATATTTTTTTATATAATTTATTTTTTTGAAAATCTATTTTTAGACTGAGTATTTTTGTCAGTACTGGTAAGCACATAGGTAACGATATATTTTTTGATTTTTCGTATGCTGGTGTGTAACCATAACTCATTATTTTTCGCGACATCGCCATATAAATGTAATAAGAAATGTAATAACAAAAGTAACTAGTTACCGTTACCAAGTATGTAGTTACATAACCACATATCTGGTATTGATTTTCTACACTGGGTTATAAAGACACATTTGCACGCGAGAAAAAACTACTGGAGACATAGCAAAATACACTTCGAAATAGCTCTATTGTGAATGATTTAAGCAAATTATGTGTGTTTTTGCTCTATCTCTAGAAGTTTTCTCTCGTATGTGAATATAGTTTAAGGAGAAATTTATAGGTACGAATTTTTGGCCACTGTGCTGTATCTCGCTTATCTTCCGAGAAATAAGGTATTTTCAGATTATGAAATTAAAAATATGGGAAATAGCGCCACCCATATGTGACCCTAATAGCAGAGACAGAAAAATATAATGAAGGAATTCACAGTTTAAGTGCTAATGTGCTATCGTTTTAAAATAGTAAGATTTTTGAAGTTTAGTCCATAGAAAATTGTCAAATTTACGACAAATGCTTATTTAATACTTAACATAGTGCGCACTGTAAGTTCCATCAATGATTTAAAACCAAATATTATTTAAATTAACTGGCAAAATTTTAAAATTAAGAAACACAAATTACTAAAAATTGGCTTTCAAAATTAGTTTAAATACGAATGAAATTAATAGTTATGCAAATTTGGAATAATAAATTTTTCGATGGATTTCTTATTTTTTTTTTTTTTTTTAATTGTTAATATCTTTTGTGTGCTACTTTTTTTTTGAAAAACAACTTTTTTGTGCGACTTTATTTTGAAAAAACGACTTTTTGTGCTACTTTTTCAAAATTCTCAGCGGTAAACCTGCTTGCAACAAATCTTAGTTACAAAATTCAAATAAAACCATTGAAATATTTAATACACATACTTTTAATCAATACCAACCAGGGACCGAAAATAACAGTTATTTTTGAATTTTTAAACAAAAAAAGCACATATAACCAAATATCGGAGAACTGGATCAAGTACATCATAATGATCCTTGTGTCCTAGTCTTCCAAAAAATGCATTGCTTTTTAAATTTTTGACTTATATTTTTGTTGAGCAAAAATAAAAGTTATTTTTTAACTTTTATTTTTTCCAGCAAATATAAAAGTTATTTTTGACTTTTATTTTTTTCGAGCAGAAATAAAAGTTATTTTTTGATTTTTATTTTTTTGAGCATGTCCGATGCATTTTTAGTGCTGTACTATGAGTTTAGAAAAATTAAACAAAATCCAAAAAAATTAAAAAAAAGTTTTTTACCTCTAAAATTTCAACGAAATGAAAGCGACTCTTTACTACTTAATAAAAAAAATAAATACTTTTTTTGTTGAAAATATTACTCCTGTTTTGATTTTATTATTATTTGATTTAAAAAAAAAGTTAATATATAGTAAATAAACATCAGTATTCAAATATAAAAACTTGAACTTGACTCTCTAAACAAAACTACAGAAAAAAATAAAATTTAATTTGTGTGTTTCTTTTAAACAAAAATGAAGAGATAAGAATACTTTTTAGCAACATACATATAATCTCTTTCAACAAGAGGACGAAATAATGTTTATAAACAAGTTACTAAGAAACAGGAAGACTACAGAGAAACTTTTTTAAGAGATAAAAAAATTAACCCATAATGGGCACACTTTACAGACGGAAAAATTGCGTATTTTTTTTCAAGAGGTTACAGTTTGTAACGAATCTAAAAGAAATTTTCATATATTTAGTTAGAATATTCTTCTACCTCAAGTCCAAATTCTATTATGATATTGTCATATTAGATTTTATTTGGTGTTTCAAAAAAGGGTTGATCATTTTCATGATAGACAATACAATTGTTTCGTAGACATCACTCTACTCTTCAGTTGTCCGCAATAAGAAAATGATAACTTTCTTACTCAAACCGAGACATTACATAAGGTACAAAAAATCAACGGGACGAGAATTTTGTACCTTCGTATATGAACTGTCTGATTTGGTAAAACCAGCTATAAATCAACTCCTTTTTGAAAGCAACAATTTCATAAAAGTACTCTTTGGGTACTATTTATATGTATGTTCGTTATCAATACATTTTGTAAAAACAACTAACTTTAAACTCAAAACAAAATAAATATTTGAATGAGATTTTAGCCGTGGTATGCTTATTTTCAATATTTATCTTAATTTTTGCATTAAAAATACAAAAATTGTTTTTTTGGACTTTCTATATTTTCATATATTTAGTTAGAATATTCTTCTACCTCAAGTCCAAATTCTAATATGATATTGTCATATTAGATTTTATTTGTTGTTTCAAAAAAAGGGTTGATCATTTTCATGATAGACAATACAATTGTTTTTTTTTTTTTTTAACTTTCAATAAATGAAATGAAATTTTACCCTCGATTTAAGTTGATCTGAAGATTTTTAAAATTAGTGTTATTTTTGTTCGGTTTAAGATCAAATATGGAAAATTCCAAATATAATTCACAATTTATTTTACAACAAATATGAAAAAACTTTCCATTAATTCAATGAAAAGTTTCAATGGACGAGTTCTAATGAAACTTCATTGGTTAAATGCGAAAATTCATTAATATCATGCATATAATTCTCTCAGTGTGACATTTTGGACCACTTTTTTGTAAAATTTGGTTTTAAATTTTTTGCTGCTGTTATTTCACCAGAGTTCTTTGTTGCACTCTTATCTGGAACTTTTTGAATTTCAGACGTTTACATAACTATATTGGCTTTCACTTTTCGTCAGAGCAGGAAAATATACTGCACCCAACATAAATGGTACTCCCAAGCAACACATACCCTATCTAACGTTTTAGCGGTTGTATATTTGTACACAAACCGACTAAACTACACTACAATTGCCAAATGATAAACGCAAATGATCATCATCCTCGTCGTAGTTGTGGATTTTCTAAAATGCACGACCCGAATACGGTTCTTTTCTTGTGGAAACACCGTAAGGTGTTTCATTTGACAACTGAAGATTAAGTTGCAGATGTTGTTTTGCTTTGTATTAAGAAAAACATATATGAGGGAATATGAATTATCCGCTGCAACCAACTTTACCTGAACTGCTCCTGAACACTTTTTATGAAAGAGGAACTGTTTCATGAAAATATATGGTGGTAAGTTGTAAATAATTTACTTTTAAAGAAATTATACTTACTCGTATTTGAATACTATTTCGAAGAAACGGTACCAAATTGAGAATATTTAATGAATTACGTTTTCAAAGAAAGAGTACTACAAAAAAGAAAGTACACTTTCTTTCGTAATAAATGAAAAGAAGTACCTTTTCTTTAAAACATATTTTAAGGAATATTAAAATAAGTTTAGTTTCTGATGAAATACTATTGAATACTATTTCGAAGAAATGGTTGCGTTGTTCTGTATAATAGTACAGAAGAACGCAACCATTCTTTTAAAGCAAGAGTAGTAAAAAATACAATTTATTAAAAAAGATTGTTTCTTCATTCAGTACTTACTTGTCTTTTAAAGAAAGAATATGTTCGTTTGGTTTATTTTTCTTTAACGAAAGGGTACTTTATAAATTGTCTTTCTTAAAGAGAAGTTGTACTTCTTTGCGTTCTATTTTCGTTAAGGAAATGCTACTTCATTTTTAATAATTCATTATTTGAAAAGTTACTTCTTTTAGTAGCTTTTTTGTTCTCTTTTTTTTTAGAGAGATATGATAATTCTTTAGATAACCCTTACCTGGAAATAACTGTTTTTTTTGTATTTTCTAATGTATTACCAGAGATGGGCCAAAATGATCACCATTTTTAGTAATGTTTGTTTTTCATTACACAGAAAGAATTTACAAAATTCTAATTAAATTTTTAAACACCTTTCTCATACCAAATTTGTAAATACAAAAAAAAACTTTTTAAAAAGGCACCAACAAAGAAATTTGTAAATCCAAAAAAAAAAAAAATTATGTTTTTCGTAACTTTGAATTTTTATTTTTAAACAATTTTTTTATGAAAGATAACAATATACAAACGAGTTACAAATATTTCAAACAAAAAAATTGTTAGAAATAAAATTTCAATTTAAAAGAAAATATGATTGCTTCTACAAATTCCCATTGTTGGTGCCTACTCTTTTTTCTGTGTATCATTGCGTTAAAAAATGTTAATGGATATTTTTTTTTAATTTTCATTTCTTTTGTAAATTAAAATGACCCTTTTCTAATGTTTATTACCTGTACCTAATGTTTACACATTTATGAACCAGATTTTTTATTTCCATATTTTTTTTAAGTTTTGATTTTAAAAACATGAGGTTTAGAAATACGTAACTACATTTTTTTTACTTCATAATCCGAGGACTATACTATCCATATCTTATACAAGTCGCTAGTTATAAAAAATCGCCAAAAAAGAAAGTTAAAAAAAGGAAAATTTTTTCATGAATATATTTGTTTGCAGAATGTTAATAGCTGATTTTTTAAATTAAATTTTTGTACCATAAAGTCTTCTTTCGCGTTCCGCCATTATTTTGCCATTTTTTAAGTGTGGTTTTTTAAAATTCATAATCAGGGATAATACCCATTTAAATCAAGAAAGTTTGGAGGCTAGTAAAAAAAATCACGAAAAAGAATTTGCAAAAAGGAAAATCTTTGCATCAATATATTTGTTTGCAGAATGTAATTCTCTGATTAAGTTTTTTGATTGAATTTTTCACCATAGTCTTTTTTCGCGTTCTGCACAAATTTTGCAATTTGATGAGTGCATTTTTTTAAATTTATAATATATGGATTTAATACCCATTTCATACAATAAAGAAATATTTGTTCGCAGAATGTAAATCGCTAATTACATTTTTTAATTAGTTTTTTTTTTACCATAAAGCCTTTTTTCGAGTTTCGTGATTATTTTGCAGTTTTTTCAGTGCGGTTTTTTTAAATTCATAGTCTAGGAATTATAACACCTAATTTATTTGCAAAAAAAACTAATCGAAAAAAAATTTACAAATGGAAAATTTTGGCATCGATTTGATTGCAGAATGTAAATCGCTCATCAAGTTTTTTAATTGATTTTTTCTACCATAAAGTCTTTTTTTACGTTCCGCCATAAATTTGCAAATTGTTAACTGCGGTTTTTTTTAATTTGTAATCTAAAATTTTCCTAATGAAAATTTTTAAATGTAGAACAAAAAAAAACGTTTTTTACATCATTGTGTAAAAGCAATGGTAATGAAATTTAATTTATCCACCTAGTGTACAAAAATGGAATAGATTTTTGTTTTTACTACCATTGCTTAAATGTAATGAAAATTATAAAAACTTTTCATTAAATGTAATGAAAATAAAAGTAATGAAAACTTTTTTCATTGCAATTTAATTTTTCAACCCTTTCGACCCCAACTTTAAATGGCTGGGAATTTTCCGACCAAACTTCGTGTAAATGTTGATCTATACCAGATAAATATTTTTTACTACTTTTATGGCTTTGCAAAAAAAAAAAAACAGAAAAACAGCTCTCAAATGAACACTATCAAAGCCTGCTATATGAAATTTATACGCAGGCATTGTGGAACTGCACTGCTACTGAGTAAAAAAAATCGTTATAAAAAAAATAAATATAACGGGAGTTATAGGCACATAACAACGAAGTTGCTTGTAGGCAACTTTGGGGTCGAAAGGGTTAATGATAATTGATTTTCTTTTTAATTTCCATTTTACAGACTTACTGAAAATGAAAATGCGCAATGGTCTTTACAAAGTAATTAATTACTCCCATCTTTGTGTAGTACCATCCCTACGGGAAATTTTAACAAACTGTCACCGTACTGGCCCCTTTATATGAAATTGGGAAATTTAGGGAAATTGTCCCCTTGTGACATTTCACAAGACAAATCCTAGGACAGGTTACTGAACTCTCATAAAAAACAAAGTTCAGGGACCTGTCCTGGGATTTGTCTTGTGACATGTCACAAGGGGTCAATTTCCCCTCCTATGACAACGCCATGTAAAAGTGACCAGTCTATTTCATATAAAGGGGCCAGTTCGATGACAGTTTGTTAAAATTTCCCGTGGATATTTATGTAATACAAGATTTATGTAAATTATTTATAAGACTTTCAATTATAATGTATATTTCTCAACAATATTTAATATTATAAGAATAAATGTATAAAAATTCGGAATATGCGTTCTTTACTTCAAAAAATATTATAGGATTTTAGATAAATTAATAGAAAATATCGGTTGTGACAACCCCGTTGTTTAATAAATTCGGTTGCCACAACTTCTGAATAGGGTTGCTACAATTGAATTCGGTTGTCACAACCCCACAATTCGGATGCCACAACCGAATTCGGTTGCCACAACCCCACAATTCGGTCGCCACAACCGAATTCGGTTGCCACAACCTCTAAAATTCGGCTTCACCAACCAAATTCGGTTGCAGCAACCTCAAAATTCGGTTGTGACAACCCCATTAATGGGGTTGCGGTAACCTCGTAAATTCGGTTGGAACCAAATTCGGTTGGGACAACCAATTTTTTGGCTGGGTGCACAAACACTAATTGGATAGATAGCGTATGTGACTGTTCTATAAGGAATGTGTTTGTGTAATGTGTTCGACGATGTGCCGTTTGAAACTCTAAAGTCCAGTTCATTAGAGTTTATTTTCCTACACTGCTTTTCGTCCAGATGTCTTCCATGCTCTTCTAAGTAGATTCTTAACCTTTCTGGCCTTAACAATATCCTATGGACCGTTTTTCTTCCTGATCAATGTCTTCTATCAATGGCTAAATCGCCTTCGTAACGTTTAATAGTCTAGAAAACAGTATCACGGTGTGCTTTATGCTGCTTTGCTATTTTTCTATAAGCCAAAAATGGATTTTGTTGAAAAGTTTTGACTTTTTCACTAAATATTTTTTTGTTATTCATTGTGTTTAAATTAACGCAGAGAAATTAAAAATTAATTTAATAACTGACATTTTTGGAAAAGTAAAGTAATTTAAAAAAATTATTAAATAATCATAAACTAAGTTATTGGAGCAAATGTCGGTTTTTTTCGATCTTACAAGAAAGCCTTTTTAACTCATAACATAATGAAAATTGTGACCCATAGTGTTGTTATTCTAGCAACTTGTACCTACAACAATGTTTATATACATGAGCCTATGATCATGTTGACGATCATATTGTCTTTGAATCATTTAAATTTTATGAGGCATCTTAACGACATTTTAATAAAAAAAAAAACTTATCTCACACATTAAACATGAAGATTTTATTATCAAATCAATATATTCTCAGTAATAAATGATGATATTTTATAATTTTTCTTAATTTGCTTCAGTTTACTCTCACTTTAAAACAGCAGAGTATACTGAGTTGAAATAAAAGTTGTTAAGAAAAAAAATATATTGCGACTAGCTTAAACTCATTCGTATATAAACATGCGTTAGCGGCCACCGGCCAGCCATAAGACGCCTTCAAGTCTAGCTGGCTACAACACGAGAGTGGATATTGAAGTTGTGTCAATTTATAGCTAAAATTACAAAAATTTTCAATTTGTTTTAAATCAAATAAAAAGTTTACTAACTACTGCAGTAAAATAAGTGTTTAAACAAATTTAAGTTAAAAAAAGATCTATATTTATAAGAAAATAATTTTAAAATAAGAAAATATAATTTTGTCTTATAAATTAATTTATAAAAATCTAAAATATTTTTAGTGTATTTAATTTGCTGTTTTTTTAAAAATAAAACACAAAATTCTTTAAAAAATAATTTAAAGTGCTGAAAATGTTAAAAATAAATTTACAAAAATGTTTACTGCAACTCTGTATGCTGGCAGTATGTTTAAATACAGCCCTGGCCTGTCATGGCAAATTAATAGGTAAGTGTGAAGTGTCATAATTAATACGGAATTAAAAATAAATAAAATATTAACTAAAAAAAAGACAGTTTTAAAAAAGTACAAACGTTATTATTAAAATGTCGAAAAAAAGAAAACATTATTAAAAACTTTAATATATAAGAATAACAAAAAATAAAGCCAGTATTAAAATTTAATTTAAAATGTAGGTTTCCTAAAAAACAAAAATGTATATTTTTAAATTAACACTTATTGCAGTAAGTTTATCGATCTTGAAATTAGTGTTTATTTAGTTACGGTTTAAAACTAAAACAAGCAAAAAACTTAATTTGAAAACTAATTAATATTGATACTTAAATGCAAACAAAATAAATAAAAAAAAAAAAAAAAATTCAAATTTTTGGAACACTAGGCCGTGACGTATATAACTTTTTGCATTTTTTACAAATATCGAAACTACCATCTCATAGCGGTGTAGAGTATGAAAACATTAAAATATATGATATCACTTTTACTCTATCGTAAAAAAAGTTCCCGCACCGAAAGTTGAAGTTTTTAAAAAAAATATATTATTTTTTTTTTTTTTTCAATTAAAACCGTATCTCTCGCCTTAAATTACTTATTCCTTTTTTATATTCTTGTATAATCTTCAGTACCAAACTATTTTTCACAAGTCTAACGTAAAAGTTTGATCAAATCGAGATATTTTAAGCAGCCAAAATATCTGATATTAAATTGTTTAATTTTATTTATTATCGTTATTATTACTTTAAAAATTGCTTTCGGTGCGAAAGGTTTTTTTTCACCAAATCAACATAAAAAACAATTTTTTATTATCACTATAACATTGCACATATCGTATTGGAGTGGTATTTTGCACTAAAAATAAGTTATGTCCCTAATGATTTGGGAATTTCCATTTGTACAAATTAATTAGAATTCTATGAAGGTTTTCTTTAGAAAGTAACTCAAATTGTATAAATTTCAAATTCATATCTAAATTTTGGCAAATATTTTTGAAAAGGAGGATATTGGCGAGACAAATAATACAGCCTATACATTCTGTAAGACGTTCGACAATTATCGTCCACATTTCAAAATTTAACTACTACCATATTACATACAAATTTTCCATCGCATAGTTTAGCATTTTGTAAGTATCATCGTCAAAACGATAGCAATGAATTTAGGTCTCGTTTTGACCAAAACGGTCCCCAGGTTTTTTCTTTTATGGGAATAAGATTCATTTAAAATCATGATCTACAAAAAAACAACTCGATAAATTCCAGTAATATTGCTTTAAATATACATAATTGAAATTTTAGAATTTTTTTGCGTTCCATGCACGAATGTTTCGTGTTATTTTTTAGATTAAACAATATTTGCGATTATAAATAGGGTCACTCATACAAATTATTTTTAAGGTAAAATTAACTAAAAATAACTGTATTGCTGTTTTTTTATTTCAAACAACTTTTACTACAAAATACATTTTTCTGGTCAATTTTTTTCAGTTTTATTTTAAAACAATAAAAATTGACTAGAAAATTTGACTTTTACGAAATATCCGTATTTTTATTTAAATAAGTTTTTAAATAACTTGTGAAAAAAGCTAAAAGTTATTTTTCTTCTACGAGCAACTGTTATTACTTTTAAAAATAACTGAACGGAAAAACTTCAGAAACAACTAACAAAAAATGACTGTATTTATTTTCTGAGTGTATTTTTTATAAAATGAAATCAGTACAAAATTTAAAAAACGTAGCGCTAGTCTGCTAATGGTACTTTTACGGTAATGCTATTTTATGACCAACGGCATTTCAGTAATTTTAGCACCGGTAATTTGGTGGTAAATTAAATTATTTTGTTTCGGTTACGTTTAAAATACCGTAACCGGAACAAAATAAATTGCGTTAATTCTATTTTAGTTATTTCGATAACTGTAATTTAAGTGTATCAATATTTTAGTTATTAGTTTTTTTCAAAAGAGTATAGCAAATTCAATTTATTACGACCTATACACACAGAAAAAAATGTTAGTAGAAAAATTTGTAAATGGTTTTCAATTTCACTTTACTATTTTTATACTAATTGCTGGTAAAAATATATACTTTAGTAAAAAGTTTTGACGTTCTTATTTTACAAATTACTGAATTTTTTTGCTAATTTTCGCTGATTTTAAAAATTATTTAAAAAATTATAAAAACCGTGTTGGTAAAATTATCAACATATTCTACTAATTTAAAAAAGCGATATTAAGAGATTTTTATCTTTTTAAAATAATAATTAAAAAAACAGTCCAAAATTAAAGAAATGCTCATCTTTTACTAAATAAATTATCATCATTCCATAAATATAAAGAAACATGTAATCATTTTGCATTAAAAAAAAAACTTTATTATATTTTAGATTTACTTTTGTTTTTCATCACATTAATGAATTTACACTCATAAAAAAAATCCGTACAAATAGGTCAAAATTATGCTGGCGGAAATACATGTACTATTTCCTACGATTTTAGCAGAAGTTTGACCTATTTGTACGGACCTTTTAGAAAAAATAACACAAAAATTAGTTCAATTTAATCAGAACACGTTTAACAGACTTTTGTACTAACTTTTTTTTTATAAGTGTACAATTGAAATACTTGAATTAATGAAATACCAAAGGAAATTAAAAAAATTACTCGAAAATACAACAAACCCAAATATGTATGGTGTTTGAGGTTTTTAATAATATTATTTTATTATACCCCACACCACTATGTGGTTAGGGTATTATAAGTTTGTGCTGATGTTTGTAACACCAAAAAATATTGGTCCTAGACCCACCTTATAGTATACCGATCGGCTCAGAATTTTTTTTTATTTCGATTTAACGATGTCCGTCTGTCCGTCCGTCTGTCTGTCTGTCCATGCATTATTGTGCGCACTCTACAGGTCGCAAATATTAAGATATTTTGATGAAACTTGGTACACCGACTTATGTCGGTCCAAGGACGACGCCTATTGATTTTGGTTAAATCGGTCCGTATTTAGACCTAGTGCCCATATAAGGGTCCAACCAAAATTATATTGTTTATACGCTGCAGGTCGTAAATATTAAGATATTTTGATGAAATTTGGCACACAGACCAATAACGCTGCCTATTGATTTTGGTGAATATCGGTCCATGTTTGGACCTTGTGCCCATATAAGGGTCCTACCAAAATTATACTGTTTATACGCTGCAGGTCGTAAGTATTAAGATATTTTGATGAAATTTGGTACACAGACCTATATTGGCCCAGTAACGCAGCCTATTGATTTTGGTGAACATCGGTCCATGTTTAGACCTAGTGCCCATATAAGAGTCCTACCAAAATTATACTCTTTATACGCTGCAGTTCGCAAATATTAAGATATTTTGATTAAATTTGGTACACAGACCTATGTTGGCCCAAGAACGAAGCCTATTGATTTCGGTGAACATCGGTCCATGTTTAGACCTAGTGCCCATATAAGGGTCCTACCAAAATTATACTGTTTATACGCTGCAGGTCGCAAATATTAAGATATTTTGATGAAATTTTGTACACCGACCTATGTCAGCCCAAGGATGAAGCCTATTGATTTTGCTTAACACCGGTCCATCATTAGACCTAGTGCCCATATAAGGGTCCCCCCAAAATTATATTGTTTATACGCTGCACGTCGCAAATATTAAGATATTTTGATGAAATTTGGTACACAGACCTATGTTGGCCCAAGGACGAAGCCTATTGATTTTGGTGAACATCGGTCCATGTTTAGACCTAGTGCCCATATAATGGTCCCCCCAAAATTGGCTTGGTTACAAACTGCAGGTCGCAAATTTTAAGATATTTTAATGAAATTTGGTGCGCTGACTCACATTATAGAAAATTTTGACACAAGCCCCATTTTAACCCAATAGAATTTCGGATCCAAACATTAGTTGGCTTTTAACCAGACTGGTGTAGGGTATTGTATAATCGGCATGCCCGACTTTAACCTTTTTACTCGTTTCAAATATAAGCTTGTGAATGTGTCATTTTCAATTGCAATTTCTATAATATAAAATGAAAAATTTTAATTTTTATTGTAAATAAAAATTTATGGTTTTGATTTTAATTTTTTAAATTGCAACTAAAGCATGGATTCTATAGTTTTTTTTTTAAAGTTTTGTATAATAGATCAAATTATTTTAATGAAAAACCAAATAATTCAAGTAAATTTTTATGGGATTCAATTGTTTTCGTATGAGCGGGAAATGCCGGGATCCCGGGAAGTTTTAGAAAAAATCACGCACTTCCGGAAAATAAGAAAAATTTCTTCTTTTGAAATGTAGAAAATCGGAACAACCAATGTAAATTTTAAAAAAAATCAAAACAAATCAGTACACGGTCCTTTCATCAGTACATCTGGATAAAATTCAGTATATCTGCTGATCAAATTAGTACGAATGGCCACCCTAATTACATAGCATGGGATAGAAGCTAAACATTTTCGAAAAAAAGAATATAAAATTTGAAATGGTACACACAAAAGGATTAACTCCGATATTTAATAATTTTTTTAACAAAATTATCCAGAGTTTGAAAAATTTTTTAAAAAGAAAACACTTTCAGATTAATATATTTTTTATTGATGAAAAATGTTCCATAAAAAAAAAAAAAAAATCTGGAAACATTAAGGTTAGGGTACTTAAGCGGAAACCATAATTGACTTTACTTTTGTTAATGCAGTGCAGAAATCAACCAAATTTAACTTAATTTTGATCCAAGTTTCAACATACATATATTTAACTTAACAGACTTTTTTAATTTTATTTTTATTGTCATATCTTTTTTTATTTAATTATTTTTTATTTTAGTTTAATTTCATTATTTTTGTATGTTTCTACAGTGTGTTTTTTTAAGCCTGATAGAAATTACGAAAGGGTTAACTGTCAAACGAACTGTCATACTGAGCTCACTTTTTGACATTTATGATCAGCATACTCTGGTAAATCATCATGGAAAGATTGACGCTTGAACAGCGCTACCAAATTATCCAGATTTACTTTGAAAATCAGTCATCAATTCGCGCAACTCACATAATAAAAAAATAGGCAACAATAATGGAATTTGTAAATGCACTAAATAACAAAATTTATTTTTTTTTGTATTTACAATTTCAATTGTTCGTGCCTATTTAAAAAGGTTTTTGTTTGTAGTTATAAAAACGGTATGAGAAAGATGTTTCATAATACAAACAGAATTTTGTAAATTATTTCTGTGCAATTTCTATATGCGGCCATACACCCTCAGAGTTTGAATCCAAAGATATATGGTCGTAAATAAGGTCATGGATTAGAAACTGAACTATCCATTGACGTACATGATCATATATGCCCTCTTCCAAAATTGTATTTTGTATTTTCTCCTGGCTACAGCCAAAAGCTGAACTTTGACGGACGGTGTAATTATATTCTGATTAAATTTATAATTTAAGCAATGACACGAACTCTAAGGTTTTCCCAATTTATTGTCAACGTTTTTCGACATTTATCGCCTAAATTAAGCTGTAAAACAAACAATTTCTTTGAAAATAAAAATTTTGGCATTAGTTATTTCTACTGACGTTTTATTTTTGGTGTTTAAATAAAATGCAAACTTTTATAGTTTGTTTTATATTTAAATAATTTTTGTTATTTGCTAAAAAAAAAAGTAATTAATTGAAATTATTTATAACTTCCTTTTATAATAATTTCGTTAACTGAATATTTAGATATAAATAAATACATCAGTTAAAAAATCCAATTAATCATGTTTTAAATCTTCTTTTTGTCTAAAAATTAACATAACTTATCACTTAAGCACCTGGAAATAAACCACAATGTACAATAACAATTAACCAAACAATAAACAATAATACATACAAAAATATTAACGCACTGTTGTAGAAATTAAAACCTATTCCAAAATAATCATTAATAAACCATTTATTGTACATTTAAATACAATATATTCACGTTATAGCCAACAAATAAACAAACATATAACGTTAATTGACTGAACTGAATGACCTTAAGATGAAAGTGAACCACACGCAACCTACAAAATACTCAATACCCAACACTCCACAATTTAACAATAACCCACTGACAGCAAAATATAAAAACCGGCATTTCTGATTTTTGTTTTGTTTTTGTTTGTTTTAGACACCGTTAATAAAATTTATTGTAAAGCTTTTTAACATCTTAATAGTGTTCAATATACAAACGAATTATTATTATTGTTGTTAAATGTTTTTATTGACTCATTATTGTAGTAAAACGCCAAGTGAGACAAAAAAAAAACGTGCATGGTCATGTATGGATATTTACGAGACAAATTACAATTGAGCCAATAACCACAAAAATTCTTACAAATATGAAAAATTAAATTTCCAAGCTAACATTGTGGTTAAACTAATGGTTTGATATTAATAAGCTTGTTCGTTTACTTATTACAAGTTACTACATTTACTAGAGCTGGAAAAATTCAATACAAAAAATAAACAAAAACTTTCCAATTATAGTAAAAGTAGTAAGAAATTCGAGTAAACAAACACACCGAATATTTCAAAAGGGTAGGAATGTTTTATAAATTCCAACCAATATTAATAAAGTTTTTCACTGCTTGAGCAAAAGTCAGAACACGATCGTGTGGTTATGTTATTTTGAAAAAAAACTGTGGTATGTCGTTTATCGTTACAATTATAATTTTACTTTAAAACATCATATTACTACTTTACATTTATGAGTAAATAAATTGTTTTGGGTGCACAATTACAAAAAAAAAAAACAAAAAAAACTATTGAAACAAATATTTTCTGTTTTTAATGTTTTTCTTCTAATGTGGTCAGTTGTAATTTATTTGTTTAAAAATTTATTATGTAAGATTTTATTTTATGACAATAAATTGTCATACACTCAACCAAAAAAGTACTGAAAATATTGCTGTTATTACGGGAAATTTAACTATTTGTGGCCTGTGGTATTTTTTGCTAATTTTAGTAACAAATGTCTAATGATTTGTAGTATCGGGTGCGGCTAAAGTAACTATATAATTTGTTTTTACACCATAAAACCTTCTGTATGCACGTTGAGTATTAACTATCGAACGATTATTTTCAAGGAATAGAAAAACAATCTTACTTCTTTGCGCAATTGTATAGCGTTCCATTTCTGAAGTAGAAAAAAGAAAATGAAATATTCACAAGCAAAGAAGTTACACTTCTTTAACATGATATAGTTAATTTAGCCGCACCCTGTATAATAAAATTAGTAGTTGCGATTAGTAACAAAATTTACTAAATGTCATTAATTTTAGTACAATGAAATTGGTATAAATAATTAGTAGAATTTCCGTAATTTGTTGTAAACTGCAATTTATAATCAATATGCTGAAATTAGTAAAAAAAAAAATTACTAAAAAATAAGCAAAATGTAAAATAAACAAAAAAAATATTCAAAATAAAATCAAACTTCGTAAAAATTTCAAAATAAAATCAAACTTCGTAAAAATTTTATATTTTTATTTTCTTTCAATTGCAAAGAATGTGTTATGACTTCATCGTTACTTGAAATTGAAAATGGTTCTCCAGTTATTACTTTTTATGCACTGGAGCTACAATAAAATGTTCTGACTTTTATTTTGAAACTAAGAATATTATGTTAATTCATAATAAGGAAAATGGCCTCGACCTTAATTAATAAATTTCTAATTAATCAATTAAAAAGGTCGAAGAGAAAAACAATTTTTATTTTTTTAAATAAAAGTTAAAAACCAACATTTTGACAACACTCAAAGTACGGAGAAAAATATTTTTGCCTCTTCTTGTATTAACAAAGAAGTAAGGTAAAAATAGAATTTGTATTAATTTATACCGATGGTATGAAATACAAACACAAAAAACTTTCATAATATTTCTATTGTTGGTTATGCTTTGCAGAGGGCTTCGAAAACATATTTTATTGTTTGCTCCATTCCCATTTTGTTGATGTAGCAGACTACATTTAATATGAGATTTTGATGCGTTTAATTTGCATTGCACTACGCCACCACTTTCTGAGGAAAACTGATGAAGGGGACCTGGAAATCCCCGAAACGATCGTCTTTTCATTCCTGAAAGTGTAGAGGTTTTTGAAAGCAAAAACTCTGTGAAGTATTTGTCAGGAGAGTATCCTGATGAAGAAAAATAGCAGTTTTTGAAAAAAAGTACTTATTATGTTAATTCATAATAAGGAAGTTGGCCTCGAACTTAATTAATAAATTTCTAAATTAATCAAACTAAGAATATATCAAAAAATAACAAATATAAACTAAACAAGAATTCTAGAAAATCAACGAAATGTTTTATTTCTTAAAATAATTAACAAAAATAAATTTTTATTGTAAAAAATTGTTTTGGTAGTTGGCAAGGTATCCTGATAGAATCCTGTATGTGCTTGGACCAAAGTAATGACTTTTTTAAAAGCTAAAGCTGTAGCCTTCCTTTTTGTATATTGTCAATGGTTTAAAGGTAACTTAAATATATTTTTCAGATTTTTGAAAATTGTGTTAGTTTCAGAATATTAGTTATTAAGTGTGTCTATTTGATTTTGTTTTTACTTTAAAAGTAGAAAATTTGTTTTAACCTAAGCTTCCTCTGAATAATAATTTTTGAAATTATTTATTTTTTATATAAGCTCCTAATAAGCATTCTTATCGAATTTTTACATATACAAAACAATTTAATTCCTATACAAAACAAATTACATTTTAAACTTTAAGGTACGCTAACAACGTAGCGGGCTTGCCCGATACGACAAAATTCGTTTTCGGTTTAACTGGCATCCCAAAAACTAGGCCTAAGGCACGCAGCTAAATCTAGCGGGCTTGCCCGCTAGTTCTTTATAATTTTTTTATAACACAAGCTTTTAAATTTTGTTCTAAAATTTGTACAAAAAGCTTAACGCAACAGTAATGGTGTTTGTGCTTTTCTGTAACATATTCTTTTGTTAAAGCTAAAACATCAGGAACTTTTCGCAAGTGACTTAGGTCTCACAAAAAAACCTACTTTCAGGTAATTATTTCTGCAAATATTTAAGATTTCAGTGAAATTTGTAGTGCATAAACCGGATACAACAATATATGATTTTCTATATGTTCGTACCAGTTCAGCTATAATTTTATGCCACTATATTTATCTGATATTATCATTTATATCTGATATTATCAAATTATAACTGAATTGATGCAAACTTGTGTCATTATATGGGCCCATTTCTGGGATAAAATTGTATAAAAACAAATGTTAAATTACATATGACTATATAAAGCCCCATATCAATTTTTTTAACGGGCTGTCATAATAGTTGTTTTGTGTTTTAAAAACAATAACTATATAAACGACTGTCATGTAGTAACTGTCAAATTTTTTGAGTGTGCTCCTCGTGAAAATTCCGTTATTCAATTTTGTTCGGAAAATGTTTGATTACATTCAGATATGATCATATATGTATCTAAATGGTTATCAACATCTTACAGTATATAACGCGTATAATTATTGTATTTTTTTCATATATTTTTCGATGTTTTATGTAAGAACAGAGCTTTTTTCAATGAATTAAAAATTATGTTATGTATTTTGCGAATTTAAAATAAGAAATTTTATGTCATGATTTCTAAAAAACGGAAATGAAATGAAAATTCTATTTTATATTTTGCATTATTGTAGTAGATAGCCTGTCTTTCTATAAAAGTATAATCTAAATAAAATTATTTAAAATTTTAATTCTTGCAAATAAAATTTCCTTAGGTATTCGCTTTTGGTTAAATTAGTATATTTTTTTGCCAAGTTTAGCACTCGGTTTTGAAAAATTTACTAAAATATTTTTCTCAAATCAACAGCGAAAATTAGTAAAAAATCAGTAATTTGTAATAAGATAATGGCAAAAATTGTTATCAAAAAAAATTGTACATGTACTACAAATGAGTACAAAAATAGTAAAGTGCGATTGAAAACTGTCTGAAAATTTTTTACTAACTTTTTTTCAGAGTGTACTTATGAATATTTTGCTTTTAAGACACACCTTTTAATAAAAATATTAACAAATACAGTAGTAAGAAAACCATAAAATTCATTGAATTTTGTTAAAAATTCTCACGTATTTTAAAAATTTTGTTTTCAACACTTTGTTTTAGAAAAATAAATAAAATTTAAAATGGGACATGGCAACGTCTTTTAATACTATAATTTAATTTATAGGAATCATGACAAAAAAAATATATATATATCCATTAAAAAATCAAAACTATATTAAAAATGTTAAGCCAGAGAGTATATATTTCATAAAGAGACTGCGGGAATGCTCCATCAGTGAGAAAGTTTTTATTCTATAATGTGTCTTCAAACAGGAAGGTACTCAAACTAATACTAATGTACTCACAAAAACCAAATATTTACATCAAACATCATTATTTGCGCTCTTTGTGTTACTCAAACATCAATTGCAACCAGGGATGGAAAAAAGCTCGAGCTAGCCATCCAAAATGATTTAGTTATTATAAAAAGCAGGAATGGAACTCTAATTACACTATATCCAACAGTATTGTAGCCCTGGATTATGAATTTATAAAAACCACACGTACAAAATTGCAAAATAATGGCGGAATACGATAAACGGCTTTGTGGTTCAAGCAAATATACTGATGCCAAAATTATCTGTTTTGCAAATTTTTTTCTCTAATTTTTTTTGCAACTAACGACTAAACTTTCTTTTAGGAGATGTACATTATAGGCCCTAGATTATAAATTTAAAAAAATCACACTTAAATAATTGCAAAATAACATCGGAACGCGAAAAAGACTTTATGATAGAAAAAAAAACAATTAAAAAACTCAATCAGCGATTAACATTCTGATGTGTATTATAGTCCCTAGATTACAAATTAAAAAGAAACAGATTTGAAAAATTGCACAATAGTAGCAGAACGCGAAAAAAGATTTTATGGTACAAAAGTTAATTTAAAAAACTTAATCAGCGATTTACATTCTGTAAACAAATATATTAATGCAAAAATTTAAAGAAAAACCACTTCAAAAAATGCAAGATAATCGCGGAATGCGAAAAAGGGCTTTATAGTGCAGAAAATTACATAAAAGAGCTAATCAGCGATTGACATTCTGCAAACGAATATATTTATGTAAAAATTTTCCTTTTTGGAAAACGAGTTAATAATGAAAAATTTTTCATTTATGTAAAATTTTTTTAGGATTTTTTTATTTCCAAACCAACAATTAATTTTTGGTATAAGATATGGGTCTTATAGTCCTTGGATTATGAATTGAAAAAAACTGAACGAACGATCCTTTTTCATCCCTGATTATGTCTATGTCTATGTTCGTTCCTGTTTAAAAGATTACTAACTTCTAGAAGTTAGAAGTTATTATTTTTTCAATATTGATTAGAAAAGCCAATATTTTTGATAATGTCACAGTGTTTTAGTTAATCTTATATATTTTCTGTTAACAAATAAATTTAACATTCCTGATTATGAATTTTAAGTAATTGCAATTAGAATTGTTGAATAACGATAGAATTCCAACAAATTTATTTTCTATATGTACATATTAAATAATATTAATTACATAAATAATACTGCAGTTATATCTTAGTAGTTCAACCTATTTTTGGGGAAATATAGTGTAAAATTGGTTTTAACTTAGGAATTTGTCCATGGATTTTCTTATTGTAAACGTTAATTTCTTCTTTGGAATATGGTCTATACATTTAAAGTTAAAAACAATTTTTTTTAAATACATATATTCTATTTTTTAGGATTTTTTAAATTTTTATTTCATTCAAATTTGTTTTTTTTTTTTTTTTTTTTTTTTGATATACTTATTTTTGTATATATCTCTTAAACAATAGAACCAGGGACGTAACAGTTATAACTTTTATTCAAAAAAGTGATTGTTTTACAATTATTTCCTGTTTGAGTATTTTTAATTTTCTGTTTATTTGCTCTGTTTGATTTATATTTTTAATTCAAACAAAAACAATCCAAACACGATTTTTATTTTTTCAAAAATAATAAAAGTTATTTTGTGATTTTTTTTCTTTATCAAAAAATAACAATTAAGAATATAAATCAAAAGCCATGGAACCAATTACTTCACCAATTATAATATCCTGATGATGTCAACTAGTGTTAATAAAAGATTGAACAATGATTTAAAGTGAGTAAATATGTATATTCCAGCAACTTCCGGCATTCAATTTAGGTCAATTTTTAATTTTTATTTTATTATCAAATAAAAAAGTTAGTGCTTAATTTTTTCAAAAAAATCATTCTGTAACTTTTATAAAAAGTTTTAAAATAAAAATCAAAAAACAACAGAAATTTATAGAGTAAAATATAAAAATTGAAAAAATTAAAATCTTTGCCAAACTTTGTGATTTTTTTGTGCAATATGATTTATAAAATATAGTGCATTATTAAAATATTATAATTAAATAAATTTGGGTGGTGACTTTTTTAGAAATATAACAGTTATTTTGGGTCTCTGAATAGAACTGATAAAATGTTTATAAATTTGGATTCTAATCTGATTGTCTTTATAGTCAAATTAATTTAAATTTCTCAGCCAAATTACAAAATTTTGAAAAAAGAATCAAAATAAAAATTTCGTGTTTTGCTGGTGAAAATACATACACTTAAAATAATACGTCAGTAGAAAAATCTGTCAAACCGGTTTCAAATCAACTTGACTAATTTTTAACAAATTTTTAGTTGAAACACTGATTTAAGCAAAGATTTTAGTTAATTTCATTAAACACAATACTAAAAGTGGTTTCTTTTTTTTTTATTTTTTTTTTTTTTTTTTTTTTTTTTTATTTTCGGATTTTTTTCTTTAAAGCTCTGCAAATTGAGGAATACACAGACCACAACCTTTTCTCTGGAGAGGGGCACACCGCCAAATTCTCAGTACTTTAACTAATTTCGATTGTTAATTTTCAAAATTATTTATAACTAATTTTTAAGAACCCATTCGTCAAATTTTACAAGATTTATTGTTAAAATATAATATTTTCATGTTACTGTTATTACCCAGTAGATGGCGCCACCAATGCATCCGAAGTTTTAAAGATGGCGCTATATCGTTCCCTCCCGATTTTTTAAAATGGCCCATATCTTGAAAACTTAGAGAGATAGATCAAAATTGATGAAAATTTCGAAAACCCCTAACCGTACAATGCCCCAATGAAAGGGGCATTGTACGGTTGTATGTACCCGCCAAGGTCCCCAAAAAATGGACCTTGGCGGGGCTTTGGACCCTCGGAAATTTTTAATAAAAATTTTCCACTTTATAAAATGGCCCATATCTCGAAAACTAAGCGAGAAAGAGCGAAACGGATAAAATGTTTGCTCCACTGGAGGATCCCAAGACCCTAAATTTGGATAAATTCTACGACTCACTATAATTACAGATAAAACTGTAGTTTTACAAATTTTTTACTTAAAGTTAGATTTGTTGAATTAAACAAAAAAATTTGTTAAAATCAACAAATTTTATTTTAAGCCAAAAAACAGGAATAAATTTTGTTAAAGTAACAAATTTTTCTGTGTAACAATAAGGAAAAATGTAGTCACATTTAGCGCACAGAAAAATTTTAATATTTTGTAAAGTAGTGTTATTTTGAAGATACTGAAGTACAAATTTTTTAAATTTGCATTAGTAAATAACTGCTTTAATAATTTCTCTGCTAACATATTTTCTCGAGTGCTTGTATAAACTGAATTACCGACATACTTTTTTTTAAATATTTTTTGTTAAAATTTTGAGACACGCTTAAATGTAAATTAAAATCATATACATATATGTACATATGTATATATAACAGCTTCATATGATATTCAATATGCACGAGTTTTTAATTTCTAGTTAGTGAATTTAAAAATACTTTTTTTTATTTAATATCATATATGTTATTAAGATGCTTATTTATGTAACCAATCATAAAAGTATTGGTGTATTAAAAACTCGTTTTTTTTTCAAAAAATTAATAAACAAACGTGTTTGAAAAACCTTATTTTTGTATAATTTTTTCGCATGTCAAAATCATCAGATATTTTTGTTTTAAGTGTTAAGAACCGTGGACTTTTTTTTTAGCAAGTTTCAACCAATATAATTACAATTTTTTTTAAAACTTTTTCTTTAACTTTTTTTTTAATTTTTTAATTTTATATGTTAATTCTATATTAAAATTTATATCACGACTAAAACTTTGAATGTTTTTTTTTCTAATTTGATCATTTATTAATGAAAACCAATTTTGGTTCAGTTAATTAAAAAGTGTGAAAATTAAATTTTTTAATTTTTTATGGTTTTTTTTATAAGAAAAAGAATAAAACTGCTTTACGATGTATATAAAAATTAACACAAAAATGTAGGTTTGTATGTTTGTTTTTATAAATTCGAAAACTTAAAATAATTAATTGTTCTTTAGCTAGGTTATTATTTTAGTTTAACAAAGATTTTCTTTATTTAAATTTTATTTAACTTTACTAGTAGTTTCCTTATTGTATTTGATGAGTATTATGTGAAAAATATATAAGAATTGATGAAATGAAAAAAATTTATTACATTTTCACATTTTGTTTATATTTACACCATTTTTTTTAAAGGCTGTTTAACAACTTTTAATATTTTACGTCATTAGCTGTAAAATTTTTTAGACGTTATTAAAAAAAATTCTATGGCTGTGTTTTATTTATTTATTTTTTATTTCTTAAGTCAATAAACTGTTTTCTATACTAAATTTCTTAGAATTCTGCTTTTTAAGATTGAAAAAAAAAAAAAATTGTGTATATATATATTTTCCCGAGCTATGAACTTTGTTAAGTTTGCTCGTTTACAGATTTACATAAATCTATTTTTATAATATTACGTTTAAGGCAAAAAAAAACAAATATTATTAACATGTTTTATTAATTGGCCGTAACAGTTAAAAGAAAACAACGAATTTTTAAGATGAATGAAATATATTTATTAGCTATTCAGCAACAAGTGGCTTAAACAGGTTGTTAATTAAACTATTGAACACTAGTTTGTTTGTTTTCTGACCTCTATTTTTTGTACAAGTTATAAAATTATTAAATATTAATCATACGCACTTCAAATACTACTTACTGGCCATAGCAGGGAAGTAGTAAGTACGTGCACAATAATTAATAATAAAAGTACAATTATTAGGTGTTGGTACTTAAAAAGTTTAGATACAATAATTTCCAATGTAGTTGCTGCTCAGTGCATATGTTCCGAATTACTTTTTAAGTTCCTTGGAAGTTCAGTAGAACCATTATTTTTATTACTTGGAATTTATAACTCTGACTCTGCACATGTGTTTAATTTTTATTATGATAAACCCATCACTAATCGACTCGTAAACTAATTTTATATCGATTGTAATACTAAAGTTAATTAGTACGTACCAAGATACCTAATAAGTGCCACTACACTCATAGAAATAAATCTGTAAAAATGGCAGAAAAAGCAACTAAAAATTGGCTAAAAATGATGATGCAGAAAAAACTTTTAAACTAGCAGATTTTTTTTGGTAAATAGTAGTAAAATAAGAACAGGAAAAATAAAACTGTTAAATTAAAGGAATTTTAGTTATATTTAAGTCAACTGAAAATAACAAATTATACTGTAAAATCTGTAGAAAATTTTGCTAAATATTAGTAGACTAAAAATAGCAAAAACAAACTGTTATATATATATATATATATACAAAATTTTTGTTATTTTTAAGCTAAATTTAGTTGAATGCAAATAGCAGTCTATCCTGTTAAATAAACAGAAATATTTGCTAAAAAAATTGTATAATGCTGTTTTCAAAAGGCTCGATTTTATTTGCATTAACAAAAAATCTAAAAAAACTTCGAAAATTTTAAATTTTTTCATGATCTTTAAGGCTACTAATTATTTAGCAAAATTTTTTGGTAATTTAACAGGTTAATTTAACTCAAATATAACTAAAATTCTGTATATTTAACAGTTTTGTATTTGCTGTTCCTATCTTACTAATATAAAGTAAAAATAATCTCCTAATTTAGCAGTTTTGTCTTGCAGCATCATTTTTAACTAATTTTTAGTAGGTTTTACTAATTTCCTTTACAAACTTTTTTCTACTAGTGTAGTACTTAGGAAGTATAATAGTACGAAGTACATTTTGCAAGTATTTGTAGTATCACTAACTACATATAAAATTTGGTACTGCACTCAAAAAAAAGTCAGTAAAGTCATCAAAAAATGTAGCTGTGTCAGCAAATTTTTAGTCAGGAGCGTGCCTGCAAAACAGTTGGCAATTTCAGCAAAAGGTGTTTGCTGAAAATCAGCGAGCTGATTTTTACCAAAAATATAGTAATCTCAGCAAAAGTTTTGCTAACATTTAGTCGATTGGAAATGAAAAATATCCTTGCTAAACTCACGAAACTTTTTGCTGAATATTAGTAGTCTGCAAAAAACTCAAAAAATTTGTAGAGAAATTTTACTTTAGTTAATTTATTTGCTGAAAATTTAAATATAGAAATTGTGTAGAGTTTTTTCCGTTGTCTGTCCAGACAAGCTGTGACATCTATATCTTGTCTATCTGGTTGTCGTCCTCGCTGTAAATGCGATTATCAGCACAACTTTTGTAGCAAAATAAATTAGTAAAACATTATTTCAAAATTAGTTTAGTGCTGAAAAAATATAACTAAAACTTTTGTTGAAAACGGAATTTTAGCAAAAAAATTGCTGAAAAGTAGTACACTTGATATACAAGACGTTTTACTAATTTTTCTACTAAATTCTTTTTTTTAGTGTGTAAAATTGTTAAGTAATGGTACAATATATTTGTACTGGATAGTACATATTTTCAGTATACTTGTGCCCAACTATGCTTCTAACATGTTAAAGCGGAAGATAAACACAAGCAAAAAAATTAAAGTCGGGCATGTCGACTATATGAAACCCTACTCCACTGTATGATTTGTGTCATATTGCGGAAGGTTGAAGCCAAATTTTTTTTTGCTTGGAAGGTGCAATATCAGCGATACAATTATAAAGATCCCTTGCAAAAAATTGCTTTCAATCGATAATACACTTATAGAAGTAAATCTGTAAAAATAGCAAAAAAAAAGTTACTAAAAATTAGTTAAAAATGAAAAGAAAAGATTGCTGAAATTAGGAGAATACAGCAAAATTAAAACTTTTAAATTTATAGAATTTTAATAGTTTTATTTAAGTTAACTTTTAGTTAATTGAAAATTACAAATTGTGCTTTAAAATCTGCAGAAAATTTTGTTAAATATTAGTAGAATTGAAATAGCAAAAGCATACTTTTATATCAAAAAATGTTTTGTTATTTTTAAGCTGAATTCAGTTGAATAGCAGTCTTTCGTGCTTAAATCAGCAGAAATTATTTAGAAAAATTTATGAAGGTATGTATAGTTGATCTTTTAATTGGTAAATGTATATTCTTCGTCAGATTTAAAATCATACAAGTAAACTACAGAGAATAAAAATTTTAAAAAATCGATAAGGCCATCAGGATAGAACACGTATTTTCCGGTCCCTCTACAGACCCATCCTCATGCTCTAATGGGTTAATAATTGCTGACGTGTTAATAATTGCTGATGACATATTTAGCAAAATTTTTTTGCTGATTTTAGCAGGTTAATTTGTTATTTTCTATTAACAAAAATTTAACTCAAATATAACTAAAATTCTGTACACTCAGAAAATAAATTGGTTGGAATTCTATCGGAACCAACGAAATTTTTTCATTATTCAATAATTTTAATTGCAGTTATTTAAAATTCATCATCAGGAAAGTTAAATTTATTTGTGAACAGAAAATATATATGATGAACCAAAACACTGTCACATTATCCAAAATATTGGCTTTTCTAACCAATATTGAAAAAATACTAACTTCTACATTACCTTCAATACCAACAACCAGCAATTTTTCGAAGATTTAGGCATTTGATTAAATATCGGCAGCAAAAATCTAGTATCAGTTGTGTTTCAATAAAGTCGATCACTCTATCCAAAGTATTAGTTTTTCCAATCAATTTAAAAATTTGTTTTCAACTTTTGTAGTTTTAACCATTAATTTGCATTATTTTGGTAATTGTAATACTATATTGAGACAAGGAACAGAAATTTTATTTATCATAGTAAAATTGTGGAATCTATCATTTCAGACATACGCATATTTTAATTCTATGTTAGACAACAACTAAATGTAGGTATCTGTGGCACAGGAGGTAGGGACACAGCCTTAGAGATTTGAGTTCAAACCTCAACCAAGGCATTACTTTTTGTTTTCAATATTTTTTTTATTGATTCAAATTAAAACGCACAATTGATTTTCTGATTTTTACATAGGGGTTACACGATCAATTTTTTCCTTTCAAGTTTTAATACACTCACATTTCTTTACTAACACACTCACATTTTAAAAATTGAACAGCAACTTGATATCAATTTTTGCTTTCAAGTTTTGAGAAAACTTGACGGTCAAGTTTTAAACAGCTGATCAAATTTCTTGTAAATTTGTTTTTCTTTTTACAATTATTGTGCCGCAATAAAACACGATTGATAAAATACGGAATGTGAATATTTCGGTATATCGACGAAATGATTTAAAAATAAAAATAAATAAAAAACCAATTTCTGCTGACATGAAAATGTCTGTGGAAGATGTGAAGAAAAAAATAAAGTCTTTTCGAACAGACTACAGTGCAGAAACAGCCCACAGAGGCGAGCAATTTTAGTTCTTTCCTTGACGACGGCATCTTGAAAGCAAAATTGACTATCAAGTTGCATGCAGCCTACGTCACAGCTTCAAGTTCAACTGAATTTGACAAGCAGTATGTATTATCAACTTGAAAGCAAAATCTTGATAATGTAACCGCACTGTTGTTCAAAAACAAAATATTAAAATTTTCAACCTGAAAAAATTCAAACTTGAAATCTGACAAAAAAAGTTTATGTCGAGTTTAGCCTAGAGGAAAAGCAATGGGCTGACAAACGAAAGGTCGCCGGTTCTGTCCCGGTTCGCGATATAAATTTTTTAAAAAATTTTGTATTTATTCAAATTAAAAGACACAACTGATTTTCTGTTGCTGATATAATTTTATTTATAGACAAAATATTCAAACCTGAAGAAAAACAAATTTGAAATTTGACTAAGAAAATTTAAATAGAGCTTAGCTTAGAGGAAAAGCAAGCAAGCGGAGGGTCGCCGGTTCGATCCCAGTTAAGCGACATAAAAAAATTTTAATTTTTAAATAAATTTTGTGGAACGTGTTTTTCTATTTATAGAATTTATAATCCACAAACATTAAAGTAATCTATTAACACAACCAAAATTCAAAAATTGTAAATAAATTTTTGTCATTACAATGGTATTAAAAATAAATAAAAGTGATTGACCTGGTACTACAAAAATTCGGTTGGCGGAAAATTCGGTTGGAACTACGAATCTGTTTTCTGTGTGTATATTTAAAAGTTTTATTCTTGCTATTCCTATGCCCTATGCTCCTTGCAGGAGTAAAAGGAACAAATATATATATATATATATATTCCTATTGAAGAAACGGGTTAGAGGGAGAGGGTTAGAGTAGTTAGGGTCAGTTAACTTTACCTTGTATATATGTAAATCTTTTTAAATAAAAGAGTATATTAAAGTTTCAATAAAACGTTATAATGTTTATTGGAAATTTATATAAAATTCACTACATAAAGTTTAATTTAAGTTTTAAGGTTAGGGTTTTTCACATTGATTT
The DNA here is from genome assembly GCA_949987735.1 of Leucophora obtusa. Classification (NCBI taxonomy): domain Eukaryota; kingdom Metazoa; phylum Arthropoda; class Insecta; order Diptera; family Anthomyiidae; genus Leucophora; species Leucophora obtusa. The sequence goes on along the minus strand of OX465295.1, from coordinate 113,227,128 downwards.
TGGTTTATTTATTTTTACAAATTATTTTATGTATTCTGCTTGACTTCACAAATTGCTAGTTATGCACCTTGGTACACTTTATAAATGGGCAAATGAATGTTTTCCCTTTTTATTATATTTTTATTTGCGCACACACGAAATAAACAAGGTTGTTTTCGTTTGGTAGATCAAAACACAAGTAAGTAAATTTGGCAGCCGAAGAGATGACGTTTTGTCTGACAAAAAGTAGTGAAGTTGGATGCAGTTGACAGATTGCATGGGGCGTTAATAAAATGAGTCAGAGCTGCGACTTTCACATTGTTCACCAAAGTGAACACCTATCTTACTATCCTTTAGTTTAGCAGTTTTTTAATTAATAAATAGTAAAAATAATCTCCCGATTTAGCAGTTTTGTTCTGCAGCTTCATTTTTTTTAACTTATTTTTAGTACTTTTAACAAAATTATTTTACAGACTTTTTTCTATTAGTGTAATGATTTAAGAGTTAGTGGGCGTTGTGTTGCCGACGATACCCAGCGACGGCTTTTCGGAATTTTCTGTAGGACCATGCTAAAAATGCGGTTTCATTTGGGGAAAAGCATCCCCTCAACAGCCTGCCCCCAGCTTTGGATAGAAAATTGAAATTTCAAATATGTGTTCCCTGCAGTACAGACTAATTCACTATGTTAAAAATGGGGAATCAGAAGGGAAAAGTCTCAGCCTTTACAGCCTAGCCAAGCTCCTTTAGCTGGAAACGTGAAATTTAGTATATGTGTTCCCTGGAGAATGGGCTAAATCCCTAATAAGTTGCTTACTTTTTGGAATTTTCGTTAGGAAAGTGGAAAATATGGGTCTTAAATTAGAAAAAGTCCCCTCCTTAAATGTCTGAACCAACATCTTTAGCTAGATACTTGATGTGTGAAATAAGTGTTCCACTCGAGTTTCGGGCTAATTCACAGCTGAGGTACTTTTTGGAATTTTTGGAAGGAATGTTTCTACTTCCAAAAATACTTGACCTAGACCAACTTCTTTTACACCTATGTATATTTATTGCTCCCTTATTTGAAACTCGCTATCCGAAATTTGATACGCTTTTCGAAGTATGTTAAAAACTGTACTGTGGTGTAGGGTATCATATAGTCGGCATGCTGGACTAAGATTTTCTTACTTTTTAATATTTATAGATATTGATTGCTCATATGTAATGAGTTTTCGAAAGAATGAATTGTTTATTGAATTATTATTATGGCCAGATTAGTTATTTCGAAATCGAAATATAATAAAAAAATATAGTCAACGTGGCTTCAACAAAAACTAAAACAAGTGTTTATAAAATCCAAACACAAAAAGTTAAATAGTGTCATTTATTAAGAACTTCTTCCAGACAGGTTTCTTTTTTTTAATAATTATAAATTTTTGTTTCTTTAAGTGTTAATTAGTGTTTAGCTTGATTAACATGACAGCTTACAATGATCATCATATAAGCATTTATCTTGATTGCGATTTGATTTGTTAACATTGCTACAGAAAAACAGTTGAATAAACTCTTTCTTTTTAAGAACAGGATTTAAATATATGATTTCATAAAATATGACGTCTATTTCTATAATAAAATTTTATAATACTACTTCCTTTTTATACAGACTTATAAAAATGTTAAAACATTTCAGTTTTAATGAGTTGTTCTTTATGTAAGAGAGTATAATTTAACCTGAGGTCTTAAATCATCAACACGTTTTATGTTTTAAGGCGTTTCAGTTTTATTACCAATTCATTTAATTTAAATAATTATGTCTGTTAAATAAATTTATAATAACAATAATAACTTAAGACGGTACATTTTCCCTTCATATGAACTAAAGAAAAATCTTTAAACAGCCATAATAATAATGTTAGTAAAAAAACAGTTTTTAAAAAAGTCTTGAAAATAATATAAACTGATTTTATAAAGCAGATTTAATATTTACCCCTTAACAGTAAAGTGTGCTTTCTGTTGTAGTTGACTAAATCAGTTAAAATATCAGTTCAAAGTGTTCATTATTTTTTTTTTTTTTGCAATTTATATAAAAGTGATTACAATTTTAAGGATCTTTATTTTTTTCACATACATGATGTTTTGTAGAAAAAAAATATTCTGGGTTCTTAAACGTGAGAACATTTAAATTTTGTTCATTTTATACATTTTTCTTTCAGTTTGAAGCCGACTTTTTTTTTTTTACAGTGATCATAGTCATTTATAAAAACATAAACAACAATTTAATACATAGCTGTAGCAAAGACGTTCTTGTTAAGTGATTATGTCTCATGTTTAGTTCGAAGTGATTTTGTACTGCTTTTTTCTGAATTTAGCCGCCTTTTAAATTTACAGTTTATTTCTACTTTGCAACAAGTTGACCCTGACCATGGCAACACGTACTGGTAGACAACATTTTAATCCAATTTTATTTTATAAAGAATTTTTTTTTTTACTTTAATTAACATGAGTATAAGGTAAAAATAAATGAATGAATTTCAACGATCAGACATTATTTAATTGTCCGAAATAACAGTATCATTTAACAAGATTTTTAAAACATGTTCGTTTAATCATTGAATTTTGTTAATTGATAAATACATTGCTTTAAAGATTAAACAATTGTTAATTACATGTGTAATTGTATTAAGAAAGAACTATAATTATTTACAAAAAGATGAAAATTACTTATAAATAAAAAAAAAAGTAATCAATTTTTCGGAATTTTTTTTATGAATCCTTCAACACACTGTGTGAAATAGTATATGCATGTTTTCATTCCGTTAAACTCAAAAGTGATTAATCATACTAATTTGAAAAACTCATAACACGTTTCAAAAATGAATTTTGTATGGAATTTTTTTTATAAGGCACTTATAAATTTTAGAAGTAATTAAAGTGACAAAGATTCTAATATAATCAAAAAACAATGAGTGTTAGTTTTGTTTTGTACTTATTTTACAACAAACATAGGAAAAACTTTCCTAGAACCAGTGGTTGACAATTAATGCATTTTCAAGTGCCACCAAGCACTCTCATCAGAATGTCTTTATGGGGTTCTCTCTAGGTTATAATGTAGATTTTAGTTTTTTGTATTTACGTTAACTCAAAGTAAAGAACTTATGAGAACTAAACTCAAATATTTTTACTTAGTTATTTTTATTACAATGAAAATCACATGTGTTTTACAAACCTATTATTTTTCTCTATCCCAGGAAAATTTTCTGTTCCAAAGAATCGGTTGTAGAATAGCTACCCAGGAAAATTTTCTGTTCCAAAGAATCGGTTTCACAATAGCTGCTTTTCCTCTACAACCCCTTCTACTGTCAATTCTAACACCGATTATTTTTGTTTGAAATTGTACCAAAAGCAACCACTTCTATAGCTCCAAAGTGGAACCGGTTGCCCTAGAATCAGTTCTGGAACTAGTTCTAGAATTCATTCTACGACGGTCATACCTTCTATATGAGATCCCTGGAACTGGTTCCGGAACCAGTTCCATGGAATCGGTTGCAGTGGAACCAGTTGTAGAATGCGTGTGGTTGGCTACCGATTGTAAAAAATTTCCCTGGGATGTTATAGTTGTTAACAAAAAACTTAAAATTATGTTTATTGATTTGTCATTCTGTTTTTGGCATATCGAAGTATAGTTTTAGGACCCTTAAAAGTATTCTTTGTGAACGGCCTAATGTGTAGGTGCGTATCTCTACTTTCAACAGTTCTTTGGCGCTATATGGAGTTATCGAGGCGTTAGTTGCGGCACTAGTCTCAGAGATATGTTAAAATATGTTATTTAGTGTCGGGAACGGCTTGAAAATTGTTACTTGGAAGTTTTTGGGGTGACTGAACTCGAATTTAGCATCAAATTTTGAAAACCTCAAGTATGGCGGATGATATTGAGATCTTTCGCAGTTTGCTTAAAAAATGATACTTTTTAGTTTTGGGATCGCTGAATACGAATTTGACATTAGATTTTCAAAATTCAAAATGGCAAATTTAATATGGCGAATGATTTTTTAAAAGTATTCCTGAGAGTTACTTTTATTTATTTATTTTGTAGAATTGCTCCATACACAAGACTAAAATTCTTATTTTTCAGTATGGAACTGAGGATATGTAAATTTATGAAATCATTAATGAATTGATAACTTAATAACTAATTAAAATTTTTATATATAATACAAAAAACAATTAAACAATTAAAGTTAAACAAAAAAGAAATATAAATATAAAAAAAAATCAATTTAAATAATTAAGTCATATCATATCAGAATTTTTTTGGGATTTATGAATGCAATTCTGATATCAGATTTTAAACAATTGAAATGGTGCATCCAAAATCGTCTCTAAATATTTTTTCGGCAAGTTTTGAGAGTCGCTGAATACGAATCTGACATCAAAGTTATGTAATTGTAATTGTCGGATCTAACATGGCAGATGATATTTTTAAAAGTGATCGGAAAGGTTTGGGGGTCGCTGAATAAAAAAGTTGTAGGTTTTCAACTACAGTCAAAAAAATAAGTTAGTAGAAAAATTAGTAAAACGTCTTGTATATCAAGTTTATTAGTTTTTGTAAATTTGTTTGCTGAAATTCCGTTTTCAACAAAAGATTTAGTTATATTTTTTTACAACTAAACTAATTTTGAACTAATGTTTTACTAATTTATTTTGTTACAAAAATTGTGCTGATAACCGCAATTATAGCGTGGACGACAACCAGATAGACAAGATGTAGATGTCGCATCTTGTCTGGATGTAGTACAGATAACGGAAATGATAATTAAAAAAACAACTCTACACAATTTCTATATTTAAATTTTCAGCAAATAAATTAACTAAAGTAAAATTTCTCTACAAATTTTTTGACTTTTTTTCAGACTACTAATATTTAGCAAAAAGTTCAGTGAGTTTAGCAAGGATTTTTTTTCAATTGCATCGACTATGTGTTAGCAAAACTTTTGCTGAGATAACTATTTTTTTTTTTTTTTAAAAATCAGCTCGCTGATTTTCAGCAAACACTTTTGCTGAAGTTACCAACTTTTTTGCAAGCATGCTCCTGACTAAAAATTTTCTGACACAGCAACATTTTTTGCTGACTTTACTGACTTTTTTTTTTGAGTGTATGAATTTAATTTCTTTAATAATTCCTTTAATTTCTTTAAGTTGATAATATGTGTGTGTATTAGAGTGACGATTATTTTGTAAACTTTCGAATTTCGACCGCCGCTCCTAGTTTTTAAACATATGCACAATATGAAATGCTCTTTTTATTTTTTTGAGGAACGCCCGATAAAGTGCACCTTAGCCGAAGATTTGTACTTTCATTTTGTTTATGTTTATTTGTTCGGAATAATACAAAGCTGAAGTTACAAAATTTAGCTTAATATTTTCTGTGTACAAAAATTTAACATGATGTATTGACATTCATTAAAATACCTCTTAAATATACAATTTAACATGCATATTAATTTAACATGGTCTGTATTATTTTAATTGTATACAAATACAAGAAAAACACATTGATTAACTTCAAGAAGATGCGAAAAAAGACGGAAATCAGCCAAAACAAACGACGCCTTTAAGTCTGGTATGGAAACTTAAAAGCCACACACACGTTTTGTATAAGTTTTGTTTTATCTTTTTCCTTAAATACACATTAACAACCAAAGAAGCAAAAAAGACTCGTGCTAATAATGCAATTAAAACTTTAATAAGAAAAAATACCGAATATTTTAAAATGATAAATGATGCTTAAAGAAAAACCGCAAGAAGCGACACCATCAAAAAACAAAATGGTAAATTAAAAAACTGAAATAAATCACCGCAAAATAAATAAGCTTAAAATTTATCAAAATGTAAAAAAATAAAATGAAATCTGAGAAGAATTTATAAAAACATGCTGTCTACATAATTTTTACGCTAATAAAAATTTCAAGGTTCATTAGTTTGCATTCTTCTTTATATATTACATATTAAAAATAAACTTCCAGTGTAAATATTTAGTATTCCAAATAAAAAAAGTTGTTTGTATGATAAAACACTTGTTTAGCATTTTTATACATATAAATACAAAGTGAAAAATATTAATAATTCTTTTTTATGATTGTGATCTTTTAAAACAACAGAAATTATAAACAACAGTTTATACATTAACTGCACTCAAAATAAAACGTCTGTAGTTTACAGAAATATAAATTACTGGCGGGTTAGAATAACATTTGTTGGAATAAACAATATATTGTATTAAAAATTACAAGATGTCTACAAAATGTTTTTTTATTCATTAAATTTTTTTTCCAAAAATTTTATTTTAAACCGGAAATAAGAACTTTTTCTCTCTACCCACAGTCATATTATTTCGAGTGCATTTAAAACGTTTGTTGCTTAAGTCTTTCGGTTTTTTTTTGGTACTTCTGTTGTTGCGAATGCTTAAAAAGTATTTCCTTTATCAATTGTATTTTAAATTTTAAAAGTTAATCAATAATATTTATGTTTTTTGTCTGACTGTTGATGAATAGTTAAGAAACAGATTATAATTTGTTTTTATAGATATTTTTTTAAAATACTTGTTGTTAATATTTGTTGCTGTAGACATTGTTCTTTTAATTAATGGCCTAAGTGACATTAAACATCGCAAACTGTAGTGTTTTACGTTTAATTTAATGGACAGTATGTAAATGTTGTTTCTTTATGTCTGACGACATACTGCTTTGTTTTATTCACTACTTTGCTTATTTTACGGAAATTAATCGACAGTTTTATGATCAATTTGTCAAGTTGTATTTAAGTTAAATAAGGTTTTAAAGATGTTCTTATATTAAGTCGTTGCTTCTTTTGATTAAAATCATTGTTGATATTTTAAATGCCACCGTGATTTTGTGATTAAAATTAATCTTAATTGAATTAAATTTTAATATAATATATATTCACTTTTGGTTTTAATACATATTACTGCAGAAGCTGTAGAGGATAACGCAATGTAATGAAAAGTTTTTGTATAAAAAGAATTTCGACAGAATCGCTTCCCGGTGAAAAATGTCCATATATGAACATTTATGGTTCAACCATATGTGTATGGATCCGAAAAATGAGGTAACACCTAAGTATATGTTCATATATGGACATATATGAACATATACATTTATTAAATATATGCGAATACATGCGAACGTTGCTGTCCTTTATTATAAGGTTGTACGATAGATATAAATTTATGTATGACATTCAAATTAGGCGCTACATATGTTCCTTTTTTTATTCATGGCATTAAATATAATTCCATATTTATCCAAATATGAGTTCCTTTTACATATATGGAAAAATGTATTCTTCGAAATATGTTCATACCCGAGTAAAAATACAATCATAATGTGATTGTGTTATATCTGACAGTGAATGGAGTCACATTAAGACACATATAATTATATACAACTACATCTGATATTATTTTTTCAATGAATCTTTTGTACGGTAATTGATGTTATTACATATCCCCACATCTGACTCCATATATAACTACACTAGCTGCGCCCTCCCCCCCGGGGGGCTGCGCCCCCCATAATTTTTATTAAATTCGTTTTTTTATTTAAAGTTTTTTTATTTAAAGCCTTCACCCAGCCACCACAAATAAATAATTCTGCACAACAATGGGTTTAAAATAAATAAATATTTGATCACTTTTTCTCATGAAAGTGGATTGTTAGTAATGAATCCATAATAAATTGCAATATACGTGTGTATGTTAAGATAATTTGGTAAAGTGCGAACTTAGGTAGATAGACCCGTAAGTAGTTTTGTTCATTTGTGTTTTGAATGAAAATAAATAACGTAAAGCAGGGTTGGAAAGCATTTCATAATATTAAAAATAGCGGGCAAAGCTACGTTGTTAGCGTGTCTTAAAGTTTTTTTTTAATTCCAGTTTATGTAAAGGTAGACCTGGCAATTCAATAAATTCACAAATTCAGTTGGAAAATTTACTGCGTCGGTTTCTTCCACCGAATAAATATCGGAATATATAAGTTCCATTCCTTTTCTAAGGTTTTTTCTCTTTTAGAAAATTTGTTTAACTTTTTGGAGAGTATGTTTCTATGCTACATAAGTTTCATATTCCGTGGATAGTGTTTGAACAGGTAATTCCCTCTTCCAATCCATTTGCATTGTCTATAATTTCAATTCCACTTGTTCAACGTTTATATCCATTTCATTCCACTTGTGTAGTGTTTCAATCCCACTCGTTTCCTATTTAGTTTCTTAATTTTAGTGTTTCATATACACTTGTTCTTTAAGTTTTAGGTTTCTAGCTAAAGACGCAGACGTTAAGGGGGGGAGGGCAATTTTCCCCTTTTGAACCACCATTTTTACCACGTTCCTGTCCAAAGTCCTAGAAATGCCTTGTCGATAAGTTAGCCCATACTCCAAGGAAAACATATTATATATTACAGGTTTTTAGCCGAAGGGTTCGGTTAGGCCATCAAGGCGGAGAACTATTCCGTTTTTACCCCTCCCGGTAGGAATTTCCAAAAATTCCGTCTTAGAGGACGTCTGCGTTGGAGGAGGAACCTACTACATACATAATTTTAGGTCTCTATATCCAGCAGTTTGGCCAGGCCGTCAAGGGGGAAGTTTTTTCCCTTTTTACCCCTCCCGGTATGAATTTCCAAAAATACCATCTTAGGGGACGTCAACGTTGGAGAAGGAACCCAATTTAAGATCCCTTGTTCCAGCAGTTTGGCCAGGCCGTTAAGGGAGAGACTTTTCCTGTTTTTGACCCTACCTGTAGAAATTTCCAAAAATCTCATCTTAGCGGATGTCTACAATAGAGGAGGAACTTTAATACCAAATTTCAACTTCCTACCTCCAGCTGTTTGGGCAGGCCTTTAAGCGGCACTTTTCGCTTCATTAATCCCCATTTTTGCAATGTCCCTGTCCAAAAAGCACCTTCTCGGTAAGTGAGCACATACTCCAAGTAACATATGTTTTACATTTCAGGTTTCTAGCCAACTTTTACTATTTGTGCCCCTCTCGGTAGGAATTTCCGAAAATCCATCGACAGGGAATTTCAGCTTCCTAGTTCCAGCAGTTTAAACAGGCTGAGAGGAACTTAAGTACCGAATTTCAGCTTCCTAGTTCTAGCAGTTTGGACAGGTCGTTAAGGGGCAACTTTCCCTTTTTGAGCCCCCATTTTATAACGACCCTGTCCAAAATTCAAAAAAGTATCTTTCTAATAAGTTAGCCCTCACTCCAGGGACCCACATTTTAAGCTTCAGGTTTCTAGCCGAAGGGGTTTTTACCGGCCCCCAAGGTGAGGCTTTTCTTCTTTTTGACCCTCCCTTTAGAAATTTACAAAAATTCCATCTTCGCGGCTATCTGCGATGGATGAGGAACATTCATACCAAATTTTAACTGCATTGCCTAAGCGGTTTGGGCAGGCCGTTAGTGGGGACATTTTTCCCTTTCAACCACCATTTTTACTATGTTCCTGTTCCAAAATAGAAAAATTACGTTGCCGGTGAGTTAGTCCTACTCCAAGAAATACATATTTAAAATTTTAGGTTGGCCAAAAGGGATTGGGCAAGCCGTCAGGAGGAGACATTTACCTTATTTCCCCTCCCGATAGGAATTTCAAAAATTCCGTCTAAGCGGACGCCTACACAGAAGGAGGAACTCACACCGAGTTTCCTTTTGGGATATCCTGTAGGGAATTCCAAAAATACAAACTTAGTCGATGTCAACTACAGTGGAGGAACCTTTATACCAAATTTCAACTTCTTACCTCCAGTGGTTTGGGCAGGCACTTTTCCAATTTGTGAGACTGTTTATGGGGAGACTTTTCCCCTTTTTGCCCGTTCCGGTAGGAATTTCCAAAAATCCCGTCTTAGCGTACGTCTATTCCGAATATCAAGAAACCTTGTTTTAGTGGAGATATCCGTGGGGGGAGGAAAAAAGGTAGTTTTTTTGAAATTATATATTATTTTAAATGGTACTTTTTGGAAAAACGAAATTTTTTGGAAAAAGATACTCTGTTTTTACAAAGTACTTTATTTGTACTTTTTTTGGAAAAGGTGTTTTTTTTTGGAAAAATGTATGTTTTTTGGAAAAAGGTACTTTTTTTGGAGAAGGTACTTCTTTTGGAAAAGGAAAATTTTTTTAGAAAAAGGTACTTTTTTTTGGGAAAAGGTACTTTTTTTTGGAAAAGGTACTTTTTTTGAAAAAGGTATTTTTCTGAAAAAATGTATGTTTTTTGGGAAAAGGAAAATTTTTTTAGAAAAAGGTACTTTTTTTGGGAAAAGGTACTTTTTTTTGGAAAAGGTACTTTTTTTTGGAAAAAGTACATTCTTTAGAAAAAGGTATGTTTTTTGGGAAAAGGTACTTTTTTTTTGGAAAAGGTACATTTTTTTAGAAAAAGGTACATTTTTTGGAAAAAGGTACTTTTTTTAAAAAAGGCACTTTTTTTGGAAAAAGGCACTTTTTTTGGAAAAAGGAAGTTTTTTTGGAAAAAGGTACTTTTTTTGGAAAAAGGTACTTTTTTGGAAAAAGGTACTTTTTTGGAAAAAGGTACTTTTTTTGGAAAAAGGTACTTTTTTTGGAAAAAGGTACTTTTTTCGGGAAAAGGTACTTTTTTTGGAAAAAGGTACTTTTTTTTGGAAAAAGGTACTTTTTTTGGAAAAAGGTACTTTTTTGGAAAAAGGTACTTTTTTTGGAAAAGGGTACTTTTTTTGGAAAAAGGTACTTTTTTTGGAAAAAGGTACTTTTTTTGGTAAAAGGTACTTTTTTGGGAAAAAGGTACTTTTTTTGGGAAAAGGTACTTTTTTTGGGAAAAGGTACTTTTTTGGAAAAAGGTACTTTTATTGTCCCCTTTTTGCCCCTCCCGATAAGAATTTCCAAAAATGCCGTCTCAACGGACGTCTACACCGGTCGAGGAACCTACATACCAAATTTCAACTTCATAGCTCCAGCAGTTTGAGCAGGCCGTCAAGGGGGAGACTTTTTCCCCTTTTTGCCCGTCCCTGTAAAAATTTCCAAAACTCCCGTCTTGGTGGCTGTCTACGATAGTGGAGGAACCTTTATACCAAATTTCAACTTCCTACCTCCAGCGGTTTGGGCAGGCCGTCAAGGGGGGCCTTTTTCCCCTTTTTAACCCCCATTTTTACAACGTCCTTGTGCAAAATTCTAGAAAGTACTTTCCAGAAAAGTTAGTCCCTACTCCAAGGAACACATATCTTAAATTTCAGCTTTCTAGCCAAAGGGGTTTTGGCAGGCCGTCAAGGGGGACACTTTCCCCCTTTTTGCCCGTTCCGGTAGGAATTTCCAAAAATCCCGTCTTAGCGGACGTCTACCCCGAAAGAGGAACCTACATACCAAATTTCAACTTCCTAGCTTCAGCGGTTTGGGCTGGGCGATGTTGAGTCAGTCAGTCAGTCAGTCAGTCAGTCAGTCAGTCAGTCAGTCACGTTATTCTTTTATATATAGAGATAAGCCATATAAAACTAATCAAAATATATGTAGTGACTAGGGTTTGGGATTTCCCGGACTTTTTTATTTCCCGGGAAACGGGAATGAAAAAATTTGGGAATCCCGGGAAATGTTTTTGAACAAAATTGTTAATGAAAACCACCTATATAAATAATTTTTGTTAAAAAAAGAACACTATTTCAGTACAAATTCAATCTGTGTAGTGAGAATTCAAAGTAAAAAATATCAGAATGTTGAACATTTGATTTCACATAAATTAATCGCAGCACTGCCAAATGAATTGCATGATTCCAGCAGAAAGCACCTACTACTGGACTGTCGGAAACAAACCGTTTCATCACACTTGGCCCATTAGATATGGTGGCCACAATGTTATTTTCCAAAGACAATTAAAACTCTTCTAGTCTTATTTCTACAATTCTTCTTATTTCATCAGCATTACATCTTCCTGATATATAAACCAACCCCAGGCTATAAAATGAATTATTTACGTTTATACTTATGTTCAAATATCTCTTTTGTGATATTCTTGTCCATTCATCTAAGATTATAGTAAATTTCCTACTGTTAGAAATATTCGTCAATATTTCTTTTATCATGATATCTTTTACATGATTGTAGTAATTTAATATAATGTTCTTTACATCGGTTTCTTTTTTTGCAATGCCAGGTTTTTATTATAAAAACTTTCTCGAATAAACGAAGATCTAGTTATGGTGCGGATTGACATTCCGACGACTGCGGCTAATTTGGATACCATTTTAGGAAATGTTTGCCCTACTATAAAATCTTTAATGCCTATTCAGCTTACACTTTTTTCTTCGGGTACTTTGCTAATTTTAGCTTGTTGTTGTTTTCTTCAAGAGAAGTTGCATGACCATAAATTTTTTTTTTTTTTTTGTGAACCAAATTTAGATGTCGGTTAACCAAATTTAGATACCACCGTTAACCATTAGTCTTTTCTTTTCACATTTATTAATGAAAACGTTACTTATAAAATTATTGACCCTTAATATAAAGGAGTATTTAAAATTTAAAATCGACTTTATTTTTAATAAAACGGTTTTGTTCATTTTGTGTATGAAAACCTTACAAAAATATTTTGATTGGTTGAAAATAAATTAACTAACCAGAATGCTCCAAAAATAAACCAAGTCCAGGTATACTGCCACCCAATATTTTAACTAAAGTCGACTTTACCTAAATTATACATTTGAAAAATTTAGATAGTAAGGGCGATATTTGTAAAAAACAAAGCTTTTTTTCATATTTCTCTTAAACATTTTACCAAGTTTTTAGGCTTTACTACTTAAATTTTGAATAAGTTATGCGAAAAATCTTTATTAGTGGAAATGCTCCTAATTACTTGGCAAAGATTTTATTTGTGTGTCAAATAAATGTATTCCCTTTTAAAAGATTTTAACAATGAAATTTTTGTTTTGGTATTTAAAATGTTTTTTATGACTAAAATTAAAAAATCCTATTCGAAACAAAAACAATTTAAAAAATTTAATATTTTTAAAATTTCCCGTTTTCCCGGGAAAAATATATTATTTTCCCGGGAATTCCCGGCAAACTTTTCCCGGGATTTCCCGGGAATTCCCGCCCGGGATTTCCCGAACCCCAAACCCTAGTAGTGACCGATATGATTATATATGGTTCGATACTAAGTTATATAACACTGTATGTATCGTCATACTAAAAATATATTCTTGTAATTTTATATAACTTTCTATATGATCTCATACAAATTAATATAAATTAAGAGTTAATTTCTCCACAGCTAAATAATTTTCACGTGATTTTTTTGCATATAAAATTTATATTAAAAAATGATGGGTACGATTTAGAAGATACAAGCATTAAAATTTTTATTTTATGTTATAAAATTTGGGACTTTAAAATTGTTCAAGCTATAGAAATTTCAATATTAATTTAATAGCCGGTATGCATAAAAAGTGTACTTACTATTAGACAATGTTATATAAAATCAGATATTTTTATATCGAATTAGATGTAATTTAATGTGCTGCATATGGACAAATCTCGGATCAAACTGTATCAAATTATATCTTATTTGATATAATTAGACACAAGTAGATGACCCATTTTTCGGATCAAGTTGTATGTCGTTGTATATGGGGACTTATCAAATAAGATATAATTATATATGACATCATATTAAGATTTTTACCCGGGTATACAAGTCCCTTTTGCATAAATTGAATAACATATACTTTCATATTTGTCCATATATGAGTGCCATTTCCATATATGAAATAACAGATGCATCCATATATGTCTGTATATGAAATTTTTTCCATATATGGAATCACATATACTTCCATATATGTTCATATAAAATTTATATATATTCATAAAAAATCCATATTTGTTCATATGTGTCCATACATAAACCATATATGAACATGTTTGAGCGTATATGAACATTTTTCACCGGGTTGTTAATAAATATAACATGCCGAGATAGCTCAGATTGTAGAGCTGGCGACTTTCAATATAGGGACCCAGGTTCGATTCGCGGCACGAAGAAATTTTATTTAAAAAATTCGAAAACAAAAACATATTTTTTTAATCCTTTTATTTATAAAAATTTGTTTTCATACTCATTGTTTTGCCAATATTGTTAAGTACCCTATTAAAAAAAATTAATATGGAGCTTTATATGATAATATATAACATAATATGATCCATATACCATTTCATCCGAAAAATGGCCCGATATAATTGTGTCAGTTGGTTATCACATTTTATCTAATTGTATCAGTTTAGATCTTAACTGATTAGATTATATATTAAGCAGATGAAATTTTATCTGACTTTTGACCTGATACAATTTTATGGGTTTATGTCGCATGGTATTAGTTTAGATCCAAATAGATACATTACTATACAAACTTATATAGTTATATCTGAATTTTGACCTGATGCAATTATATCTGCTTTAAAACTTTGATACAATTATATAAGGCAAATGTCGGATACAAATATATTTTATTTATATAAAATTGTACCAACTACGATCTAAACAGATACCATTAGATATAAACCGGTAAAATTGTATCAGGTCAAAAATTGGATATAATTTCATCTGAATAATGTATAATTTTATTAGTTGAGATCTAAACTAATACAATTAGATAAAAACTGATAAACAACTGATACAATTACATCGGGCCATTTTTCGGATGAAACAGTATATTTATACAGATATAACTTAATCGCATTTTATACGACTATATGTAACTGTTTTTACTCGGGTATATATACCCATGTGAAAATCGAAATATATATGAACATACATGATCATACATTGACTAGTATATGATCATGCATAGTCATACATGATCATATACATTCATGCATAGTTCAATGTATGACCATACATGATCTCATATATTTCCATATATCTTCGGATCCGAAATTTGAGGGTATATGGAGGTATATGGTCATATATGATCATATATGAGCATACACGAATCATATGTGAGCATATATGGTCATATACGAACATGTACGGTCATATACCCTCAAATTTCGGATCCGAAGATATATGGAAATATATGACATAATGTATGGTCATGCATTGAACTATGCATTGTCGTATATGATCATGTATGCCCATGCATGATTAGTCCGTGTATGATCATGTCCGTTCATATATATTTCGATTTTCACATGGATACTTAAAAAATTACTTTGCTGACTTTTAGTCTTGCTGAAAATCAGCGAGAAGTGATTTGTAGCCAAAAATTAGTAAATTCAACAAAAGATGTGTTAAAACTTATTGCAAATGCAAAAATCCTTGCGCTGTGGTGTAATGGTTAGCGCGTTGGTTACACGTGAGGTTGCGGGTTCGAGCCCCAACCAAGGCAACATCAATTTATGAAAAATAGTAATATGTATGAGTTTTTTCTATCCCTCATACATATCGCAGCGTCCTCCTTCGGTGTTCCCATAGCACTTAACCCCACCGAAGTAAAATAATATAACAGGGCTATGAACTAAAAGCTTCAACAAAGTTCGCCAACTTACCATCAGATGGCGCGCAACAACTGTTCTAAAATTCAACATCTCGCGCAATTACAGTGTTGCCATATTTGAAGCCCTTCATCTTTCACCACCTTTCACTTCTTTCTATCCCATTTCCAAAGGAAGCAACACGTTAATTAGTAGGAAGAATTTCCTGAGTGTTGCTTCTCTTTAAAAAAAAAAAAAAAAAAAAAAAAAAAAAAATAAGACTCTTTGCTGAACATTAGTAGGCTGAAAAAAACTAAAAAAATTTGTACACTATTGGAAAAAAGTCCGTAAAAAATTTAGTTAAAACTACTAAAAATTGGTTAAAAATGTTGCTGCAGAAAAAACTGCTAAATTAGCAGATTATTTTTGCTATTAATTAGTAATATAGGAACAGCAAAAATAAAACTGTTATATATACAGAATTTTAGTTATATTTGAGCTAAATTTTTGTAAATGGAGAATAGCAAATTAACGTACTAAAATCAGCAAAAAATTTTGCTAAATAATTAGTAGCCTAAAAAATCACCAAAAAATTTAAAATTTTCGAAGATTTTTTTTCGATTTTTTTTAAATGCAAATAAAAACCGAACCCTTGGGAAACAGCAGTTTACAATTTTTTAGCAAATATTTCTGCTGATTTTAGCAGAATAGACTGCTATCTGCATTTATATATATCGCAATAATTCACGATCAGTATGATATAAATACCCAGCAAAAAAAAGAAATGCCAGAGCATTGGAAAAAGCGCTACCATTAATGATCTTCATGTACTTATTTTTTAACAGAAACACTAATTATTTTAACATTGAGTTGTCATATAAGAGGAGTACTCCCACTTCAACATTTTGTCAGTACTTTTTAAACTAGTGAAAAAATCTCTTTTACATCAATTAAAAGTTTCTAAAAAATGTGCGCAAAAAAAATTTATTTTTTTTTCTAAAAAATTTTTTATTGCCGTCAACGGGCTTGAGACCTTAAAATTGCTAGTCTAGCTCTCTACTACAGAGTTGGTCTAGCTCTCTACAGGAACATAAAAAACGACTTATCATCATTTTTATTTTATAAAGCTTTTAAAAGTTTTTAATAATTCCAAAATAAAAAAATATTGAATTTAAACAAATTAATTACAAATATAAAGAACAAAAATAAAAAATTTAAAACATTAAAAAATGTTGGCCATGCCAGAATTCGAACCCGCGAACATCTGTTTGGAACTAAACTGTATCCAAATCACTTTTCAGGACCACTTTTGGAGCAAAAATGCTTTAGAAGTAATACTTAGGTAATTTTTTAATGTTATTCAGAATTATTTCTAAAAAAAAGCTATTAAATTAATATATGGGTGAAATCAAAAAATGTGATAAGTTTTTGGGCCAAATTTGTGAGAAACAAAAAGTGTTATTATTTCTGTTTTTTCTTAATGGAATTAGTAAGTTTAGTCATTATAAACCTTATTGCAAAAAATATCTTCTACAAGTTGTCGCAATAATTTTTTTTCCACAATTTTAATTTTTTGTGGTAACGGAGTTTACATTTCCACAAGCAAAAGGTATAACAAAAAAAAAAATTGCGTACGAATTTTCTTCAATTTATTAGTTTTTCGTATTTGGTTTTTCAACATGCTTTTCAATAATATACAATTTGTGTTTATCAAATTGGCGGTTTCGCGAATAAAAATACAATTCATTCCGCGAAAAATTTTTTTTTTTAATTTTGTATTTTTTAAATCCAATCAGCGGTTGCGAAGTTACAAAATATATTAAATTAATGAGGGCAGATATTATTCAGCCTCTAGTTCGATGTTTTTATTTTTTATTTATTTAAATAAAAACCGTGCATATTAGTTTTCAAAATTTTGTTCTTGCAAACAGAGTAGACAGCTGTTTCGGAAGACGTTACTCCCCCTCATCAGTATCCGCGCAATATCATAACCATAAAAGATTACTTATGTGCAAAACATCAGAGTTTATACTGATCCCCACTTTAAATAAATGAGAATCAATTTGAAACATTTGCGGGCCACGGCAAAAAACATTAACTTTTCTAAGTTAGTAAAAACGGACGGACAGACGCACATGGATAAATCGAAACAAAAACTGATTCTGAGTCGATCGGTATAATAAAAAGTGGGTCTAGGTCCAATATTTGTTGGTGTTGCAAACATCAGCACAAACTTATTGTACCCTGTCCACGTATAGGTGTAGTGTATTAAAATCAATAAAAGCACATTTGCGGATACCTTTGAAGCAATGAAAAAAGTGGTTTCTAAGGTGTGTCTTCCAATTCTTTTTGCTGGGTACAGTCATTGGCTGATGTGCGGAAGGTAATGTTATAAAACTCTAGAAAAAATTATTAAAATGTAAAATCTACAAAACAGACTTGTTTCCATCAGTGTATATTTTACACACATTTGCACGATTTTAAGGTTATGTTAAACCAATATAATGCTACTACGTTTAACGCAGCTACACTAATTAAAGTAAACCTGTAAAAAGAACAGAAAAGTCTACTAAAGATTCAAAAATGACCTAGCAGAAAAAACTGTTAAAATTAGCAGATTTTTTTGCTAAATACTAGTAAAATAAGAACAGCAAAAAGAATAATGTTAAATTTACAGAATTTTAGTTATATTTGGGTTAATTTTTAGTTAATGCAAGATGGTAAATTATACTGTGAAATCTGAAAAAAAAAATTTCCTAAATATTGGTAGACTAAAAATAGCAAAAGCAAACTGTTATTTATACAAAATTTTTGTTATTTTCAAGCTAAATTCAGTTGAAAGCAAATAGCAGTCTATCCTGCTAAAAACAGAAATATTTGCTAACAAGTAGTAAACTGCTGATTTCATACGGCTAGATTTTATTTCCATTACAAAAAAACACAACTCTGAAAAATTAAATTTTTTTTTTGATTTTTTAGTTTACTTTAATGTTTAGCATAATTTATTGCTGATTTTCTATTAACGATTTTAAATTTAACATAAACAACTAAAATTCTGTATATTTGACAGTTTTACTTTTGCTGTTCTCACCTTAATAATATTTAGCATAAGTAATCTGCTAATTTCAGAAAGTTTTTCTCCAAAATCTTTTTTAACTAGTTTTTAGTAGTTGTAACTAACATTTTTATAGACTTTTTTCTATTATTGTAATAGAAATCGACGCAGTTGCAAAATCCTTAAGCAACATTTTCTGATTTTATATGAAAATACCTGGTTCGCTGGTTTACAATGTAAACCAGCGAACCACTAAGATATTCTAAAAAATCTCAAATTCAGCAAAAGACTTCAACTCCACTTTATCACATCGATCGAGCTATTCAAAGCGTTCAAGTTTCGTGTGTTCGTTATTTGTTTAAACATAATTGAAACTAATAAGCTTGATCACCTATAATTTTTTGAACTTTTCTCCTCACGACTTTTATGAAATGGAAATTTTATTAAAACAGAGTTTTTGTTTTTAGCATGTGAAATTATGTTAATTAAATCCACACTCTCCCATAAAACTATGCATTAATTACATACATATTTCAAAACATAAAGTCTCAATCTATCAATTTCAAATTCAAATTATGAGCGTTTGTTTGTTTTTTTTAACACTAAAAAAAGAAAAGAAAAAATATTTTATTAAAATAAAAACTAATGATTAAATTCAAATTAGTTAAAGACAACCTTAAATTTTGACACAAAAACGAAGCTTGAAATAAAAATAGAAATGATGCAATATTAATTTAAAAAAAAAAATCGTTAAATTAGTATTCGTAAAATAATCTAGTTTGTTCCTAAGACAAATGAAATAAAAATAAAATAAAGTTTAGCCCATATAAAATACATTTTAATTAAATTTAATGTGAATCTATTGTTCTTCTATTTTAGGTACTGGCATCACAGATGAAGAAAAACAAATCATATTACAGGAACACAATAGATTAAGACAAACAGTGGCAACAGGACTTTATCCTGGACAACCGGGAGCTGAAAATATGCGCGAAATAGTATGGGATAATGAATTGGCTGAACGGGCACAACAATGGGCTGAAAATTGTCAATTTAGACATGATCCTCATAGAACTATAAGTGAGTGAAACTGAAAATTAAAACATCCAACGAATTGTTCTTAAATTTATTCGATTTTCTTTTACAGATCGTTTTACTATGGGTCAAAATTTGGCTATTATTTGGAGTACTGCTCCTTTGGAACCAGAAGATGGTGACTTTCCTTCACGTATTCAAAAATGGTTTAATGAAGTCCAAAAGTATTCATTTGGTGATGCTTGGTCTCCCAAAACCGGTCATTATTCACAGGTAAAGTTTGCTAAAAATCAAATATATTTTTTTTTAATGTCTTTCTATTTTTGTTTAAATTTTAGTTGGTTTGGGGTGAAACCAGTTTGGTTGGCTGTGGTTTTGCTGAATATAAAGATTTATCTAAATACAACAAATTATATGTTTGCAATTATGGACCTGGGTAAGTAGCTAAAATGTCACTGGTAGCTAAAATGTCAAATAAAAATTTTAAAGAAATCCCGTTTTAAACTAAGTATAACAAATATGTGTTTGAAACTTCTTGAATTTTCTGAATAGAATTTTCAATTAAATTTCTGCAAACTTTATGACAGAATACATGATACATTTTTATGACAGGAATAGGCGCCAAAAATATTTTTAAAATATTTTTAAAAACCAAGATCGATTTTGGTCTTACATATTTCTTAAATAAGAAATGTTTAAAAACTATCTTACTTCTGATTATAAAACTGGCTCTAAGGGGTTTTCTTTAAGAAAAATGATTAGAATCGCAAAGTTATTCAATAAGCATCTGAAGGTATTTGATACGACAATGGGAAAGGAATTTTAATGATGAGATAAATAACTTAAACTTAATAGTTTCCCAAACGAATAATTAGTTAATATATAACAAGGAAGTTACTTCAAACTGAACACTACTATTTTGATAAAATTTCAATATGTTGTAGAAACAAAAATTCTTAGATGAACATCTCTCGGTTTTTGACCACCTCGGTAATTTAAGTGGTCAAAATATGGGGTTAGAATGGGTTCGTCCGAGGTGACCGAAAAAATGAGAGAGGTTGATCTTAGATTGTAAGCATAATGTCGAAAGTGATTTCCGAGAATCAAGCGTGATTACGCTTAGTCCCTTGAATGGTACTAAGTAGAGTAAGATATTGTACGTGACTGGAATTTTTCTCTTGTGAGCGTAAATGAGTGTGACTCA
The DNA here is from genome assembly GCA_949987735.1 of Leucophora obtusa. NCBI lineage: Eukaryota > Metazoa > Arthropoda > Insecta > Diptera > Anthomyiidae > Leucophora > Leucophora obtusa. Next base: position 113,206,390 of record OX465295.1, on the reverse strand, counting down.
AATTTCTTAACATTACTAAAAAATTTTTTTTTCAATTTAAAAGAAATTTAAAAGAAATATTTTTTTTGTTGCTTGATAGTTATAAACGATATCTTAAATCAAAGCTAAATGTCTTATATCGATTGTTATGGTCGATATCTTAACCCTCTAATGCCCAGATTTCAGATTTCAAATAGTTTTTGGTTAAATAACAATATATTACTAAACAAGTTGTATTATATTCATAGAAAACTTAACTGCCTACTTTTTATACCTTAAAACTTTTTTTGTATAAGGATCGGTTTTCAAGCGAGAAGCATGTAAATTGAAAATTTAGAAAATTTGAAAAAATTAACTTTTTAAAACAGAAAAAATATTTGAAAAATTGCCAAAAATATATTTACGATCTGGCATACATTACCGATAATGACAAAGCTAGTTTAGAGCCTCTAATTGTAAAATCAATTAAAAAATTTTCTCCAGGACTCACAGGATAATGCCAGGATACGTTTTACAAATATCTCTCTAACTCAAAAACTAGCCAACAGAAATTAAACACAGATTATATACTCAGAGGTAGTAGTAAGCAGAACTAATTTCGCCAAAATTTATTGAAGGTTAGTGCCAAATTCGGCAAATTTTGTAATTGTCAAAGAAAATCGCCATAACTTTTGAAATAACAACAATTGATCAACAATTTTCGGTACGCAATTTTATTTTATTGATAGTGTTATTTACAGCAAAAACCGAAATTATTTGACTACTGGGTTTCAAGATACGTCTTCAACCTTTGTTGTGCTATATCGCCTAAATAAAGCGATAAATTAAAATTTTAATATTTGTTCCATAGTATCTTTTAAACGCCAAATATATGGTTTAAATATTATTGTAATCAGAGGAAAGAGCATTAGAGGGTTAAATGAAAGCTGAATGCCTTATCCATTTAGCAAAAAAAAAAACCTCAGTGAAATAGGATAACTTCTTCAAAAGTTATAGTTATATATGCGCCACTGTGCGGCGGTGATTAATAGAATGTTTTAAAATTAAATAATAATGGATTATAAAGCAATACTTTCTTACCAGTCATTAAAGAAAAGCAAAATATATATAATCCCGAGTAAAAAAATTTAGATGTTATAAAATACAAACGTATCTTTTTTTGGTATAGCCTCAACTACAATTTGATCCGAAAAGTGGTGGTTCGTACTGTATTAATCTAGATACAGCTTGGATCTAATATAATGATCCTCCTTGGATCTAATATGATCAATTACGATCCGAAAAATGGGTTTATCTATTATATAAAATTAGATTTAATACAAAAAGTTACATTTTATTAGATACCATTAGATAAAAATAATTCATTCAGAGATCGCTCAGATTGCATTAAATGGTCCATTCTATTGAAATTACTTTTTGATTATCATTATGTGACATCCAATTTTATGTGATTAGATAAACCCATTTTTCGAATCGTATTTCATCATATTAGATTCAAGGTGGATCTAAGTTAATGCAATACGATTCACCATTTTTCGGATAAAATTTTATTTTCGGCGGCATTTAAAGAAGATATGATTGTATGTTGTACCTCATTAATTTTTTTAATAGGATAGTTACTTTTCATATTATTTACATTTCTAATTTTGTATGGCGATGTTGAGCAAAATAATGGGTTATGCTCAAAATAATATTTCGTTGCCTATACGCTTATTATTGACAAAATTAGTGAGTCTAGAAATAGTTTTGCAAAAAAATAATTTTCATAAAAAAATATTTTTTTTGTTAAAGTTTTTTAATAAAATTTGCTCGTGCCGAGAATCGAACATCGGACTTTAGATTGTCAGTCGATATGCTTACGCACCAACATACAAAAAATCAAAAAATATGTGGTTACATAAATCCTTACCAGTGTGGAAAAAATATTGTGTATAAAAATAGATTTAAAAAAAAAATTAGACGATTGTATTTAAAATAATGATAAAATAAGTCATTATTGGCAACGCGTTATTTTTCACGCGTTGCCAATAATATTTTATCGTTAAAAACAACGTAAAATACATACCCGTGTAAAAAAGATCAGATCTGGCCAGATCTCAGTAGATCTTACCAGATCTAATTAGATCTCAAAATTGGGGACAAATTTGAGACCTAATTTGACACTTTAGATTTGAACAGATTTGGCACTAGATCTGATCAGATCTTGCCATAACGTATTATCACATATGCCATATCTGATCATATTTGATGAGATCTGGTACAGGATCTAATTAGATTCAATCATATCTATTTAGGTCCAAAAAGATCTGATCAGATCTAAACTTGTTTACACGGGTATTAAATTAATTCAAAACAGAATTAAAAAAGGACTACTGATTTTTCATTATATTCAAACCATTTTGCTATTTATTTTCAAACATTGTTTAAACCATCCATAAAAGAACTACAAATAATTGAAACGTGTGTTAAAACAATCATCAATTTTTAACTGACAAAACGTAAAAAAAAAACGATTTTGTGGTTTGTTTTTTCATATTTGAAAGTTTTTTTGTTTGAATGTTCAAAACACTACACACACAACACACACGTTCATATTTTTATTGGCTATGTTTGTGTGTGTGAGTGAAGAATTTATTGTAATTTGAATTGAAATAATTTTGTACATAAAGAAACTATTTTAACAGGAAAGAAAACCGAAAATATTTGAATTTTTTGTTTTAACACAGAAAACAACGAAATTATTTAAATTATTTTTTCTAAAAATAGAAATCTAAAAATAGAACATTTGACTGAAAATATCAACCCCTACAGACGATACATATTTTTTGTGGTTTGTTTTTTATTGACTGATAAAAAAAGTTAAACAATATGTTTCAATGTATTTGAATTGATTCTGCAATTGAAAACAAATTTTACCTATTACTTTCCAAATGTGAAATGACCAAAAAATAATGACATGTTATTACCGTTTCTTAACTGACTATCGTTAACCTTATTTCATTATTTCGAATAAAAAATTAATAATTCAGTTGTTAATTGATTTCCAATTCTTTTAATGTGCATATTCGTCAGGTTTTAAGGAAAAATATTGTGAGTGTATATTTTCTCAATTATAATAAAATTTTAAATAATTTCTGTATTTACCAACCATAGTTGTTGTTGAAAATTAAAAATTCTATCAATCTAAAACTTTTTCCTCTTTTCCGTTTCAGTGGCAATGTTGTTGGCTATAATCCCTATGAAGCTGGTAAACCAGCATGTTCCTCTTACGGCATGAAACCATCATCACGTTATCAGGGTTTATGTGCAGCGCCTGAAGGTTATGGACTCAACACGAATGCAATAGAAACGTATGATTACAACAGCAACAATAAACAAACTAACAACTACAATTCATACAATGCATATAACAAAAAACAAACAACAACTACCACTACTAGCACTCACAATCAATATAACAATAATTACAGCAATAAACTAGCTACATATTCTAACACATACAATCAACAGGCAACAACGGGCAACGCACAAACGCAACAACAGCAACAAACGTCGACTAGGAAAGTTGGAAGCTACGGGGGTTACTCATTTGGGACGAAAGCGTACGGTGGATCGCAGGCATTTACAACAGAGGCATCACAATATAAATACCGCAATAAACTCGAGAGCTATAAACCATCGCCGGAGGAATTTAAGAGATCCGTATTTAAACATACCGTATTACGTACATCTTTAGATCAACCACAGGAGCAACAACAACAGCAGCAATCTGCTTACAATTCCACACCCCAATCGAATAAAAAAGGATGGAGTTTACTAACATGGCGTGGTTAATTTGGTCTCTTATATAATATTTTAAATGTCATCAATTCCCTCCGTGAATTTTTCACTAAAACTAAATTACTACTGTGTAGTATTGAAAAGGGATCTTACATTTCAAAATAATATTTCATTAAACAAAAACATCAAAATTTCTTTTTAATTATACCAACCACAACTTAAAATACCATTAACTCAAAATTGCCATATTGTGTATCATCATTATTTAGAATTTAGTTTAAAAAAATTTAAACTTTAATAAACCCAATCCGTTTGTTGAAATTAGTTACTAAGTAGCGCTCATTCATATTTAGGACCTTGTTAAAAAATTATTATTTTATCTTTAATTTTTTTGTGTTAACATTTAAATTTAATATGTATTTTCTATTAATATTTGTGGACTTTTGGCAGAACAATTTAAGGCAATTTAAATTGTCTTACCCAAAGTTTTTTCAGGATACTTTTTTTTGTGCTAGAATAAACACTTTTTCCATACATTTGTTAAAAGATCATAGAAGTCTATAATACCAGCTTCCTTGATTAGTTAAACATGCACACAAAAACTTTGAATTCCAGCGAAAGTAGTATCTTGAAAAAGTCTTATTTATATATTTTTTCGAAAAAGATAAGTTGCTTTGTCAACAGTCCACAGATATGAATTACAATTGAATTTATAGACTACAAATATACATACATTTGCAATTATTAAACATTATCGTCAGTAACTTTTTCCATAATTTTGTTAAATGTAGTCTGTTGCTTTAATTGTAATTTTTCTATAAGTGTCTGTATTTTGCTATTTCTTTCAAATAACTTCTTTTTATTTTGTAATATTTAATATTTTTTTTTTCTTTTGAGGAAATGTTTAATTCACTGTATAAATCGAATGTTTGTATCAAATATTTGTTGTGCAACAAATAACAAGAAAACTTCATCTTACTTAGAAATTAAGATTTCTAAAAAAATTTTATTATATTTCTTACAGCTCATTAAACAATTTCATAATTTACTTGTATGTGTTTTTAGCAATTTCTTTTGTTCCAAATAAATGCATTTTTATATAATTTTGTGTTCATAATATGATTTTACAAAATTAAAAAATCAATGGCTTGTATTCAAAAAATTATTTTGAATTTTATTAGAGTATAATAAAACAAATTAACAAACAAAACAACAACGAAAATCGTTCAATTAGCCTCTAATAAGCCAAAAAGTTTTTTTGTGAATAACCATGAATATCTGTAAACATTTTATAAAATAAATATATTTTGTGAAAATTTAAAATATTTAAGATATTTTGTTTTTTACGTGTACTATTCCACCTGGAAAAGTCTGAAAATCTCCCATATAAAATACAGTTGAACCTCGATTTTCCGGGCCTCCATTAACCGGATACATCTGTTATACCTCTTTTAAATGTGGTTTAACTCTATTATCCGTGCTTTCAGAAATTAATAATAAGCCTTTTTTAAACACTGGATTTATTTTTGGATTTATTTTGTTTTGTTAAAAAATCCATATTTTGTTTTTAATTTTAAAAATTTAACATTTTTATCAAAATCCAATAGGTATTCCATAATATCCCAGCAAACATAGCAATACGAATACAATTCCCCAACCGTATTGCCAGGAAGAAAAATTTTATTGCGGTAACAATCATCTTCGTATTGCGGAAGATACCCCATTTGCTAGAAAACGTGGCGTTATCGCTAAATTATCACCTGGAAGATAAAAAAGTGTTGCATATAACGCCTATATATCAAAAAGACACCCAGAAGATAAAATTTGTTTTAACATATATTTTATACATTTTTATTAAAAAAGCACACGTTAAATTAATAATTATTCGTCTTAAATGTTTATTTCTTTTATTTGGTTGAAATTATCCCATCTACCAGTTATCCGAATTGATTTTCCTACGCTTGCATTTCGTTATTTTCTGAATAAGAATAAAAAGACATTCCATTTTTTGCAATATGCAATTAAATAAATAAAATACAATTTTTGCTTACCTTATTTTCATTTTTATTTGCAAAAATATCCAAAATCTATCTGTTTTAAGTTTTATATAATTTTCGTATAGAAAGTTTATTTTTTAAATAAAATAAAAATATATTTTTTGACATTTTTTTTCAGTGTCGCCGATGTATCTTCCAGCTGATAAAAAGAAGATATACCCAAAATACTACTTCGATTGTCCTCTAATAGATAAAATAATGATATTTTTACAATATCTTCTGGGCCAAATATCATCCAAATGCTTATTGGGATAATGTGAAAGAAAATCATTAAATTTTGTAAAAATGTGAACACAGGAATTGAATTAATAAATAAATAAATCCATTTTGGATTTAGCTTAATTTAATTTCAGAAATAGCATTTTCGCAAAATTAAATTTTTTTCTTTCATATTATATTAGCGAATAAGTGTTATATTTGGATAATAATATTAAATTTGGTAAATTAAAAAACAAAATGTGCATTTTTTAACAAAATAAGATAAATCCAAAAATAAATTTAATGATTAAAATAAAAAAGACCTAATATCTCAACAGGTATTTTTGTAGAAATAGCTCATTGAAATACCAAAGATTTAGTAAAAATATATATGTATGACTCTTTTAGCGGTGTTTTTCGATTATCCGTGCTGATCGTGGTCCCGAACAACCCGGATAATCGAGGTTCGACTGTACCTGTAAACACCTGCTGACATTTTCATAAAAATATAAAAATGTAAACATGATATAAAAATGGCAACAAGACAAGTTAGCAGGAAGTCAGTGTTAGAGATTATTTATTATAGGGATAAGAAATTACAACTTGCACTTCTCTGCCGGCAGTGGGCGCTGAAATTTAGTACTACCTGAGCAACTGTTTAGTATCAGTTTAGTATCAGCTGAGCTTATTTTTAAATACGCAGAAATTGTTGAAAACTGCTCAAAATGAAAAAAAGGAAACGCTAAATATGTTTGAATAAATACATTCCAGATACTGTTTTGTTTTTTAAGGTATTTTGTTTGTTTTTATTTTACCGCAAGTTTTTTTCACGTGGAAAAATTTTACTCGAAATTTAAAGTCTTTAAACTGCAATTTAAATTATAAAAATGTACAATTTTTTAATTTTATAACAAAGAAACAATCACAATATACACAAAATGTCACTTTTACACTAGAAAAATAATGGTCTTGTACATTAAATTTGGTTGAAAACAAACTCTGCACACTTTTCATGTGAAACTGATTATCGAGAAAAATAATTTTTTTATATGGAGTATAACAGTTTTTTCACTCGAAATCGAAACAACTTACGGTGCTTTAAGTAAAAAAAAGTGTCAGTTTAATGAAAAAAGTGCCAGCAAGTGATAACGATGTCATAATAACTTATTTTTTTGGTGATGTCATACCCCTGGTCAATGCGCTAAATAAATGATGACATATTCAGTGACATTTCGAGAATTTGTCAGTAAGTCTGCGTTTTTTTGACCTCCATACTTATTTCAATGTTCAATTATTCTTTCTAGAAAGAAAGAATAATTGAACAAGGAAAAGAATTTCCTTATAGTTAATTTTCTTCTACTAAAAAGTCAACGTTTTGCATTTGGTATAACACTCACAAACAATCGAACCAGATGCCTTGTGTTTTGTAGTTCATCGCCTTGCCCGTTTACCAAAACGATAATAATACAAATACTTTACAAAGTTCATTTTCCGTTTTCAATTCCCGAGTAAAAAAGTTTTGATATAATCATATATTATTTTATGTAATTATATATAGTAACTTATAGTTACATATGGCCACATATGCTTTTAAATTGAAGCATATATACTTTTATATAGTCATTTATTAAATATTTTTTCCTCAAAGTTTTTAATATTGAGGCATATGTGATTTTATATTATTACATACTGGCCTACATATAAGTGTATGTGCTATATATAAGTACATAAAGTAACATATAAAAGATATAATTACATATACGTTTATATATAATTTAGTATGACACTACACATAATAATATAAAACTATATATGGAGCCATTTAAGAAATATTATATAATAGGTGTTATATATGATTATATATTGACGGATATGAACCCATATATAACTTAGTATGGTTTCATATCTACAATATTTCATGCTTTCTTTTATATATAACGATATAACGTTCTTTATAAAATCATCTATAATTATATATCATCCCACATTAGCAATTTTTTCAAAGTGATTTTATATAAAAATATATAAGGTCCTTTTAAAACCGTATTGTATTAAATGTGGTTCCATATTAAAAATGATTTTGAACTAGTTTAAGATTTAGTAATTACTAGCGATTGGCGCATGACACGATCGTGAGTGAAGTTATTCACAAGTGATCGTGAGTAATAATTACTATACCAAAGTAATTCGCGCGTGAGCGTGAGAATATATAATTCGTACGTGAGCGTGAGTAAGAATATATAACCCGTGCATGATTCGTGTGTGAGTTTATTTTTTGCATCATGTGTTTTTAGAAATTTTTACTGTTTTGCGTGAGAATTTTCTGATTGTGAGTAAGTTTTTAATATACTCATGTCTGCGTGAGTAAGACACGAAATGCTCGTGAGTGAGTAATTTGTTTTTGTTTAGGAGCGCGAGTCAAAATGGCTAACGCGCCCATAAAATTAGCAATACTGAAGCTTTAATATGGAATTCTCTCTACTATAACGCACACTTGAATGATCTCTTATATCTTGGTTGTATATCACAATCCTATTACGTTAAAAATTTCAGTGTTGTTAACCTTATTTTAAAATTACTAAAAACAAATAGAAATTTGTTCATGTTTCATGCACTGTCATGGTAAATCTGGATAAAAGTAATGGAAGATTTATCGAAATTATAGGATATCCAGTAGACCTGGGGGTTAATCATTACATTTTGTAATTAATTACACATGCATTTACACAATTACATGTAATTGTAATTGAAAAAAAACTCAATTACAATTACAAATTATTTGTAATTACAATTACAAATTATTTGTAATTGTAATTCAAAAAAGAACAATTACAAGTAATTTGTAATTTGAAAAATGTCAATTACATTTTTTTGGAAAATAAATAATGACAAAAAGCACAAGTTAGGGGTAAGCCCAACATGACGTATTCTTTTTATACGCATCCATGCCTATGCAACCTATCCCAGTCAGATTTTTCTACAAAATTTTAACAAAAAACACTTTTTAATTCTAAATGTAATTGAAATTTGTAATTGAAATCACTTTCAATTACAATTACTAGTAATTTGTAATTGAAAATTTTCAATTACAATTACTTGTAATTTCAATTACAAATTACAAGTAATTGTAATTGAAATCCCTCAGGTCTGATCTCCAGATATTGTATATCTTTTTTTATTTAAAAATATAATTTTGTATATTGTTTGATATGGTCATATATATTATGGTAAAAATATAGGGTCAATATTTAGGTATAATTGTATCAAACTATGTCTACTTTTATAACATTTTATGTAATTTTATACAAAAAGATATAGTTTTATGTAATTGGATGAGGACAAAATTCGGATACAATTGTATCAAATTGCATAAAATTGTATCAAATTGTACCAAATTGTATACAATTGTATACAATTCGATACAATATGATACAATAAGACGTTCTCATTTTTCGGATATAATTATATCTAATTATCTAATTACATAAAAGATTATATATAATTAAATATAACTTTATATGGCTCCATATCATTTTTTTTTACTTGGGTTTACATTTTTTTCTTTTTATTAAAAATTATATCAATTTTATTTGAGTGTACATTTCAAATTTTAATTTTTTTGTAAACTCAAACTTATTGCAACAAGTTTGAAATCGTTTATGGTATATAAGCCTAGACGCTAAGACATAGATATGTTTTTAGTTTTGAGATTCGAGGTTCAAATCGCCGCCTAGATAAAAATAGTTTTTTATTATTTATTATACCCTACACCACTACGTGGAGAGGGTATTATAAGTTTGTGCTGATCTTTGTAACACCAAAAAATATTGGTGTTACAAACTACTACCGGTCGCAAATATTAAGATATTTTGACGAAATTTGGCACACCGACTTACGTCGGCCCAAGGACGACGCCTACTGATTTTGGTTGAAATCGGTCCATGTTTAGACCTAGTCCCCATATAAGAGTACCCCCAAAATTGTTTTTTTACACGCTGCAGGTCGCAAATACGAAGATATTTCAATGAAATTTGGTTCGCTGACTTACATGGTCCCAAGGAAAAAGCCTATTGCTTCTAGATAGGATCGGTTCACATTTGGACCTATCGCCCATATGGGCTATATTTTCGATTTTCTCTTCTTTTATGATTTTATACAAAATTTTGACACAAGTCGGTTTTAACCCATTCAAATTTCGGATCCAAACATTAGTTGGCTTTAAGTCAGACTGGTGTAGGGTATCATATAGTCGGCATGCCCGACTTTAACCTTTTTATTCGTTTATGTTCTGGATTTATTAAAAAGTGGATTAATTAAATTTGTTATAGATTTATTAAAAATGGACGACCTTGACCGATTTTAGGATATCTCGAACGCTATGGCCACTGTCTGATCCAGGGACAACAAAGATTCTTTTTGGATTTGGCAAACAGACGATTAGTTTGCTTGTAGGGATTCTTACGTGACACTGTGCGACGGGGCTATTGGGTGTGCGCTGGGGTGGACTACTGTAAGGGCTATGGAGACGAGGAGGAGACAGTGCAGCATCTGCTATGTGTCTGTCAGGACTGAAGGAACTTACCCTCAGGTATCTGGGAAGCAGGTTCTTCGATGAGCTGGACAGTCTGCGCGATTTTTGTCTGTCTGGTCTCGCGGGTCGTGGTTTTGGATGTATGGGGGACTGGAGGAACCACAAAGTGACTTTATGGCCGCCGAGTGAAGTCGCCGTTCTGGCGGGCCTATTCGATCTAATCTAACTTATTAAAAAGTTCCAGCAAAAAAAATCGTAGGGATTCTTAAGGAATTCATTTTTCACTGATTCCAAAGTACTCGTATCATTAAGTTCTTATTTTCCGGTTCCAAATCAGTCTTCAAATCTATGTCCCGTGACTTATCTAAAAAACAACCAAATTTAAATGTTAACTACAGATATTTCCATATAAATTTGGTTACGAACTAAACATTGGTTGTTTTGGGACAACTTGAGTGGTTTCCTTAAATTCTTGCTAAGTCAAAAATAATGGTATTTCGTAAAGCTAGAAATCCGAAATCGAAGTATCCCCGGAGTACACATATTTGGGTGTGATATTGACTCGAACTGTGATTTTTAAAAAACATGTAGTGGAGTAGTTTTATGCAAGATATATTCGCTTATTAGATACACACTCCCAAAACAATTCCGTTGTCACAACCGAATTTTTTCCAACCGAATTTTGTTGTGGCAACCGATAATTCGGTTGCTGCAACCTCGTAATTCGGTTGCAGCAACCGAATTCAGTTGTGGCAACCGAATGCGATTATAATTCGGTTGCCACAACCGAATTATCGGTTGCCACAACAAAATTCGGTTGGGGCAACCGAATTACGAGGTTGCAGCAACCGACCCAATTCGGTTGGAAAAAATTCGGTTGTGACAACGGAATTGTTTTGGGAGTGTGTATCTAATAAGCGAATACATCTTGCTTAAAACTACAAATTCAATAGATTTTCACACAAATTTTACCATAAGAACAATTTTCCAGTTTTATCAATAGAGTTGAAAACTGGTACTTAAATAGGGTGAACATTAAGTGATCAGTTTATGTATTTTTTACATACACTCTTTACATACAGCGCTTTACCAACATTTGCAAAAAGGATTTTGCCAGTACTTGTTTTACGAAACTTATCACTGTACACTCTCAGAACAATTCCGTTGTGACAACCGAATTTTTTCCAGCCGAATTGATTCGGTTGCTGCAACCTCGTAATTAGGTTGCAGCAATTAGGTTGCAACCGAATTCGATTTCAATTCGGTTGCAACAACCGTATTATCGGTTGTCACAACTGAATTCGGTTGAGGCAACCGAATTACGAGGTTGCAGCAACCGAGCCAATTCGGTTGGAAAAAATTCGGTTGTCACAACGGAATTGTTCTGAGAGTGTACAGTGATAAGTTTCGTAAAACAAGTACTGGCAAAATCCTTTTTGCAAATGTTGGTAAAGCGCTGCAATCCAATGTTATGCCAGTAGTATTTTTTCATGTACAGTCGTAAATTTTGTGAAACAAGTACTGGCAAAGTCCTTTTAGCAAACGTTGGCAATTCTTTTTAAGCGGATGTTTTACCAGTGGTATTTTTATATACTGTTGTAAATTTTGTAAAACAGGCACTGGCAAAGTCCTTTTACCTAACGTTGGCAAATCGTTTTGAACCGATGTTTTGCCGGTATTTTTTTTTCATAAACAGTGGTAAACTTTGTAAAACAAGTATTGGGAAAGCACTCTTTCCAACGGTTGGCAAAGCGTTCTAAATTAGTGCTTTTGCAATGCTTTTTTTTGTACCATTGTAAAGCAACGCTTTGCCAGTGCTTTGTTTTTTGTACCGTCGGCAATATCTACCTAAGTGGCTATCATTACAAGGCAATGCGTGAGTATATCGCACCTATTACCAAAGTTTTGCTGGGGTCTTCCAACGACTACACCAACATACTTTATTAATGCTTGAGACAGGAGTTGAAAGTGGTCATATTTATACACTTGATTTACACTTACATTATGTAGCGAAAACTACCCAGTCAGAAATTACCAATGGTACAAAAAATCAAGCGCTGGCATACCACTGGGTGGGTAACCAAGGTGTTAAAAATAAATTACTGGCAGAACACTCATTTGGGACGCTTTGTCAGCGTTTGCAAAAAGCGTTCTCCCAGTATTTGTTTTACAAAAATTTCGGTGGTTTATAAAAGAAACCACTGGTTAAGATTGGCTTAGAGTGCTATGCCAAGGTTTGCAAACTGTGGTTATCCAGTGCTACTTGGTCAGAAATTGCCAGCTGTACAAAAGTCAATTCACTGGTAGAGCAATGATTTTATAAAAATGCTGACGCTTCGTTAAAAAAGGTTTGTAGTCAGGAGGTTCCGAGTCAAAAATCTAAGATAAATGTTTATATCAAATCTACTACTCAACCAATAGAGATACCCAAGAGACGATTTAGACATATCCATATGGATATTGTTGATTGATTGGTTTTCACGATGGCCAGAGGCCTATCCTCTCAAGGACATATCTGCAACCACTATTGCCAAGAAGTTTGTTTTAAACTATGTATCTAGAATTGTTGTTCCTTTAAAAATCACTGTTGATAGAGGTTCATAGTTTACCTCGAAACTATTTAGCGAAATAACAAGATTACTTGGATCACACAAAATACATACTTCAGCATATCACCCTCAAGCCAATGGAATGGTGGAAAGATTTCACCGCCAACTTAAAACATCAATTTTAACGAGTAACAACAAAAAGTTTTGGTCAGAAATGCTTCCGTAAATTTTGTTAGGTATACGTTCTTCTGTAAGGGAAGATCTGAAACTTGTTTTTGGTCAATGCTTGAGAATTCCTGGCGAACTTGTTGTAGAATCTAACGATAATATTTCTTCAGATTTTTTGCTTTTAAAGTTAAGAGAATATTTTTCAGAAGTTAGAAGTAAAGTTGATTATCATAATAAAGAAAAATCATACATGCCTAAATCTTTAAAAACCTGTGAATATGTATTTGTTAAGGTTTTACAACCTTCAAAATTGTCTGCTCTTTTTGAGGGTCCTTTCAAAGTTTTAGAGAAGTTTAATAAAATTTTCAAAATTCAGTATGGAAATTCCATTCGATCAATTTCCATTGATTTGATTAAACCAGCTTTTATTAATAAAGACGAACAGTACTTTAACAAGGACCATAACAATCAGAACCAAACCACTTATGATATTTTATAACATTATTTCTGAGAGGGGAAGTCATGTAGTGATTACCATTACATGATTTTATTATGCATTTTACACTTTATAAAACTTGTTGTTATGAAAATTATTTTGTAAATAATTTGATTTCCGTTTTATTTCAATTTCGTGTTTTCAATATTTTTTATTAAAAAATTTACTTTTCAAACAAAATAAACCATTTTTATAAAAAACTAAGCCCCTGTTTATGTATTACGAAAATGGTCTAAACGAAAGCAAAGTAACGAAAATTTGTTTTTGTTTCCCATATACTGAGTTTCGACCAATTGCCATTTTATGCTTTCTTTCAAAAGTATTAGAGAAGATTTTACATTTGCAAATCAGTAAATATATAGAGAATAAAGGTCTGATGTTCGATAAACAATCTGGCTTTCGCCCAAATCATAGCTGTGTCACAGCTTTGATCGATGTATCGGAAAATATTCGACGTGAACTAGATGATGGTAAAGTAAATTTCCTAGTACTGCTCGACCACTCTAAAGCCTTTGATATGGTGGACCACTTCATTTTACGTATGAAATTAAGAAATTTTTTCAAATTTTCTTCTACAGCAACTCAGCTTTTATTTTCATATCTATCTGAACGTACGCAATCTGTATTTGTAAATGATATTTGGTCCAATTCGTTAACCCTTACTAGAGGAGTGCCACAAGGGTCGATTCTTGGCCCTCTCCTTTTTTCGTTGTATGTGAATGATTTGCCTAATCAGCTATCATATTGTAAACTGCACATGTATGCAGATGACGTCCAATTGTATTTGAGTAGCCCAATGCAATCGATTGAGGAAAACATTAAGAACATTAATTATGATATGGATAAAATACATTCATGGGCTTCAGCAAATGGGCTTTGTCTAAATCCACAAAAATCTAAGTGTATATTAGTTCATAGACAACGTAGTGTACCGGTTTTGGAGAGTGAAATAGTTTTAAATGGAGGAAGAATTGAGATCGTTGAAGTAGCTAAAAATCTCGGAATACTGTTTAACAAACATTTAACTTGGACAAACCATATAAACTCACTTGTTGGTCAAAGCTATGCTAAATTAAGGTCCCTCTGGTCAACACAGTTTTTCACCCCATTAAAAATTAGAATACTACTCGCAAAATCGTATCTAATTCCTGGCTTAATATATGGTTGTGAGCTTTTTGAAAATTGTGATGCTGTTAGTAAGCGCAAGTTAACTGTGTTGTACAACAATATTGTCAGATATGTCTATGGATTAAGGAGGCTTGAACGTATTTCATCATTTGCGACTAAACTCTATGGCGTATCTTTTGAAAATCTTCTAAAAATTCGGGTACTTTTATTTTACCATAAAATTATTTACAAGAAAAACCCTCTATATCTGTATACTGTTATAGAATTTGCCTTATCCCCTAGGGGTAAAAAGACTATAATACCAAATCATCGATATCATGTGTCTGAATGGCATTTTTATATAAATGCTGCACGTCTTTGGAGATACCTTCCAGCAAACCAACAACTCAACAGCAACGCATACAACTTTAAACAATTTCTTTTCAATTTGTTTGCCAAAATTTAGTTTTGTTTCTATCTTTGTTGACATTTTGACGAAATTACCAAATTATTTTATATTTGTTTTTAACAATTTGTGATAATAAAATAAATTATGATAGTTATATGTTAAAATGTAGTTTTAAGTTTTATAAAATTTGCAATGTCTAATTTCCACAAACCGCTTTCCTGTACTTTAATTATAAGATTTAATCTTGTTGTGCAGGATATGTGAAAAAAAATTAAATAAATAAATATATTTTCGACGAAAGTAAATGTCAATTGCTACCGTTTGGAGTATTTTCGTTATAGATAAACAGGCCCTAAAACTGTTGAATAATTACTTTACCAAAATTAGTTCCAAAAAATTGTTTGGAAGTGCTAGCATTTTACCACAGCCAGTAGTTGTCCAGTTCTTATCACTCATTTATTTATTTATTTTTATTTTATTTATTTACATGCAAGCTGTAAGCCCACAGGGCCAAATAGCTGCAGATTAATTTCAAAATTTGACACAGATATTTTTATATATAAATATTTTGATAAATTTGAATATACATAATTATAAAAAACTTAATATGTAACAATTTCATTATTATTAATTCCCCCCAATTATCTCTATACAAACACAACTTGACCGCAAAAACGATGACCAGCAACATGAATCCTAAATTCGAGTTTAAGAATTAGATTCCGATATAAGTAGTAAACGAAACTTTTTACTGAAAAAAAACTTAATACTAGCGACAAGTTTTACTCAAATATTTGTCTTAAATGTATTCTCAAATTGTGCTACAGTCTGCGAAAATCTTCTCTCCTCATACGGAATTACCTCATTCCATAATCTCCCCACTTTTACCACAAACGACCTATCCATAATAAGAGTTGAATGCATTGGATAAACGATCGAACTTGATCTAGTAGAACTTCCGAAGACAAATTTGTTGGCCAAGTATGAAGGGCAATTGTACTTAATAATTTTAAAAAATAAAATGATCTGACGAGAGCTTATGTAATCATCAAAGTCATATCCCAATAATTGCATTCGAAAACCCGACACATGTTCTCGTATTTTAAGACCAAAAATATATCTAACTACCCTGTTAAAACATACCTTAAGTCTCGCTACGTTATCTCGAGAAGTACAGCTATACATTTCTAAACCATATAAAAACAATGGGAGACAAAGAGCTACTCCTACTCGGCGCCTTATCATAGGTGGCAAATAGCAACTCATATTATATAACCTTCTTAATGTCCAAGACACCTTGGATATAATAGAGTTAATATGCCGGGAAAAATCTAATTTATTATCAATATAGAAGCCAAGCGTTTTATAATTATTAACCGACTCAATACGCTCCCCATTTAAGAAAATATTAAGTTGACAATATGTGTGTCCTGAAAAAACCATAACTTTACATTTTGCAGGATTAAGGTCCAAGAAATTTTCCCGAGACCAGTTACAAACTTCATTTAAATCAGTATTAATATTCCTCTCAAATGCCACTAAGTTATCAGATTGAGAGCTTCCTAATAACTGAATGTCATCCGCGTAAGTGTAGCACTTAAAAGTAGAAAAAATAGTAAATATATCATTAATATATAACAAGAAAAGCATTGGCCCCAAAATGGATCCCTGAGGTACACCTCTGTAGAGACTAATAAGATCAGAGCAATGATTTCCTATTTTAACATATTGTGATCGGTTTTTTAGAAAAGAATATAAAAGTTTACTAGACGACATACTAAAATTAAATTGACTAATCAATTTTCTAGCTAATAGTTCATGACACAAAGAGTCGAATGCCTTTCGGAAATCTAAAAACACTAACACACTTACCAAATGCCTATCTAATTGCGACCGAATAGACTCTACAATATCTAACATCAAGGTTGACGTATTAAAGCCTTTCCGAAATCCCGATTGATATGAACTGATAATACTAGTTTCATCTAAAAACGACTGCATCTGACCTCTCAATAACATCTCAAATATCTTTGAACCACAAGGTAAAATTGTAATAGGACGAAAGTCCTCTTCTGAACTCGGATTTTTAACCTTAGGTATGGGAACAACTCTACCAGCTTTCCAGTCCAAAGGGAAATAAGATCTTGTTATACATGAGTTAATGATATACGTGAAGTGTGATACTATTTCAGGAAAAATTAGTTTGAGGAATTTTAAAGGTATCATATCTGCACCCACAGCATCTGATTTTAGCCTTAATATTGCATTTGACACTTCCATTTCATTTACATTTCTAAAAGAAAAAGAAAAATTTATGTGTTTAGCCACCTCGTATTATATGTCTCGGTAGCTCAGTGGGTAGAGTTGTCGTCTGATAATCTGAAGGGCTGGGTTCAAAACACGGTAGAACCAAAAAATACATATGAACTTTTTTTAAATTTTATTTTGTAAAATATATTTCCAGACCACCTATTTACTGGTTTTGCCATCGTTTTGCCAACATTCAAAAATTTTGTTTCGCCAGTGCTTTTCCGGCGCTTTTTGAACAGACGGTCCTTTTGTCAAAAAATTTGACATGTAAACTTTTAGAATGAAAGCTTTTTTGGGTAAAGTACTTAAACTCTCTCGGTCTCAAGTATAGTATAGAGTGGGCACACCAAGGCTTTTCTAAAAGTCAGTGGCATGATTACAAGGAAAATATTTTAAGACGTCTCAACATAAAATGTTATATAAGTGCTTAAATACAGAAGATTCAAACTGCCAGAATATATAAAAGATTGGACCCAATGGTTGGCCAAAACTACATAAGAGAAATTAATAATCAGGAAGAAATCAGATAGATTTTTAGAATGCGGTGTTCTTTATTAAACTTGAATGTGAATAGATCAATGCATCAAAGTTGTGTAGAATTTACAATATGATATAAGATGAAAATGTTACGCACTTCTTGGGCAGATGTCCAGCATTTAAGGATTATATATTTTTTTATTTCTGTAAAGTTTTGCTTAAAACCACAGATTACCAAATAATGTGTAAATTAATGTGTAGCCATAGGGGCCGATGCATTACATTACACTTTACTTTACTGATGAATTTTACATGGGGAGGAAGTGATAAAGTAATTGGTTACTTATGTGGTTACGAGGATGGGAAAAGTAATGGGTCTAAAAATAGATTTTCGTAAAAAAAATTTTATTTAAAAAGAATCTATAACAAATATTTTTTTAATATATAAACGTGGTCACGCTGGGATCCGAACCTGGAATCCCTGCTTGTTAGCCGAGAATTCTACCACCTGAGCTATCGACACATATAACATTTGAAGGGCTTAGTGCAATAAGTTGATAAGCCACAAAATAAAAATATTGAAGTAATCGCCCTTAAAGTTAAAAAAAAAATGTGTAAAATCACCTATTAATTAAATAACACTCTTGCTGGACGTAATAAGTGTTTAAGGAAGACTAGTACCTCGTATCCATCGATGGATACCAGGACCAAAGCAGAAACCATTGTTTCAAAGAAAAAGTGTGCAGAAACTTTATTCAAGATTTTTTTTATTTTGAAGAAATTTTAGGTGTTTTGCAGGACTTTCATGCTCTGCATACATTTTATGAGTGATAAAGTAAGTCTTATACCATATATCCCCCGCTGGAAGACTAGAAGACACTTGTCACAAGTGCCAGAGTATGAATTCTATCTAGAAGGGTAAGGGATGATAGTAGTTTTGCATAAATTCTGAGTACAAGTATCCTAAGTATGATAGTCCTGAAAAGGAGCTACGATTTTTCAAAATAAAAATATCTTTAAAAATTTCTTCAATAACTTGATAAGCCACAAAAGTTAATATTAATCACATATCGCTGGTTTCTAAAATTACTTCACCATCAGTTCGCAGAAAACATTTGTCCACCATCTACCATCATTATCTTCACAAAAAATTTTATTTCCGCTTATATTTTCTTCAGAATTCATCTTTTTGTTTAGAGGTGTAGTCATGCGCGGCTCCAGGGGGACCAGGAGTCATTTAAACCAGTCGTCATTTAAAAAATCTCAATATTTTAACAAATTCATTAAAAAACTGATAATTTTGATTATAAAAAAATTAAATTTTGTGGAGAAATGTAGTTAAAAGATTTAAATTTCAAATTAGATTTTCAAATTTGTATGTAGATAAATTTCGTTTGAAATTTTTCTAATTTCAAATGACAACAAGAAATTTCATTTTAAAATTTCGCAGTTTTTAATACAAAATTCCAATTTTAATTGAAAATTTTCAAATAAAAATAAACGGCCTTACTTCTTAAATTTTCCAAATGTATATTTTTGTTGACTTTAGTTAAAATTTTGGGTGGCAGCATGCTTTGACCTAGTTTATTTTTGGAGCATTCTGATTGCTCAATTTATTTTCAACCAATTAAAATATTTGAAAATGTAAATATTTCTTTAGGATTTTCATACACAAAGTAAACAAAGCCGTTTAAATATAAAGTCGACTTTAAAAGTAAAATACTGTTTGGTAGTAAAGCACCGTAAGTTTTTCTGATTTCACGTGAAAAAATTGTTATACTCCTC
Organism: Leucophora obtusa; assembly: GCA_949987735.1. Taxonomy (NCBI): domain Eukaryota; kingdom Metazoa; phylum Arthropoda; class Insecta; order Diptera; family Anthomyiidae; genus Leucophora; species Leucophora obtusa. The sequence continues at coordinate 113,186,544 of OX465295.1, read as the reverse complement.
CATAAAAAAAAAATGATAATTTTCCACGATAATGAATTTCACGTGAAAACTGAGTAGAGATTGTTTTCACGCAAATTTAATGTACAAGACTATTATTTTTCTTGGGGAAAAACCACATTTTTTGTATATTGTGATTGTGTCTTTGATATAAAATTGAAAAATTGTTCATTTTTATAATTTAATTTAAAATTTGAGTAAAATTTAAGTTCGAGTAAAATTTTACCACGTGAAAAACCACTTACGGTGCTTTTGGGAAAAAGACTAAATTTTATTTTGAATTTTTTTCATTAAAATTGCAGAACTGAACTTCTAATGGAATTTTCTAAATTTGAAGTGGTAAATGCTACTATATTTTAGAATTTTCTCATTTCGAAATAAAAAATCGAAATTTCTCTTAAACTTTTCTCAATATTGTAAGAAAACAATTAATTACCGTTATTTTTGTTCAGATTTAAGATCAAATTTGACAAATTCCAAATAGAATTGACAATTAATTTCACTTGAAATTATCCAAATTTCATTCGGAAAGATATGGTGGAGTTCTTTGTCTTTCGGAAATCCTGAGTGTACATGTTGATATCGTAGAGTATATAATTATGTTCCTGAAATAATTTCTTTTGAAATACTCAATTTTTGATTGCCTGCGAGTAAATGACTAGCGTTAAATCCCGCACTTCCTCGCAACCTGCAAAGTGTTTTAACTTTAAAATAATAATTCTTTTTGTTAATAACGACATCTGACTCCCACAGCTATATCAATACCGATATGAAAATTTAATTACACAAAGTTTTCCAAATGTTGATCACGAACCCCTGAGCGTCCCTAATCGCATCCTAGTAGGTCTGCGAAACATTCCGAAAAAATAATTAAAAAACAATAATTTTTTAAATAATAGAAGTTTTTAGTTAAAATTTATAACTGAAGTATAAAAAATCAGCTTCTAATAAATAAAGTGAATACCCGAGTAAAAAAGTTTTGATATAATCACATATTATTTTATCTAATTGCATATAGTAACTTATAGTTACATATGGCCACATATGCTTTTAAATTCAAGCATTTATACTTTTATATAGTCATATATTAGATATTTTTCCTCAAAGGTTTTAATATGGAGACATATGTGATTTTATATTATTACATACTGGCCTACATATATATGTATGTGCTATATGTAAGTACATAAAGTAACATATAAAAGATATAATTACATATACGTTTATATATAATTTAGTATGATACTATACATAATAATATAAAACTATGTGGATCCATATAAAAAATATTTTATAATTTGTGTTAGTTATGATTATATATTGACGAATATGAACCCATATATAACTTATAACGTTCTTTATAAAATCATCTATAATTATATATCATCCCACATAGGCAATTTTTTCAAAGTGATTTTATATAAAAATATATAAGGTCCATATAAAACCGCATTATATTATATTTGGTTCCATGTTATCAATGATTTTGAACTAGTTTGAGATTTAGTAATTACTAGGGATTGGCGCGTGACACGAAATGTTCGTGAGTCACGTTATTCACACGTGATCGTGAGTAATAATTACTATACTTAAGTGATTCGTGCGTGAGTAAGAATAATCCGTGCATGATTCATGTGTGAGTTTATTTTTTGCATATGTTTTTAGTAATTTTTACTGTTTTGCGTGAGAATTTTCTGATTGTAAGTTTTTAATATACTCATGTGTGCTGAGTAAGAAACGAAATGCTCGTGCGTGAGTAATTTGTTTTTGTTTAGAAGCATGAGTCAAAAATGGCTTACGCACCCATAACATTAACAACACTGAAGCTCTAATACGAAATTCTCTATTCTATAACTTACACTTGACTGATTTTTTATATTATATCTTGGTTGTATATAGGGTTTTTCTTTTCCCGGGACAGCGGGATTTTTTTCTGAATTTCCCGGGATCCCGGGAATTCCCGCTCAATAGAAAATAAATAAATCCGACATATGTTGTACTTGAAAAACTCGATTTCTATTAAAACACCGTCCGACAAAGTTCATCTTTGGTTGTACAAATGACAAAATCTACTTAATATATTCTGAAAGAAGGGCTAAATATAAAACATCCATGACTTCCACTTTTTCTTGAACAGTTCGTTTAACAGTTTAACTACTATCTAGGAAATATTTTCGTTGTCGTTCTCTGTGCTTTATAAGTTGTCGATCAGAGTTGAATTCCATAGGAATCAGCAAAAACTAAAACAAAATAACAGCAAAAACAGTAATAACAGAAGATAAAAATAGCATTGTTAGAATTTCATTGATGTTAGCCTAATTGAGTTATTTTCTTTCAATTTGCTATTACATTTTGTAATTAATTACACATGCAATTACTCAATTACATGTAATTGTAATTGAAAAAAAACTCAACTACAATTAATTGTAATTGCAATTCAGAAAAGAACAATTACAATTACAAGTAATTGAACATTTTTTTTTATTTAAAAAAATAATTTTTGTATATTGTTAGATATGGTCTTATATAATATGATAAAAAGTATAAGGTTAATATTTAGATATAATTGTATCAAACTATGTCCACTTTTATAACATTTTATATAATTTTATACAAAAAGATATAATTTGATGTAATTGGATGAGGACAAAATTCGGATACAATTGTATCGAATTGCATAAAATTGTATCAAATTGTACCAAATTGTATACAATTGTATACAATTCGATACAATATGATACAATAAGACGTTCTCATTTTTCGGATATAATTATATCTAATTACATAAAAGATTATATATAATTAAATATAACTTCATATGGCTCCATATCAATTTTTTTTACTTGGGTATAAAAATAATGAAAATAATTTCAAAATTTTTCAGGAAATATTATCTTTTTGTATTGTTGTCAAAAATTAATCTCTGAGATAAATCCTTGTAATCATCTCAATCAAATTTTGAGGACTTTTCAGACTCCGGCGACGTTTTTCTTAAAATTTTCAAAGTTTAATTTAATGAAATCCGCGATTTAAATCGTCATATGTATATCGAAAAATGGATTCTTTAAAATTTCTGAAAAAATATATGTGGTGTGTTCGATTAGTCGAAATTCTTACTACTTTTACTACAATTGGAAAGTTTTGTTTACTTTTTATATTGAAATTTTGCAGCTGTAGTAAAAGTAGTAACTTGTAGTAAGTAAACGAACACGCTTATGTTGTTCCTCATTACTTTATTTTTGCCTTTATGAAATTTTATACTGGCACTCTTATTGTTCAAAGGAAATTATCAAATTAAAAAATGAGTTGCAGACCAACTTCAGGCACGCTTTCAGAAGCTTTAAAGTGATATATCAACCAGTCACATAGATAAAATAATACAAAAGTTAGACCCAAATATGTACGGAAAGTCTATAGAAAATTTGATAATTTTCCCCAAATTGAACACCAATTTTAGCTATACAAAGTATTCCAAGTTATAGCAAGTTTCATACAATTCAAATAGAGTGCGGAAATTTCAATTGTTGATTTTATATGTTATTTAATATAAACTTTTTTAGGCATTACTAAACCATCCTTGTTGGATGTCAAATATTAAAGTTTTTGATGAAAAATATAACTTAGAATTTTCCGTTGGACTTTATATTGTCTTTTATACCTAAAGCGTCGCTCATAAAATCGTTAACCTTGCGCTGCGAAGTCCAAAAACGCCCAACAAGTAGTGTATGGCCAAATCAAAAGGGGTTAAAAAATATTTTTTGTGAAAATTTAAAAAAAAAAATTTTTTTTCCAAAATTTCAATTTTCAATTATTAATATATTTTAATTTTTTATTACTCGTACAATATGAATATAACTGCCGGCTAACGACTTTAGTGAATGCCGAATATATTTTTAAATATCTTTATTTTTATTTTTTCTGTAATTATGTATGTATATTTCTGAATTATATGGAAAATAAAGAATTACTACTACTAATACGTTTCTGTTACTTCCATGTATACTCTGATATATAATAAATTGATGATATCGCAAGCCAAAATAGAAACCAAAAAATAAATACAAACTGACCGTTCTATGGCATATTCGCCTTTTGATTTTTGTAAAAACTATCTCACGGACGCTCAGGAAAAAAATTCAACACAAAGAAAGAGTCGTTCGCGGCGGCGTCCTGTGGGGTGAACGGTATGCAAAGTGGCGATTAATTCAGGGAAGACGCCATTTTAAAATATTTTTATTTTTTTGTTGATGGATATTCATAAATACATATAAACCAGCATTTCAAAATAAGGTGTAAAAACTTTTTTTCAACTCTTATGGGCTTTTTTATATTTTGGAAAAAATGGTATTATTTCATAATTTTCACTGTAACTTTGGAATGAAAAACGATAAATTAGTGGTTGAAATTGCAAATTAGAGCATTCTTAATGTGATTTAAAAATTTTTTTTCAATAAAAATGAATAAATATTTTATATTTATTTATATTAGAAAAATTTTAAATTAAAATCCTTTTTTTTCCAAATTCCATAATTCCGCAAATTTAACTCGAAAAAGTCACATTAGAAAATATTATTATTTTTTATTGATCAATATTCATAAACTCAAAATAAACAACCATTTCAGAAGAAAAATATTAAAAGAAAAAAATAGAATTGTTAGGCTTTTTTATTTACTTCATTTCATTAACTTCAAAAGTATTGTTTACTTCATAATAATTATTAAATTTATTAAAATAATCTTCATCAATGAGTGTTATTTTTGTTCGGTTTAAGATCAAATATTACAAATTTCAAATGGAATTTACAATTTGTTTGTTTACCAATGGATGACAATTGGTTCAAGTGACACCAAATTTACTATCAGATTTTCTTTATGGGGTTCTTTCTAGGCTATAATGTAGATTTTAGTTTTTTGTATATATATATTAGACTGTCCCTTAAAATAGCTATTTGTCGATTTTCGTTCATTACACCCCCCAGTTTTATTGGAAATGGTCCCAAATGGAAGAAATCGATTTTTTTTTTGAAAACGAAAGTTGGACGAAAATGGCCCATTTTTGAAAAAAGTTTATTACTATTAAAAATTCCCAAAACCCGTATAAAAAAGTTTAGATCTGGTCAGATCTTTTTGGATCTAAATAGATATGATTGAATCTAATTAGATCCTGTACCAGATCTCATCAAATATGATCAGATATGGCATATGTGATAATACCGAATGGCAAGATCTGATCAGATCTAGTGCCAAATCTGTTCAAATCTAAAGTGATCCGGACAATTGCGCCAGATATGCCTAGATCTGATCAGATCAAATTAGATTTCAAATTTGTCCCCAGTTTTGAGATCTAATTAGATCTGGTAAGATCTACTGAGATCTGGCCAGATCTGATCTTTTTTACACGGGAATTCGAAATTTTGAAAAAAATAATTTTTTCTTCCATTTATTCATTTAATATAGTCAAAAATATTCAGACATGGAATTTTGACTTCATCGGATATTATTAACTCACTTTAGCCTGGAATCCTGGAAAATGACCCACGAATTTGATAAAAATGCAAAAACGTGTTTTTTTAAATTAATTTTAAAGATTTTTTTAAAATGCCCAATTTGAGATATCGATTGCTATTTGTACCACATAATAGTTGATATTAAAGAAAAAAAAAATAAATTCGTGGGTCATTTTTGATTCCAGGCTAAAGTGGGTTAATCATATCCGATGAAGTCAAAATTTCATACCTGAATCATTTTGACTATATGAAATGAATAAATGAAATAAAAAATATTTTTTTTCAAAATTTCGAATTTTGTGAACTTTTAACAATAATACACATTTTTCCAAAATGGTCCATTTTCGGCCGCAACACGGCACGGGTTAACGTTTTCCAAAAAAAAAAATCGATTTCTTCCATTTCAGACCATTTCCAATAAAACTGCTGTAATGAGGAATCTATTTTTAAGGGACACCCTAATATGCATATATGTTAACTTTCAAAGAAAAGCATTTTGAGAAGTTATACATAAAACAAACAACCGTGTAAAAGTTCTTTGCTTTCGTTCTAATTTCTATAAATAGAAGTAAAGGGCTTGAATGTTAAAAAGCACGAATCATTGCTTTGCCATTGCAGGAGCTTCAATAAAAACCAACAACTATAACATAGAGAAAAATAATAGCTCTGTTAAAAACATGTGGTTTTCGTTAGTTATAATATGAAATGGATAAGTAAAAATGTTTGAGTTTACTTCTCAAAATGCTTTTCTTTGAAAGTTAACATATATATACAAAAAACTAAAACTTACATTTTAGCCTAGAGAGAACCCCATAAATACAATCTGATAATAGTGAATTGGGTGTCACTTGAAAATGCATTAATTGTCAACCATTGGTTCTAGGAAAGTTTTTTCATTAGTTTTTTTCTCTATTTGTTGTAAAATAAATTGTAAATTCTATTTGGAATTGGTAATATTTGATCTTAAACCGAACAAAAATAACACTCATTGTAACAATCTTCAGATCAACTAAAAATCTACAATAAAATAATCTTTATCTTCATCGTCACCATTATCATTTTCATTGTGGGGAAGAATAAGTAACTCCAATGCAGACTGTGTGTGGTATTTTATCCATTTTATTTTTAGAATTATTCCTCATACTTGAAATGAATCGATCAGCACTTAACTCTTTCACTACCCTTGTACACTACAGTGTACACATCTATAAAATAATATATAAAATTTAATAGTGCAAAAAAAACTTTATACTTTTTGCAAAAAAGTTTATTAGGATCTTGGACTTCAAATAAAAATCATTATATGTATAAGCAGTTCAATATGGCAATGTGATCGCGATATTCGTTAATGAAGTCAAATTTTTTTAATATATCATAATCTCCGTAAAAAGGGGGTTTTGGTGTTTCTCCTAAACTAATGAAGATAGATAATTGAAACTTGGCCCGTAGCTTCGTTTTATGACGAGAAGAACCCCAACCAAAGGATTTTTGGCTACTCGAATGTTTAAGGGGTAAAGCGGGGCTCAGAAATTTGAAAAAATCGTTTTTCGAGCGTCATTTTTGGTTGGTAGGAGGGGGAGGGGTCAAAATATTTTACATATTTTTTTCTAATTTGAGGACTCTTAATAAGAATCTGAAGTTAAAATAACGATACATCCGCAAACAAAAACTCGGTATTTTACCGACTGCATTTACGCGAAAAGTGCTCCCTATAACTTTTGAAGTCCTTATTTCTAGCTTACTGAGATTTTTCAGTTAGTTGATCAATATGCAATAGTGAAAGCGATATAATTTCTGGCCTGTGAATAAAGTATTTACGCAGACTAGGAGGCATATAATACCATGGATAATTTTTAACAAATAGCCTGGCAGTGTTATTAGCTAAATTTAAAAGTCTTCCAATATTGACCTCAATACCACTACAAACAACCCAGCAAAATTGTCGGATGCAAAGAACCGGTTGTAGAACAACTTGTTCTTGCATGCAACCTGTTCTAATTTATGTTCTATCATCGGTGATTTTTGTTTGAGTTTGTCCCAAAAGCAACAGGTTATGTTCCTCCAAACTAGAACAGGTAGCTTTAGAACCAGTTATAGAACCGGTTCTGCGACAGTGAGGCCTTCCATTTTGACTTCCAGGGATCAGTTCTAGAACCTGTTCAACGGAACCGGTGGTAAAAACACCTATTCTAGAACAGATTCAAAGGCAACCAGTTCATAAAAATGTTGCTGGGAACTATTAATATTGTGTGCATATATATTAACAACTGTAAATCAATTTTTGTAATTTCTGCAGATACTTCAGGATTCTTAAAAAAACGCCTTGCAGTATTACCATCGTTTGAGTTTCCAAAGCCTGCACTAATAGAAAAAAGTCCGTAAAAAATTTAGTTAAAACTACTAAAAATTAATTAAAAATAATGCTGCAGAAAAAAGTGTTAAATTAGCAGATTATTTTTGCTATACACTCACAATGTATTTTCCATAACCGATTGAGGTTTATTTAAAAAGTAATAGGTAAACTTTGTTTTCAATTGAAGAATCAATTAAAAGACATTGCAACATATTGTTTAACCTTTTTTTATCAAGAAATAAAAAACAAACTAGAAAAAAATATGTATCGTCTGTAGGAGTTGTTATTTTCAGTCAAATATTCTATTTTTAGATTTCTATTTGTAGAAAAAAATAAGTTAAATAATTTCGTTGTTTTCTGTTTTAAAACAAAAAATTCAAATATTTTCAGGTTTCTTTTTTGTTAAAAAGTTTGATTATATACAAAATTATTTCAATTCAAATTACAAAAAATTGTTTACTCATACACACAAACATAGCCAATAAAAATATGAACATGTGTATTGTGTATGGTGTAGTGGTTTGAAAAATCAAACAAAAAAAAACTTTCAAATATGAAAACCAAACCACAAAATCGTTTTTTTTTACGTTTTGTCAGTTAAAAATTGATGATTGTTTTAATAGAATTTTCAATTATTTTTATTTCTTTTATGGAATGTTTAAACAATGTTTGAAAATAACGAACAAAATGGTTTGAATATAATGCAACATCAATAGTCCTTTTTTAATTGTGTTTTCAATTAATTTAATATGTATTTTAGGTTGTTTTTAAGGATAAAATATTGTGAGTGTATATTAGTAATATAGAAACAACAAAAATAAAACTGTTAAATATACAGAATTTTAGTTATATTTGAGCTGAATTTTTGTAAATGGAGAATAGCAAATTAACCTGCTAAAATCAGCAAAAAATTTTGCTAAATAATAAGTAGCCTAAAAAATCACAAAAAAATTTTAAATTTTCGAAGTTTTTTTCGATTTTTTTTTAAATGCAAATAAAAATAGTGGCTTTTTGAAAACAAAAAATTAACAAAAGGGTGTTTAATTATTTTGTGAAATTGTTTTAAAATGCTTATAAAAAATTTCAGACTTCTCTTAAAAACTCACCTCTATGTTTTCTGCTTCCTCCAAATAACCCAGAACAATTTTTATTTCATCTGGCGTCCACTTTTTGTTGGGTTTTTCTCTTTTTAATTTTTTACTTAGAGTTTTCGGCTCCATTCCTTTCCTCCATTTGTAAACAATAATTCTAAATTATTGTTTACAAATGTCAGCTTTTCGAGTATCAGTGATGCAAACGCAATACACGTAGCAAAAAAAGCTATACATTTTTAGTATTGCGTAAAAGCAATGATGTGACAATTGCAATTCTGTGTATTTTGTTGTTGAATTGCAAACAAAAGCTACAATATTTAGCATTTGCACTTTCGCAAGAGCATATGCATCAAACACTGAACTCCCTTAAAGACAAAAGATAATAAAAACAATTAGATTTTTTTTTCAATTTTATTTTATCGGGATATACATTAATTGCATTAAAGGAATTAAATATGCTAAAATCCCAAACATATTTAACAAATTGTGATAAATAATCCGCTGTGGGAATGTCCCTATCCGGATTTCATTCTTGCCTAAGGAAATCGTCAGCGGACGACGTTTTTAGAATTTCTGAAAATATTTGTTAAGTTAAATTACAAACTCAATGAGAATTTCTTGTTCTCGTCTAGGAGCGTTATTAAACATTTAAAACATCAAAGAAAAAACAAAAACAACAACAGAAAATTTTCCAACAATTTGCTTTGTCATCTTCCAATGTACTACTCTGTTGTTTTGACAGATCTAGCAATGTAGTGACATCCATTCATGTAGAAACATCAATAGAAAACAATGTTTTCTAAATTGTCAGTAACATTTGCACAAGCACTTGCATATTAGTTTTTTCAATTTTATTTTATCGGGATATACATTAATTGCATTAAAGGAATTAAATATGCTAAAATTGATAAAAAACAATTGTTTGTCTTTTTTTCACATAGATTTTTAGCAACTGGAGTTCTTTCACAAAAACGTTGATAAATCAAAAACTGCAAAAAGACATTCTGGGATTTACTGGCTGAAATCTCATGTGTTAAGAGCATATAAGCGGTTTTTCCTTGTTTCACCTACAAAGTTGTTGAAACTCAAAACATATATCAAATTGTTTTTTTTTTTCAATATTTCCAAAACATTTATCTAAACAAAAAATAATTTATTATATGCTCAAATATCTGAAGTAGGCGGTTCCATTATAAAACTTTTAAATAATAAAAATAAAATAATCACTTGAAATATTAACATTTTCACTTTTAACCAATGCTCGTAATAATAATAATAATTATTGAATTTTAAATACACACCACAAATAAAGTAAACAACTTAGAAGTTTTATTTTTGCAATTACTGATGTAGAATTTTATCTAGATTAACCCGGTACCAAATACGGTTATGAAAGTTAAAATTCATCTTTTGAATTAATCGCCACTTTTCCTGGATTTCGCCCCTCTGTGCGGCGGCTCATCAACAGAAAATAATTCGCGGAACCGAACATGCAGTAGAACGGTCAGTGTGTATTTCCTGCTTTATATGCTTTTTGGTAAAATTGAACACTCAATGAGAATTTCTTGTTCTAGTTTACGAGCGTTATTCAAAATTTATAATTTAAGAAAAAGATACCAACAGACAATAAGATTATTTATATGCCTATTTACATCGCATTTATACTACCCGGATACCCTGTATTTGAACAAAAATTGAATTTATTTTGTTTGAATATGTTACAAATTTATTACACAACATATTAATACCCCCGTAAGGTACAAATATAAAAACAAGTGTTTGTTGTAGTGTATAAATAATTTTTATTGAAATTATTCGCGTTTATATACTAAATGCAATTTGTTAGCATTAAACTAAAATATAATATTTATTCCCTTTAGTAATACATTGTGTACACATACAAGAGAATTATACACACAAATATGTACATGATTTAAAACCAATACATATAGAGAATAAAAATTAACCCATTTTGGCCGTAAATTACTTACGGGTGATGTAATTTTTGAATTAGGTGTATTTTTTATTATTTAAAGAATTATATATTAAACAAACATTCTTATAAAATAACATAAATTAGTTACAATTAACATTAATTACACAGTACAACATTAAAACTGCGTCGGGCATGCGACATATGAATTCTGATTAGGGTTTGGGATTTCCCGGACTTTTTTATTTCCCGGGAAACGGGAATGAAAAAATTTGATTCCCGGGAAATATTTTTGAACAAAATTGTTAATGAAAACCACCTGCGAAATGAATTGCATTATTCCAGCAGAAAGCACCTACTACTGGACTGTCGGAAACAAACCGTTTCATCACACTTGGCCCATTAGATATGGTGGCCACAATGTTATTTTCCAAAGACAAATAAAACTCTTCTAGTCTTATTTCTACAATTCTTCTTATTTCATCAGCATTACATCTTCCTGATATATAAACCAACCGCAGGTTATAAAATGAATTATTTACGTTTATACTTATGTTCAAATATCTCTTTTGTGATATTCTTGTCCATTCATTTAAGATTATAGTAAATCTCCTATTGTTAGAAATACTGCTCGATATTTCTTTTATCATGATATCTTTCACATGATCGTAGTAATTTAATATAATGTTCAATGTAATTTAATATAATGTGCAATGCCAGGTTTTTATTATAACAACTTCCTCGAATAAACGAAGATCTAGTTATGCGGATTGACTGCGGCTAATTTGGATACCATTTCAGGAAATGTTTGCCCTACCATAAAGCCTTTAATGCCTATTCAGCTTACACTTTTTTCTTCGGGTACTTTGCTAATTTTAGCTGAAACGTTATTCTTGTTGTTGTTTTCTTCAAGAGAAGTTGCATGACCATCAATTTTTTTTTTTTTTTTTTGTGAACCGAATTTAGATGTCCGATAACCAAATTTAGATACCACCGTTAACCATTAGTCTTTTCTTTTCACATTTATTAATGAAAACGTTAATATAAAGGAGTATTTTAAATTTAAAGTCGACTTTATTTTTAATCAAACGGTTTTGTTCATTTTGTGTATGAAAACCTTACAAAAATATTTATATTTTTAAATATTTTGGTTGGTTGAAAATAAATTAACCAATCAGAATGCTCCAAAAATAAACCAAGTCAAGGTATACTGCCACATAATATTTTAACTAAAGTCGACTTTACCTAAATTATACATTTGAAAAATTTAGATAATAAGGGCGATTTTTTGTAAGAAACAAAGCTTTTTTTCATATTTCTTTTAAACATTTTACCAAGTTTTTAGATTTTACTACTTAAATTTTGAATAAGTTATGCGAAAAATCTTTATTAGTTGAAATGCTCCTAATTACTTGGCAAAGATTTTCTTTGTGTGTCAAATAAATGTATTCCATTTTAAAAGATTTTAACAATGACATTTTTGTTTTGGTATTTAAAATGTTTTTTATGACTAAAATTAAAAAATCCTATTCGAAACAAAAACAATTTAAAAAATTTAATATTTTTAAAATTTCCCGTTCTCCCGGGAAAAATATATTATTTTCCCGGGAATTCCCGGCAAACTTTTCCCGGGAATTCCCGAACCCCAAACCCTAATTCTGATAGATTTTAGGATGAATATTACGAATGTGAACACCAAATTTTAAAATAAGCTCTAGTTTCTGAAATATTTGCAAATTTAACTTCTACCAAGTAGACAGTTTTTTGTTAAAATTTCCTATTTGGGCTTTTATAAACATATCAGCTTATTTTGATTAGGTAAAATACCTAGGATATAATTGTAATTCTAGAAACGCTATTTAAAAACTTTAAAATTTCTGAGAATTGTGAATATATTTGAACATTTTGAAAACATACACAGAAAAAACAGTAGGCACCAACAATGGGAATTTGTAAAAGCAATAACTTTTTCTTTTAAATTAAAATTTTATTCCCAACAATTTTTTTGTTAGAAATATTTGTAACTCGTTTGCAAATTGTTATCTTTCATATAAAAATTGTTTAATAATAAAAATTCAAAGTTACAAAAAATAAAATAAATTTTTTTGGATTTATAAATTTCTTTGTTGGTTCCTCTTTAAAAAGCTTTTTTTGTATTTACAAATTTGGTATGAGAAAGGTGTTTAAAAATTGAATTAGAATTTTGTAAATTCGTTCTGTGTAGATGCAAAAATTTTTAAACAAAAATATTTATAAAATATGATTCCTAAAAATTTTACTTTGCATGAAATTTTATATGTTTAATATTAGTGGGTTAATTATATCGCTACGTATACAGAAAAAAATAAAATCGGTTATTTATTAAAATATTTGATTAATAAAATAATACTGATATGCAATCTCAATTTTAGTTTCTGAACTTTAAAATCATGTTACCTTTATGATAAACAATAACATTTATCTTAAAAAGATTACGTGAATTTTAAGCTTTAAATGTTTTTATACAAACATTTTAAAATAAATTTAATTATTTATTTAAAATAAATTAAAATTTCTAATTGGTAAAATTAAGCATTTTTTAACAGTTAAATAAAACATACATTTAATTTTAGTTTTAACAAACCTTTAATTGGAAATTTTAGACTATAATTTTTCCTGTGTATGAATATGCAAAGGTGCACATATGAAAACGGAAATGTAAAAATACTGAACAATTGAAATATGGATATTGGCGATGGATATTAATTCACATAATGCGACGACGAAGAGCTGTTTACATAACGCCAAAAAACCAACCAACCGTGGCACATATGGACTATTTTCTTTTCCCTTAACAAAAACTAAAAGGGTTTTTTTTAGTAACTGGAAGAGAGGGCGCTAAAAGCGAGCAGCAAAAAACATCGACCGACAAAGACCAAAATGACAACGGAAATTAAATTGAAAATTATTTACAATCCCAAAAACGTGTGAAATGTTGATTTTTTTATGTGTCCACATTTAGTAGCCCATATAATGCGGCGCGAGTATGTATTTTAAATATTTTAGTTGATATTTATTTAAAAGATATTGTTTTTGTTGCAGTAAATATAAATTGTGTAGCGCTAACAAAAAATATATACACACATAAATGAACAAACCGTTATAGTTCAAATGGTTATTAGTATTTACTATAAATTTTGCACATAAAATACAAATGCAAATTTATGATATTTTTTTCTTTCGCATAAAATTTGATTAAAAGTCTATCGATGTGTTTTTAGAGTAAACAAAGTTTTAAATAACATTTTTTTTTCTTGCCAAAAGTTATGGCTTTAAAAAACAGGACACTTGATGTAATAAAAACTGTTCTAATATGGCAGATTTACTGATGGTATAAATATATTTATGTATATTTATAATTTGGGTGACACTTTTTCCGGTAAAGTATATAAATTTGAAGAAAAATTGTTGAAAATCGATTTTCAACCACATCCTATGCGGAACTGGTTCCACAAGAACTGATTCTATAAAGTAGATGACCGAGAACTAGTTCCAGGTGAACCAATAGTGATTATTTGTGTAAGACGGTATCTGGTCTACCCAAGAATTTTCGGCCAAATTGGGATTGTCAAGCAGCCCCTTGCTGTTATTGTTTACTGTGCATTTAAGTGCTTAGTGTAATAAATTAAGAAAAAGTGATAAAAAAGTAATTTCTTTTTTTGTACTCCGCAGAAAAAAAATGTTGAAGAGGGGTCTATAATATGGAGTCTGACATATGTACATATTTTAGATTTGTACAAAAAAAAAAAATTTAAATATTAAAAAAATTAATAAATTTTAATACAAAGTCCTAGAAGAAAATTAACTTATTTGTCATGGTAAGTTTGGAGACTATTTATGGATAAAAATAACGCAAGATTTAAGGAAATTTTATAGGATTTCAAAAATATACAGTTTTTATAAATAAATTTAGAAAAAACTTGAATGTCCCTTTTATACTTATTTCACATCACTTTATACGAAAAATGAGAACATTTTATTATACATATTAGATAGGATTTGAGATAAGTAGATACACTCAACCAAAAAAGTCTGTAATGGCTACTGAAAATGTTGCTGTTATTACGGGAAATTTAACTGTTTTGAGCCCAGCGGTATTTTTTTGCTAATTTTAGCAATACATGTCTGCTGATCTGTAGTACAACAAAATTAGTAGAAAAAATTAGTAGCCGCTACTAAATTTTAGCAAAATTGTTGTAAACTGCAATTCAAAATCGATTTGTTAACATCAGTTAAAAAACTTACTAAATCTCAATAATTTTAGTACAATGAAATTAGTATAAATAATTAGATGTAGCTACTAAATTTCAGTAAATTGTTGTAAACTGTAGTTTAAAATCAATCTGCTGAAATTAGCAATAAAGTGTACTAAAAACTAAAAAAAAACTGTAAAAACTTTTTTCTTTCGATTGTAGCAAGCGTATAATTACTTCATCGTACTTGAAATTTGGATACAAAATTGCAAACAGTTCTCCAGTTATAACCTTTTTATGCATTGGAGATACAATACAACTTTCTGAGTGTTATTTCCAAACTAAGAATATATCAATAGTAACAAATATAAACTAAACAAGAATTGCAAAAATCAAAAAACTAAATTTTTAAATTAGTATATTTTTCTGCTAAATTTAGCACTTGGTTTTGAAAAATTAGTAAATTGTTTTGCTGAAATTAGCAGCGAGAATTAGTAAAAAAATCCGTAATTTGTAATAAGAGAATAGCAAAAATGATTACTAATAAAAAAAATTGTACTAAAAATCAGTATAAAAATAGTAAAGTTCGATTGGAAACTGTTTACAAATTTTTTTTACTAACTTTTTTATCTGAGTGTATTTTACGATACGATAGGACCATTAGTTGATACAATTAGATCTAAATTGATTGCTTAAGATACAGTTTAATACCACTTTATTTGAAGTTTGTCCCCGTTCAAATATATCAAATTATTTCCAATGTGATACAAATATATCCAATCGGATACAATCGTATATAAAATATGTAATTACACGTGACATATGTAGCAGAATATAGATCGACATATAATTGGATATTGTCATATGCTGCAGTATATGAAGTGTAAAATAAAGAAATATAGGTATATCTGTATATTAACGATACAATATTATTACGACCCCAACAAAACTTTTCGAACTGGTTACCACCGGTTCCGTGGAACAGGTTCTAGAACTAATTCCTAGGAGTGAAAATGTAAGGTTTCACTGTCGCAGAACCAGTTCAATAACTGGTTCTGCAACCGATTCCAAAGCAACCTGTACTAGGTTGGAGGAAAAGAACCTATTGCTTTTGGGACAAACTCAAACAAAGATCACGGATGATAGAACATAAAGTAGAACAGGTTGCATGCAAGTACAATTTGTTCTATAACCGGTTCTTTGAATCCGAAAATTTCGCTGAGTATATAATTTAGTATGAATATATATTTTGCAATATGTAACTAAAAGCAATTGTATAAAGCAATAAAAAGCTATATCGAACTTTTTACTTGGGCTGTCAACTTTTTTTTTTAAATAAATTTGCTCGTGCCGGGAATCGAACCTGCGGCTCCAGCTCTACCATTTGCGCTAAATCCACTTCTTTTATATGATTGATGAAAACAAAATTGACTTGCTGTGCACAAGTATGCTTATTAGAGATACCGATCCCGAAATCCCAAAATCCCAAAATCCCGATCTCGAAATCCCGGGATTGGTCTTGAAAAAATTCCGGGATTTCCGATTTCATTACTTGGCATATTTTATCTTTTTTGCATTTGTTTTTATTGTTATATTCGACCTAAATCACATAAATCTAATATCTTATTAAATGTTATTAAAGAACTAATTTTTTCCATTCATAAATAATAGATTAAAACGAGTAAAAAGGTTAAAGTCGGGCATGCCGACTATACAATACCCTACACCAGTCTGGGTAAAAGCCAAATAATGTTTGGATCCGAAATTCGAATGGGTTAAAATTCGGCTCGTGTCAAAATTTTCTATAATGTGAGTCAGCGCACCAAATTTCATTAAAATATCTTAATATTTGCGACCTGCAATTTGTAACCAAGCCAATTTTGGGGGGACCCTTATATGGGCACTAGGTCTAAACATGGACCGATGTTCACCAAAATCAATAGGCTGCGTTATTGCGCCAATGTAGGTCTGTGTACCAAATTTCATCAAAATATCTTAATATTTACGACCTGCAGCGTATAAACCGTATAATTTTGGTAGGACCCTTATATGGGCACTAGGTCTAAACATGGACCGATGTTCACCAAAATCAATAGGCTGCGTTATTGGGCCAATATAGGTCTGTGTACCAAATTTCATAAAAATATCTTAATATTTAGGACCTGCAGCGTATAAACAGTATAATTTTGGTAGGACCCTTATATGGGCACTAGGTCTAAACATGGACCGATGTTCACCAAAATCAATAGGCTGCGTTATTGGGCTAACATAGGTCTGTGTACCTAATTTCGTCGAAATATCTTAATATTTACGACCTGCAGCGTATAAACAATATAATTTTGGTAGGACCCTTATATGGGCACTAGGTCTAAACATGGACCGATGTTTACCAAAATCAATAGGCTGCGTTATTGGGCCAACATAGGTCTGCGTACCAAATTTCATCAAAATATCTTAATATTTGCGACCTGTAGAGTGCGCACAAAATTGCATGGACAGACAGACAGACGGACGGACGGACACACGGACATCGTTAAATCGAAATAAAAATAAATTCTGAACCGATCGGTATACTATAAGGTGGGTCTACGACCAATAGTTTTTGGTGTTACAAACATCAGCACAAACTTATAATACCCTGACCACATAGTGGTGTATGGTATAATAAATTATAGATTAAATAAATCTGAGTAAAAACCTTAATAATTTAAAAATTTTTATTCAGCTTTGAAACTTTTGAAAATCGTCAGCTTTATTTAATCTTTTAATGGATATGTTTGTATTTACTTTATTGATGATTTGCTAAAATCATAACTTCATGCAAAATAATTTTGCCGACTAAAAACAGCAAATTTTTGTTAAATTAAAAATTTTATTAATATTTAATGTTAGTTTTTATTTTAGTTGATTAGATGTTAGTTGATTTAAAAAAATTAATAGTCACTAAATATTTCTGATGATTTCAGCAGAGTAGAGCATTCCATTAATTTTGGCTAAATATAACTAAAGTTTAAAGTTTCTTCAGAGGTAAATTGAAATTTGCAATTTGCTTAAATTTAACTCATACACACAGAAAAAAAATCCTAACCGAATTGCTAAGCTTATTTTGGTTACTACAACCAATAAATTCGGTTGGTGAAACCATATTGGAAGGTGATTTCTAAATATTTTGGGTATTGCAACTAAAATTCAGTTGTATATAGCAATTTTTGTTTTAATAACCAATATTCAGTTGTACCAACCTATTTTAGTATATGTAACCGAATTTCAGTTGGAAAATGGCAAATTTTTTCGCTGTGTGAAAGTATATTTCTTATATTTAGGAAATTTAACAATTATTAAGCAAACAAGTTCTGCTGATTTCAGTAGTTTTAATCGCGGAACCTTTTTTTGACAATTTTTAGTAGCTTCCCGTGTAATAAAGATCAGATTTGGCCAGATCTCAGTAGAACTTACCAGATCCAGGCATATCTGCCCAGATCTCAGTAGATCTTAACAGATCTAATTAGATCTCAAAATTGGGGGGAAATTTGAGATCTAATTAGATCTGTTCAGATCTAGGCATATCTGGCGCAATTGTCCAGATCACTTTAGATTTGAACAGATTTGGCACTAGATCTGATTAGATCTTGCCTTAAGGTATTATCACATATGCCATATCTGATTATATTTGATGAGATCTGGTACAGGATCTAATTAGTTTCAATCATATCTATTTAGATACAAAAAGATCTGAACAGATCTGAATAGATCTAAACTTTTTTACACGAGTTTTTCTGCTATTTTTACATATTTATTTCTATGAGTGTATTTTCTGTTTAAAGCCAGATTGACAATGCTGTAGTACTGCACGCGAACTGGATTCTGTTCCTTTCTTTTTTGCACTTACATATTTTTTGTTACATACTATCTCCACCCGTGTAAAAAAGTTTAGATCTGATCAGATCTTTTTTGATCTAAATAGATATGATTGAATTTAATTAGATCCTGTACCAGATCTCATCAAATATGATCAGATATGGCATATGTGATAATACCTTATGGCAAGATCTGATCAGATCTAGTGCCAAATCTGTTCAAATCTAAAGTGATCTGGACAATTGCGCCAGATATGCCTAGATCTGGCCAGATATGCCTGCATCTGGTAAGTTCTACTGAGAGTACTCCAGCATTGTGAATTCGGCTTAATTTGTTTATTTTATCATACTACAAGAAATAATAAGTAAATTTATAATGAATTATTTTAATTTGTGGGGTTTATTTCAGCTATTTATTTTTAAAATTAAAAATATGAGGAAACAAAAAAATCCCGAAACCCCGAAAAATCCCGAAATCCTGGGATCCCGATAATTAATTTAAATTTTCAAAATCCCGAATCCCGGGATTTGTACAAGATTCAATTTCGTTCGGCATCCCTAGTCGCAGACAACTTAATCAAGAAATTCGCGTCCAAATTTTAGCTTTTAAGCAAGTTTTTCTTTTTTCTTCTTTTATTTCCAAATAATTTTGGCCGGAATATAACAACACAAGATGAAATACTTTAATTCTGAAAATTAGGGAGAATATAAATACATTTAATTGCCCCTGTTTAAGGTCACAGGTCAAATTTTAGGAGAGGAGGAGATTAGGATCTCATACAGATTCCCAAAAAAAATATTGTGTTAAAAAATAGATTTTCAAAAAAATTTCAAATAAATCTAGAATATTGAAATAATGATAAAAAATAGATTTTCAAAAAAAATTTCCAAAAAGTCTAGAATATTCCTTTTATTTGAAATAATGATAAAAATTAGTCATTATTGCTAACGCATTATTTTTTTTTGTGAAATAATGGAAAAAGTAACTACCCTAACTAACTAACTATAATCAGATATGATTTTTATATAATCATTTATGATTTTATAGAATTATAACTTGTCGAGTCCCGAGTAAAAATAGTTATATATTGTCATATATAATATGATTGGGCTATATCTGACAATGAATGGAGTCACATCAAGACACATATCATAATATACAACTACATCTGATATTAGTTTTTCAACGAAATTTTTGTATGGTAATTTATATTATTACATATCCCCAAATCTGACTCCATATATAACTACATAAGCCTTATAAAACTAATCAAATTATATGCAGCGACCGATATGATTATATATGATTTGATACTAAGTTTTATAACACTGTATGTGTCGTCGTACTAAAAATATATTTTAATTTTATATAACTTTCTATATAATCCCATACAAATTAATATATAGTTCAACATTAAATTTAGTTATCTGCAAATTCAGAGTTAATTACTCCATGCCAAATAAATTTCAAGTGATGTTTTTGCATGTAATATCATATTAAAAAATTTGAGTCTTCAAAATTGTTAAAACCATAGACATTTCAGAGTCAATTTAATAGCTGGTATGCATAAAAAGTATGCCTACTATCAGACAAAATTTTATAAAATCAGATATTTTTATATCGAATTAGATATAATTTGATGTCCTGGATATGGACAAATCTCGGATAAAACTGTATCAAATTATATCTAATTTGATATAATTAGACACATGTAGATGACCCATTTTTCGGATCAAGTTGTATGTCGTTGTATATGGGGATTTATCAAAAAAGATATAATTATGTATGACACCATATTAAGATTTTTACCCGGGGTATTGTGAAACATATATTTTTATATGATTATATCAAAAGATATTTAATTATATAAAATTATATTAACCATATCCACCATTTTCCGGATCAAATAATGTATGGATTAATATAATTATATAAAAAATATATTATTTGATCCGAAAAATGATGGATCTGGTTAATATAAATTTATATAATTAAATATCTTTTGATATAATCATATAAAAATATATGTTTCACAATACTCGACAAGTTATAATTGTATAAAATCATAAATGATTGTATAAAATTCATATATGAATATATAAAAATCATTTTTACTAGTTTTTATATGTTTTAAAATAATGTAGAAAATAAATCGTTGTCATTACTGATAGTCCAAACCTGCTTCTACACTGGGTACTTAATTTTTATTTTGTATGATCAGGTGTTTGTTGCAAAGTAGGATTATACAATTTATATATATTTTTTTTGGTTTTGATATATTTTCTCAATTTTATTCACATGTATAATTTATTATCTATTTATTTATGTCTGTATAGGAATTGTTCGTTCGTTTGTTTGTCTGCTTGTTATTTGTATTTGTTTTGTTATTATCTCATTAAATTTTATAATACCTGCATTACTAATTTAATTACTAATTAAAGTCGAAAATATATGAGTTGGATTTATTTGAATTTATGATAATACGAACATCCACACTAAACATATAATAATTTTATATGTATGTGTGCTCCCATATACACACTCATACACCATCATTCGTTACTGTTCATCGTGCTAATGTAGCATATTATTTTAAACGGAAAAACTTAATTATTTATTTAATTAACTACAATAATTCATGTAGTTTAAATATATTTCCGCTTTAAGGGGTGTCTTGTGTAAGTACATGTATGTATAAACATTTACATTTACACATACGCTTATAATACTTATATACAATGCCAAGAGGAAAATTGGCTTATTTCAAATATGTTAATGGATTGATGTTACAGGTAATTAAAATTTCTTATCCTTATAGGTGTAATCTATAATTAATTTATAATTTTAACATTTTCCTTGGCGAAGTAGTGTGAAATGGGCATTGATTTTGGAATAATATTTGTTTTTAGGTAATTTAAGAGTTTAATTTTTGGCAGAAAAAATAACTTAAACAAAAACTAAAGTGCACAAAAATTCAGTTTTTGATAGAAAAACCATTAGAAAATATACATGCATATTTTTTGATTAGAATTTTGGTACACGAACTCTTTGAAGGTATTCCGATATTAGTGTAAATGATGAAATTTCATAATGTTTCTCAAAGAAAAATGACTATCGTTAATCCTAAAATAACACTAACAAAGTAACCGTTATCCTTAAAATAACCAAACGAAATAACGGTGCCGACCGTGGTGCATCTCGTTAAGAGGTGATGATACGAATCATACCCTGTGTGGAGACATGCCGATTCGACCCCCGGTCATGACATACACAAAAAAGTTTTTCATGTAGAGACAAACTAATGATTAAAATTACACATAAACTAACCACCGACGAGTCTTTGGGTGAGACGAAACTATAACAGTCTGGCGATTCCCTTGTGTTTGTAAAAATGTTTCAATAAAAATATTTTCTTCTTCTTCCTGTAAATCAGTTTTAGAAACAAACGAAATAATTTTAAATACCGTTAACCCTAAAATAACGAAATAATTTAAAATACCGATAACTGTAAAACATCCTAACGAAATACTGATAAAATAACTTTATCCAGTATCACTAACCTTATTTATCCCTGCAAAAAACACCATACACATTTTTCAGTATGACTTTATTCTCTACATTTAAAAGAGAAGTGCAAAAATTAAATTGCACAAATACAACAACACATTGAGACATGACGCTCAAGCATAGTTTTCTACTGAAAATATGCTAAATTTACAATAGTATCGGTTCTTTCCTATAACACATACACGTTAAATTCATTGATGGAAATACCAAATTTTTAACAACTAACAAACAATTAAAAAAAAACAGCTCAGAAATAAATATTGAGTCCAAAAATATATTTCAAAAAATTTTCAGAAAAATCTAGAAAATAACTTTCTATTTCAAATAATGATAAAAATAAGTTACTATCAGTAACTCATTATTAAATGTTTTAAAATAATGCAGACGGTAAGTGGGTGTCATTACTGGTAGTCCAAAAAATAATGATATGTCATTACCGTTTCTACACTGGGTGGAGATAACCAAAATCGAACAATTTTTAATCTTAGGTACACTCTAATTAAATTCTGTTGAAACTGTACTGCTACACTCGAAAAAAGTTTGTAGAAAAGTAAGTAAAACTGTTAGTACTTCAACTTAACACACTTTTAACTAATTTTTAGTTAAAATTTAATTTTTAGTTAATTTCTTTGCTACGTCCACATTACTAACTTACAAACTTTTTTGCTATTTTTTTTCTGTATTTAGTTACTAATTTTTAACAATAAATTTGCTAACTTTATCCACCAATTTTGGAGCGCTTATAAACAGAATGGTAAATGACTCATAAAAATTACTGCATATTTTTAACTCGACAAAAATAATGCAAAAAGATAAATTGAAATGGTTGAAAATTTGTCCTACTCATAAAATATCTAAATTATTAAAATTTATGAGAAAAGTTTCTATTTATCGTAATACATTAATTTTTAAAGATCAAGGTTTATTTTGGACGAGCCATTTTAATATGAAAATTGTGATTAAAAGTATCTCTGGGGAGCAAGTGGAGTTTAAGGGGATGACCCTAATTTTTTCCCCCAATATTGTACTTTTTAAACTTATTTAAAGAATACAATACTTTTAATTGCCACACCTTCTTTCCTATGGGTGGAGCTTTAGAGGTGAAAATGGAAACTCAAATAAATTCGGAAGTACATATCCGATCAGCAAACAATGAAAATCAAAAGAAGGGTCTCTGAAATACATTTTGTTATGGTTAACATCATGATACAACCATACTAGGTAGATGCATTTAGTTTGACAGTTCAGGGTTTTATTATGACAGTTCAGGGATTTTTTCGTATGCTTTCGCTATGTTTCAAAAGTAGCCGATTACATTTTTTGTTGTTGTTTGTTGTGTTTCTTGTTCTAATGCATCTACATACCTAGTACGGTTGTATCATGGGTTAACATATTATTGTCTATAAATATAACCACTTTTACAAAAAACCATTCTTGGGAAATTTTCATTGGCATTGGAATTTAATTAGCGTTACTTTATCTCAATGTCAATGCCAAAAAGATTCATCACCATTCAATGCCAATGAATTTTTTTTCAATTTGCATTGATGAAAAGAATGGTAATGAAACGTACACATAATTGAAGAAAAAGCATTGTAATATAAAAAAAAATATAAGAAATGAAAACAAATACTTATTTCATCAATTATAAATTGGCATTTAGGCATTGAACAATGCCAATTGAAAAAAATTTCAATTAATTGACACATTCAATAACCTGGTCCCAAGTATGTTTTTAAATACAAATTTATTTTTTATTTATTGATTTTCATTTCATTTGCTCCTTTTTACATTTTTCATTCCACTAGTAATCTGCAAAAGTTTTGTTGATTTCAGAAAATTTTAGCAAAAATTTTGTAGTTTTAACAGTTTTTTTTTGCTATTTTCATTTTACTATTATTTAGCAATTTTTTTGCTGATTTCAGCAAGTTAAATTGTTATTTGCAATTAACAAAAATTTAGCTCAAATATTACTAAAATTCTGTAAATTTAACAGTTTTTTTTTGCTATTTTTATTATACTATTATTCAGCAATTTTTTTTTTTGCTAATTTTAGCATGTGAAATTGTTATTTGCAATTAACAACAATTTAGCTCAAATATTACTAAAATTCTGTTAATTTAACAGTTTTTTTTTGCTGTTTTCATTTTATTAATATTTAGCAAACTGATCCTGCTAATATTAGCAGTTTTTTCTGCAGCATCATTTTTAACTAATTTTTAGTAACTTTTTCTGCTATTTTTACGGACTTATTTGTATGGGTGTACTATAAATTGGGTAAATTTACTCTTTTTATGTTATTGAAAAAAATACGTAAATTATGTTTAATTTGGTGAACTAATAATGTGAAATTTTATATTGAAAGTGCTTAAAAATTAAATGCAATTTTGAAATTACTAAACTTGTGCGTAAAGAGCATATTTTACATGTAAATTTACCCATAAAATGCGTAAAAATCCACAAAAAATGCCCAAAAATCCACAGAAAGTGCGCAAAAGTCCCCCAAAGATGAGTATATTTACCAAAGCTTAAAGCACAGCTAAACCACACAGTTAAACAACACAAAATATATATATGTCTTCTATACTAATATAATAAAGAGGTAATGTGTGTATATTTGTTTGTTTGTTAGTAGGAGGTAATCTCCGTAACTACTCATCTGATTTTAAAAATATTTATTCCAGTATTTAGAATAGTCCTTAAGGATGGATAATAGGCTTTATATCATTCCATTAAAATAATTAATAAAAAAGTTATGAGCAATAACTAATGCTAACAAAATACAAATTAATTTTAATAATAATATCCGTGTCATTCTCGTGTATATCTTAAAAATGCGGAATTTTTGTCAAATTTTGGGCGTTTATTGTGAAACATGGAACAATATTCATTTATTGAAAGTATTGGCCATTATTAGCTATGACCTTTTCCCATCTTTCTGACAACATAAGGATTCTGCGCCAAAAGAAATGCTGCTTTGTGGCCATGATGGAATCAAGCCAATTTCGGACACCATGTTCTGAAGTGATGCGTATTCCAGTGAGAGCGTTCTGCATTGATTGAAACAAATGCTAGTTGGAAGGGGCAAGGTCTAGACTAGAAGGCGGATGAGGCAAAACTTCTCAATCAGTTTTGTAGATAGTTTTTAATTCTTGCAATATGTGGCCGAGCGCTGTTATGATGGAATATTATGGCTTCATATCTGGTCGTATATTCCGGGCTTTTTTCGGGCAGTGCTCGCTTCAAATGAATCAACTGTGTTCAGTACAGGTCCCCTGTGAATGTCTTACCCGATTTCAGCAGCTCAAAATAGATGGGACCCTTCTGGTCCCACCAAATACAGATTATTACCTTGGCTCCATGGATATTCGGCTTTGGCTGATTGGTCGGGCTTCAAATACGATTTCTTCGCTTTTTAACTTTTCTCGGCTTCAACTTGTGTGGTACGCCTTGCTTTTGGATGAATACGGCTGCTTGTAAACCAAAAACAATTTTATTCTTATGTTGCTTTTTGAAGTTAATAATATGTTTGTAGAAATAGAGTTATTCACAAAAAATAATCCGTTTTACTTTTTTTTTTTATTATATAAATTTTTTGTCAATTACTTCGAATTTATTACTATTATAAGTGAGTATATTTACTAACTTTGTGCGTAAAAATTTTATTTAACAAAATAATATTAATTTTAGGCACAATGTCTTTATTTATAAACACATAATGTCTAAAAATACTTTGTGTGTGTATTGATGCATATGGAAGGGTGTACAAAAAAGTTTACGCATTTTCTGTTTATATCTACCGAATTTTGGTAAAATTAAACAAAACTTTACCCATTTTATAGTAGTAAATTTACAAATACTATTTGACTAATTAAAACAAGATTCATGATTTAAGTAGGCTTTTATCTCTTAATGTTATGGGAATAAATAAATTTTTAATATTTTAAAAGGTTTTTTGAAAAATGGCTTCGGAGCTTCAACGAAGAAAACTCATTTTAAATGAATATATATTAGACCGTTTATAGCATATGAGGCAGAAACTGAAAGTTGCTGCGATCCTTGATTGCCGGGCCGAAACAGTTTCCATTTGGTCTACAGCTAACCAGCGTTATTTATCATAAAAAATGGGTCATTTTGAAACCATGCTCTCAAATAGGTTAATTTGGATTTATTTCTTTCAGAAAATGCTTAATTAATGGTTTTTATATCGATTTTCATGCCAAATTGCACTTTTTTACATTTTAAAAATTTGGGGTCATTTCGACCCCATGTGCCTGTAAGGGTTAATTTATAACTTTTTATCATTATGAATATAATTTGGTGTCAACAGAGTTATTTGGACAACTTTCACCGAATTCCGCAAGAAACAACACATTGTTTTGGTATACTTCCACGAAAAATCGAAAGAAAGAAAGGGTTAACGTTGTCGGAGTTTTACAAAATTTTCGGAAAACAATCTCTCGTATCAAGAATAAAAGAAATTGGAAGTGATTTTATTACAGCTAGCTAAAAACACAAAAATTAATACTATTATCTAAATTATTGCCCAAAATCACACTTTTCTCTAAAATTTTCAAATTTAAAACTCCGTCCCTGTCAAGTTAAAAGAGGGATATGTGTAATTTTCAGTAGACTTTTTCTTTCAGGTGTGTTTAATAAACCCTTATTCGTTGACCACTTTTTTTTATATTTTGTTGAACAAAATTTTAAAAAACTCAAAACTAGAATTTTTCAATTTTATAAAAAAAGAAATCCCATCTTTGGCAATACCCGGGACTAGGTTATCATAAGCCAAGAGAGACAAAAATTCATATCAGAATATTTGTAGATCTTAGAAATAAAACGATTAAAAAGGTTAAAGTCGGGCATGCCGACTATACAATACCCTACACCAGTCTGGTTAAAAGCCAACTAATGTTTGGATCCGAAATTCGAATGGGTTAAAATGGGACTTGTGTCAAAATGTTCTATAATGTGAGTCAACGAACCAAATTTCATTAAAATATCTTAATATTTGCGACCTGCAGTTTGTAACCAAGCCAATTTTGGGGGGACCTTATATGGGCACTAGGTCTAAACATGGACCGGTGTTAACCAAAATAAATATGCTTCGTCCTTGGGCCAACATAGGTCTGTGTACCAAATTTCATCAAAATTTGCGACCTGCAGCGTATAAACAATATAATTTTGGTTGGACCCTTATATGGGCCCAAGGTCTAAACATGGACTGATTTTCACCAAAATCAATAGGCTTCGTACCTGGGCCGACATAGGTCTGTGTACCAAATTTTATCGAAATATCTTAATATTTGCGACCTGCAGCGTATAAACAATATAATTTTGGTAGGACCCTTATATGGGCACTAGGACTAAACATGGACCGCTGTTCACCAAAATCAATAGGCTTCGTCCTTGGGCCAAAATAGGTCTGTGTACCAAATTTTATCGAAATATATTAATATTTGCGACCTGCAGCGTATAAACAATATAATTTTGGGGGGACCATTATATGGACACTAGGTCTAAACATGGACCGATGTTCACCAAAATCAATAGGCTTCGTCCAACATAGGTCTGTGTACCAAATTTCATCAAAATATCTTAATATTTGCGACCTGCTGCGTATAAAAAATATAATTTTGGGGGGACCCTTATATGGGCACTAGGTCTAAACATGGACCGATTTTAACTAAAATCAACAAGCTTCGTCCTTCGGCCGACATAAGTCGGTGTACAAAGTTTCATCAAAATATCTTAATATTTCCGACCTGTAGAGTGCGCACAAGAATGCATGGACAAACGGACGGAAGGACTTGGTTACAAACTGCAGGTATCAAATATTAAGATATTTTAATGAAATTTGGTTCGCTGACTCACATTATAGAAAATTTTGATACAAGTCCCATTTTAACCCATTTGAATTTCGGATCCAAATATTAGTTGGCTTTTAACCAGACTGGTGTTGGGTATTGTATGGTCGGCATGCCCGACTTTAACCTTTTTACTTCTTTTTTTTTTAGGGTTGTGTTATTATAAAGGTAACGGTTGTCAATTAAATGAGATTTGAGCCCGTAACAGTGTTTTAGCGGTTTTGCCTGCCAGCCCTTTTTAATATCAACATAAATATTTCTTAAAAAGAGTGATAACATTTATTTAAAAAATATAAATTAAAAAAAAAAAAAAATTGTGGTGGCAGTAAGAAATCTCAAAAAAGGTCCTCATGGCACGCCTTGGCGAAACGAGATTATGATAGTAGTAATCTAGGTAGTCCATTCTTAAATATGCGAGGACTACAAAATATAATGTTCGATGTAAAATACAGCTGGAAAATGTGAAAAAAGCATTTTCCAGTATTATAATCTACTGAAGAATTACATTATAAGGAATATGCTTTTCTAAAGTTTACTGAATATCCCGCAGTTTGGCAGCTATGGAAAGTAGAAACAAGATAGAAAAAATTAAAATTTTTCGATATTTTAGATGCAGTTTTTTCTGGTTAGTTTTTTTACACGTGTTTTCTTCTTGCCTATAGCTACAATTCTGCCGAATGAATGAATGAATTTAATTTATTTGATGTCCTGTACAACAAGACACAATAATCCTGTACTTATAGTTAAAGTACAGGATTATTATATGAAATTATTAGAATATATGTACAATAAAAAAAAAAAAAAGAACATATATATAAACAAATAGAAAGTACAACATTGAAATTTTTAGGAGAAAGAAAAAAAAAATAAAAAGTACATCATTAAAATTAAGATTTAACATTAAAAATTAAAAATTATTACAATTGAAATTGATCAAAGTTAAACAGAGCAAAGTTTATAAATGTTTGCACTTAATTAAACAAAATTTATATGTTAACTGTAAAATTCGTAAATTGATTTCTTAAACTGCCCTGCGTTGCTTAAAAATTGTATGTTTGGCGGTAGCGAGTTCCAAAGACGAATAGATTCTGTATAAAATTGCCATTCAGAGACCAGAAACTCATACAAAACGGGTACTATATTATTATTTCTTTCCGATTGTGAAAAGGATAATCGATTATAAAGATATTTAGGTTCACGTGTGTTCACGATCTTATGCATAAGCGAAGACAGGAAAACAAAATTCCAATTGGTTTCCAAGATATAGCCGTGATAAAAATTGCATGTCCTTCGGAAAAATCAAGTTTTGGCCAAAATATTCATGAGGCCATAAAATCCGAACAGCAGCTAAACTAGAAAGGCCCAGTTTTGTTAGTTTCGATAAGTTCTTCGAGAAATTCCACACGAGAAGGAGTTTGCACTCTATGACTTCCATTGTTTATCTAAAAATTAAAAAAAATAAAAACAGTTCTAAGTTCAGTATGGATTGACTAATATATGCAACTTTTTTTTGGAAATTCTGACTTTTAAAATTGGATTTTATGCCAGCTAATTCCCCATTTTGCCCCAGCGTGCATAGTAGGTAACAAAATTTAATTAAAAATAGGTAAAAAGTTTTACAAGAAATTGTCTAAAGCTGTTTGCGTTGCTGTTGAGCTGCTGGTTTGTTGGAAGATCTCTCCAAACACGTGCTGCATTTATATAAAAATGCCGTTCAGATGCATGATATCGATGGATAGGTTTTTATTTATAAACAAAATACAAAAATTTCCAACCTTAAAAAATTAAAATTTGAAATTTGACTACAAAAATTTTAATTGAGTTTAGCCTAGAAAAGCAATGGGCTGATAAACGGAAAGTCGCTGTGGAAGATTTCATTCTATAAACATTAAAGGAAAATTTACACTCCTCTGTTCCGAAAAAAGGAAAATGTTTTCTATTGATTTTTTTGTTCCAAAATAATGTTAACATTTTACTAAGCAAAGTATTTTTATTCAAATAAAAGAAAATAAGTTAAAATAACAGTTCATATGCTACTGTTATGGTAGAAAAAATAATATTGTATTGTAATAAAATTAATGAACAATATTTTGACGAGCTGTTGTTAATGTCTCTTTGCTGCATTTAATAGAAACCAGTAAAAGGCCATATCGGCGAAGAATTTCTTTACCCATACGTCGAATTTTGTAATTATTACCATCTTTGTTAAGCATTATAGATTCCATACACGTTTGTAATGTCAAAAATGCGTTTTGTAATTTATCTGAATGCTGTTAATTTTTTAACAGAAAATCAAAGAATTATTTTAATTCTAATTTTCAACTTTATCGAATTAAAAATAAATTTAAAAAAAATGGTAAAGCTATCTATAAATTCAGAATCACTGATATGTCCTAACAACTATCCAAAAAAAATAAAAAATAGTTTTTTTTTAAAAAACCTCCATAATCCCAGCAAAAATTTAGAAATGCTTACCTCATTTCGGAACGTAGGTATGTAGATATATTTCCCTAATTACAACAGCATGAATAAAGTTGAAATAATCTACTTCAAAAACCTTTTTATATTATATTAGGTCCATGATAGTTACGGTTCCTAAAGTAAGTCTGTTTTGTTTTAGTCTCTAGGCTCGAGTGGGCATATGCCGGCAACCGGTGAAAACACATCGGTACAGTGCAGCAGTTTTTTTTTTTAGCGATTTTTCACTTATTTAGCTTTTAGAAATGTTTTTCCACTTTTTATAATTCCATATGTTTTTGGCCGAAATATTACAGCACAAGATTAAATACTTCAATTCTCTAAATTCGGGCTATATTAAATTGACTGGGGTTGGACCCATCTCCACTGTACCTCTGCTTGTAAACGTTTTGAAATATATAATTTTGTATATTTACCGGAAAAACTTCGTCATGCTTCAGAGATTTTGTATGTTCACTTGATTGAAAATTCCGAAGACATTTCACCCGGTCTACCCACCTAATAAACGTTCCATTTTTCTTATCTATTATAAAAAGGCCTTTCCTTGTTTTTCCATTGTATAACCCAGCAGAAATTACTGCTTGCTTGGAAGCAGTTTTGTCAGGAAAGGTTGAGCAATGAAGCAATTGCATTATTGATGATATCATGCCTGATTTTTGTGAAAGCACTTGGCGTGAAAGCACTTGTTTCGAGATCCGAAAAGGCATGAATTCATCGCTTTTAATTAGTGCCGCTGTTTTTCTTTTAAAATGTCGATAACACTATGCGACAGTCAAAATCGGGATGGGATGAAACCAACGGGAAATGTTATATCGGTCAAAAACAAGTTATACGTGTCCCGGCGTTTCGCTGGGTCATCCCTAGGAATCGAGATATATCTTTTTTTTTGACATAACTCGAGAACCACTAGTCCGATTTTGCTCAAAAAAATTAAAAATTGCAATTCCTTTAATCTGTTCATATAACGTTTTTCTATATACTCAACAGTTTTGCCGGTAAAAATAAATGTTTGTTACCGCTACCATAAAAATCAATAACCTTTTGTTTATTACTTTTTTTTAATATTTTAGGCAAAAAATATTTTTTTCTTCATACATTTATTTTTACCGGCAAAACTGTTGAGTATATAGAAAAACGTTATATGAACAGATTAAAGGAATTGCAATTTTTAATTTTTTAAAATTGTTTGAGCAAAATCGGACTAGTGGTTCTCGAGTTATGTCAAAAAAAAGACCACCAAAGGTCAAATCGATATAATTCGATTCCTAGGGGTGACCCAGCGAAACGCCGGGACACGTATAACTTCTTTTTTACCGATATAACTTTCCCCGGTAGTTTGAACCCTTCCCGATCACTGACCCCTACCATTTGTCTCACAGTGTAATTCATGCCTTCTCGGAAGTGCATATTATAAAGCTTTTCAACTATTTAAAATCATGCCTTCTCAAAAGCACACATATTTTTCCGTGAAGAAAAAATGCCTCTTATTTTAGTAAAATCTCTTATTTTCATTAAAATAACTTTTTTCAGCATTTTAAAAAATTTCGATAAAAGAACCGCAAAAATATTTAAACAATCAAAATGTATTGCTGATTTCATGCCTTTTTGAAAAGCACAGCAAAAAGCGATGTACACAATTAATCAACTTAGGCCTTTCATTAGTGCTGTCAAAGAGTATACATAATAAAGAGATTGGGGGACTCTCTATCACTGAGAAAGCATTTATTCTATTATGTGCCTTGGAACAGGAACATACTCAAACCAATATCACCCAGCAAACATGGCAACACGAAGAATATTCTCCGAACATATCGCCAGGAAGAAAACATTTATTGCCGGCAATATCAATTTCGTATTCCGGAAGTTTCCTCCGTCGGAAACAACTGTTACACTAAAACAATACTTCCAGGCAATATGAAAGCAATAACTCATATGGAAGATAAAAGGGATATCTCTAAATAAACTCCCAGTACAATAAAAAAAACAATTTAATTTTTTCATTATTAAATTTAAGCCTGAAAAACAATATCTCCATACATAATCCATTGACCAACTTATAAATTATTTTGATTTCATCTTAGCCGATTTTTCTCGCGCAATTAATCTTAACTTTTCACGAGATTATTTCTTATATATCTTTTGATTGTTTTTGTACAAATTTAGTTTTAATTTTTTCCAAATTGATAAAAGCTTTCAAACAAATTTGCTTTATCTTATAAATGATACAAAGGTGATATTGCCGAAATATTGTCATAAAAAGTTATGACAAAAGATAAAATTTTTGAATTACTTTTTTCCAAATATCGTCGAATTATCTTCCAAGTGATAAAAGGAAGTCAATTTCAAAGTAAATACTACTTGATTATTTTCATTCAAATGAAATATCTTCTTGGAAGGTATCTTTTAAATGTTTGCAGGGTCATTATGTGCGCTCTTTGTATGACTCAAAACATCGATTGTAACCAGGAATGGAAAATAATAATTTAAATATAAAAATCAAGAATGGAACTATAATATGGAATTATACTATTCCAACAGTATTATAGCCCTAGATTATGAATTTTAAACAACCATACGTAAACATTTGCAAAATAATATCGGAATGCGAAAAAAGGCTTTGGGGTTCAAAAAATTAATTAAAAGATTCACATTCTGCAAACGATGCCAAAATTTTCTTCTTTTGCAACTAACCACCAAACTTTGTTTTATGAAATGGGCATTATACTCCGTAGATTATAAATTTAAAAAACCGCACTTAAAAAATTGCAAAATAATAGAGGAACGCGAAAAAAGACTTTGTGGTAGAAAAAAATAATTAAAAAACTCAATCAGCGATCAACAGTCTGCAAATGAATACAATGACGCAAAAATGTTCCGTTTTGCAAATATTTTTTTCGCGATTTATTTTTTTTTTTTTTTGCAAACTAAGCACCAAACTTTTGTATATAAAATTGGTACTATAGACCCTAGATTATAAATTAAAAAAAACCACACTTAAAAAATTACAAAATAATCGCGGAAAGCGAAAAAAGGCTTTATGGTACAAAAAATTAATTATAAAACTTAATCACCGATTTACATTCTGCAAACAAATATATTGATGAACAAATTTTTCTTTTTTGCAAATTTTATTTTTCGCGATTTTTTTTTTGCAACTAGCCACCAAACTTTGTTGTATGAAATGTGTATTATAGTCCGTAGATTATAAATTAAAAAGAAACGTACTTAAAAAATTGCAAAATAAAAGCGGAACGCGAAAAAAGACTTTGTGGTACAAAAAATTAATTAGGAAACGTAATCAGCGATTTAGATTCCACAAACAAATATATTGATGCAAAAATTTTCCTTTTTGCAAATTTTATTTTTTGCGATTTTTTTGCAACTAGCCACCAAACTTTGTTGTCTGAAATGTGTATTATAGCCCCTAGATTATAAATTAAAAAAAAACGCACGTAAAGAATTGTAAAATAATAGCGGAATTTGAAAAAAACTTTATGGTACAAAAATTTAATCCCTAGGTTATATATTTAAAAAAACCGCACTTAAAAATTGCAAAATAACGGCGGAATTGGAAAAAGGCTTTATGGTACAGAAAATGAATTAAAAGAGGTAATCAGCGATCGACATTCTGCAAGCGAATATATTGTTGCAAAAATTTCGCTTTTTGCAAATGTTTTTTTTTCGCAATTTGTGCTAATATTTGTTAATATCTAAATATTTAATTTTTATGTTTTTTAACGAGCCAAAGAGAAAGCTATTTTTTAGTTACTTACATTTTTAAATATGTAAGAGCGATCGAACATTTTTTGGTATAAGAGCCCGATTAAGTGAGCCTTTTCCATCCCTGATTAACCAGTCGGAGTTCGTTCCTGTTCCAAGCCGCCTAATATTTTTTCAAATAAAAAATACTGAGAGAGTTGCAAGGCCTTTGGTGCTGTTTACGATGCTATATATTTTTAGAAGCGGTAAAAGTAGCAGTAAGGAAGCAGTCAACGTTTTTACTGCTTCCACATTTTTGCTGGGAAATTTTAATTAAACCTTTCTATTATTTTATTCGTTATAAAGTCAACAAAAGTTCAAGAACTTTTAAATTTCTAAAATTTGGTTTCATAAAATGTTATTTATGAATGTAGCATATAGCTTGTTATTAAACTATGAGTATCAATTGCTAAACCTTGTATTTCGATGTTTATGCCCATACACCACCTATTCCTTATTTCAAAGGGTTATATTTTTTCGTAATTTCTATGGATGATATGAAAAATATTTGATACAAAAGTTAGACGGCTTCTTAGCAAGAGTCAAAACTAGGTAGTTATTGTTCAGTCTAAATGCAATATAAAACTCACATTATGTAGAAAAAAGTGTATATCGCAATTCGAGGGATATTTGTAGGTATAAGCATTACACTAGCCCCAAACACATCAATATAATTTCTACCATATTCATTTCATGTCACTACACCATCCCTTACCACCCCATTTAGTTAACAGCCTGTTGAGCATAATAATGTTTTAAAATTTCACCTCCTACTAAAATAAGTAAACAATGGATTTTTCATTTAAACACTGCACAAATACGCACATAAACCGACGCATACATATATAGGACTCACACACCTTTTTCTAGCATGTCGGACAATAAATTATACGGTTGCCTGCATTGTCTGAACATGAATTTGCTTCGTCTTTTATGTCAGACAATAAGTGTGTTCATTAGTGCTTAAATACATATCAAAAGGGGGAAAATTGTGGGTAAGGAGAAAGTTGGGGTGGGGGTAACATTTTTGTGTACAATTATTAATGTTTATAACTATGAATATTTACAAGTACACAAGTAAATAAATGTATGTTTGTTGTGCTATAGATATTGTATGTTGTAAATATATATAATCTGTTAAATTACATTTTTTTGTGATCGCCTTTACACGCCTAAAAGTATGCACACGCAAAGTTATTTAATGACACATTGTCATCAGTTCAAAGTATTTTACAACATACCAGTGTTGTCAGAAAATTTCAACTTCGGTTTTACAATAGATTGTTGAGGAGAGGGATTTGGAGATTACATAAATTACTGATAATTTTATCACTATTTTTAGGTATTTTTGGTTTTATTTTGATAATTACTAATTTGTAACTGATAAATTGTAAATTTTTGTTACTGAAAAATTGTAAATTTCCAAAGATTTATAAAAAATTAATTATACATACATATATCTATATATATATCATACATGGGAATTTTTCATTACCATTGAATTTTCATTACCATTAGTTCATACCAATGACAATGAGAAAAATTCCATTACCATTTAATGGTAATGAAATATTTTTCATTAGAAAAATCATTACTAATGGTAATGAAATTACACTAATGTATAAAAAAAACTAATTACAATTGATTAAAAACCATTTGTTTACAAAAAATTCAGCCAAATGAAAACGAACAACTGGTTTGGCCAGGGAAGTTATAAAACATAATTTATTAAGGAGGATCCATTTAATTCCGTTAAACTTTACCTGTATACAAATAACAACGGAATGGAAAGTAATATTTAATTTCAAATGAGCATGATCCTGAATGAGCATATTCCATCTTCGATTTTAGCGAGTTTTACTCCATTTTTACGTTTTTCTGTCAATGGCAATTATTTTTTTTAATTTATTCATTATCAATGGTAATGAAATTTAAAATCATTGTCATTAATCAATGAAATTAAATTTTAGAATCATTACCATTAATTAAAAAAATGGTAATGAAAATAATTTCATTACAATTGATATCAATGTAATGGTAATGAAATCATCAATTAATTAGTCCACCTAATTAATTAGTCCCATGTATGATATATATATATGTATATATACATATATGTTTTAGATTTATACAATTATATCGGGCCAAAACTCTGATCTAATGGTAACTAATTATACCAAATGTTATAAAATTAGTTCTTATTTTATAAAATAATATCCATCATTTTTCGGATATAATCCCATTAAAACTTTTTAGTAGGGTAATCAATCCAGGGCTCAAAATTTATTAAAAGAAGTCCACAATTTTCTGTCTTTAAATACTGAAATAATTTAATCCACACTACTCAGGAATAATAAATTTTGTATAGATTCAGAATGTAGTAATGTTTTTATTTAACCTATTATGTGCCTTGTGAATTGTGTAATCTCGATTTATAAAAACTCGATGTTATAATAGACAATCATTATCCGGCTCCATTGACATATATTTTGTTTATTTATTTTGTATATTACCATTAAAACCTTCTTTTGAAATAAAAAATTCTATATTTGAAAGAAAAATTTTTAAGTTCAAAAGAAGTTTTCTTGTTTGAAAACCATTTTTCAAAGCCTTTAAAGAAATCAAAAATAACTGATTTATACATTAACGTACGCCTTTAATACTTTTTAATTTATTTAATCGTAGTTATTCATTATGTATGTGACGTGAAATCATAACGTTGTGTGTTCAATCCTGCTGCCGTCCAATAATAAGTTTTCTTGTTATTATTTGAATTTCATCATATCATACTGTATTAACTTATATCCAATTTGATCGGAACAAAACTCATATAAAAATGTATCATTACATATAACTTTGTTTCCTAGTAAATACAATTATATCCAATTTGATACAAAATTTTTGTTAAAATGTTTAAAGTGGTGTTCTCGCATTAAAATTCATTTTGGTGACAATAACTCTATATTTTTTTTTTGTTTTGTAAAATTTCAATATTCGGGTGTGTTCCAGAAAACAAATCCACATAAAATCATACACTTAAAATAATACGTCAGTAGAAAAATCTGTCAAACGGGTTACAAATCGATTTGACTAATTTTTGACAAATTTTTAGTTGAAACACTGATTGAGTTATCTTCATTTAACACTCTAATAAAAATTCTCAATACTCAGAACCCATTCGTTTAATTTTACACAATTTATTGTTAAAATATAATATTTTCATATTTCTGTTATTACCCAGTAGATGGCGCCGCCAATGTAACCGAAGTTTTAAAGTTGGGGCTATTTCTTTCCGTCCCGATTTTTTTAAAAGACCCATATCTCGAAAGCCGAGAGAGATAGAGCAAAATTGACGGAAATTTCGAATATGCCTAACATTATTATATCCCGTGAAAGGGTTATCTCTATACAAAAATGGACAATGGTGGGGACTTGGATCCTCGGAAATTGTTAATAAAAGTTTTCCACTTCATAAAATGGCCCATATCTCGAAAACTAAGCGAGATAGAGCAAAACGGACAAAATGTTTGTTCCTATATATGTACATGCCCTTAGATGATATAGGCTAGGCCCCGGAGCGGGGTCCCGAGGCCCTAAATTTGAATAAATTTCTACGGCTCAGTATAATTACTAATAAAACTGTAGATTTATTTCAGTATAATTACAAATAAAACTGTAGAATTTCTTACTTAAATTGAGATTTGTTAAATTCCACAAAAAATGTTTAAAACCAACAAATTTTAAGCAGGAATACATTTTATTAAATTAACTGATTTTTCTGTTCAGATGACCGCTATGTTATTTTGAGTGTACAATTTTTAACAAAACATAACATTTGGTACATAATTGGGGTTTATGGGGATTTCAGATTCCAAAATTGGAATATAAGCTAAAACTTTTCTGACAACACTGCAACATACATATGTTTAGGTTTTGGTCATTGCTGTAGTTAAAGTATAAATTGCATGTTGTTTATAGATATGAAGTCATATTACTCAGCATACACTTAAAGAATTATTCTTAATGATATACTAATGATATAATTTCAGAGATTTTTTTCATAGATATATAATATTTCATTAATAAAATGAAATTTTTCATAACTTTTCTTTCATAAAATTTCATAATTTTATGTATTTAGTTAGAATATTTTCCAATATTTAATATGATATTGTCATATTAGATTTTACTTTTTGTTTCAAAAAGATTGACCATTTTCATGAAAGACAATACTATTATTTTCTGGGCATCACCTGTATGCAATAAGAAAATGATGATTGGAAAACACAAACCAAAACATAGCATAACCTACAAAAACAACAATTGCCCAGGAAACCATTGTATTGTCTGTATCATGAAAATGCTTAATATATTTTAAATAAAATCGAATATGAAAATATCATATTGGATTTTGGACTTCAGGTAGAACAATGCATTACACGTTTCTAGCCAATAATAGCCTCAAGTTTTCGGAAACAAATTCTAAGTAAAGTCCGAAAATCTCTACCAAATGTTTTGACTTCATTTTTGCCTACTTTTCTACGTACTTATAAAATTAAAGTCTGTGACTTTGGTCCACAACTGCATTATTAAGTTCCAAAAGCACATTTATTTTTAAAACGTTTTCACATTTTCCTACATCATGTAATCAAGTGATCCAATATTATTCAAATTATGCAAGCTGATTATAAGAAAAATAACGATAAAAATTTTCAGATGCACATTTTCGCATCTTTATCGGGTATGGCCAATAACTTCGATTTTAAGAATTTATAATTATTTTTCCTATATTATGCTCAAGATTGCCAAATTGTATAGCCCAATTTGTCTAGAAACTAAAAAAAATACCAAAACACAACCAATTTGGATGTACTGTATATTGTCAATTAAGAGGAGCAACGTATGATCACCGATATAATATTTTATAGGTTTAAAAAGTGCTACGAGTAATACAATTAATTACATTATACAAAACATACATTGCTCATACGCATCCATATGCGATTTCCTAAAATATGATACAACCAGCGCTGGCAACTTTAACGATTTGTAACCACTTTGACGATTTTTTAAGCAAAATTTGATGAAATGACAATTGACGAATTTGCAAAATTTCATATATGAAAAATTAATATTTTTTAAAATGGCATGATTTGTAATATTTTTTGGTAAAAAAAATGTATTTTTATTAAAAACGACATAAATGAAAATATTCGAAATAATTTTTTTACGCAAGTGCAGAAAGATAAAATTTAAATTTGAATTCTATTAAATATATGTTTTTCTTAAATACAATAAATACAATTTGTAAAACTTCATGCTTTTCAAAATAATTTTACAATTTTCTAATAGAATATATAATTTGTTTTGTAAAATCTCTATATATAAAAGAATAACGTGACTGACTAGTCAGTCAGACTGACTGACTCAACATCGCCCAGCCCAAACCGCTGAGCTAGGAAGTTGAAATTTGGTACGTAGGATCCTCTTTCGGCGTAGACGTCCGCTAAGACGGTATTTTTGGAAATTCCAACCGGAAAGGGCAAAAAGGGGGAAAGTTTCCCCCTTGACGGCCTGGCAAAACCTATTTGGCTAGAAAGCTGAAATTTTAGATATGTGTTCCTTGGAGTAGGGGCTAACTTTTCTAGAAAGTACTTTCAAGAATTTTGGACAGGGACATTATAAAAATGGGGGTTAAAAAGGGGAAAAGAGCCCCCCTTGACGGCCTGCCCAAACCGCTGGAGG
The DNA here is from genome assembly GCA_949987735.1 of Leucophora obtusa. Classification (NCBI taxonomy): domain Eukaryota; kingdom Metazoa; phylum Arthropoda; class Insecta; order Diptera; family Anthomyiidae; genus Leucophora; species Leucophora obtusa. The sequence goes on along the minus strand of OX465295.1, from coordinate 113,146,151 downwards.
TAGGAAGTTGAAATTTGGTATAAAGGTTCCTCCATCCATCGTAGACATCCACCAAGACGGGATTTTTTGTAAATTTTTACAGGGAGGGGCAAAAAGAGGAAAAAGTCTCCTCCTTGACGGCCTGCTCAAACTGCTGGAGCTATGAAGTTGAAATTTGGTATGTAGGTTCCTCGACCGGTGTAGACGTCAGTTGAGACGGTATTTTTGGAAATTCTTATCGGGAGGGGCAAAAAGGGGGAAAAAATATCTTTTTCCAAAAAAGTACCTTTTTCCAAAAAAAAGTGCCTTTTTTCACAAAAAGTACCTTTTTCCAAAAAAATATACATTTTTCCAAAAAAAATACCTTTTTCCAAAAAAATACCTTTTCAAAAAAATACCTTTTCCAAAAGAGGACCTTTTTCCAAAAAACACATTTTCCCAAAAATGGACCTTTTTCCAAAAAAAATAAAGTTTTCCTAAAAATAACTTTTTCAAAAAAAGTACCTTCTTCCAATAAAGTACTTTGTAAAAATAAAGTATCTTTTTCCAAAAAATTTCGCTTTTTCCAAAAAATTCTTGATATTCGGCATAGACGTCCGCTAAGACGGGATTTTTGGAAATTCCTACCGGCTAGACGGTCTCACAAATTGGAAAAGTGTCCCCCTTAACTGCCTGCCCAAACCACTGGAGATAAGAAGTTGAAATTTGGCATAAAGGTTCCTCCACTGTAGTAGACATCGACTAAGTTTGTATTTTTGGAATTCCCTACAGGATATCTCAAAAGGGGGATGTTTCCTCATTGACGGCCTGCCCAAACTGCTGAAACTATGTAGCCAAAATTCGGTATGTGAGTTCCTCCTTCTGTGTAGGCGTCCGCTTAGACGGAATTTTTGAAATTCCTATAAGGGTTTCCCCTTATAGGAATTTCAAAAATAAGGGGAAAAGTCTTCTCCTTGACGGCGTGCCCAATCCCTTCTGGCCAACCTAAAATTTTAAATATCTATTCCCTGGAGTAGGACTAACTCACCGGCAACGTAATTTTTCTATTTTGGAACAGAAACATAGTAAAAATGTGGGTTGAAAGGGAAAAATGTCCCCAAACCGCTGAGGCAATAGAGTTGAAATTTGGTATGAATGTTCCTCATCCATCGCAGACAGCCGCGAAGATGGAATTTTTGAAAATTCCTAAAGGGGGAGGCAAAAAGAAGAAAGCCTCCCCTTGATGGCCTGTAAAAACCCCTTCGGCTAGAAACCTGAAATTTAAAATGTGGGTCCCTGGATTAAGGGCTAACTTATTAGAAAGATACTATTTTGAATTTTGGACAGGGTCGTTATAAAATAGGGGCTCAAAAAGGGAAAGTGGCCCCTTAACGACCTGTCCAAACTGCTGGAACTAGGAAGCTGAAATTCGGTACTTAGATTCCTCTTCCAGCCTAATTCCAACCGGGAGGGACAAAAAAAGAAAAAGTGTCCCACTTGACAGCCTGCTCAAACTGCTGGAACTAGGAAGCTGAAGTTCCCTGTCGATGGATTTTCGGAAATTCCAACCGAGAGGGGCACAAATAGTAAAAGTTGGCTAGAAACCTAAAATGTAAAACATATGTTCCTTGGAATATGGGCTCACTTATCGGGAAGGTGCTTTGTGGAATTTTGGACAGGGACATTGCAAAAATGGGGATTAATGAAGCGAAAAGTGCCGCTTAAAGGCCTGCCCAAACTGCTGGAGGTAGGAAGTTGAAATTTGGTACTAAAGTTCCTCCGCTATTGTAGACATCCGCTAAGATGAGATTTTTGGAAATTTCCACAGGTAGGGTCAAAAACAGTAAAAGTCTCCCCCTTAACGGCCTGGCCAAACTGCTGGAACTAGGGAGCTTAAATTCGGTATTTGGGTTCCTTCTCCAACGTAGACGTCCCCTAAGACGGTATTTTTGGAAACTCATACCGGGAGGTGTAAAAAGTGAGAAAACTTCCCCCTTGCTGAGTTGGGCAAACTGCTGGATATAGAGACCTAAAATTATGTATGTAGTAGGTTCCTCCTCCAACGCAGACGTTCTCGGAATTTTTAGAAATTCCTACCGGGAGGGGTAAAAACGGAATAATTCTCCCCCTTGATGGCCTAACCGAACCGTTCGGCTAGAAACCCGTAATCTATAATATGTTTCCCTTGGAGTATGGGCTAACTTATCGACAAGGCATTTTTATGACTTTGGGCAGGAACGTGGTAGAAATGGTGGCTCAAAAGGGGAAAATTGCTCCCCCCTGAACATCTGCGTCTTTAGCTAGAAACCTAAAATTTAAAGAACGAGTGTATATGGAACACTAAAATTAAGAAACTTAATAGGAAATGAGTGGAATTGAAACACTACACAAGTGGAACGAAATGGATATAAACGTTGAACGAGTGAAATTGAAATTATAGGCAACGGAAATGGATTGGAAGAGGGAACGAAAAGGAATGGACTATAGAACGGGGAACGAGTGGAATTGAAACACTGCATTTTAAAGAGAAATGGAACGGAGCAAGTGCAAAGAAATGGAATGGAAAGAGAAGCGACTGATATCAATATCGATACACAAGACAGTAGGAACGAAATGGAATGAAACGGGGAACGAGTGGAATTGGAATAACAGATAATGGGAACGAAATGCAATGGAATGGTGAACGAAATGGAATCTTGGAAGGAGTTGCATTGGAACACTGAAATTGTTAAACAAAATGGAATGGAATTTGAATGACTAAAACTGCCGGAGTTTGGTACTTGAAATTTCGCATGCGATTGAGGCAGATTATATATATTTTGAATTTTTACTGGGAGGAACAAAAAGGGGTAAAGAACCCCTTTTAATTACCTATTCAAACACTATCCACGGAATATGAAACTTATGTAGCATTGAAACACACTCTCCAAAAAGTTAAACAAATTTTCTAAAAGAGAAAAAACCTTAGAAAAAGAATGGAACTTATATATTCTGATATTTAAACTGCAGGTAACGAAGCACCGGTGGAAGAAACCGACGCAGTAAATTTTCCAACTGAATTTGTGAGTTTACTTGAATTGCCAGGTCTACCTTTAAATAAACTGGAATTAAAAAAAACTTCAATACACGCTAACAACGTAGTTACGTAGCTTTACCCGCTATCTTTAATATTATAAATCGCTTGCCAACCCTGCTTTACGTTATTTATTTTCATTCAAAACACAAATGAATAAAACTACTTACGGGTCTATCTACCTAAGTTTGCACTTTACCAAATTATCTTGACATACACACGTATATTGCAATTTGTAATGGATTCATTAATAACAATCCACTTTCATGAGAAAAAGTGATCAAATATTTATTTATTTTAAACCCATTGTTGTGTCAGAATTATTTATTTGTGGTGGCTGGGTGAAGGCTTTTATTATAAACACTGTACTTTAAATAAACAAAGCGAATTTACCCACCCAACCACGAATACGACCTATCTACGCCGATGGCTTGAACAACAGACAATTAGTTGTTACATGCTCACGTGTTGGTATACTAAATGATTTATTTATATAAAAATGAAGAGGCAAAAAATAACATAATTTTGTGTTTTATTTTATCTAAAAGAAATTTAATTCTAAACTTTAAGGCACGCTAACAACATAGCGGGCTGCTTTAAATGTTTTTTATTTTCATTCAAAACACAAATTAACAAAACTATTTACGGGTCCATCTTCTTATGTGCGCACTTTACCAAATTATCTTGACATACACACGTATATTGTCAAGAATTATTGTTGTGTCAGAATTATTTATTTGTGGTGCTGGGTGAGTGAAGGTTTTTATTATAAAAAACTGTATTTAAAAAAAGCAAATTTGAAGAATTCGACTTATCTATAATAAATTTACCTTAACAATTATTTTACCTTAGCAACAAATATTTTGTTCTATTTTATATAAAAGAAATTTCATTCTAACCTTTAAGGCGCGCTAACAACCGCTAGTATGTACATAAAAGTCCTGTAAAATATATAAAGGTCTAAATAGTAAAAAATTCTAACAAAATACATATATTTTGGTAGAAAATTGAAAAACTAACTTAAAATTATGTAGTTGTATAACCTTAGAAGGAAGGTGTCCCAATGGGTTCTCTCCAATCTTAATGAGATTCGGATATGTGATATAGGAGGAAAAAAATTAAGAACACGTATTTCTTTGTGCCCAATCTCATTTTTAGGGGTTAAAAAGTGGGGTAAATAATGAATAAATTTATTTTTAAATTTATTTTTTATAACTTGAAAGAAAAATAGACAAATTGGTTGTCAAATGAAAGCTTTCTGGAGACGTATATAGCGGTATAAAAAGCATACCTAAACAGTTCCAATTTTTTTTTTGTTATTCAATTATCGAATAGCACATTTGTATGGCAAATTCTTGTTGATTTTAGTTCAAATGTACACATAATAATGCCTATTCAATTTTATCGAGGGGGTCTCTAAGCTATTTTCCATATTCGTTGTCTTTCGGCTGTAAAGCGAATTTTTCCATAGAGTCTTTTTCAACAAAATTTTAAATATTTCGAATAAGTGGCAACCCTGAGCCCGTGTTGTGGGCAATAAGGGTATTATTGTCTTCTCAAGTACTTTAACTCTGTGAACAAATATATCTATATTTCGTAAATTTCAGAAATGTGTTCAAGGAAAAATAAGGTTAGTTGATACAACTTTTTAACCCTTAAATTTTTTCTTCTCTATCACATATCTGAATTTCATTAAAATTTTGATATCTTTATTATTAGTTAATGTTTCCCCTGATTTTTTCTGAATGTATTATTTGTAGATCTGTGTTATAAATCGCAAAATTATAAAAGCTGAGTTTTAGGTAAATGTATATTTTTCTATTGAAATATAAGGAATTTTTGTATTGACGATTTTTTTAAAATTTCTCATTTACAAAATGACGATTTTGACGATTTTTTCTCTAAAATTGACAATTTTTCAACAAAATGGGTTGGCAGTAGAGATGAGCGATATTTTCATACCGGTGATTTAATCACAGTTATTGATAAATCACTGGTAACGGCAGTGATCAAATATTTCAAGTCGCAGTTACTCGGAATGTCGTTCTTTTAATATTTTTGTACTATTATTTCTTGCAAACTTCATTGTGCACAGTAATACATGTTTTTTTTTTCAATAACAGTGACTTGCTTTCACACTCTTCTGAATAAAATGTCTCCTTCTATCATGTCTTTGTTACCGGTCGCAACTATTCTTCTTTTAAGGCCCAGTTTTGTAACTGGAATACTGCTTTTAAAATGTGGTTTATTTTGTTTTATTTCAATAAAGAAATAAATTATAATCGAGAGAAAGTTTTTCAGGTAAATTTTTGTTAATAAACTTTATAATGGCTGACAAAATTCGTTTTCGGTTTAACTAAACAAAGTTTAACTGACATCTTAAAAACTCGCCATAAATATTATTTCGTTTATTTATCAGAAAATCGCAGTCTTTTCCGTGATCACGATCACAGTTTAAAAGAACAACGATTTGCAAATCACATTCACTGAGAACAATGTTACTGAAAAATCGCCGGAGCACCCATCTCTATTACAAACCCGTGATCACGGTCACTGTTAAAAAGAACGGTGATTTGAAAATCTCGATCACTGGTAGAAGCGTTATTCAAAAATCACCGGATCGCTCATCTCTAGTTGGCAGCACTGGATGTAACTACATTTGTACTATATTCAATGTAAATTTTCTGGAAAACTAAGGATAAAAATGTCCCCACTAATTACTCTGCTCAAACCGCTTTAATTTAATTGCATATACATACGTGCATAATTTGATAATGCAATGTGACATAGTATATAAAAATGTTGGACCTTTTTCTTTCCAAATTGGCTTTGATATTTAAAATCGGATGGTGTCCTATATTTAAATTGAAAAAAACCTTCAAAAATTTTGAAATTTGAGCGACTATATTTTGAAAATTTATTGAGATATTAATACACACTTATGTTTGAAAAATAGGGCTCAGAATTAGGCTTAAACTATGTAAAGCGTTTTCTCTCCGAAGCTGTAGTTACTAAATTATAAATCTCTTATTAAAAAAATTAGCTGAAAATTTTAAATCGCCAATTGCGCAAAACCTATAGCCAATTTGAACAAACTGGTTGAAGATTCGAAATCAGCACCCCCAATTATTCCAAATCCACTGCAATAACATTCACCTTTTTTTGTAGAGCAATGTAATGAATTATCAAGCATTTAAGCTATAAGGCCAAAGAAACATGATTGCTGTAAGCGTCATACATGAGACTAATTAATTATTTGGACAAATTAATTGGTGATTTCATTACCATTAAATTGAAACTAATGCTAATGAAATTTTTGGCATTATTATTACTTGGTCTAATGCTAATGCTTTGAAATACATCGATTTTATTACTAATGCCAATTGTATAGTAAATTCATTACGATTACTAATGCCTCAATTATAAGAAAGAATTGGCATTTGTAAACGTCATTTTATAGATTTCAAATTCATTTCTGAGCTTGCAAATACGGAATGCGAAAAGGGTTTTGTGGTATAAAAAATTAATTAAAATACTTAATCAGCGATTTACATTGTGCAAAGGAATATATTTGATGCAAGAATTTTACTTTTTGCAAAATTATTTTCGCAAACTTTTTTTTTCAAACTAACCACCAGTCTTTGGTATGAGTTATGGATATTATTTTATTTATTTATTTCCTTTTTGCAAATTTTTTTTCCGCGACTTTTTTCGCGATTTTTTTTTCAACTAACCACCGAACTTTGTTCTATGAAAGTATGTTTGTTTTCAGAATGAAAATCGCTGATTAAGTTTTTTAATTCAATTGTTGTACCATAAAATCTTTTTTCGCGTTCCGCGATTATTTTGCAATTTTTTAAGTGTGGTTATTTAAAATTTATAATCTAGGGACTATAATACCCAATTCATAGAACAAAGTTCGGTGATTAATTAAAAAAAGAAATCGCGAAAAAAGTCGCGGACAAAAATTTTCCAAAAGGAAAATTCTTACATCAGTATGTTCGTTTGCAGAATGAAAATCGCTGATTAAGTTTTTTAATTAAATTTTTGTACCATAAGGACTTTTTGCGCATTCCGCGATTATTTTGCAATTTTTTAAGTGCGGTTTTTTAAAATTTATAATCTAGGGACTATAACACCCATTTTATACAACAAAGTTCGGTGGCTAGTTGAAACAAAGCAGTCTATCCATCCCCCTTTTTCTTTTTTAAACAAATGTTTGTTTTTTAATGGTAATGAAATTTTTTTGCCATTAGCATTAGTCAACTAATAATAATGAAATTTCAATGCCAATGAAAAAATCCCAAGTATGGTAAGCGTTGTGATGTAATTTATTTCTAAAAATTATACGCCCTCCTTCGGTATTCCCAAAGTTTAGCAACTAAATTGAAAATTTTTACAACTATTTAAATTGAAATTTAATAATTGAATTTTCTAAAGCAGAAATAGTTTTTCAAAAATCTAAAGATTTTGAAGAGTTCCTAAAAGAAGCTAAAATTTTTTAGTTGTCCTTACTTATTTTTGGATTCATTTATTTAACCCTTTGACGACCAATGGTTGATATATCCCATTTTTATTTTTTGTTATATTTTCCACATTTTCCAACCGATTTTTTTTAAACTGAATTCATAAACTTGAAGTAATAGAGGAGAGTTTTTGCTTTCAGATTATACCAAATGATTGGCCCATATGTTCTTAGCGCCTAAGATATTTGTTTTAAATATATATATCGTCGCCTAAAATGCAGAAGGGCGTAACAAAAAAAATTCAAAATCAAGTTTTTGATTGATTATTATGCACTATACTAAATACTTAGCCCTACAAAAATTTAAACTTATATACAGAAATAAATCTATGGTCGTGAGAAGAAATATATCCTTTAATTCGAAAATATGTGTAATTCTACAATGTTTTTTGCTTCTCCTTTAAAAAGATAAAAAGTGTTGTTACGCCCTTCTGCAGTTCATGTGACGATATATCGATTGACTTTCGTTTGGTTTCACTCATAGCTCTTCCAAATGACGAATTGTAATTATTCTAAATTGGTTGAATTCTAAATGCTCGATCATATGATGGATCGTGATGGCTTGGTTGCTGAACATTGTTTGTTAAATCCGAATTTCTTCAAATTGTGGCCGAACCATAGCAACCAAGAGGCACAGATGTTAATTGGTGGGTTTCATCATTTTCATATGCGTTAAGCAATTCTATAACTTCATCATCTGCTGCATAAAATCGACGTCGATTATTTCTTTTCTTCTTGCAGTTGTATATTAAAACGAGCAACATTTTCAAGTTTTGCTCTCAGCCATGGTGGAATCAAAATATATGTGAAGGTAGACACCATTTATAGATGAACTGCATATCCATCAAGTCAGATGTCATTTTTAGAGGACTTCGAAATACTAATGCTTTCTAAAATGGCAATATATATTTTTTTTTCACTTCTCTCCAAAATGGGCATCAAACAAGAAAGGATAATCTCCCCAGTTCAGTGATAGTATAAATTTTGGCAAAAAATGACGAAGAAAATATTTTTTAAAATTTTCAGTAGAAAAAAAGAAAAGCTATTTTTAAAATGTAGAAATTCTCCTCTTTCATTTGATCCCCGTATCAGCATCATGGAATATACAAAATATCCTTAAAAAAGAGTTTGCAAAAAACCATGCGCTGAAAATTTAAAGTCCTTTTTTAAGGACTGCTATAGCGATCATAAAAAATTGAGTACGCATTTTTACTAAACGTGATTTCTTCTTTCACTTGTTAATCGATTTTTCCAAATGAGCAAAATTACTTTGAAAAAACGTTAGAACACTCGACTATAAGCACAAAACGCAATATGCAACCTACTTCGCATGATAAGAAAAACAAAAAAAAACTAGTAATCGACACTCTATGTTAAAATTTACAACAACAACAAAACCAAAAATGCAACTATTTCTTCAAAAACTATAACAAAACACACTATACTCGATACGAGCAGAGTAAGTTAGTTGTTCACAAATTTTACCGTTGACGACCAATGGGATATATATGTCCCATGGATTTTTTCGACGAAGGAGTTGAAAAAAAATATTTTTGACGACACTTTTGTTTAGAAATGTTGGGTCGATTATCACGAATCCCAAAAAAAAATTCAAATTTTCCAGCAGTTTATGTTCGGTCGTCAAAGGGTTAAACAGTTAAGCATATTTCCCAACTTCTAGGTAATTACTTATTTCCTAACTTTTTGGTAGCTATGCTGGTAACTAGTTATTCGCCCCTTTTTTTGCCATACATTTTGGTACAACGCGAACAAAAGTAATTAGGCAAGTAAATAGCCTTTGTGTGCTACTTACTCTCTTAATTACTTGGTAATGGCTGTATTTGCTGGGTTCTGTTTTAATTCTTCTTTTTAAATTCATTAAATTACTATGAAATTCTTTCTGTGTATATAAGCCTGAGATTCATATCATGTGTAAGTTTGCAGGAATGTAAGTCTATCCCTTTGTTCATTCGTCTATGTGTCTGTCTGGTCATTCTTCTGGCATTTGCTTTTTATCTGTGTTTCTGTGTATCTCACCAATATTGTGTTGCATTGAACACATTAATCAATGCTTTGTTAGGTGTAACTAACAAGTTATAAACTGGAATGTTTATATGACACATGCACCAGGTCTTCCAATTTTTTTTATGTGTATGTAGCATGTCCCTTAAGTTGTGATTTTTCGATTTCGTTTATTATTTTTAAACAATTTTTAAAATATTTAATTTGGAAATATATTTGTAATGTAATAGTTATATTTAGTGTTTCCAAGACATTTTATAAGTTTGTGTTTTGAATTTTGTATAAATATTTCATACAAATTTAAGTATTTACAAAACTTTTAATTAGGTAGAAACTTAGTTTCTTAAAAATTAAGTAGTATTAAAAGTGTTACCAAGTCTTAAAAATTCTTGGCTTTTTTCCAAGGTTGGTTACCGAAACGAATAACGGTAAGGGTAACGGTATCAGATTTTGTTTGTTTAGGTAACGGTAAAGGTAACGGTATTTTAGACTGTTTCGGTAACGGTATACCGTTATCGAAACAGCAATACCGGTACGTACCGGTATTAAAAATTATGTTAAAAATATTTAAAAACAAGTAAAAACATGGCATATTTTTAATTTTAAGTGCTGAAAATACAGATTTTAAGCTATAAATTCAATACTGGTAGTTTTAATAAGTAAAATTATTATCTATAAATTTTTTGTAAAAAAAAAACACTCAAGATTATAAAATAAAAAATAAAAAAATTGTAATTTTTATATAAAATAATAAATACCGGTAAAATACCGGTAACTACCCATAAAAATAACGGTATCGGTAACGATAACGCTATTTAGAAATTTTTTAGAGGTATCGGTAATGGTAACGGTATTCAATTTGAAACGGTATTTTAGCGATAACGGTATTATATCGATAACGGTAACCAACCTTGCTTTTTTCTTTCAAATGTAAACAAAACTATTTGCCATATAAATATTTGAAATTTTAGTATTCCTAATTTGATAAAATATTAAAAACAACAAAAACTAATAAATGAATTATGCGTTTGTTAGTAAATGTAGAGCAGGGCACACAAGATAATTGCTCTATTTCAATTTCCAGCAAAATGCTTTTAAGACAAGAGCTTTTGTACAAGGTGGGACCAAATTCTTAAATTTTATATGTTTACAAATAATAAAAGAAAAGTCAGGAGAGTACGGATAGTTATTTTTTACAAGTAGTTATAGATAAAAATTAGAAAAAACAAATCTTTGAAATATAAATATTTTGTTAAAAATTTTCAAAACAGTTGCCCTTGCCCTTTCTCCAAATTTTGGATAGTTTTCTAAAATCTATCAATAATTAAGCTATACTAATCTTTATTTTTATTTTAAAAATATTTAACCCTTAAAGGGCTGGGGACGAAAAAGACCCGTGGAACCTAATTTAAAATGTGGCTCCAGGTACCTAAATTTAAAAATTGCTCGAGAAAGTGTTTCACTTGCTAAAAATTATTATTTTATCTAAAACGATGCAGAGAGGGTTAATGTTTGACTTGCGGCCAAAAAAGATCCAAACAACTTTCTAATTTTAATTGAATGTAAATATGGCGTAGAGGTAACTAAACTAATAAACATATGAAAGTTTTTATTTGCCCAATCATATTTGTAAGGGTTAAAAAGGTGTGTTCAAGAACAGCCCCAGTATTCTTTTTCTGATTATTTTCACTTTTGTTCTAAAGAAACTATACAAAAATAAGAATCAAGTAAAATATAGTTTAAAGATATATTCAACAATACACTCACAATATTTTATCCTTAAAAACAACCTAAAATACATATTAAATTAATGGAAAACACAACTAAAAAAAGGACTCTGATTTTTCATTATATTCAAACCATTTTGCTATTTATTTTCAAACATTGTTTAAACAATACATACAAAAAATAAAAATAATTGAAAAGTCTATGAAAACAATCATCAATTTTTAACTGACAAAACGTAAAAAAAAGATTTTGTGGTTTGTATTTTTCATATTTGAAAGTTTTTTTTTTGTTTGGATTTTCAAAACACTCACACACAACACACACGTTCATATTTTTATTGGCTATGTTTGTGTGTATGAGTAAAGAATTTCTTGTAATTTGAATTGAAATAATTTTCTATATAAACAAACTATTTTAACAAAAAAGAAAACCGAAAATATTTAAATTATTTTTTCTAAAAACAGAAATCTAAAGAATAGAATATTTGACTGAAAGTAACAACTCTCATAGAGTTTTGGTTTGTTTTTTATTGACGAATATAAAAATTTAAACAATATGTTTCACTTTATTTTAATTGATTCTTCAATTGAAAACAAACTTTACCTATTACTTTTTAAATAAACCTCAATCGGTTATGGAAAATATATTATGAGTGTATACTAAAACAATTTGAAATGGTACATTAAGATGTCCCTTGAATTATAAATTATCGAATTTCAATGCTAACACCCCTAATTTTCCGCTCTATTGGGTCTAAAATATACGAATTTGAAAACGTCTTTTTTAGAAAGCGTTACACTGCACTGATAGAATTTTGTGCATAGTATTAATGAATTTGTTCATTAATCCAATGATTTTTTTCATTGAAAAGTCCCCAAAGAACGCGTTCATTAAATCAATGAAACGTATTCATTAAATGAAAACTAATTGAAAAAAATATATTTTTTTTGCGTTTTTTTATTTATTGTTTATTTTTATTTTATTAATTTTTATTTGTACATGTACATATTTCTTTTTTGTTCTTATAATGTTTTTGACATCTCCCTGAACTCGACTTGAACCCGCAATCACCAGAATGTAAACATTACCGCGTTACCGATTGAACTAAATAGCCAAAACAAAATGATTTCATTACTTGGACCTTTATATTTAAATAATTTCATTTTGCAACCCTAGCGTTCATTACTGGAACATATATCTATTTTAGTAATTAGCAAATTCAAAACCCTTATAAAAATTATAGCATATCTTACGGGTTAGTTGAAAATATATAATTAAAAAATTCATTAAATTAAAGAATTTTTCATTAATTCAATGAAAATTATTCATTAAATCAATGAATTCAGATTAATGAAATCGATTCATTAATAGTATGAACGATAATTCTATCAGGGTGTGCCGAATCACGCTCAAATTTTTTAATTGGTATATTTCAGACCAAACGGAACAAAACTGGGGGTCTTGGAATTGTAATTCGATAACTCGTAACTCAAGGAAAACTTTAATATAGCCTGTTAAATATTTTAAGTCTACCGTTATATGGCTATTAAAGCTACCATTTATTTGGTGCCCCATTTTTAATAGTTCTCTTTGACAAACTTAGAAAATGCAAAAAAATTGGAAAAATTTTGACCCCTTTTTTGCCGCAAGTCAAGTTATGTGGATCAGGTGAAATAAAATAAAAATTTTTATCAAGTGGAACACGAATTTCGAGCTGTTGAAAAATTTTACAAACTTATAGTCATAATTTAAATTAAGCTTCAAAAATAGTTATCGATATTCCCAAATTTACCATTTTAAACAAGTTTTTAAAATAATGAAAAAAAGATCTTTTTGCATTTCTATTAAATTTATTAGTAAATTTCGGTATCAGATTAGAGGGTTACTGATATCCGTGGAAACCAAACTTTCGTATCCGAATAATTTTAAGTATATTTCATGAATAAATTAATTAAAAAGTCATGTTTGGAAAATTTTTAGTAAAAATGCATTTTTTCCCAAAAATGGGACACTCTTAAAAACGGCTTTGTTTTGCCTTTCTGCAATTAATTTTGAATAAATTTTTTTGCAGATATTATAACAAAAAATAAAAATTTATATAAAAAAGCTTCAAAAAACATCGCGAAAGGCCAAAATAAAGGTATTTTTTAAACTTCTCAAAACATACGACATGTCTGGCTAGAGCAGCTTCAAGGTGTTATATTGGCTTTAGGAAATGACTGGTCACTTTTACATGGCGTTGTCATAGGAGGGGGCAATTGACGCCTTGTGACAAGTCACAAAACAAATCCTAGGACAGGTTACTGAACTCTCATAAAAAACAAAGTTCAGGGACCTGTCCTGTGACATGTCACAAGGGGTCAATTGCCCCCTCCTATGACAACGCCATGTAAAAGTGACCAGTCTATTTCATATAAAGGGGCCAGTTCGGTGACAGTTTGTTAAAATTTCCCGTAGGGTATGTTCAAATCAACTAATAAATATATGAAATTGTATAATAACCCAACTTCAAATTATTAGGTAACTAAAATTCTCCTTTTACATGCATTCAACGTCCCAATGGGTTAATGCACTCAATTATTTAAAACAAAAAACATTCTAATTACTCTTGAGCTCAAAACTAGTATGCAACAAAGAGTGTAGAATAACTGAGTAAATAATAACAATTTTATAAAAATAATGAAAGAATAAATAAAAATTAACTCAATATGAATACAATATAATACTTTTAATTATTACGGTAGTGAGTGATTCATTGGCACAAAACAAAGACGATCCTCCATAGAGGATCACAAATTATACCAGATATGAATCAGCTGATTTGGGCAATATGGCCGACAGAAAATGAGCAAAACAAAACGCAAAAATTTAAGAAAAACACAAAAGATAAAGCACAATAATTTAAAAAGAGAAAGATATATACAAAAAATTCGCAATACAAAATGTATGGAGATTTTATATTGTTATCTCCCTCTTGACTTGACTTCCATGTAAACAAAACCATACGGTTCGAGTATACTTTTTGACACCTGTCATTGGTTTCACATCTGGTATTAATCTGTGGTACATATATTTCGTTGTTGTTTACGCAAAAAAGGGAGAAAAAGAAAAGTAAAACACACAGGTGTAAGACAGGAACTCGCGTTATATTCGTGCTCATGAATAACTTAATTTTATTTTGCAAATGTTAAATTATTTTAACTTATCAGAAGTGTGTTTTACGCGCAATTCTTTAATTTGCTTTTGCTAATATTTGACTTTTTTCTGACCTTTACAGTTTTTATTTACTTTATGCCTCTATATTTGATAACGTTAGAATTGGTAATTCAGCAATTTAGCAATATAAATATTAATGTACTCTCAAATTAATTTCATTCGTGACTTTGGGGTTACATTAAAATATTTTACAAAAAAATAATCTTAAATTATTTTATTGGGTTTTATTTATATTTTAATAATTTTATCACTACAATGTGTAGAATTTTTGGCTTTATAATATGAACTAGGATTCACTTGTCTTTGAATAATATTTTCTTCACTATTTCGACTTTTTATAGACAACTCAAAATTCACGTCTACTCTTCCATTTCTTTATCTGTAATTATACTAATTATACTGAGTCGTAGAATTTATCCAAATTTAGGGTTTCGGGACCATACCCGTGCCTAGTCCATATCATGTGGGGACATATAAGGGCACTCCCGCGGAGCAAACATTTTGTCCGTTTTGCTCTATCTCGCTTAGTTTTGGTTTAGTTTGGTTTAGTTTTGTGAAGTGGAAAACTTTTATTAAAAATTTCCAATGGTCCAATGCCCGGCCAAGGTGCATTTTACGATTAGGTGTAGTCGAAATTTTAATCGATTTTGCTCTATCTCTCTTAGTTTTCGAAATATGGGACATTTAAAAAATCGGGAGGCAACGAAATAGCGCCATCTTTAAAATTTAGAATGCTTTGGTGGCGCCATCTACCTGGTAGTAACAGTAACATAATATATTTTAACAGTAAATTTTGTAAAATTCAACGAATGGGTTCTTAAAAATTAGTTTTAAATAATTTTGAAAATTAACAATCAAATTAGTTAAAGTTCTGAGGCTTTTTAGTATTGTGTTAAGTGAAGATAACTAAAATCTTTCCTCAAATCAGTGTTTTAACTAAAAATTTGTTAAAAATTAGTCAAATCGATTTAGAACCGGTTTGACAGATTTTTCTACTGACGTATTATTTTAAGTGCAGGAATAACATGGTAATGGCAGGTTATTACTATATAGCAAGGGTGGGCACGGATTTGTCCGCGAGGGCCATATTGTGGTTTTTCATAGATTATAAAGCGCCGCACCACAATAAAAAAACACAACAACAAATCTTTAAGTAAAATAAAAGCGGAAGGAACTAATGTGTTTTGTTTTTTTTTTTTTTTTTTTGTAAAACAAAAACAATGGATTTGATTTTGATTTCATTGCAAACTCAACTTTTTTCAAATTCTGTTTTGGTATTTTTAATTTACGTAACATAAATAGAATTAAATATTATTGTAACTATTTTTTTATAGTTTTTGCATTGATCCGCGGTATCGAGCTCAAAGAAAATTTGAAAACTCAACTACTTATAAGCGACTGAATATTATTCCGCAAAAAAAACATGTATAAAAATTCATAGCCTCCTGGATTCGAATTTTTATTTAACAATTTCGCCTATTAAAGGGACACTATGCAATAAGGGTTAATTTAGACGATAATTAGAAACTTAAAGATTTAGTCAGTAATTTAAGTGCTTTTGATAAATTAAAACGCCAACTTTTTCACACAGACCAATGCGGACAGTATTAAGCCCCGGCAGTATTATAGTCAGCACTACGTACGAATTTTATTAAACCTTTACTTGAGTAATAAATTTTCAAACAAAATTTCTCACTAAAGTAAAATTTAAGTTTAAACTCGTGCTTTGTTCTGACTATAAAACTCGCCCACTGAACAAAATGGTCTGTAATAATTAGCTACTGAAAATGTTGATGTTATTACTGGAAATGTAAATATTTTGCGCCCTTCGGTATATTTTGCTAATTTTAGCAACTCAAGCCTACTGATTTGCAGTATAATGAAATTAGTAGAAAAAATTATTAACCGCTCCTAAATTTTAATAAAATTGTCCTAAACTGTAATTCAAAAATTATTTGCTAAAATTAGCTCCAAATTTTACTGAATATTGGTATCTCTGGGAGAAAAACCTCCGTCATATTTATAAAAAGCTTCATAAATGTGATGAAAAACAAAACGTGATAAAGTTTTTTTTAAATGGAAAATATGTTTTTATATTTATGAAAAGATAGTTTGTCATGTATTTCTGAATGTAGGCATGTTTCGTAAAAGAAGTTGAATTTATTTTGTAAAGAATTAAGGGACAGTTTTATAGACAGAACTAAGGTAGACTTTTGTCTTAAATACTTCTGATTTTTAGCCATAAGGGTAAGATCGATTGTAAGATCTGAAAAAGCCATAACAGTAAGATCGATTGTTCCTTTAAATATCTTTTAAGTAAGCGATTTTCAAATCGATCTTAGTTGCGACTATAAAATAGGCCCTAATTTTTATCTAAAAATTATCGAATTAAAAAAACTTAATACTCATTTATAGTTGAGCAAAAACCACCTAGTTTTCGTATAAAACTAGTTTTAGCTTGTTTTTTGTATGCGTTTTAACAAGCTAAAAACTACAAGCGCCAAAAACGAGGTAGTTTTTGCTAAGGCATAAATATAGTATTAAAAAAATTGCGAAATAAAATATTAAATAAAAAGTTTTTTAATAAAAAAAAATAATTTTGAATTTCGACAAGGGCCGCACAAAAATCAGCAAAGGGCTGCATTTGCCCACAGTTGCTATATAGATTACCAAATAATGATAGGTCGTTACTCTTTGCATTATGCTAAAGCAAAAAATAATAACTGAGTTAGAACAAGTTATAGAAGTACTTATATATTCTATTAAAATAATTACTTATTCGCATTTGATTAGATAACTACCGACTTAAATTTTTTTTCTATCTTATATATAAAATAAACTTAGTTTAGTGCTCAACCATAATTATGAATGTCAAATTTATATGAAAATATCTGTGGTTAATGTTTAATCTTGGTTATATTGGAAATAAGTTACTCGGCCTAAGTAGAACATTTTTCAACAAAAACATTAAGGGTTTTCATATAAACTCGTAAATGCCTTGTAAACCACACCAGGTTTACACCGTTTAGGAGTAGAATACGAATTTATGTGACAACGCCTATTGTGTTGTAAAAATCTGAAGATTTTAAAACTACACTCAGAAAAGTTCTGCAGTTACTACATGGCAGTGTAGTAATGCGGTTGTAGTTATTTTAACTAAAATTGTAGTTAATTTACTTAGAGCAAAATTTTTCAATGTTTTTGACAGTTATTTTTTTTAAACAAACTACAAAAACTACTACATTGTAGTAACATTTATTTTATGCAGTTATTTTGAATTTTTTTTACAAATACTTAAATTTTCAAGTGTGTGTGCACACACACGAAACAAACAGGAGTATGTGTATGAAGCGCTTGTTTAGAAATTTCTAGTGAAAGAATATGAGAAGAACATGTTATCTTAGTCATAAAACAACGCGTAATACGGAAAAGATTACATATTTTTTTTGTTAAATTATTAAAATAATAAGGTAAGTTTTATAATATAAATTTATTTACGGGAATGTTAAAAAAATATTGTTATTTATTTTCTTTCAGTTCTTTTATATTCTCATCCCTTTCTACCTGGAGAAAAAAAGGAAGCCAACCAACACCATATTTCATCCCTCACAGACGGAGATCTACAACAATATCTTAATAGTGAAAAATAAAAGTGACATTAAGTGAAAATTTTGATTTCTCAATTTTAAATTTATTATAGAATAAAATTAAGTTAATAGTGTTTACATAAATTTGTTTTTTATTAAATTCGTAATTTTTAAAATAATTTTTATTAATGTTTTTAACCACATTTGCAGTTGTTTGAACAGTTTTACAATAATTTGTGTGTATGTTGTTTCAATTGCATTTGTAGTTGTTTTTTCTACATTTGTCAGTTGATTTTTAACAGTTAAAAATAACTTCATATTGCAGTTAATTTAACTGCAAATGTAGTCTACACCTTTTTAAGTGCAAATGTAGTTATTTTAACTGTCATTTGCAGTTGATTTTACCTACATAATTCCCTGAGTGTACCCTCACAATATATTTTCCATAACCGATTGAGGTTCATTTAAAAAGTAATAGGTAAAGTTTTCAATTGAAGAATCAATTAAAATACATTGAAACATATTGTTTAACTTTTTTTATCAACCAATAAAAAACAAACCATAAAAAATATGTATCGTCTGTAGGAGTTGTTATTTTCAGTCAAATATTCAAATATATATTTTTTTAATTTTCTTTTGCTGTAAATTTTGTTTAATCGTAGCATTTAAAAAATAAGGCTTTTTTATTTGGCCGTTTTGCAAATCTTTTTTAGCGTCATTTTTTCGCGATTTGTTTTTTGCAACTAGTCACCGAACTTTGTTCTATGAATTGGGTATTATAGTCTCTAGATTACATATTTAACAAAACCGCACCTAAAAAATTACAAAATAGTGGCGGCACGCGAAAAAAGACTTTATGGT
Source organism: Leucophora obtusa (assembly GCA_949987735.1). NCBI lineage: Eukaryota > Metazoa > Arthropoda > Insecta > Diptera > Anthomyiidae > Leucophora > Leucophora obtusa. The sequence goes on along the minus strand of OX465295.1, from coordinate 113,127,181 downwards.
ACAAAAATTGTATTGAAAAACCTAATCAGCGATTGTCATTCTGCAAACAAATATGCTGATGTAAGAATTTTCCTTTTTTCAAATTTTTTTTGCCACTTTTTTTGCAATTTTTTTTTGCAATTAGCTACCAAACTTTGTTATATGAAATGGGTATTATAGTCTCTAGATTTCAAATTTAACAAAAACACATTAAAAATTGCGAAATTTTGGCGGACGCGAAAAAACACTTTGTGATAAAAAAAATTGTATTAAAAAGCCTTATCAGCGATTTTCATTCTGCAAACAAATATACAGATTTAAAAATTTTCTTTTTTGGACATTTTTTTTCTGCGACTTTTTTTCCCGATTTTTTGGCAATTAGCCACCAAACTTTGTTCTATGAAATACTATAATACTATAGTCTCTAGATTACATATTTATCAAAACCGCACCTAAAAAATTGAAAAATATTGACGGAACGCGAAAAAAGACTTTATGGTTAAAAATTATATTGAAAAACCTCATCAGCGATATTCATTCTGCAAGCAAATATACTGATGTAAGAATTTTACTTTTTGCAAAATTTAGTTTTTTGTTGCAAAACAAAAACAAAACAAAACCCATGTAAGAAACAAAATTTTCCAAATGTAAAATTTTTGCGGCCCTATGCTCCTTGCAGGAGTAAAAGGAACAAATAAAAAAAAAAAATTTTTGCATCATTAATTCGTTTGCAGATTGTACTGGAGCTAAAATTTTATAAATTGAAAAATAAAAACTGTTTTTCTTAATAAATAAACTTTTTTTTCTATGAAAAAAACTTTTCTTTTTTTGTACAAAAATATTTTTTAATTTTTTCTTTTTTTTTGTTTGGAGTTGAAAATAAAAAATATCATTTATATAAAAATATAATTTGTAATTTTTTTTTTCTTTTTTTATAAAGATAAATATATTTTCAATTTTGGATGAATATATAAAAAAAATAATTTAGAAATTTACTTTATTTTGAACAGAATACTTTTTTATTTCTTGATGAAAACTTAAAAATAAATTTCTAATTAAAGTTGTTTGTTTGTAAAATCCGGTGCCTGATTTATATACAAAATTATTTCAATTCAAATTACAAGAAATTCTTTACTCATACACACACACATAGCCAATAAAAATATGAGCGTTTGTGTTGTGTATGGTGTAGTGTTTTGAAAATTAACAAAAAAAACACTTTCAAATATGAAAAAACAAACCACAAAAGCGTTTTTTTACGTTTTGTCAGTTAAAAATTGATGATTGTTTTAATAGACTTTTTAATTATTTTTATTTCTTTTATGGATTGTTTAAACAATGTTTGAAAATAAATAACAAAATGGTTTGCATATAATGAAAAATCAGTAGTCCTTTTTTAATTGTGTTTTCAATTAATATAATTTGTATTTTAGGTTGTTTTTAACGATAAAATATTGTAAGTGTATTATTTTTATTTACTTTTGGATTTATTTATTTAAAGAGTTAAGCATATTTCTCCACTAAGTTCTAGCAACAAATTATTTTACAATGTAGAGTTACCAATTATTCCCACACGTCTGGGTAACCACTTATTTCCTAGCTTTTGGGTAAACAGTTGTTTTTCACTATGGGTAAACATGCTGGTAACTCCTTATTCGCACTTTTGTTAGCGAGAGGGTAATGACCATCCATGAATTTTAGCACATCGCGAATTAAATAGCCTGGTAAATAGTAAACCCCTTTGTCTGCTACTTACTCGATAATGTCTTTTTTTTGCCAGGTAGGTAACTAAAACTACATCCAATGTTGTTTTGCCTATTTTTCTTGTATTGAGCTTATTAATACGCATCATTTGAGTTCTATAACTTCAACAAATTCACAACAATACCATTTATTAGGACATCCTAATATATATATAGTAGTGGCTCTATGTGTGTGAGTTTTTGTAAACAGGCACAGGAGTCATGTTTAAAACTCCCACAAAAAATAAACATTTAAAGACGCAATCGTTATTATACCAGTAAATTGTAACTGTATCCTCACAAACTTTAACAACATTTTATCATTATTTTTTGAAATTTTTGCAGAGGTATTTCAAAACCCACAAAAGACATACGATAATTGTCTTTTTGTCTTTTATGTCGTATCGCATGACATTTGTGTTAGTCTATCACCAATATGTATGAAAGTCTGTATTGTGTTAAGGAGCATCACATCTTTTGCAACTACCGCCAGACATTTTATTATCATAAGCTCATTGAGATGATATAATACACTTATACTAACTTCAAACATTGTTTAGTTCTGAGGTCATACATATGACAACACACTTATATGACCAATATAACTGTGTGTTTAAAAGTTTTTTTTTATGAGTTTGAGTGTTTGATTGTCAAACCAAAAAAATGTTATTCCTTTTTAACTGTTTCATTTTTTGGTATTGTATTCATGGTTACTCCGTACTGTTTTGTAGTCGTAATTACTGCATGTTTGGTTGATTTTATATCATTTTTTTTTTTGTTTAACAACTGTAGCAATTTCACTTCTAACCCTGCAGCATTTATGTATGTCTGGACAATTTCATGCTTTTTAATGCTGCCCTTAGACATCATCAGACCATTGTTATTGCTTCTTTGTGGTATTTTTAGGAATACGCAAAAATAGAGGAGCAAAAAGTCTAGGATTAAATGTCAAAATATTTTTTATTTGTAGAAACTTATTACTGTGACAAAGGTACACATGGAGGCAAAAAATATTTAAATACATGTTACTTAAAGGTATATAAAATATATAAAAAATTAACCAAAAATATTTTATATTTAAGAGATAATGATTTCAAAAAATCTGATTCCATTTTTAAAATTATTTTACCATATCAAAGCTTATAGTGTCTGCAATAATTTACAATAGCGTCCCAGTGTAGACACGGTAATGACATATCATTCTTTTTTGGACTATTATTATTATTTGTGGTATTATTGATTCCCCTGAATTGTTAGATTTAATTTCAATATATGTTCCTCCAAGATCATTTTGAAATATAAGTAAGTTTTTCCACATTGATATACACGCTACTCAATATGCTCTGAATGAACCACTTAATAAATCTTTGAGGTTATTTAATATGTGTTGTAATCATTTAGATATAAGTGTTTCTCAATCTGATTTTAAAACCTTATTAAATAATATATTTTAAATTAGTTTTTAAGATGCTAGTCTGTAAGGATAAATTGTATCCATAGACTGAAATTAAATAAATAAATAAATAAATAAGTAAATAGAAAACAATTTTCTAGATTTTTTTAAAAAATTTTTTGAAATCTGTTTTTAGACTCAATATTTTTTAAACACTGGTAAGGAGATACATACCCAGTAGCAAAAATACTAGTTCAGAACCAGTTATGTACTAGTTTATTTGAACCAGGCAACTAGAACGAGTTCTACCGCCTCTCCATACAAACAACTGTAGAATTTAACATGGAGATGTCATAGGAATGGGGGCAATTGTCGCCAAACTCCCACTTTGGTACTAGTTGTAGAACTAGTTTGAAAATTACAATTTAAGGACGAAAAATAGGGAGCAAAACTGGTGATAATGTTACACTCGCGGGACCAGTTCTGAAGTGACTCTTTGGAAATAGTACTGTACTAGTTGGTCAAGACCTGAATAATATATATAGAAATCAAAGATTTTTCTTTGATGAAACGTAGATTAGACCGATAGTTTCCTCTTACTGAGATCATTAGGTCCATTTACCTAACGGAATTTAAAATATTTTATGTTTACGATTTCTAATCACAATAAAAAATGTTAATGCCAAAAATCTTGGTATAATATTTAATAACACGCTTAGTTGATCCAGTCATGTTAATGGTGTTATAGGCAAAACTTATTCTATGCTTCGCACGTTGTGGGCAACGCACTCTTGTACACCTCAGAAAATATGAATGCTTATAGCAAAAACTTACCTTGTGCCTTGTCTACTCTATGGATGCGAAGTCTTCGGATGCTGTGACTCTCAAAGTAAGCATAAGCTGAATGTGCTATATAATAATATCACTAGATACGTTTTTGGTCTACGCAGATTCGACCGTGTTTCAACGTTTTCAATAAGGATATTTGGTGTGTCTTTTGAAAATTTAGTCAACATCAGACTGCTTACATTATTACATAAGATAGTGTACTCGAAGGTACCAACATACTTATATGAACGTTTAACTTTTGGTTTTTCGAACAGGGGAAAAAAGATAATTAAAATAGGACATCGAAGTCTGATTTCGGAGTGGCAGTTCTTTTTTAATGCTATCCATCTTTGGAATAGACTCCCAAACAGAATTCAAACAAACAGCAATGCAATAATAATCAAAAAAGAAATAACTAAACATTTTTCACAATAACTTAACCTTTGTCATAATAACTTCTAATTATTTTATTTTATTTATAATATTTATATTATTTATTGTTAACTTGTTAATTTTGTGTTTCTCTTTTTTTAATGTTTTTATTTTTATTTTTATTTTTATTTATAATTAAATCTGTTTTGTTAATATATCTATTGTATTTAATTAATTTAAAAAAAATTATTATGTACAAAATTTGTTATGACAATATGCAGACCCATACTATAAATTAAAAGATTTAAATATTGTTGTATGGGTGGAACAAATAAATGTTAAATCTAAATCTGAGTGTTTATTTGAAAACTCAGACTATATTAGCTGTGTTTATGCGGCAAGCTATCAACGTTGGCGTATGTCATTCCCATACAAATTTTATATTATTTAGTAACGTTAAGAGTTAACACTAAACGTTGGCTAATGTCAAATTTATATGGGAATGACATAAGCAAACGTTGATAGCTTGCCACACAAACACAACTATTATTAAAAACAAATGTAAACAAAACTAGAATTTCAAAACTCTTATTAAATTCAATCTTTTAAAAGAGTCTCTGCATACTTTCAATAAAAATAATAAATAGACATATGGTTCAAAATTATTGTTTCAGCAAGAAAAACAGAAAGCTTTATTAGTACTTATCATAAATTTATCAAAATATTGACTCTTTGGCACCAGTACTGTACCAGTTGATTTGCACCTAAATTAAATTCACAATTAAAAATTGAAGTATTTATTTCCAAATATTTATGTATATATATTAAAAACAAATGTAAATAAAATGGAATTTAAAATCTCGTATTTTAATTTATGTAATTTTTTAAACAGGTCCAACATAAACGGGATTTAACTAGTACACAACTGGTTCAAAATGATAATTTTGAGAACTAGTTTCGTAATACTAGTCAAAAAATTAGTACTTTTTAGAACTAGTTCGACCATTTGCTACTGGGTATGTAACCACATATTTTTTGATTTTTTGTATGTTGGCGAGTAAGCTTACTTGTGCGTAGCAGATCAATTATGTTTTTATCTATTAAATATTACATGTCGATATAGCTCAGATGATAGAGCTATTGACTGGCAATCTGTAGACCCACGTTCGATTCCCGCACCAGCAAATTTATTAAAAAAAAAAAAACAATAAAAAATATTTTTTTTTATATAATTTATTTTTTTGAAAAAATTCTATTTTTAGACTCATTATTTTTGTCAGTACTGGTAAGCACATAGGTAACGATTGATTTTTCGTATGCTGTTGTGTAACCATAACTCATTATTTTTCACGAAATCGCCATATAAAGGTAATAAGAAATATAATAACAAAAGTAACTAGTTACCATTACCAAGTATGTAGTGACATAACCACATATCTGGTAATGATTTTCTAGACTGGGGTATTTTGTCTTTAGAAACTTGAATGCCATTAAAAATTCCGTTGAAAATAGAAGATTCAGAAAAATTCAACTGCATATTTTTTATCGAAAGACATAAATGTTTATAAACTTTATAGAACCGAGTACAATTGATGTCAGATTTGACCGTGTGCAAGGCAATTCCAGTAAAACTTTCTTTGACCCTGTTACAAGTTTTGTAAGGGTAGCTAATGTCTTACTTTTTTATTACAAAATGTATTTATTTGACAAGGGCATGTCTACCGAGGTAACTCCTTACATACATAGTAACTTGTCATTCTGAAATTACATGTTCCTCTTACTCATTAAGTCTACCTTAAAAGTAAACTAAAGTAATCAGTACTTTTTTTTAAATTTTAGTTTTTAAAACGAAACTTGTTCTCGTTTGAAGGCTTTTTTAGTTTTAAAATTTTTACAATTTTGTAAAACTTAAAACGAATGTTACACAAATGGAATTTTATAAAATGTTTAGGCGCATGTGAATCAGCGTACCAAATTTCATTAAAAATTTTTCGTATTTTCGATCTGTAGCGTGCGAACAAGGGAACTTGTGGTACATTTTTATGGCACTAGGTCTAAACATGTACCGATTTTAAGCAAAATCAATTTGATTCGTTATTGGGCAGTAATAAGTCGGTGTTCTAAATTCTATCAGAATTTCTTAATACTTGCTATCTGTAGCCTGAGAACAATAATAAATGGACAGACAGACGCACGGCCAGATGGACGGCGAGATGGACATTGTTAAATCGAAACAAAAAGTGATTCTGAGTCGAACTGTATACTAAAATTTGGGTCGGGGTCGAATATTTTTTGATGTTCCAAACATAATTATAGCCTGTCCATTAGACCGTACCACCTTACAGGGGGAAGAAAATAGTGCGCCGTACACCCTCTAATATTTATGAAGTATTTTTGCAAGGCAGTTTCAAAAAAAAATTTTTTTTTGCCGATCGTAGGGTCGCCCTATTACATTTTCCGTTATAGCTTCGGCATTTAAAGTCCGATGTTAAAGTGTTATATATCGATTTTTTGCCTCGAGGAGACCAGTGTTTTGCTATAAAAGAAAAATCCAATAAAAAAAAATTTAAAAAGACGACTCCTACGTTCGGAAACCAAAAAAATAATTTCTGCTGGTTTTTTCCAAAAACTTTCTTAGCAATGGTCCTTGGAGCAAAACATTGGTCCCCTCGAGAGAAAAACATCGATGTATCATACTTTAAGATCCGACTGTAAATGCCAATAACAAAAAATGTAAAATGGCGACCCCTAAGTTCGGCAAAAAAAAATTTTTTTTTAAACCTTGCAAAAATAATTTAGATTGGACGGTGTACGGCGAAATTTTTTTGAGGTACGGTCTGCTGTCCATGTAGAGGTGTAGGGTAAAAAAGTATGTGGCCGTTGGATTTTTCATAAATTTAATGATTTTCAAATTTTTTCTCAAGTCAATTGATGCAAAAAAAATTATAGAAAAATTCATTGCTATTAGCTCAAATTCGGTTTACAATATAGTCAAAGTTGCCGAAACTTGAATTTATTCATACTAACCAGAAACTTAGCAACAGTCCTTCTAAAGAATACTTAAAAAATATCTTTTTATAGCTCACACGAATTCGTTTGCTTGAGCTTATATTTTTATATTAGAAATATAACTTTTTTTATTTATTTGAAAAATTATTTCAGCTGTAAATAATCATATTTATTAAAACAAAAGAAAAAAACTAATTGTAAACAAAATGTAAGGTAATTTTACAATCAAAATGTCCCCCAAAGAAGCTTAAACTATTTTAAAACTATTCTTGGATTGCACTGTGGGCCAGAATCGCCGTTTTTGGCCAAAAGTACAATTCAGATAAATGGAAAATATGTTTATATATTCAAAATCTAAGATTGTTGACTATGTTGTGAGTGATATATTGTATCATTGTGTAGAGTTTGAAATCACTCGGGGATTCTAGTAAGTACACACAAGTATCTCCGAGTACTTCCAAACCCTACAGACAAGCTGGCTTACTTTACCCAGGGTATGGCCGCATTGTAATGACCCACAAGCTAATATATTTCGTAAGTACACACAAGTGGTGGCATGTAAGTTAGACAAAATTTTTGAAAATTTTCAAACATTTTTAGTTTCATATACAATTGTTATACACAAGTATCCCATATCGTAAGTACTCACAATGTGAAGTACACGAAATCGATTACATTGTGTGGACTTACACGTTTTTCTAAAGGGTTTTTTGAAAATCCTAAATTTTCAACAAAAAAAGATGTCTTCTACCTAGATTTTTGCGACCGTTTGCGAACGTTCATAAACTTTCGAGATTTTGCCCTTTAACTGAAAAAGTACCTTGAGATCTCGCTGATTTCCAGCATTCCAGAATTTTAGTAAAAACTAAAAAAATAGCAACAAAAAATACCTTAAATGTAGGTTCTGGTTTTCCTATACAGACTAACCCCCTAAAGGCCAGGTTTGTGGAACATTTGTGTGCCAATTCTGAATAAGTACGAAATTAACCCTTAAACACATTTTAAGTTTTGACTTATTTCTGGCATTGAGGTTAAATTTTCAACTTTGATGTCTTCAGAGACTTATAGTAGAATTTCATGGCAAATATTTTTAGAGGGTTAACTAACTCTTCAACTTATGGGTCTCTTTTGATATCTTTAAAAAAGGGCAAAAAAGACCCTTTAATTGCAGAGTTAGAGGGTTAAAACGTTTTACAAAAATGTGTCTCGTAGTGTTTTACATAAGTTCGCTGAACATATCCTACACCTAAAATGGAATATTCACATGGTTTCCTATGCCAATCCACAATAAACATTTTTAAAAGAGGGGAAATTTTTACCCCCCAAAAACATAGGGCCAGACGAAAACTTTTGAAACACCGATACACATATATTTTTCTTTAGTCCCTCGTGATTTAGATTTTTCACAAATATACAGAGCAAAACCAAGATTTTTTCTATAACTTTTTAAAAAATCTGCCCTAAACTATAAGAACACTGTGTACAGAAGGGGGCCCAATGCCCAAAAGTGCAGTTTTGTGTATCAGGTGGGATTTTTTAAAATAAAAAACGGGTATGTTGCAAATGGCTACACTATGCATTAAATGAAAGGAACAGCCCGTTGCCTGAAGAACATATTTGTCGTTTGTAGTCAAAATATTCTGTAGCTGATAACTCATTGTTGTTATATTATTTGTTCAAATATAAAGAACATATTGAGATAAAAATAAAAAGTTCCCATTCTGCTAAACTTTAGATTCTAAAAATGGACAAAATCACCATATTATTGGCGTTAAGTTGGTGCTAAAGAAACATAACCAGTGATTTTAATACAAAATGAATAAACAAATGTTAAAAAATGAAAGTTTCGATTTGTTTGATTTCGATTATTTCACCATTTCAATTCTTGTTAAAAAAAAACAAATTTTTACCGCCTGTTTTTATAAAAAGTATCAGAGGAACTCGTTTATACATTTGTGTGAAAAACATAAACCTGAAAGGATTTCTCTTTACAATTTTTCAACTGCATCTCTTCTAAATAGGTGTCCTAACAAATTTGAGCAAAAGTTTTGAAAAAAGAAAAAATATGATAGGTTTCATACATTTGATTATACTGCATAACACAGAAAAAATTATTTATTTTTCGATTAAAAGTATAGATTTTCCGCGAAATGTTTTTAAAATTTAGTGGTTTTCCATTTAGTTTTTTATATACAAAAATTTTATAATGAAACAATAACAATTTTTTGTGGTGCAATATTGACACAGGACCTGTAGTCATATTTAGGATTAATATTTGATGCAAAAAACTTGACATTGAAACCACTGTTCGCGATTTTTACAGTTTTTATGGTTTAGCATTTACAGCATTAGGCTGTAAATATTTTGCACAATTATTAAACATATGATTAATATTTTTTTGAAATATTCGAAAAAGTCAAAAAATTCGAAACGAAAAAAACGGTTTCTCGAATAATGCGAAATCCGCCCTTTTTTAAAAATCGGTTTAAAAATTCGGAAATACAGAAAAAACTGGTCTATTAAATAATTTAGAAACCGGCTTTGACAACCCTATGAAAACATTTTCGGGTTGACCCTTAGATTGCAAGTTTTGCTTTATTTCTACTGGTTTTAATCTTTAAAAACAAACCCAAATATAAAGCAAAAAAATATAAAAGCATTTACATTAGCAACTTAATTTGAATGCTTTGTTGAAAAATAAATAACTTTTAAATACGTATAAGTAATTTTTATTCCTTTGAATTATTTTTTATTACTCTTACGCCACATATTTACATACAATGTTGCTAGTTTCTTTCTTTCTAATAAAAGTGATTTATAAAAATTCTTTAAAATTTACATGATTTTTCAATTCTATGTATACAAAATTAGTTATACCTTTTGTTTATGTTTCCACTTAACATTGAAATATCTTTGTTTTGCAAACTCACACACTTAGTTCCTTCCTTTGCTCTACTCATATGTATGAAATAAAACAATAAGTAGGAAGGATTATAAAACTTTATGATTTTTATTCAAAAAAAAAAGTAAACAAAAACTTTTTTCTTTTCTTACATATTCTACATACGAAAAGTTACTTATTTACAGGGTGACAATTAAATATTTACACAAATATGCTTTGTTTCATAAATTTGAAAACCTTTTTCGAAGAACAAATTTGCTCTTAAGGATGGCCATGGTTTGTAAATAATTAAAAGTATTTTCTTAATTATAAACTTTGCTCATGTACTAGTTAATTATGGGTCTTCTGATTACAAAAAAAAATACATTGTGTAGGCTGTGGTTGACGAAACTTCAATTAGCCCCACTCATTTTTGTGCCGACCGTGGTGTATCCCGATAAGAGGTGATGATATGCGTCAAAGTCTGAGGGTTGCCGGTTCGATTGCCGATTACGGCATATAGTTTATTTTCTTCTTCTTCCTTTAAAAACCTATTTGGTGATTTATTCTAATTTTAATGGTGTTTGTGTATGAGCAATTCCATTTTATTTCAACGAACATTCTTTCGGTAGTGTCCGATTTTGATAAAACTTGGTGAATGTGTGTAGTAGTGTATGTATGTTCACAAAACGATTTTTAGTTTTTTTGTTTTCGAAAACTGTGGCAACCCTGCAGCTTTGAAATACTGAAAATTGCAGGGTAGGCACTACACTTAAAATTTCATAACTTTTGTTGTGAGCAAGATATTGAAAAAATTCTTTTCGCGTGGGATTAGTGAAGTTTTTAGGTTTAAGAAATTTATTATTATTTTTTTTTTTTAAATTTTTAAAATTTAAAAAAAAAAAAAAATTAAAATTTATTTTTTGAAAAAAACCCATTTTTTAAAATTTTTATATTTTTTGCACAAAATGCCACATATGTGTTCTAAACATCCTAAAAATTTCAGAGTGGAATGCCTCCTACTTTTTGAGATATATTAAAAAATGTAAACAAAAATATAATTCATTTTTTGGAAAAAAAAAAAGTTTTTCTTATAAAAATAGCCACATGTACGTTCTAAATACCTTGAAAATTGCGGAATCTTTTCGAGATATGAGAAAAAATATAAAAGTATTTATAAGTATTTTATTATCTTAATAGGTTTTGGAGTTTCAACTGAATTTAAAAAGGTTTTGGCAGCTATTTCTGTTCTTGAAATAGGTACGAATGAATGGAGTTTTTGTGTTCCTTTAATTGCAACAGATTTTTTAAATCTAGTGTTTAGTTTTATTTCCTCTTCTTCATATTCATTTTTTGTGCAGAATGTTACTTTGATATTAGGCAAACCTTTAGCGTATTCAAATAAATCTGTAGCATTTACAATTTGATTTTCTATTGGATACTGAAGACTGGCAAGAGCTGCTGCTCTTTTTAGTGAACCTCCAACTCCATCACAAGGGCCTTTCCCATGTGATGTCGCAAAAAAGTGCCATTCAGCATCACAATCAAAATCGGTTTTATGGTATAGTAAATTTACAAAATTTGTTCGATTTTTATACTGAGCTGCGCAACCGTCAGAAAAATATATTATTTTGTCAATGTTTTCATTAACATGTTCTTTTATAAATTGTTCAAATTTCGGAAATATGTCACAAAGGGGTGTATAGTGGCTTGAGAATTTGTCCAATGATAGCTCTGTATACAATCTTGGATAACAAATGTGTAATTTTCGGCAAAATTACAGATAGTCAAAAATTCTCCAATTTTTAAATTGGATTTTACCTCATCAAGAAACTTGTTCTGTTCTTTTGCCACAAAACTATGAAAAATTAATTTTATCATTTCTTCAGAAAGTTTGTCCACAAAGTCGTCAGATGGAGATGTTATGGTCAAAAGATTGGATCTGTCTACTTGAACACATTGTTTGTATGTTATGTTTTCTGTGTTGTTAGTGGAATATGCGTTTTTAAGGGCATCTTTAAGGTAAGTATCCCCTGGACAAAGTGAACATTTTCCCATATAGCATTGTACAGTTGCTGGATTACAAATAGATTGAGCAATCCAATGCTTGTAAGTGGGAAAACCTATAACTTCCTCTTCAGCCAATTCCTTGATTTTCCCCCCAATAAACATAAGTTTGGAATTTTGGTGAATAGCACACACGCAAACTGTATGAGTGCCACTTCCCCCAATCAAAATACATTCTTGTGGTCTCAGCTCTGAAAATTTTGAAAATCCAATTTTTACTGTTGGATAAACTTCTTGAAAGGAATTATGCAATTCTTTTTCAGATTACAAAGCATCAATCTCTTCTGTTTTTTTTCTTTCTCCCCATTACAACTCTTAACAGACTTATAGTCTTTTTTCCCGGGCATAACGCGACTGTTTTTGTCGTTTCTATAAAAATCTTCAACTATAGATTTTGTCTCTGTCGAGAGGCCGGATCGTCTTTTTGGATGCGAAGAAAAATAATAATCGCCATTTTGAATTAGTTTTTTAGCTTTACGAGCCATATAGTTTGTAGTTGAAAAGGTTTTTTCTATTTTACCAACACTCCAAGAATGTGGCAAAGATGTTAATATTTTAATTTGTCTATCTTTATCATCTTCAGAAGTATTGTAAATCTCTTTTAAGTGGTTTAAAATATCTTCACCATCGCAGGATATATTTTCTAAACTAAAAAGGTTTTTCCTAAATATGGAATTTATATTGCCTAAAATTTCTTCCTGTTTATATTTAGAATAGTTATTTTTAAACTCAATGGGAGATTCATTTAGCGCTTCTAAGCACTTATTCAAATAAAAAAAAGCTGTGTTCTTCTTTTCATTGAAAGCCTCTTCGGTTGTTTCTTCCGAAAGTGAGCCAATATCACTTTCAGACAAACTTTCATCAGCATTGGCAACTTTTAAAGCTGATGTAGAAGTTCCTGCAACCGTGTCAATTTCAAAATCTTCGAAATTGTTTTCGTTTTTCTTTGTCTTTATCAATGACTTCGCTTGATCTAATAGAGCCATTCTACATGAAGCACAGATCTATTGACCATGCAAATATTGTGGAAAACGCTCCCTAAGACTTTGCGAAACTTTACGAACACATTTTATTTTGTTTGTTTTATGCTTGAGTTTTCGGAAAGGATTACAACAAACTTTTCCAAAAGGCATTTTAAGCAAATTAAAAATCTGTGAACAAATGTGTACTGCTTGAAATAAAATAGTTTTTGAAAATTATTATCAGAGAATAAAACTACTACGATGTTGACTTGTCAAAAATCTATAAACAATTAAAAAGCTACTCAACAACGCAAGGACATTAAAGAAATCTAAATCGTTTTCATCGTTTTGTTTTTGAAATAACGGAACTTCTTAAGCATCAGCAAAAACAATTTTCAATGAATACAAACAATGCTTCCAATGAATTGCATACAAGCAAACTTAACTTATTAACTCAGTGGCACGTAGCAACTAGTAAAAGAGAGTATTTCTTATAAACATACCAGTACAATTTTTAATATATCTCAAAAAGTAGGAGGCATTCCACTCTGAAATTTTTAGGATGTTTAGAACACATATGTGGCATTTTGTGCAAAAAATATAAAAATTTAAAAAAATGGGTTTTTTTCAAAAAATAAATTTTAATTTTTTTTTTTTTTTAAAAATTTTAAAAATTTAAAAAAAAAAAAAATAATAATAAATTTCTTAAACCTAAAAACTTCACTAATGCCACGCAAAAAGAATTTTTTCAATATCTTGCTCACAACAAAAGTTATGAAATTTTAAGTGTAGTGCCTACCCTGCAATTTTCAGTATTTCAAAGCTGCAGGGTTGCCACAGTTTTCGAAAACAAAAAAATTAAAAATCGTTTTGTGAACATACATACACTACAACACACATTCACCAAGTTTTATCAAAATCGGACACTACCGAAAAAATGTTCGTTGAAATAAAATGGAATTGCTCGTATATGACAGTTACAAACACTTGACTCATAAACTTTTTATGTTGGTACTTGAGAGACCAAAAATTAAATTGTTCAATTATCTGAATTTGTTATGAACAATATCTCATAACAATTATGTTGGGACAACAGAATTTTCCCACCGAAGCAGCTGTTAAAACCGAATTCCGTTTTTGCAACTGAATGCGTTTTGGTACAACCGACTGGCGAGGTTGTGGCCGCCGAATCAGTTCCATTGGCGAAAATTCGGTTGTCACAACGGAATTTATCTATTGTTTGAATAAATATATTTTACTCTGTACATCAGTAGAATTATATGGATCTTAGGACAGGCAAGAAAATTTATAACATCAATGCTATAAGTTTAATTTGTTCTCTCTTTCTTTTTGTTAAAGTTAAGATTTGCTTTTTAAATATATATTAGGGTTATGACTTTTCGATTTTTTCTGCACATATCAAATTTTACATGCCCTAGCCAAAAAGGCCATAAAAAATATTTAGAAACCCAATCCTATTTTTTCGCTGCTATCAAAAAAGTTTCCGCACCGAAAGGGTTAAAATTTGGCAATATTTTTTAATTTAATTAAAATATTTTTCCGAAGTTTTAAACAAATAAGACTGAAAGGATGCGTATTAAAAGCTATTTACGGTAAAAATTACGAAATCATTTTGGAGGGACTTTCGGATATATTTTTTGTCGTTTATAATAATTCTTGTAATAATTCGTTATGTAAATTAAACAGGTGGTAGGTAAAATTTTTGTTAATAATGAGTCATAACCCTAATATACATACATACATTGGAAAGTGGGGAAAAGTGGGTAACAATTTGTTCTAGGTTCCAAAAAGCAGCCAAGAATATTTTTGCTGAGTCGTTTAATATATTCACTCTAAGAATCGGTTTGTAGTCTGACTTTTCATACTAAAAGAACACAATTAACTTACCTATTCCCAATGTAGAAACAGTAATGACATATCATTATTTTTTGGACTCCAAGTAATGACACCCACTTACCTTCTGTATTATTTTAAAACATATAATAATAAGTTACTGATAATGCCTTATTTTTATCATTATTTCAAATACAAAATAATTTTCTACATTTTTTTGAAAATTATTTGAAATCTATTTTTAGACTCAATATTTTTTAAACACTGGTAAGGATATATGTAACCACATATTTTTTGATTTTTTTGTATGTTGGCGAGTAAGCTTACTTGTGTGCAGCAGGTCAATTATGTTTTTATCTATTAAATATTACATGTCGATATATGTAGCTCAGATGGTAGAGCTATTGACTGGCAATCTGTAGACCCAGGTTCGATTCCCGCACCAGCAAATTTTATTTAAAAAAAAAAAATACAATAAAAAATATTTTTTTATGTAATTTATTTTTTTGAAAATCTATTATTAGACTCATTATTTTTGCCAGTAAGCACATAGGTAACGATATATTTTTGGATTTTTTGTATGCTGACGTGTAATCATAACTCATTATTTTTCGCGACATCGCCATATAAAGGTAATAAGAAATGTAATAACAAAAGTAACTAGTTACCATTAGCAAGTATGTAGTCACATAACCACATATCTGGTAATGATTTTCTACACTGGGTTATTAATTTCGAATTTTTTCTTGCAATTTTTTTAGAGAATATAGTGGGACAATATGGTTTGAAGTGTAATATTATAAAGAAAATTTACTAAAATAATATATATGTATATTGTAATATAAATTCATCTTAATAACCAAATTAACAAGATAATTATGAAAAAACTACTAAGAGGAATACAAATTATAAAGCAAAAATCAATAGGACAAAAATAAGGAGAAGCAGGGCCCTATTCCACAAAACAATTTATCAACTTTTCACTTATCAAATTGCATTTATTGGCAAGTGTTTCTGTTCCACAATATTCTTTGGAAGTCTCACTTTGCACTAAGCAAATTTTTGCAAAGTCTTTGAACTCTTTGCAAAGTCTTATATCTTATATTATATCACTTTTCACTTTGCAATGCTAAATAGAACGGCCAACTTGCATTTACAATATAAAATGTGTAGTCTGGCCCGCATATCATCATCATCATCTGGTCCGCATATCGTATCAATTTTAATGATTGTGCAATCCACGCAACCACACACACAAGGGAATCCTCCCATCATAAAAAACTTTTCAGAAATACCACTGACGTCATCGGGCTACCGCACTGTGTTTTGAAATAAAATGTCTATTATAACGCCGACAACTCTATGGATGGTCCTGCAAACTTGCAACACCACTCCCAGAAAACAGTTCGTCCTTAAAACCGAATTTATTGCTAATCGAATGCTTCAGTTGTGACTACCGAAATATTGTTGAGGCAATATAAATTCTGTTGCCATTATCAAATGACTATTTACTCTATTGATATTCAGCCACAACTAAAAAATTCGGTCACGGCTATCGAACTATTCGATTGGCAACAAATTCGATTGTAAGCACGAATTTATTTTCTCTGTGCATGCATAGCCGCAACTCCATGGTACTGGCAACCAGTTCCGAGCCAATGCAAGCACAGTAGCATTTGATTTTCTACCAACAAAGCATGACTGCGCTGTGTATGGTACGAAACAGCATAATTATTTGCAGTCTTTGCAAATTACACTTTTCAATATTAACTTTGCACTTTGCACAACAGAACGTACGTGGAACAGAAATTGCAAAGAGAATATAAAAATAGCAAAGACTTTGCAAATTATACTTATCAATTTCAACTTATCACTTATCAAATTTTATAGTTCTGAGGAACATAAAGTTTTACAAATTGACGAAAAATTTGATAAGTACAAAGTGGAAAGTTGATAACTTGTTTTGTGGAATAGGTCCCAGGTATTTGTTCTTTTAGAATATTATGTGTGTAAAGACGACTGCAAATGTACACTCCCAATATATTTTCCATAACCGACTGAAGTTTATTTAAAAAGTAATAGGTAAAGTTTGTTTTCAATTGAAGAATCAATTAAAATACATGGAAACCTATTTTTTAACTTTTTGTATAAAACAATAAAAAAAAAGAAACTACAAAAAATAGGGTTTGCTATTTTCAGTTTTTAGTTTGCTGTTTTTAGAAAAACTAATTTAAATAATTTCGAAGTTGTATGTTTTAAAACAAAAAATTTAAATAGATTCGGTTGGTTTTTTCGTCAAAATATTGCGTTTATATAAAAAATTGTTTCAATTCAAATTACAAGAAATTCATCACTCATTCACACAAGCACAACCAATAAAAATATGAACCTAAGTGTTGTGTTTTATTGTGTATGTAAAGTTTTGGAAATTAAAAAAAAAAAAAAAACCTTCCAAACATGAAAAAAACAAATCACAAAATCGTTTTTTCTAACGTTTTGTCAGTTAAAAATTGAAGATTGTTTGAACAGACTTTTCGTTATAGATATTTTAAGCACATTTTTTGCTAAATTTAACAAATCTAAATTTAAGTAATAAATTAGTAAAACTACAGCTTTATTTGCAATTATACTCAGCGTAAAAGCTGTTCAAATTATACCCAGTGTAGAAACGGTAATGTCATATCATTATTTTTTGGACTAAAAGTAATGACACCGACTTACGTTCTGCATTATTTTAAAATGTATAATAATAAGTTGCTAATAAATACTTACTTTTTTCATTATTTCATGTCGAGATAGCTCAGATGGAACAGCTTTATACTGCCAGTCTGGAGTCCAAGCTTCGAGAAGATTTTATTAAAAAAATGTTTTCCATTAAAAAAAGATTTTTTTTTATAAAACTAATTTTTTTGAAAATCTATTTTTAGAATCATTATTTTAATCAATACTGGTTAGCACATATGTCGATAACGACATATTTTTTGATTTTTCGTATGCTGGTGTGTAACTCATTATTTTTCGCGACTCAGTTAAAGACTGAGGATTTTTAGTATTGTATTAAATGAAGATAACTAAAATCTTCGTTTAAATCAGTATGGAACTAAATATGTGCTAAAAAAAATAGTCAAATCGATTTGAAACGAGTTTGGAAGATTTTTTTACTGATGTATTATTTTAAGTGTAACGAAAATTACCCATATTTTTTTCTTCGTTTTTCAGTGTTTTTTGTGTTATTTTTTTTTAATGACGTAAAAATGTACAATAAAAATTGTTGTCCCAACCGAATTTGGTTCCAACCGAAATAACGAAATAACAAAACTGAAATACTACTTAAACAGCTAAAATTCTGACTGCTGAGTTCACATTTTTATTATGTTCTCTAAAAAAGTAATATAGCACATTAAAAATGCATTCCCCACTTCACCCCACTTCTCACCACTTTTAATATATGTATTCACAAAAATTAATATAACTTAAGCAATGTTCAACTATTTGCGGAAATCATTTCGTCATCCGAAATATCCATTAACCCTTTAACGTCAAATGTTGCTTATTGGCAACACTGTATATTTTCGGTCGTATTACCTATAGATTTTGTAATTTTTGCTAACGGTCTTTTCCAACTCAAATTAATATGAGTGTGCATTCGTTTACGAAGTTACAATTTTAAAATCTTTACAAGTGTTCATTTGCGAGCTGTTCTTCATAGTGTCCCCACACAAATTTTCTCTATTGAGGTTTAAAGCAAAATAAAATTTTTGTTTCAATTAGTCTCAAAAATTATGTGATGAAGAAAATTCAAAATCTCTAAAAGTTTTATGTAGAGTTTATTTATGGAAAGAATATAAAAATAACACAGCAAATAAAATTGCAAGTAGTGCTTTACAAACTACTTCTTTCAATGTTATTCGTTAGTGTATTTTTACTGCTATTTTAGAAGTTATTCTGAACAAATTCAATGCGCACAAGAATGCATGGACCGACGGACATCGTGATATCGAAATAAAAAAAAATTCTGAGCCGATCGGTATACTATAAAGTGGGTCTACGACCAATATTTTTTGGTGTTACAAACATCAGCACAAACTTATAATACCCTGACGACATAGTGGTGTAGGGTATAAAAATGGTGAGAAATTGATTTCTATGTACCTGCAAAAATAGTGCTGAAAATAATATTGAATTGGAGTGCACCTTTTACACTTGTTTAATAAGTACTTTTATTGAAGAGAATAAAGCACGATATCTCGCATTGACAAAGTGGTGTTTTTATGCCAGTAAACTTTCACATCAAAGAATAGCTCACTGGTAGAGCGCTAGACTAGAAATCGTGAGGTCGCAAGTTCGATTCCCGGTGGCGGCAATAAAAACTTTTGTAAAATAAAAAAAATATAATTTTTTAGAAGTATTTTTTTTTAATTTTAAATTGGTGAAAAAGAGCTATAGGTCAACGAAAAGTTGAAAACTCAACTAGTTGCATATAAGAGACTGAATATTATTCTGCCAACAAATACATGTATAAAAATTCATAGCCTCCTGGATTCGAATTTTTATTTATCAATTTTGTTCCACAGAGCAAAAAAAATTCCGCCCTTTAAAGGGACACTATGCACCAAAGGGTTAATTTAGATGATGATTACAAACTTAAAGTTTTAGTCAGTAATTTATGTGCTTTGGATAAATTAAAACTCTGACTTTTTCACACAGACCAAATTTCTCACTAAAGTAAAATTTAATTTGAAACTCGTGCTTGGTTCTGATTATAACATAAAATAATATAAAATTAATATTTTGATGTTATTACTGGATATTTAACTATTTTGCGCCCTTCGGTATATTTTGCTAATTTCAGCAACTCAAGAATACTGATTTGCAGTATAATGAAATTCGTAGACAAAATCATTAAAATTTTAATAAAAGTGTTGTAAACTGTAATTTAAAAATTATTTGCTAAAATTAGCTACAAATTTTACTGAATATTAGTATCACTGGAAGAAAAAACTTCGTCATATTTATAAAAAGCTTCATAAATGTGATGAAAAACAAACATAAAACTTGACAAACATGATAGTTTTTTTTTAATGTAAAATACATCTTTTTTATATTTATGAAAAGATAGTTTGTCATGCATTTCTGAATGTCGACATATTTCGTAAAAGAAGTTGAATTTATTTTGTTAAGGCTTAAGGGCCAGTTTTATAGTCCGAACTAAAATCGACTTTTGTCTTAAATACTTCTGAATTTTAGAAAATTGTTACTTAAGTAATTGTTACTTAAGTAACAATCTTCGAACTAAATTAGCCACAAGGGTAAGATCGATTGTTCCTTCAAATATCTTTTAAGTCAGCAATTTTCAAATCGATCTTAGTTCCGACTATAAAATTGATCCTAATTTTTATCTAAAAATTTTCGAAATAAAAAACTTAGAAAAATTGCGAAATAAAATATTAAAAAATATTAATTTATTTGTTTTAAGCGATTTTAAAATAAAGTTGTTTTACAAAAATTGTTTTGCAAAAATCTAAAAATTTTAAAGGGTTCCTAAAAAAGCTAAAGTTGTTTAGATGTTCTGATTTATCATATATTTAGTTAGAATATTCTTCCACCTCAAGTCCAAATTCTAATATAATATTGTCATATTAGATTTTTATTTGTTGTTTCAAAAAGGGGTAGATCATTTTCATGATAGACAATACAATTGTTTCGTAGACATCACTCTACTCTTCAGTTGTCCGCAATAAGAAAATGATAACTTTCTTACTCAAAACGAGACATTACATAAGGTACAAAAAATCAACGGGACGAGAATTTTTTACTTTCGTATATGAACTGTCTGATTTGGTAAAACCAGCTATAAATCAACTCCTTTTTGAAAGCAACAATTACATAAAAGTACCCTTTGGGTATACTATTTATTGTGGAAAATAAGCACACCACGGCTAAAATCTCATTCAAATATATATTTTGTTTTGAGTTTAAAATTAGTTGTTTTTACAAAATGTATTGACAACAGACATACATATAAATAGTACCCAAAGGGTATTTTTATGTAATTGTTGCTTTCAAAAAGGAGTTGATTTATAGCTGGTTTTACCAAATCAGACAGTTCATATACGAAAGTACAAAATTCTCGCCCCGTTGATTTTTCGTACCTTATGTAATGTCTCGGTTTGAGTAAGAAAGTTACCATTTTCTTATTGCGGACAACTGAAGAGTAGAGTGATGTCTACGAAACAATTGTATTGTCTATCATGAAAATGATCTACCCCTTTTTGAAACAACAAATAAAAATCTAATATGACAATATCATATTAGAATTTGGACTTGAGGTGGAAGAATATTCTAACTAAATATATGAAAATATAGAAAGTCCGAAAAAACAATTTTTGTATTTTTTAATGCAAAAATTAAAATAATTGTTGTTCTGATTTATTTTAGATTTAATTATTTAAAGAGTTAAGCATATTTCTCCAAGAAGTTCTAGCAACAAATTATTTTACAATGTAGAGTAACCATTCGTTCACCAACTTCTGGGTAACCATTTATTTTCTGAGTTTTGGCGAACCACTTATTTTTTCGCTATGAGTAACCATGCTGGTAACTCATTATTCGCATTGTTTTTGTAAGCGAGAAGGTGGTGACCACCCATGAATTTTGTGGCATCGCGAACAAAAGTAATTAAGCGAGTAAATAGTCTGGTAAGTAGTGAAACCTATTATGTGCTACTTACTCGCTTAAGTATTTATTTGGTGTTGTCTGTTTTTGCTCGGTACATGCATTTTATCTAAAACAATTAATATTTACGCCAACATTTTAAAAAAAAGCTTTCCAAATATACGATGTTTGATTTTAAAATTTGAAATTTATATATTTTTTCTATCAATTTCAGAAAATGCACAAATGTAAGAAAACTTGCAATATTTCGCTGCACCACACCTTCCTCTACAACATATATAAATATATATATTTTTAAACAAATTGTGTTATTATGACTTTTTATTTACGATTATTTGTTTCAACAAAAAGTGTACTCAAGTTGAAGAAAGTGTTTTGTTTCGTTATGTTGTATTTGTTTTGTTGTTGTTGTTTTCAAATTCATATTATGTGCAGGCTTTTAAATCTTCAAAAGTTATTATACTCATACATATGTACATGTAAAGTAACAATCATAAGAACTTGAATTTATTTATGAGAAAAATAAAATTAAGAAAAGATGCAAGATAAACTTTTTTGAACTTAATTTAATTTACATTGCAAAATGATGTTTCTAAGTAAATCATAATAAAATCATTATATTAAGTCAAAAGATCTTAACCCTTTCTTATAATTGCTCATTGATTCGAAAAAACAAATAAAGTACATTTGAATACTTTTACCTTACGCCGCTAAGTGCCAGGGTATAATAAGTTTGCGCTGATGTTTGTAACACACATAGAGATTGGACGTACACCCATTTTTCGGTATAAGGATCGTTCGATCTACGGTTCGCAAATATTAAGATATATTGATGAGATTTGGTACACCTACTTATATCAGCTCAAGAACGAAGCCTATTGATTTTCGTTAATATCACTCCATGTTTAGACCTAGTGTCCCCTCAAAATTCGCTTGTTCGCGCGCTACAGGTCCCAAGACGAAGATATTTTAATGAAACGTATTTCCCAATCTCAAAATTAGGGGTTAAAAGTGAAGTCAAAAATTTCCCAAATTTCCTCTTTTAAAATTTATTTCTTATAATTAATTAAAAAGAATAGACAATATAGGTATTAAACGAATTTTTCAAATCGGTTTCAAATCGATTTGACTGATTTTTAACAAATTTTTAGTTGAAACACTGATTAAAAGACACATTTTAGTTACCTTCATTTCACACAATCCTAAAAATCCTCAGTACTTTAATTAATTTTGTGTTGATTTTTAAAATTATTTATAACCAATTATTAAAAACCCATTTGTTAAAATTCGCACAATTTATTGTTAAAAGATAATAATTTCATTTTTCTGATTTTAGCCGGTAAATGGCGCCAACAATATATCCGAAGTTTTAAAGATGGCACTATTTCTTTCAATCCCGATTTCTCGTAAACTAATGGTGTTTTCTTTTCTGGAAAAAAATGTTGCCCTCACCCCACTAAAATGTTACATTTTTCCAATCAGAATAGAACACAATAAAATCACTGTTGCATTTTTCTAAACATATGTATGTGTATTGTATACTCGTATGCAATATTGTTTACGCAAGCTATTACTAATTGTTGTCTAGTGGTTGCGATGCCTGCCTTTGACATGGGTGGACGGGTTCAAATTCCAGCCAAAGTAAAAAATAATTTTTTTTTTATATTTTCTTATTTCAATTAATTTTTTTTTTTCATATTTAAAACAAATTGTATAATTTTGTTTTATTTATTTTTAGCCTAAAAAATTGTTAAATACCTAATAACAGCAAAACTATAAAAATCTAATTAAAATTTTATAAAAACAAAAAAAAAAAACGAAAATAATATTGTGCTCCAAACGGGATTTGAACCTGAGACCTACTGCATCAGAAGCCATGATAGCACCCCCTAGGCCACCAAGTTGCGAGTTAGCTAGCAAAAAACAAAAAACGTATGGCGTTGATATAAAGAAAAAAACAGGGCAACACTCTACCCCGTACATTTTTTAAGGGCGAAAAATGTTACACTTTTGCACATTATTTAGGTAAAATTTTTAGAAAAGAACACCTAGCCCTCTTAGAATGTTACCCTTAATTTAGAAAAGAACACAAAAAGGCAATACAAAAGCAAAGTGCAAAAAAAAGGCAAACATTTTTTCAGAAAAGAAAACGCCATAAGAGTGCTAGAGCAAAATTTATGAAAATTTCGGCTAATTCTAACCATATAATACACCCGTGGAAAGGTTATCTCTATCCAAGAATGGTAAAAATTTGTAACAAAAATTACTAATTTTTTATTCAAATTTAGATTTGTTAAATTTAACAAAAAATTTGTAAAAATCAACAAATTTTATTTAAAGACAAAAAGCAGGA
The DNA here is from genome assembly GCA_949987735.1 of Leucophora obtusa. Lineage (NCBI taxonomy): Eukaryota > Metazoa > Arthropoda > Insecta > Diptera > Anthomyiidae > Leucophora > Leucophora obtusa. The sequence goes on along the minus strand of OX465295.1, from coordinate 113,103,066 downwards.
ATACATTTGGTTAAATTAACAAAATTTTCTGTCCATACAATAGTCATATTATTTTTAGTGCACTTAAGAATGTTCTTATTCAATGTTTGAAAGGCCTAGAATAAGACAAAATTGGATACTAGTAAGTTAAAGAACTAAATGTGCTAAAATCCCAGAATTAGTTTACAAGGTATGAAAAATAATTTGTTCAAAGTAGGTCCCTATCCGGATTTTATTCTTGCCTACGGAAATCGTCAGTTGACAACGTTTTTAGAATTTCTAGAAATACTTAGTTATTAGGTGAAATTATAAACTAAATGAGAATTACTGTATGCCCAGGAGCGTTACAACAAAAAGACGTTTACAACAATTTACCTTGTCATGTTCCGAATTACTACATTAACCAATTACATGTGCTAAAATCCCTTAAAAAATTTTGTTGTTGTTTTTTCTTTGATAATTTAACAAAAAAAAATATTTTTAGAAATTCTAAAAGCATCGTCTTCTGATGCTTTTTTAGGCAAGAATAAACTTCGGATATTGATATATATTTACACTTTGCGAAGACCAAAAAGGACTGCATTGGAATGGAATCCCCAAGGTAGCCGACGTTCAGGTCATCCAAAGAACACCTGGCGCAGAACAGTCTTGCAAGAACTCAACAAGCAAAGTACATCGTTTGATTAAATTAAAGTTGTATTTAATGATAGAATAAGTAGGAATTTTCTGGTAAAAGACCTACATATGTTCCCAAGTGGAATGAAAAAAGGGGGGAGGGGGAAATTGACATGTCTTCAACAAATTAATTTTCAGAACTTATTACAAGTTCTGGAATGTTAACAGTACATTTGATTCCTTTAATGCAATTATCTTTATCCCAAAACTAAATTAAAAAGAAAAATGGGTTAATATCTTTTGTAAAAATATTTAATTTATTTTTACAACACTTGTAGTATTAAAATTGACATTTGGTGAACATTAGGGTTATGACTTTCTGATTTTTTTTGCAAATATCAAATTTTACATGCTCTAGCTAAAAAGGCAATAAAAAATATTAAGAAACGCAATCTTATTTTTTTTTTTTCGCTGCTGTAAAAAAAGTTCCCACACCAAAAGGGTTTAAATTTGGTCTATATGCTTTTAGTTTAATTTAAATATTTCTCCGAAGTTTTAAACAAATGAGATTTAAACGATGCTTATTAAATCTATTTACGGTAAAAATTACGAAACCTTTTTGAAGGGATTTTTGGATACATTTTTTGTCGTTTACAAAAATTTTTGTAATATTTCGTTACGTAAATTAAACAAAATCTCCGAGGAAAAAATTTCTGTAGAAATTGCATTTGATGCGGAAGGTTTTTTTTTTGCCGAAATGACCCGCAAACACGATTTTTATTATTAATTTAGTGCTTATCACGTGGTGATGGGTAAAATTTTTGTTAAAAATGAGTTATAACCCTAGTGAACATAGACTTTTTTGCAAGGTTGGCAACCGAAACGAATAACGGTATAGGTATCTGTATTGGTGTCGATTTTTTATTTGTTTCGGTATCGGTATCGGTAATGGTATTTTAATCATAATACCGGAATATACCATAATACTGGTATATTCCGGTATTATTGAAAAAATTTACAAAAATATAGAAAAACGTTCTTGATTATAAAAAACTCAATTTTATTAAATTTTTATAAAGGATAACTATAGTTTATGGAGATGTTTTTATAATATGAACAAAAAATAGTAAGTTATTAAAAATTTCTAAGTAAGTGTTTTATTTTTTAAACACAAATATTTTTTTAAATCTATTAGGACCACAAGTTGATTCACTACAAATATTTTATATTTGTATTGAGATCATAAAATAAAATAAAAAAAATAAGTTTATAAAATTAATAAAAGGATTCTCTAAAAGAAACTGTAAATTCAATTAAAGGTTTAAGAAACCAGTTTATATATTGAATTTTATTTACAAATTTGTAAATTTATGGCCCTTTTATCCTAATGGAACCATAAGACATAATATATATATATAAATTTGTCACAAGTTAGAGAATATTTATGAAGTTAAATAAATTAAAAACAATGTTGCCAATGCAAATTAAAGGCTGATAACCGCACTAACACGATTTTCTATTAACAATGAATAAAAAAGTTGAATTGTTTAACAATTTTGGAAATTTTATATTAAAAAAATTAGTATTTTTGCTAAAAACGTGAAAAAAAACAATTTTTTAAAAACCGATTCCATACCGGTGCGACACCTGTATTAAGGGAAAAGGTTTTTGAATACCGGTATTTTTTGAAATCAAGAATTTCGGTATTGGTATCGGTATCGGTTGTCAATTTGAAAGGGTTTTGAAACAGATAACGGTATTATAACGGTATCGGTTGCCAACCTTGCTTTTTTGTTTAGTAAATGTTGTCATAATTTCTGCCATATATGCATTGAATGTGTGAATTTTAGTTGTCCTTTTGACAAAGATACACTAAACATTCAAGTTTGTAAGTGTATATTACTTCCAAGAAAGTAAATGTCTTCTGTAACACAATCAATATACACTCAGAAAAATTCTGCACTGAAGATTTGTTAGTTGTTAAAGTACTTTTCAGCAATATTTGTAAGTCATATGAGGGTAACTATTTATATTGCCTTGAGCCTTGACCACTTGATAGGCACCAGCTGATATTTCCACTAGAAAGTTAAACATTTTGATCATAACATTGCTTAGAATTTCTTGTTATTTGAACACTATTTGTGTTGTTTAATAAAATGGAATTAACACGTGAAAATTTTCGGCCAGTGATTTATCATGGCTCTCGATGTGACTTATCTAGAAAAGAGTGCAGACAAATTAAATTCAACTTTTGGTGATGAAGCTCCATCCTTTGCAACTGTGAAACGCTGGTATAACGAACTTAATAGCTGATGTCCTTGGCTACACAAAGAATTTCGAAAAGGTCAAAAAAATCAGTTGTTGTAAAAGAGGTGCAAATGATTAAGAAATACAATAGCGGTGCTACAAAAGACGTACGTAAGATCGTTACAAGTGACGAATCGTGAATCTGTAAATATGAGCATGAAAATAACATTGTAACAACATAAAATAACTATATCTTTTAACATGAATCAAAAAATAATTTTTTAAAAGTATTACTGAGAATGTTCAGGCTGTATCTCTAACCACTGCACTACAGTGGTTAGAGATACCTTATAATAGCGATTTGTCGATTTTCGTTCATTACACCCCCCAGTTTTATTGGAAATGGTCCCAAACGGAAGAAATCGGTTTTTTTTGGAAAACGTTAAAAAAAAATGTATTACTATTAAAAATTCCCAAAATTCGAAATTTCGAAAAAAACACTTTTGAGCGCCAATTCTGAATAAGCACGAAATTAACTCTTAAACACATTTGAAGTCTTGACTTATTTCTGGAATTAAACCTACATTTTAAACTTTAGTGTCTTCAGAGACTTATAGCAGAATTTCATGATAAAAATTTTTGCGGAACATTTTAACCCTTAACTCTACAACTTACGGGTCGTTAATTTCCCTTTTAAAAATGGGCGAAAAACTCCCTTTAATTGAAGAGTTAGGGAGATAAAATATTCCACAAAAATATTTGTCATGAAATTCTACTATGCCTCTGAAGACATCGAAATTGCAAATTTAAGTTTAATGCCAGAAATAAGTCAAAACTACGATACAATTGTATACGATTGCTTAAATAGTACAGAGTAACTAATTTTCTTTCAAAATCTGCTAAATTAAAAGAAAATATTCAGAAAATGTGGTGATTTTTCTATACGAATAGCAGAAAACATTTTGAAAATAAATAATCTCAAAGTTTTTCTTTAGTAACCCAGCAAAAATATGAAAGCAGTAAAAACGTTTACTGCTTCCTTATTGCTATATCTACTGCTTTTAAAAATGTATAGCTTCGTAAATAGCAGTAATGAAAGCTGATTAATTGTTTACATCGCTTTTTGTTGTGCTTTTGAGGCATGACATAAGCAATACATTTTCATTGCTTAAATATTTTTGTGATTATTTTATCAAAATTGTTTTAAATGCGGCGTAAAAGGTTTGTTTTAGTAAAAATGACAAATTTTCAAATGCATTAATTTTTATAAAAATTACACTGTATGACACTTAAAAAATTAATGGAGATCTGAGCATCAGCTCTATTTATTTCGGACAAGATATGGCTTAGTAAAGAAGCAATTAAAAGGAAAATATTTCAACAAAAAAAATGTATTCATCTATAGCGGCCTACACGTTAAAATTGCGACTTTTCAAAAATTTTATATGGCAGCATAGCTTTTCAAGTTGTCCCCAAAGTCCCACTTTTAGTATAATATGGGATCACCTCTAAAAAATGTTCTTGAAAAATTTCAAGCAAAACAGTTTCCATTTGCAAAGGTTATCGCAATGAATAAATTTTTTACTAAGGTTAGTATCGTACTAAAGACATTTTAGTATACTAAAGTGTCTTTAGTACGAAATAAAGTACGCCATTGTAATCAGCATGACCGAAATATATAGAATTGATAGTCAGAGCTCTATTAATTTTTAAAAGTCAAGATTTTGTCATGCAGTGTTATTTTAAAATTTGTATACCTGTATAAAAAACATCAGCTCTGACCATATCTCATTAGATCTGATTGAACCAGTACTAATTAAATATAGAAATTTAGTACAATTTGAGATCTAATTAGATATGAATAAATCTAGGCAGAGAGTTTTTTAAAAAACGGTCCAGCTCGTGAAATTTAACTGCTAGACCATAAATATTATCGGAATCATCATAAGACAAACCAACGTATATTTTGAGAGGGACGCTTTTTTAATTTTTTTTCGTGAGACGGCCTAATATACATAAATAAATTTAAACATTTTTGTTTGAACATACTCTATTTACAAAGGCGAATTGTTAACAAAAAGCTACTTTTTAAATTAAATCAGGACTGTCATACGTTTGATAAAAGTAAAAAATATAAAGATGGTTACCTCAAACGAAAACAAAAACAAAAAATCAATTTCTTGATAAAGATGGAACTGAGGATGAAAACTGAGCTAATGATGAAAACACCCAGTGTAGAAAATCATTACTAGATATGTGGTTATGTAACTACATAATTGGTAATGGTAACTAGTTACTTTTGTTATTACATTTCTTATTTCCTTTATATGGCGATGTCGCGAAAAATAATGAGTTGTCGTTACACACCAGCATACGAAAAATCAAAAAATATATCGTTACCTATGTGCTTACCAGTACTGACAAAAATAATGAGTCTAACAATAGATTTTCAAAAAAATAAATTATATGAAAAAAAATATTTTTTATTGTATTTTTTTTTTTTTTAATAAAATTTGCTGGTGCTAGAATCGAACCTGGGTCTACAGATTGCCAGTCAACAGCTCTACCATCTGAGCTATATCGACATGTAATATTTAATAGATAAAAACATAATTGACCTGTTGTTCCTGGGTCTACAGATTGCCAGTCAACAGCTCTACCATCTGAGCTATATCGACATGTAATATTTAATAGATAAAAACATAATTGACCTGTTGCACACAAGTAAGCTTACTCGCCAACATACAAAAAATCAAAAAATATGTGGTTACATATATCCTTACCAGTGTTTAAAAAATATTGAGTCTAAAAATAGATTTCAAAAAATTTTCAAAAAAATCTAAAAAATTATTTTCTATTTGAAGTAATGATGAAAATAAGTCATTATCAGTAACTCATTATTAAGGTAACTGGGTGTCATTACTGGTACTCCAAAAAATAATGATATATCATTACCGTTTCTACACTGGTATTTAATTTGTATGTACTACCCAGCAAAATTGTCGGATGCAAAGAACCGTTTGTAGAACAACATGTACTTGCATGCAACCTGTTCTAATATAAGTTCTATCATCGGTGATTTTTGTTTGAGTGTGTCCCAAAAGCAACAGGTTCGTTTCCTCCAAACTAGAACAGGTTGCTTCGGAACCGGTTCTAGAACCAGTTATATAACTGTTTCTGCGACTGTGAAACCTTCCATTTTCACTTCCAGGATTCAGTTCTGATTAATCTCGCTATTTTTATTTTTAGTGAATAAATAAAATAAAATAAATATTTCTTTTTTAAAGTTTGTAAAACAATTTTAAAACTTAAAATAAGATAGTACCTAAACACACCAATACTATTATTTTAAGCATTAAAATGAATTTAAAAAATTATAAAAACAATCATTTAATGAATTATTTTAATTTTTCACATCCAGATGGTTCCGTTTAATTAAAAAATGTGTAAATACTTTAAATTTAAAAGAAATCGCCTTTGTTTAAAAATGAAGAATAAAATATAATAATTGCACACACACATGTATCAATTTCGAATTATATTAAAAAAAAAATTAATAAAAAAAATTTAATTTTATTTAAAAAATAATATAAATATTGTATTTTATTGACCGAAAAAGGGGGTTATATGTAGATCTAGGCTATAATGTAGATTTTAGTTTTTTGTATATATATATATGTTAACTTTCAAAGCAAAACATTTTGGGAAGTAAACTCAAACATTTTTAATAACCCATTTCATATTTCAACGAAAACTACAATGTTTTTCTTTGAAAGTTAACATATATATACAAAAAACTAAAATCTACATTATAGCCTAGAGAGAACCCCATAAAGACAATCTGATGATAGTGAATTGGTATCACTTGAAAATGCATTAATTGTCAACCATTGGTTCTAGGAAAGTTTTTCTTTCATAAGTTTTTTTCTCTATTTCTTGTAAAATAAATTGTAAATTCTACTTGGAATTTGTAATATTTTATCTTAAACCGAATAAAAATAACACTCATTGTAATAAGAGTAATTTTCTCATCACTGAAAAATATGCAGGATTATTGTGCTTTTTAGAAGACATGATTTTAGATAGCTGAAAAGCTTTATAATATGCACTTTCGAGGAGGCATGAATTATCGCCATTTTAAAAGAAAAAGAAGAGCACTAGCACAGTACAACACTAAAAATGCATCGGGCATGCGACATATCAATTCCAATAGAAAACCGTCTGTCAGGTTGCAAATATTTTGATGAAATTAGGTACACCGACTTGTATCGACACAAGGACGATTGGCTAAAATCGGTCTACGTTTAGACTTAGTGCCCACATAAATGTATCCCCAAAACTAGCTTGTTCGCACGCTACAGCTCGCAAATACGACGATCTTTTAATGGAATGCGGTACACTGATTCACATGGGTCCACGGACACAGCATATTGATTTCGTTTAGTATCGGTCCATGTTTAGACTTAGTGTCCGTATAATGGTCCCCTAAAAATGTGTATGTTCGCAGGTCGGAAATATTAAGATTCTGTGATGAAATTTGGTACAACGACTTATATCGGCCCAAGGATCAAGTCCATTGATTACGGTTAAAATCGGTTCATAGTTAGATATACCCAGCGAAATCTCAGTAATGGGTGCTCAATTCTAATATCTAAATAATAAGCAGCAGAATTAGGGTCTACTGCATATAATTCGATGTCAAAACTCATTATTTTCGTTCGACAATGTCGTTTTTGTAAGTATTTGTCCATATTCGCTGCATGAAGAAACGCACAAAATTGGTGCACCGACTTACCCGCTGCATTATAAAAGTATATAAAATAAGTAGTTACCAAAATAAGTAGTTATTCGTGTGCCTATACGCAGTTAAAAAATAAGTGGTTACAAGTTGTTAAATAATACGACTTATTTATATACTTACTACACCTTTTGCAATTGTAATTCAGAAAATATCAATTGAAATTCAGAATTTCCATTTGAAATTCAGAAAACATCAATTGAAATTCAGAATTTCCATTTGAAATTCAGAAAACATCAATTGAAATTCAGAATTTCCATTTGAAATTCAGAAAACATCAATTGAAATTCAGATTTTCCATTTGAAATTCATAAAATATCAATTGAAATTCAGAAAATGTTATTTGAAATTCAGAAAATATCAATTGAAATTCAGAAAATATCATTTGAAATTCCGAAAATATCATTTGAAATTCAGAAAATATCAATTATTATTCAGAAAACATCAATTGAAATTCAGAAAATATCAATTGAAAATCAGAAAATATCAACTGAAATTCAGAAATCGTCATTTGAAATTCAGAAAATATCAATTGAAATTCAAAAATCGTCATTTGAAATTCAGAAAACATCAATTGAAATTCAGAAAATATCATTTGAAATTCAGAAAATGTCAATTGAAATTCAGAAAATATCATTTGAAATTCAGAAAATATCATTTTATAAGGGCTTCGCCTAACAAAAATAACTAGTACTGATGCCGAACTGTAAGTAGTAAAAAATGTTAGTTTCATTATATAACCACTTATTTGGTAATGAAAGATTTTGCTGGGTAGTACCCATATAAAGGTACTAAAGAAGGCCAAAATTGATTTGTTCGCACGCTGCAAGTCGCAAATACGAAGATATTTTAATAAATTTTAGTACGCTAACTCACATGGGCCTAATTGATTCTAGATAGGATCGGTCCATATTTGGAACTATCGCCCATATGGACTATATTTCCTATTTTGTTGTACATGCACCTAACACTAGGTTAAATCAAATTTTCTTAGGATTTTGCTAATTTTCTGTCACTTTATAGACAAATTTTGACACAAGTCCATTTCAACAACTTAGAATTTCAGATCAAAAAATTAGTTTGCTTTCAATCAGACTGGTGTAGGGTATCATATAGTTGCCATGCCTCAACTCATATAGTTGCCATGCTTCAACTTCTTTTACTCGTTTTTAATTTTTTGTGTTTTTGCTTTGAATTTTAATAATTTTGCCGTTGGTAATTTTAGCAATTAATTAATTTTGTGTTAATCAAGTAAGTTAAAAAATGTTTTATTATGTTTTATTTATTACCGTGGTTAAGCAAAACTGCGGTTAAATGCAAACTCTACTTTCATCGCAGATTATTTATTAACGAAATCGTGAAAAAAGGGAAATTTAAATTTTAAGTACGCGTGTAGTGAATACATATTATCGGAGCTGCCAAAACCTGCAATATATCAGATTAAAGGGCATATTGCATCATTTTAAAATGTTGCAAAAATATAATTTTTACTTTAAATTTTGCATTTTTTTGCAAAAGGCTTATTAAAAAATTTAATTTTCCTACAAATTGTTTTTACAAATATTTCTTAAACTATAGCTAACTTCAAAATTGTATGGCCATATTCGTGATGCTTGTCCCAAAGCCTATTAAAAATGATGTGTCGTAACACCGATGCATCAAATTTTTCTTATTTTGTTGTACACTTCCTTCATTAAACCACAATGAAGTTCTCCTTTAGGAATATTTTTTAAACAATATTCAAAGCTAACATAAATATGTGCCAGTCAGAAATTCTTTTTCATTGATGATGAGCAGTTAATATTTTGTATGGTAGTTGCATGAAAACGTGCTGGCACAGCAATCAGAGGGTTACGGGTTAAAATCGTAAAAAAAAAAATATTATGGATTTTTTTACAATTATTTACTATTTGTTATATTTACAGTAAAAAAAACAATTTTCTTTTTGCAATTATGGACAGAATCAATTAATTTTTGAAATGATTTAAAAAATATTTTTTTAATTTCAGTAAAAACTTTAGTTAGAATTATTAAAAATTTGTTCAAAATTATCTTGCAGAATAAACTATTTTGTGTATAATAATAAGCAGAAAAGCTTTTTGCAGATTTTAATAAGAGTATTTTACTATTTTTAATTAAATAAACGATAACTCAAATGTAACTAAAATTTTGTAAATTTAACTCTTTTATTTTGGCTTTCTTATCATACAAGTATTTAGCAACAAAAATTTGCTAATTTAAGCAGCTTTTTCTGCAAGATTTTTTAACTAATTTTTAAAAGCATTATCCTCTATTTTTACAGCTTTATTTCTAGGAGTGTATTAATTTTTTTTTATAAAAAATAACACTATTTAAAAAAAAACTTCATATATTTTCCAGTATGTTATATACACAGGGTGGCGCAAAAGTAATTTCAATGTGAATGTACTTTAAGTTTTGCAAATGGCGTCAAATTTCATTATGCTTTGACATCTATGTTGTAGGCAGATAGAGAATTATTTGACAACAAGCAATGGAGCGGTACCCACCTGAAGAACGTGGAATTATTCTTACTGCTTATTTAACCTATTGTAGGTCTGTTGTTTTAAAGCAAAAATCATAATGAACGACGAATCGCATTTGCACTTATGTTAACAAACAAAATATGCATTTGTGGGGCACAGAGAACCCACATGAAATGCAAAAAGAGCCATTGTATCCCCTCAAAGTGACTTTTTGGTGATGTTTCGCGAGCAACAATGCAAAATGCCATAAAATTCGCACACATGTGCATCAACTCGGGCGGTGGTCATTTGATCGATATAATTTTTTCAACTTAATGTAATAAATTGTACATCTTCAAATAAACTTTTCGTGGAAACAGAATTCATTTTTTTTTTTTGTTTCTAACAAAATGGTAGGCAATTCGCATTATGGCATTACTTTTGCTTGTTAAAAGAAAAATGAAAGAAATAGAAATAGCATTTTACTGCACAAAATTGCTAAAAGTAAGCTTTCATACATAATAAGCACAGGGTGTAGTGCACCCGCTTGAAATACAAACAAGTGGGGATTCAAACCCCATACGCGGAATGATGTTGTTTTTTTTTTTTTAATTAAATTTAAATTTATTTTTAACTAAGAAGTGAAAAAGAACTTCCTTATCATTAGTCAAATATACATCATTTGTGTTTACAAAAACAACTTACTTCCCATGACAAGGCAATGTTGAATTTATCGATGAAAAAGCCAAATTAGAACAACTTCCTACTCAGTATTTGCAGTCCCGGTGAAAAATGTCCATATATGAACATTTATGGTTCAACCATATATGTATGGATCCGAAAAATGAGGTAACACCTAAGTATATGTTCATATATGGACATAGATGAACATACACATTTATTAAATATATGCGAATACATGCGAACGTTGCTGTCCTTTATTATAAGGTTGTACTATAGATATAAATTTATGTATGACATTCAAATTAGTCGCTACATATGTTCCTTTTTTTATTCATGGCATTAAATATAATTCCATATTTATCCAAATATGAGTTCCTTTTACATATATGGAAAAATGTATTCTTCGAAATATGTTCATATACAAGTCCCTTTTGCATAAATTGAATAACATATACTTTCATATTTGTCCATATATGAGTGCCATTTCCAAATATGAAATAACAGATGCTTCCATATATGTCTGTATATGAAATTTTTTCCATATATGGAATCACATATACTTCCATATATGTTCATATAAAATCCATATATGTTCATAAAAAATCCATATTTGTTCATATGTGTCTATACATAAACCATATATGAACATGTTTGAGCGTATATGAACATTTTTCACCGGGGTGTTTCAATTACTTCTTTTTCCACACTTTGTTTGCTAGGTATTTGAGAATAAAATCTTAAATATACAGTTTACAATGTAGGAAAATATATGAAAAATAGTGAAATGACAAAATATTATGAAAAAATAAAAAAAGCAAATAATATTGAACAATATCACAAATATATAAAGAAGACTTTCATTATAGTTATGAAGAATTGTATTTATGAAGAGGTAATTTGTGGAAATCAATGAATATTTTTTATGAAATTATGAAATTTTATAAAAGAAATTTATGAAAAATTTCATAATATTAATTTAATATTATATACATATATAATGAAACTTGTCATTAAATCTAGGAAAAAATATTCTATGAAATTGTATCATTAATATCATGATAATTCTTTCAGTGTAGGATATGTTGTAGAAAATATTAGCCCCCCTTTGAGTAAATCCTGGATCCGCCACTGAACCCCATTACATTTAAATATTTGCTAAATATAAATGTTAAAACATGTTTTTGTTTTTCTTTGATATAATTCATCACGTCTGTGGCAAAACACATAAATATTCCAACATAAAAAGAGAAAAGTGTGGTAACGTATGAGCGATATTAATTATTCATATAACCCATACGCCGTGTATGTAGTATTATATGGAGTAGAATCACCTTTCAATATTGCAATTTCAGTCCATAATATTTACAACACGTGTCTTTAATGTTGACTACAACCAAATAAACTAAAAGATGGATACTTATGGCCATAATAACAAACATTATTGTTCTTACTCCATATGAAATGAAGTTCACTAGGGGTTCATTTTTATATTCAAGTAAAAAAAAACTTTTTAATACAAAAAGCATGCGCTGTTTTGTATACAACCGGTAGGTTTTAGATTAAATGAACAGCTTTAGTACTAAAATAGAAAAGCTTTTGGTTATTTTATTTAGTGCCTTAATGTTTTGTGTTTTCTTTTGGTAAAGTTTTTTAAATATACAGTTGTGGCCAAGCATTTAAGTCATTTCAAGTTTTCTTCTATTTTTATTTTTGTTGCCTTTATTTTTAAAGATCAAAATAGTATCTAAATTCGCCACGAAAGGCACGGAGATGGTTTAGAAAATTGTACAGAATTTTAACGTAATGTTTGTTTTTTCATTTTGTCACTTGTTTTAAGTGGGCGTGGCTTTTAACGAAAAATTAGTGATATCAACCTTTAATCAAATTACATAGTAAAATTTAGGCAGTACTGATCGGTTCTGTACAAACTGTATATTTTTGGACATCCTATAAAATTTCCTTAAGTCTTGCATTATTCTTATCTACAAATAGTCGCCAGACTTAAAAGTGCAGCAAAGTGCTGCACTTTGCTGTTTAAAGAAACATGCCCAAATTTTTATTTGTTTTTAACGATTTTTAATATCGTTAACAGCACTAAAATTTTAAAGTGAATAGTTTTATGCTTTTCTTACCACAATATAGTAAATCAGTCAAGATTTTTTTTACGTTATAGTAAAAAGCATTTCCTGTTAAAATTTCAGTGTTGTTAACTTTCTTTTAAAATCGCTAAAAACAAAGAAAAATTTGGTCATGTTTAAAGTGCTGCAATTTTAAGTCTGGTGACTATTTGTAGATAAAGATAATGCAAGACTTAAGAAAATTTTATAGGATTTCCAAAAATATACAGTATGTACAGAACCGATCAGTACTGCCTAAATTTTACTATGTAATTTGATAAGAGGTTTATATCGCTAATATTTCGTTAAAAGCCACGCCCACTTAAAACAAGTGACAAAATGAAAAAATAAACATTACGCTAAAATTCCGTACAATCTTCTGAACCATCTCCTTGCCTCTCGTGGCGAATTTAGACACTATTTTGATCATTAAAAATAAAGGCAACAACAATAAAAATAGAACAAAACTTGAATTGACTTAAATGCTTGGCCGCAACTGTATGTACATTCTTTGTTTTGTATTCGCTTGTATCGTTTTATATAAATTTTCTGTGATTACATTTTTTATATTGATTATTATTTGCTTTCTGCAAATACACCTGTTGTTGTCAAAGAATTTCACCCTGCAAAATCTCAGTAATTTATGTACATTAGAGCCAACTTGATAAGAAATCTAAGTGCAGCTAATGTAAAGATATATTATTATTAAATCTTAATGTTTTAACGATATTTTCGAAAAATCTAAAGAAAGGTGTATTGAAAAGAAATTCATACTATCCGTTTAAATGGACGGTATTTTTTTTTTGCTCTTAACTCAAAAAGTTTTCAATAGATTAATGTCAAAAATAAATGACTTTTTCATCCCTTTTCTTGCAATGATATCCAGTCTTTCGAAGTTTCTTGAGTTAATCAAATTTCATTTATTTCTACAACTTCCGTTTAGTCGTTTCCGGGTCAAAGTAAAAAAAAACAAAAATATTTTTGCAAACTTTTAATACCAAAAAGTTGGCAGAGGGGCAATTCCGTAACTTTTTAACGACAAAATTCGGTTGTTAACTTGACAAGTTTTCATAGTAAACTGACAACTTAACTACCGAATTTTGTTGTTTAAAAGTTAGAGAATCCCACTACAGTAGTGCGATTCTCTAACTTTCTTAACGATTTTATCGAATTCGTTAACTGACGATAATTGTCGGTTGAGTTACCGAAAAAGTGATTCACTATATTTTAGTTAACGATATTATTCGCTAAAAAAGTTACCGACAAATTTCGGTAGAAATAAAAAATGCCAAACAAAAAGTATTTGTAAATAAAAAACAAAATGAAAAACAACATTTGTATGAATAAATTTTTTTTTTTTTAAACCGTCGAATTAGAATGTTTTTTCATAGTTTTTTGCTTGTTATCGGGCTTAAAAAATATGGAATACCGTTCCATATAGTGTTTTTTTAAATCGCGAAAGCCTAAATGCGTTAAATTTAAAGTGTATTTTTTCACCCTATAGCAGTATTATAATATAATCCATAAGGTAAGTGTATGTAATAAAAGCGACTTAAAATTTAATTGTCTTTAAAGGCGTTACGCGCCCCACAGCGGTTCTTGTTTTTCTTTTGTAATTGTGAAACTGTTGGATCGTTAGTGAAACTAAGGCTATTCAAGTGAGTTGTAAGTGTTTGAGTTTGAAATAATCGCCGTTAATCAGTTACAAAGTCAGTGGCAAATTTTTGCGATTACGGTGATTTCCCCTGCTTTTCTATTTTGAATTTGTTCATTTAGTGACTAAATTGCATAAAGTTGAGTGATACGAAACTTTCACGGTTTGCATAAGTGAGATTTTTCACAAATCTTGTAATGATTACGCATTGTACCAAAAAGTTAAATAAGTTATTTTCAAATTGTAAAAGCACAAAGAAATCGCGTTAATCGCAAAAATGTTTCATTAACTTTGTAGCTGATTCACAGCTATTTTTTCAATCACGTGTACGCACGACTTACTTGAATAACTTTAATTTCACTAACAATGACACAGTTTATCAATTAAGAAAGTAAAAAGCCGCGGTAGAGCGCGTAAATCATAACTTCTTAAAGAAATAAAAAAAAAAAAAATAATAAAAATGTTCACTCGCATTTACAACATACACCTAATGGAATTAATTCTAAAACTTCTATAGTTTAAGAAATATACCTTAAATTTGACGCTTTTGGCGTTCCGCGATTCGAAAAAAATATGTCATTCGCTTTGCTAAATATTTATTTTCTGGTTATTTTGAAATAGGTTATTTTATATCCCAGCAAAAAATATACATGATTTTAGCAGCACTGCAAAACTAGAAGATACTTTTCAGTGCTACTTGTATCCAGAGATGGGCCAAAATTATTACCATTACATTTTCATTACAATTTCTTTATGTGATGGTAATGAAAGTTTTATCTTCATACCTATTATATAAAGTAATGGTTTGATTTTCATTTACATTACTTTTTTGTAATATAATAAAAAACAATTCACTACTTGTAATGAAATGAAAAAAAATCATAACTTAACTAAAAGCGAAATAAGTTTGATTTTTCTATAGTCACGCCTTTATTGGCAAAGTTATAAATTTTCATATAAAATATTGTGGTTGAGGAGCGCTTATGGGGAATTTTATACTAAAATATTTACATTTATATAAAAGTAACGGTAATAAAAATTAATTACTTGAATATAATGGAAATGAAAAATATTTCATTACAATTACGTATATGTAATGGTAATGAAAGTGCTTTTATCTTTCGCTTATAAACAGAGCCACAAAAATGTCTATTTTTGCTGGGTTGATATTAACTATCACTACAAACAAATTCAAAAGCACGAAAAAATTAAGTAAATACCTAAAAAAGCGTGAAAAACAGTCATTCATAAATGTTAATTAATGTTAAAATTAATCCAATTGAATTAATTTGATGCAATTGAATTAATACGATCTAATTGAATTAATTTTATTTGCACATGTAGGTTAAAAAATGATGTAATTAATTTTAAGCACTAAGTCGTTATAAATATTGGCAAATTTTATTTTTAAGAATATAGAATGGTATTCCATTTATATTCAATGAAAAGAGAATTACCTAAAATCCTAGTTTTCGCGATTTATAAAAATTTTAGTCGATAAAACCAGTATTTATTTAGTAGTATGTATCAAAGCACTGTTAATTCACTGATTCGCTGTTAAACGAGAGCTATTGAATTTAATGCAAACGCCAGTTCCTTATTCTTAATGTAAATTGTTAAGAAATTTGCAATAAAATACATTTCCTTAGCGGATTTTGAAATTATTTTACTCATTATTTACATTATCTACAACTTTTTTTCTGTTGTTAACTTAACAATAATTGTCGGAAGTTAACGATATTATTTAACGACAAAATTCGGTAGAAAAAGTTAAGGAATCAGTTTTAACGACAATTGTAGTTAATTATCGAATTTTGACAATCTAACTACCGATTTTTGTCGTTAAAAAGTTAGAAAATCGCACTACAGGGCTCATTAATGAGTTCATTTTTGTATTTTACTTTAATTTCGGATACTATATCATCACCGGATATAATGTTTAATATTGTAATTCATAATTATATATTTTAATTTAATTTTTGCCAAATTTGTATTATTCTGTTTCACTGTGTCCCATTTTAAGAAAACTAGCATTCAAAGAATTTTTTGCACGATTTTAATTCGAAGTTTTTAAATAGTATATTTTATTAGGTGAATTTTTTCATTCAAAAGCCTGTAATTATGGCAACTATAAAAAAGTTTGCTTTACAAAAAGTAATTAAAATGTTATAAATAACACAGCACAACATGAAATCCTTAGTGGTTCTAACGCGAAAGAAAGAAAGAAAGAATATCTCTTATACAAAATCATCTAATAGTTTAGGAACGTTAGTTTAAATTTACTTTTAAGGCGTCCTGTGCCATATGTATGTTACAGTAGACGCACGCAAATTAGAACCGCTTTGTTTTTAAGGCAATTCTAATTTCTGAATTATTCTAATTTCTGGACGTTTCTTTTCGTTTCATTTCCAATGATAAAGTGTTTTTTTTTACGTTTATTTAACATTTTAAATGATCCACTTTCACTATTTAATAGAGACTGCCAAATAATATGTACACGCGTATCAAATTACACAAATAAACTAGCCAAAAATGTACATAAATGCGACAAAAAAAAAACAAATAGGGAAAAAGATATATAATTTGGTGATTCCCCTTTTTAGTTTTACTTTATTGAAACAGAATAAAAATAAATTGGGGATTTCCTGTGTATTCAAATAACCAAAAAAAAAAACGCTCAGAAATTAGAATTTTAAATTCGAATTTCAATGTATTGCAAACATTGATTCTAATTTCTGGACGTTCGAATTACTGAAAGCTCTAATTTGCGAGCGTCTACTGTATAACCAGAGAAGACAAAATTGCTGTTTTTGCTTTTTATGCTTTTTATTGCTTGCAAAAACAAGCAAATATATATGAGTATGCTTGTTTTTGCTTTTTTTTGGATTTTTCGTTTTTTAACTTTAAAATAGCTTTTTCTTAAGATTTTTGAGCTTTGAATTGCTTTTTTTAAGACTTTTTGCCCAAAAATACTTTTTTTGCTCACAAAAGAATATTTTTTCTTTTAACTTTGAATTTTCTTTTTGAAGAACTGTTGTTTTTCCAAGTTTTTTTTACCTTTGCTTTTTTCTTGCTTTTTTTACAACATTTTTTTGCTTTAAACACATCAGAATTTGCTTTTTTCTGCCTTCTCTGGTTATAACGGCGAACATGTCGCGAATACACAACAGCAAGTAGCTCATTTTTACTCAAATTGTTTTGTTGTACTCCGGAGAATTTTATTGTTTTTTTTTTATCGGAAATCGGTTAATGATTAGACAAAGTTATTCTTGAAGATTATAAATTTGTGTCGTTTTTGCTTTTAATTCGGGTTAGAAAAAATTAAGTAACAAGCTATCGAAATTTTCGCATGCTCTACTTTGGATTCTAATGGCACAGCATACGGTATGTATGGTGGATGGGCCGGCAAAAAATTAAACTTGATTACAAGTATGTGATATATTTGTGAATATATGTCATATGTATACAACAAGCCGGGGAAAAACGGCTGAATTATTTTCAAAACAATTTAATTTTGCTACACTGTGAAGTGATTCAATAGATGTGAGTGAAAATGCGAGAACACATCTTAAATCTCCATACAGTTATTCTAAGATGCGAAAAACTTAAAAACCGAGTTTACTTTGCTAAATTTTATGGGGGTTTTGTTTTAGCAATATTGTACTTTCTCTTTGCATTGAAACCTTTAAGGCAGATGGCGATGATTCAAAATTTGTTGCGCAGTGTAATTCGGTAAAGTGAAGAAGTACAAATAATGATGCTAAAAATACATACCTTTCTAATAATGGACAATAAAAAAAAATATTTCATTCAAAAACAATTTATAGGAAATCAAATAACTAACATTAATTTAATTACTTTTCTATTACACAATTACAAATTATATTTAGTGACGAATTTATATTGCTACAAAATTAGCAAAGCATAAAATAAAATTTTGTGTTCTTTAAAACTCTACATTTATTATTATAAACACCAGTAGAGTTTAAATTGTAAACTCAAGAATTAAGAATATACTATGTCTTTATATGACCAACATCTTAAGGGCTTCGATTAAGGTTTAAAAACCAGACGCTATTATAAAAGATCATTTCGAAAAAAAGTCTACACAAATACTTTACAAATCTGACATGAAGCAAAAAAATCACATTAAGGTGTTACAACCCAGGAAAATTTTTTACAACCGGTAGCCAACCACAACTATTCTACAACTGGTTCCACTGCAACCGATTCCATGGAACTGGTTCCGTAATCAGTTCCTGGGATCCTATATGGAAGGTGTGGGTGACGTAGAATCTGTTCCAAAACTAGTTCCAGAACTGATTCTAGGGCAACCGGTTGCACTTTGGAGCTATAGAAGGGGTTGCCTTTGGGACAATTTGAAACAAAAAGAATCGGTGTTAGAATCGACAGTAGAAGGGGTTGTGAATGAAAAGTACCCAGGAAAATTTTTTACAATCGGTAGCCAACCACACCCATTCTACAACTGGTTCCACTGCAACCGATTCCATGGAACTGGTTTCGGAACCAGTTTCTGGGATCCTATATGGAAGGTGTGGGTGACGTAGAATCAGTTCCAGAACTAGTTCCAGAACTGATTCTAGAGCAACCGGTTTCACTTTGGAGCTATAGAAGGGGTTGCTTTTGGGACAATTTCAAACAAAAAGAATCGGTGTTAGAATCGACAGTAGAAGGGGTTGTGAATGAAAAGTAGCTATTCTACAACTGATTCCTTGGAACAGAAAATTTTGTGGGGTAGCTATTCTACAACCGATTCTTTGGAACAGAAAATTTTCCTGGGAAGTATTTAGAAACAAAAATGATGTCTATTTTAACTGGTAAAATATATCATTCAATTGTAATTGGAAATCCTTTCTAAAATGCTACTGATATGGGAGCAAATTGTAGTTTCGGATGAACAAGAAAGTGATTGAATGTATTTTAATATCAACACTTTAAAAATTTATATGAAAAAGCTTTTCGGAAAGGTTTTCTTTAAATTCAGTCGTAATCACTACTCTCCAATAAATAATTTCGACCAAATCTAGTAACATAAAACTTCTGCAGCAATACCATGAAGTGACATAATGAAAACAACATTGATATTTTTTATTTATTTTTTTTTATTTTTTTTTTTTTATAAAGAGAAGCAACACTCAAGAAATTTTTCCTATTAATTAACGTGTTGCTTCCTCTGGAAAGGGGATAGAGAAGAAGTGAAAGGTGGTGAAAGATGAAGGGCTTCAAATATGGCAACACTGTAATTGAGCGAGATGTTGAATTTTAGAACAGTTGTTGCGCGCCATCTGACGGTGAGTTGGCGAACTTTGTTGAAGCTTTTAAGTTTATAGCCCTGTTATATTATTTTTCTTCAGTGGGGTTAAGTGCTATGGGAACACCGAAGGAGGACGCTGCGAAATGTATGAGGGATAGAAAAAACTCATACATATTACTATTTTTCATAAATTGATGTTGCCTTGGTTGGGGCTCGAACCGGCAACCTTACGTGTAACAGTCCAACGCGCTAACCATTACACTACAGCACCTAACTTGACTTCACTTTAATTTACCAAATCAGTTCAAAGTTCCCTTCCGCTGTTATTTGTAACCAGGTAAAGTTTAACGGAATTAAATGGACCCTCCTTAATAAATTATGTTTTATAACTTCCCTGGCCAAACCAGTTCTTCATTTTCATTTGTCTGAATTTTTTGTAAACAAATGGTTTTTAATCAATTGTAATTAGTTTTTTTTTATACATTAGTGTAATTTCATTACCATTAGTAATGATTTTTCTAATGAAAAATATTTCATTACCATTAAATGGTAATGGAATTTTTTTCATTGTCATTAGTATGAACTAATGGTAATGAAAATTCAATGGTAATGAAAAATTACCATGTATGATTTGTACATAGGTTTTGAAATATTTGTATTCTTCTATTTACTTCAAATAATTTTAAATAAGGAAAAACGAGTAAAAAGTTAAAGTCCGGCATGCCGATTATATGAGACCTGCAGCAGTCTGAAATTCGAATGTATTGAAATGGGCTTAAATCAAATTTGTTTATCTTTCTATACAAAATTCATTTTCTGTTTGTTTGTTTGGATGTTCGCTATAAAAATTTTTATTTTTCAACGGATTTCCCTGAATTTGGTACACTTGATTATCATTCCTTGGCGAGATCGCCATATACTCTTCATTAACCACGCCCACTTTTACTCCCACTTTTTCATTAAAAAGGTGAATATGTTATATAACAATGGATTTTAGCTATGGAAATTTGAATTTTCCAACCGATTTCGCTCAATTT
Organism: Leucophora obtusa; assembly: GCA_949987735.1. NCBI lineage: Eukaryota > Metazoa > Arthropoda > Insecta > Diptera > Anthomyiidae > Leucophora > Leucophora obtusa. The sequence goes on along the minus strand of OX465295.1, from coordinate 113,082,177 downwards.
TGGTACACGTGATCTTTTCAGCCTAGCCGAGGTCGCCATGTACTTCTTTTCGGCCACGCGCACATAATTTAAATTATGAGGTTGTTAATTTTAATTTTCTAATTTTGGGCCACCCTGTAGCCCAAAATTACCTAAGGGGTTTGAATTCCCTATAACTTTTTTATTATAGTTTTTTTTTATTTTTCAGTATTTTGTAAAATAGACTTGGGGAATTTAAAATGGAACAGTGCACAATTGAACAACGTGCCCAAATTGTTTCCGGAAAAAAACCAGAAAAAAATCATGATTTTATTCATAATGCAATTATAAGCGACCATGCGTGGTTCCAGCAATTAATATAAGGGGAAAAATCATACGCCACGGTAGACAAATACATTGAGTTGGCCACTGAGGCGTATGATTTTTCCCCTTATATTAATTGCTGGAACAGCGCATGTGAACGACGCAGCCCATTTCCAATAAAATGGGTTCGTTAATAGGCAAAACTGAAGGATATGGGCTACGGAAAATCCAAGATTAGTTCAACAGCGACAACTATACCCACTTAAGAGTACTGCTTGGTGCGGTTTTTCGTCAGAAAGGATAATTGGCCCATATTTTTTTGAAAATGAACACGTTGTTCATTTTTAAACCCGTGGAAAACCATCCTATAATATGGATCCAATAGCTCTTCTAACTCAAAACCCTTCGGCAATTTTGGGCCACCCTGTATAACAATGGATGTTCGCAGATTTGGTACACATGATCTTGATATTTCAGGCCAAAACGCAATATACTTCTCACTAAAAGTGCCCATTTTTCAGCCCACTTTTTTTTAATTATGAATTTGTTATACAAAATTTCGCTATGGAAAATTTTATTTTTTAATGGACTTCACTAAATTTTGGTGCACATGATCCTTTTATCATAGGCCAGGTCGCGACATACTTTTCGTTTACTATACCCATTTTTACGCCCACTTTTTTAAATTGTGAATTTGTTATGAAACAACGAATTTTCGCTATGGAAATTTTTATTCTCCAAAAGATTTTACTCAAATTTATTTACAACGCATGATTCTTATACCCTGGGCCTGGTCGCCGGGGTATATGAGTTCTTTGTGAATTTTTCATTTTTACTAAAAAAATTTTTTTAAATGACACAGTTGGGACCTGTAGAGTGCGCAATATGGACAGAGAGACAGACAGTTGGCCGAACGGATGGACATCGTTAAATCGAACCAAAATCTGATTCTAAGTCGATCGGTATAATAAATAATTTTTTATGGGCTTTATATAGTCATGTGTTATTTAATATCTACCTTAATACAATTTTATCGGAGAAATGGATCCATAAAATAAATATCAGATATAAATGTATCAAAATAATGCCGCGATACAATTTGATCAGATTTTTTATATGGTGTAATAATATTTTAGCTAAACTACTAGTAGAATCATATAGAAAAACATATATTGTAGTATCCGGTTAATGCGCTACAAATTTTACCGAAGCCCTAAATATTTTCAGCCATAATTACCTGAGAGTACGAGTATTTTTCTGACGTAAGTTATTGTAAAGGGTTTTTCAACAGGGACGCTACAAAAGTAGAAAGACAGGGACAGCAAACGACGCCATATTTCTTGCCGCTCTTTTGACATTTCTCTTCAGTAAGGTTTGCCATTTCATGATGGAAAGATATACGAGCCAACAACGAATCAAAATTATTAAAATTTACTACCGAAATTCGGAGTCAGTGGCCTCAACGTTAAGAGCGCTACGTCCAATTTATGGTCGTCATAATCACCCTAGCAGATCAACAATTGAGCGTCTAGTGGAAAAATTTTAATCCACAGGTACAGTACAAAATGTTCCCGTGCTAGTGAGACAAAGAAGTGCCCGTAGTATCGAGAATATTGCTGCCGCTGAGGCTTCATTTGAAGAAAGCCCAAAAGTGTCTCTCACACGTCGTTCTCAAGCGTTTGGTATCTCTGTGACGTCGTTGTGGCGAATTTTGCGAAAAGATCTTGGCCTACATCCTTTAAAGATCAAATTGACGCAAGAACTGAAGCCGCTTGACCGCCACGTTAATGGGAATCGCAACCGTTCAATGATAACCGAATATTTTTGGCCCCAATTGGATGATATGGACTTGGAGGACATGTGGTTCCAACAGGACGGCGCCAAAAGCCACACAGCGAATGTCACAATCAATTTATTGCAAACCAAGTTTGGAGAACGTGTTATCTCACGAAATGGTCCAGCCGATTGGCCGCCTCGGTCGACCGATTTGACGCCGTTGGACTATTTCCTGTGGGGCTACGTCAAATCTGTGGTCTAGGCCAACAAGCCAGCGACGATTGATGAAATTCGTACGAATATCGAACGTGAAATTGCAGCAGTATCGGCCGATTTATGCTTGAAAACCGTCGAAAATTGGGTTCAGCGTCTGGACTTCTGCAAGCGTGCCCGTGGTGGCCATGCAAAAGAGATCGATTTCCATACATAATGACATCGAACGTACTTTCACAGGAATAAAGAATTTCATTGATATCCAAAACCGTTTTTGTTTTATTTAAAAAAAACTTTTGTAGCGCTCTTATTGAAAAACCCGAAAAGTTAATGATTTTTTACTTTATTTTTAAACTTCATTAAAACTGTTACACCTTTTCGGATTTTGGCAAAAGAACATTTTATAGTAAAGCACATTTTATTTTATTTTGTATGTTATAACAGTTGGTAATAAACCATACTTGGGACTAATTAATTAGGTGGACTAATTAATTGATTTCATTACCGTTGCATTGATATCAATTGTAATGAAATTATTTTCATTAGCATTTTTTTTAATTAATGGTAATGATTCTAAAATTTAATTTCATTGATTAATGACAATGATTTTAAATTTCATTACTATTTATAATGAATAAATTAAAAAAAATAATTGCCATTGACAGGAAAATGTAAAAATGGAGTAAAACTCGCTGAAATCGAAGATGGAAAATACTCATTCACACATTCGAATGTGACCACAGTGCCCAAATATATTTACAAAAAGTACCATAAAAAAGAGTAAAATTTTTTAAAAAAAGTACAATTTTTCAAAAAAAAGTAAATTTTTGAAAAAAAAGTAAAATTTTTGAAAAAAATTGCAATTTTTCAAAAAAAATTACAATTTTTCGAAAAAATTAAAATTTTTCGAAAAAATTAAAATTTTTAAAAGTACAATTTAAAAAAAAAAAAAATAAATTTTCAAAAAAAGTAAAATTTTTAATAAAAAAGGATTATTTTGATAAAAAAAAGTATAATTTTTTAAAAAAAAGTAGAATTTTTCAAAAAATTTTCATTGTTCAAAAAAAAATTAATAAAAAAAATATTTTTCCATAAAGGTAAAATTTTTCAAAAAAGTACAATTTTTCAAATACAAAGTAAAGTCAAATTAAAAAAACTCCAGATATAGGCGAAAACCCAAATAAACGTCCTAACTCAGCTAGATTTTAAAAATGCAAATATCTCATAAACTACTAAGCTAGAAAGAAAAGGACGTTTATTTGGGTTTTCGCCTATATCTCGAAAACTATGCGAAATAGAGCAAAACGGTTAAAACTACACCCATAAAACTAAATTGCACTTTATTTGAAAAATTGTTCTTTTTTTCAAAAATTGTACTTATTTTCAAAAATAGTGCTTTTTTAAAAAGGTCCTATTTTTTTGAAAAATTTAAATTTTTTTAAAAAATTAAAAATTTATCTAAAAATTTTAATTTTTTGAAAAATTTAAATTTTTTAAAAAAATTTCAATTTTTTGGAGAAATTTTAATTTTTTGGTAATTTTTTCCAAAAATTTTACTTTTTTTTGTAAAATTTCACCTTTTCCCAAAAATGGTACTTTTTTGTTGAAACATTGTGCTTTTTCATAAATGGTTCCTTTTTTGAAAAAATTTTTTAAATGCGCCACATGTGGCCACATTTGCCACATTTGCCACATGTGCCATAACCCGTTGTTCGTTTTCATTTGTCTGAATATTTTTGTAAGCAAATGGTTTTTAATCAATTGTAATTAGTTTTTTTTATACATTAGTGTAATTTCATTACCATTAGTAATGATTTTTCTAATGAAAAATATTTCATTACCATTAAATGGTAATGAAATTTTTTTCATTGTCATTAGTATGAACTAATGGTAATGAAATTTCAATGGCAATGAAAAATTCGCATGTATGTAATAAACAAATACATGTTATTTCTTTCTACCTTACTTCTTTGTTAATACAAGAAGAGGAAGAAAATTGCTCCGTATAATGAGTACAATATGATGGGAAACTGGAAAATCCCAGAAACGATCGTCTTTTTATTCCTGAAAGTGTAGAATATTTTGAAAGCAAACACTCTGTGAAGTAAGTACTAATTATGTTATTTCATAATAAGCAAATAATTGGCCTCGAATGTTCTCCATTGCATTGATTATGATACTTCACACAGAAAATTGACGTATCTACAGCTGTTATCTGTCAAATGTAACATATGTTGCGCAAGTGAATTGAAAGAATTTGGCATCTAATTACTCAGTGCATACTTTTTTGTCAATATTAAATCAGTTTATTATTAATTTTGCAAATTAAAATTTTTCTTGAAAGTGGAAGGTATGTATTTACTAAAAAATAAATGTTCGTGGAATGTGTTTACCTAGTTTAACACTTTGACGATCAAAGTTAAACCGCTGCATGGACTTCTGGTTGAGAATTGTTTTTATGAGGTTTTTGGCGCTTTGGAACTAAAGGTATAATGTTAATAGACTATAGCTTCTAAATGGGTTAACGTTTTTAAATAATTTTAAGTTTTTTATGTAAAAAAAATAATAAATAATGTTGTGTGTATTTCAAATTGAATTTATAAATTAAAAGAAAATTAACAACAAAAAACAAAAAAATTAAATTAAAAAAAAACAAAAATTTTAAATTTGCCCGGAAATGCTCCGCAGTAGTTGACATCTGTGATAGCATATTTGAAGTTTTTATAGGATATAGTTTCGTAGAGTGCAACTTTTGGGATTCGGTTCAAATCTTGTTTATCTTATTAATTTGTTTTATTGTTGTTGCAAAACGTCTAAAATTATCTGCCCGTTCTTGCCCGTTTATTGGTTAATGCATTTTTTAGGTACAATGAATGTTTCCAAACGCAGACTTTTTTTAATTTAATAATACAGTAGACGAAACAAAATAAAATGAGAAGCTTTATAGGCAAAGTAGTGAAAAGTGGAAGAACTAGAACCGAACGTTATCGAATTTTGGAGAATGTAAAGATTGGTTGGACAGCGAAATTTTATAAATTGCGCCAACAAGTAGTAATCATCTTGGAAGACCTGAAAAGGAGTCACAGAATGCTTCTCTAAAACCCAAGTGAACAAACTTTGTACTTGTAGTGACGACACGCGTTAGTTTACACAAGGCATGGAAAAGAAACGCATCACTAAGTGATGATCACACTCAATTGTCATGATGTCAGAAGAAGCACGTTATTTAAGGAATTTTAGAAAGCATTATACACGCAAGATTTCTAGGAAAATCACAACGGAGTATTTCTCCCACATATTTTCTGATCTTTGCATATCCTCGCTCTTCAAACGACCTACTATATACTTCCGAAACAATATCGAAGTAGGTGGGGATATATTAAACTTGTCTTTAGAGTAGGGTGACCATATTTTTCTGACTTCAAATCAGTACAAATTTTTAAAAATATGATAATCAAAAAAAAACACAGAAATATGCAGCCAACCTAATTTCAACCGAATGGTTTGGTTGCTGGAACAAAATTTTTCGGTTAATCTTCATACCATCCTAAAAAACCTTACACATTTCTCCCTACACAGACCCCAAGACAAAAATTTTTTCCCCATGAAAAAATCAACACTTTTTGAAGTACAGAAAACTGAAGTTTCAATGATCTATTACCATTCCTATCTAATTTTTTTTTTTGTAACAGATTGATCAATTATGTATAGCCATGTTTCGAATAGGGTTTGTATAGATCCCGACGAGAAATTTGTATCAATTGGTTAAAAATTTAGCTGTCCGAACAAATCTTTTTTCATTTTACTAATTTCTGCATGATTTCTAACATAGAAAAACGTTAACACTTTGACTAAATTTTTCTACAAAATCACATAAATGAAATTTTTTTAACCTTTTGTGTACTTTTCTCTATTGAAAATCCCACAGATTGTAAGCCTTTTTCCATCGAAATACCTACATATAGATCTTCAGGGTTTAAGGATTTTTGTACGGAAAAATCTTCAGCTTTTTATAGCGTTTCCAACAATCAGAAAACAGAATCGTTCTAACAACCGCCCTGACAACCGGACAATTAAATATTTTTATCACATTTAAATAACTATTGTATCAATTAATTGTCTATTATCATAATGGAGCTATTTGATTGGCTATACTTTCGGTTGTCACCACGAATTTTCTTTATGTATGTAACTAGATATTAGATCAAGAAATTTATATGCAGAAAAATCATTCTCAAAAATTTATCTATCCAAAAAACCCACATTGTATTGTACTTGCATTTTGGCTTTTTTATTAAAAAATTTTAATATTTTTGTAAATTCCAAAAATCAGTACAATCAATACAAATTTAAAAAAATCAGTACAAATCAGTACACGACTTTTTCATCAGTACAAGTAACAAAAAATCAGTACATGTACTGATCCTGCTTTAGAGCCAATTATACAAGAAGATATTATTGGTTTTGAGACTTCTGATTCGGATTAAATACACATAACATATGTATATTTGACTTAAGCCATTTTGTTAATTATATTAACCATTTATATTTAACAATTTATTTTTAAAAATTGCTTAAAATTTAATTTTTTACACATTTATCGTAATAAGCATTAGGCTTTGTTATTATTCATTTGCGAATTTAATGCCTCTAGATTGGGTGTTTCTACCACTGTGCGCCGCGGTGCTTTTGATTTTGGACGATTTTTTTTTGAGAATAAGAGCGAGAAGGCAGCCGCTAGTCTTCCTTTATTTTATTCTGAACTCCACAGATAAATGATTAATTTTGGGGCAATTTGTTTATAAATTTTGTTTTCATTAATAACTTAAATTTTTTAAATCCCTTCAGTTTCCCCTCATATCTATTTTTTAACTTTCAATTGTTGCAATTGGCTTTTTTAATAGAAAGTTTATGTGTTATTCTTTTACATATTAACTACATAACTGTATATTTTTGTTTTTAAAATTTATGTGCGTCATAAAACTTAATTGAGTGAAAATAGTATAGTATCAGCAGTAATTGTTGTTGACAAAAACCCCTTTTTTGTTGTTGTCTTGATGATACTAACGATTGTTGTTATTGTAGTTATTGTATCCAAAAAAAAATAAATAAAAATAAAAAATGGGGACATTACAAAAGCCAATTCAAATTTAGTATCAGTAAAATGTTTGGTAGTTTTATTATTAAGACAACCCGCGCAAAAAATCTAATTTATTTAAATGTAATTTTGTTATGTTGTAAATATTTATTTATATGAGTGTATGAATGTAAGTTGTGAATTGGCATTATAAATCAAAGGGTTATAAAAAGAGGTTATTACATTATATGATTATGGTCATATTTTATAACATTTTCAAAATTCATATTAAAGGAGTTATATATTAAAGTCGGTCATGCCGATTATACGATATCCTACTTTTTATACAAAATGTGAATAAGGTGAAATGGAACTTTTGGTTTTGCCTAGCGTTAGGTGTATTTTACATAAAATCGGGAAAATAGTCCATAAATGGACCGATTTTATATTTGCCGTATGTAGCTTGCGAACAATCATAACAGCCGTTTTTGAGGGACCTTTATATAAGCAAGCCCCACGGGGAATGAGGGGTCCATTGCCCTCCAGGGACATATCCCGTGACCGGTCAACCGATGGCAAATTACTAAATTTTATAAAAATATGAACAAAAGGGAATAAATTAGTTTTCTAAGTATTTTCCGATCCGCTACTTTCATGGTTGCTTTTAAAAAACTTGACCGATACCGAAATAAAAAACAATATTCGCGGCATATTTTAAAAAATATTTTTTTATTTATTTTACTCTTTTATTTGCTTTTAACTTTAATATTTTGCGATTTGCTTATTTTACCTCTTGTTTTAAATTTCTATAATTTTTTGCTAAGAAATTTTATGTTTTGTATTTTCAAAGTTTTTTTAATGTTAAAGTTGTTTTAGTTTTAACAATTGGTATTTTATTTAACGTTTCTTATTAACTTAAGGGGAATTTTTTAAATTTTTATTTATATTATCAAAATTTTTGAAGTAATTTTCTAATTTTGAATTGATTTTTTAATTCAATTATGGCCAACACAAAACACGAGTCAACTGCCATTAAAGGACCTATCCCATGACCGGTCAATCGGGGGCATATTCAAGGTACTTCCACTATATTTGTGTGTGTGTTAATATTGTTTTCTTTTCTATTTTTTTCTTTTCCATTTTTTTTATTTGCTCGTAGTGTTTGGTTTTTCTTTTTCTTTTTTATTTGAACAGAAACGAAAAATATGTAATTTTACGGTCAGTCAGGCATCATACACAAGCAGCATTAGCTCATGCGGTAAAGCGTTTGCCAAATAAGCAGAAGGTTGTGTTATCAAGCCCTACTTTGACGCCAAGTAGATTTTTTTAAATTCTTAATTTTTTATTAGTTTTTTTGAAAAAATAGTTTTAGATACACCACCTTACGTGTCACAAGGTGTCTAAACTGTAGCAATTGGTAATTTCCAATGACAACGCCATGTTAAAGTGACGTGTCTCTTTCAAACAGAAAGACCGATCTGGGATCTATTCTACGTGTCACTTTGGACCGGTCCCTTTTCCCCTAGGGAGGTCTAAACTTGAAGTTATTTTAACAAAAATAAATATGCTTTTCGCTGTGTGTCGGTGTACCTAAACCACATCGAAATATTTTAGCTTTTGTGACCTGTAAAGTGCGCAAAAGAATACATTTCCATAAAGTTTGTTAAAAACCGAAAAGTTTTAAAATCGCGGTTTCGGCTTTTCAGAAAAAAAACTGCGGTATCACTCCTATTTTAAAACAATTTCATGTCATTTTAGTAAATGTTTGTTTTCCTAAGCATTTCCTGTAATTCTTTCAGCCAAAGCTAAGAATGCTAGAAAGGTTTAAGAAAAAACAATAGGAAAAATTCATATTCAAAATTTAACCGGTTAATCGATCCATTTTAACCGACTATTCGGGTCCACTAATTTTTTGAGTTTTAAATTACACTGCATGACACTAAAAAAATTAATGGAGATCTGACCTTCAGTTCTATATATCTCGGATATGCTGATTACAATGGCGTACAATATTTTTCGATCAATGGTACAGATTTTTCGCTAATGTCTTTAAAGTTTGGGGGTTGTCCATTCAGTTTTTTATATAAAAAATTTTTTAAATTCAATTAATATGGATTTTTTTGTATTAAAATATAAGCACAGGACCTGTGGCCACATTTACGATATAAAATGCGATGTGCTAATCTAGATATTTAAACCACTACTTAGCGTTTTCTATAGGTTTTTTGCTATTTCAGCGACATTAGTCGCCGAATGTACAATCGACCTCAATAAATGATATGGCTTAGTAAAGAAGCAATTAAAAGGAAAATATTTCAACAACAAAAAATGTAATCGCTATATAATGTAGGCCGCTATAGCTGCCTATTCTTTAAAATCTCGATTTTTCAAAAATTTTGTATGGCAGCAAAGCTTTCCAATATGTCCCCAAAGTCCAACTTTTAGTATAATATGGAGTCACCCCTAAAAACTGTTGTTGCAAAATTTCAAGCAAAACAGTTCCCATTTGCAAAAGTTATGGCAATAAATACATTTTTTACAAAGGTTAGTATCGTACTAAAGACAGTTTAGTATATTAAAATGTATGAAAGTATGAAATTTCTTTTTTGCCATTTTAGCACTTTAGGTGCTAGATCTAGCACTTTTTTTAGAAAAGACCTTAAAGTTCAGCCCAAAAACACTGTCTAAGATTGTTAGCAGATTTTTAAACTTTTGGAAAGAATGGTAAAAATGTGTTTCGAAAAGAAATATTGCTAAGACTCTGGTGCTCCTGCATGTATATTAAAATTATAAAAGTATAGGACTAACAAAACATATTGTTCATTAAAAATTTTCTGAATTTTAAATAGTTTTCTACAGCAGGAAGATTTTAAAATTAGATGGTTTCTCTATATAAATCATCAGCATCAGAATCTGACAATTTATTAATATATTAAAATATTTTCAAAATCGGAAGGCATTTCTGTAAAAAATTTTCACATAATTGATGATTTTTCTAACGAAATAGTTCACAAAACCCAAATTTTTTCCTATAATAGCTAATCTTTCTGTAGAATCTGATATGTTTCAGCCTCAAAATCTGAAATTATTTCTATGGAGAACGTTTCTAATTTATCTCCAAATTATGATTTTTTAATTATTTTACTGATTTAAAGCCAGCAATAAATGATGACCCTTTGAAATGGCGACTGTATGAAATGCATTGTTTTTTTTTTATTAATAATTCAATATATGTGACCTTTTCCGAGAAAAGGGAATCTAACTCATTTCATCTTATTCTACACCCTTTTAAGTTCCAGAATCCACTCTTAAGTCCAAACCCGTTTTTTGACACACTAGGTCCCTTTTCGCGGAGAAGGTCACATATCAATAAAAACCATGGTTTGTCAACACTAATCCCAAAACAGAAATAATGATTTAGAATGCATTCAAATAACTACAATTAACCTAAAAATACCATTAACGAAATAACTAAAAATATCACTAACCGTAAAATACTATAACTAAATTATTTAAAATACCGTTTAACTTAAAAGACCCTAACTCAAAAATTTTAAATATCCTAGGGACCATCATTAACCTTAAAATACCACAAATGGCTGGTTTACATTATAAGATTTTCGGTGTGATTTTGCAACCCAGCCTATAAAATACCCTAGCGAAATATTTATGAAATAACGTTATCCATTAACACTAAAGGCTGGTTTACACTATAAGATATTTGGAAAGATTTTGCAAACTTGCCTATATGTTTTGCATGTGTACCTAAGCAAAATCGTACCGAAAATCTTATAATGTGAACTGACCTTAACATTATGAATCGGTTGCCAACTCTGATAAAAACTCACAATGCAAGTTAAAATAATTCCAGCACCTTTTATAGCACTTTTTATTTTGAATCTAGCACTTTCTAGCAAATTTTTTTTGACGATCCAGCACCTTTTCGCATTTGTCTTATGGCAACACTGATTAATGCACCTAGAAAACAGTCCTAGTTGTGGCCACTAGGGATACCGATCCCGAAAATCCCGGGATTGGTCTTGAATAAATCCCGGGATTTCCGATTTCATTATTTGCCATATTTTATCTCTTTTTGTATTTTTTTTTATTGTTATATTCGACCTAAATCACATATATGTAATATCTTATTAAATGTTATTAAATAACAAATTTTTCCCATTCATAAATGAATGCTTCACTTGCCAAATCGATTAACTCCATTTTCTAAAATTTATAACATTTTAATTTCAAATCCCTTTATTGACTAACTGTGAAATATTCAAAACAAATTTCTCTGTTAAGAAATATTAATACTACTAAATTACAAAATCTAAAGGGTTTTCCAATAAGAGCGCTACAAAAGTTTTTTGAAATAAAACAAAAACGTTTTTGGATATCAATGAAATTCTTTATTCCTGTGAAAGTACGTTCGATGCCATTTTGTACGGAAATCGATCTCTTTTGCATGGCCACCACGGGCACGCTTGCAGAAGTCCAGACGCTGAACCCACGACGGTTTTCAAGCATAAATCGGCCGATACTGCTGCAATTTCACATTCGATATTCGTACGAAGTTCATCAATCGTCGCTGGCTTGTTGGCATAGACCATAGATTTGACGTAGCCCCACAGGAAATAGTCCAACGGCGTCAAATCGCACGACCGAGGCGTCAATCGACTGGACCATTTCGTGAGTTAACACGTTCTCTAAACTTGGTTTGCAATAAATTGATTGTGACATTCGCTGTGTGGCTTTTGGCGCCGTCCTGTTGGAACCACATGTCCTCAAAGACCATATCATCCAATTGGGGCCAAAAATATTCGGTTATCATTGAACGGTAGCGACTCCCATTTACAGTAACGTGCCGGTCTTGATCATCACGGAAGAAGTACGGCCCAATGACGCCGCCGGCCCATAAACCGCACCAAACCGTAATTTTTTCGGGATGCAATGATGACTCGTGGAGTACGTGTGGATTGCTGTCTGACCAATAACGCATATTTTGTTTATTGACGAAGCCATTCAGCCAGAAATGAGCCTCATCGCTGAAGATGATTTTTCGATGAAAACTTGAAATCATTTTCAAGTTGTTGCTCAGCCCAATTCACGAACATACGACGCTTCTGGTGCTCAAGCGGCTTCAGTTCTTGCGTCAATTTGATCTTGTAAGGATGTAGGCCAAGATCTTTTCGTAAAATTCGCCACAACGACGTCACAGAGATGCCCAACGCTTGAGAACGACGTGTAAGAGACACATTTGGGCTTTCTTCAACTGAAGCTACAGCGGCAGCAATAATCCCGACACTACGGGAACTTCTTTGTCTCACTGGCACGGGAACATTTTGTACTCTGCCTGTATATTCAAATTTTTCCACTAGACGCTCAATTGTTGATCTGCTAGGACGATTATGACGACCATAAATTGGACGTAGCGCTCTTAACGTTGAGGCCACTGACTCCGAATTTCGGTAGTAAATTTTAATAATTTCGACTCGTTGTTGGCTCGTATATCTTTTCATCATGAAATGGCAAACCTTACTGAAGAGAAATGTCAAAAGAGCGGCAAGAAATATGGCGTCATTTGCTGTCCCTGTCTTTCTACTTTTGTAGCGTCCCTGTTGAAAAACCCTTTATAATTTAACGGGAATTTTAAAAAAACAGTATATAATATTTTTTTCATTTTTCTCACTAATACTCATTTATTTTTCTATGTGGAGTTAATCGATTTGGCAATTGAATTATTCAAATAATAGATTACGGATTAAATAAATCTGAATAAAAACATTAATAATTTAAAAACTTTTATTCAGCTGTGAAACTTTTGAAAATCATAATTCAGGTTTATTTAATCTCTTAAAGGACATGTTTTTATTTATTTTATTGATGATTTGCTAAAATCATAACTTCATGCAAAATAATTTTGCCGACTAAAAACAGCAAATTCTTGTTAAATTAGAAAAATGTAACAATCTGAATTTCTGAAATCAGCAGAGGTATGTGCTTAATATTTTATGTTAGTTGATTTAAAATAACTAATAGTCACTAAATATTTCTGATGATTTCAGCAGAGTAGTTTGTATTTGCATTCAATTAATTTTAGCCAAATATAACTAAAAATTTGCAGTGTTTTAGTAAAAACTTTTAGTTAAAAAGTTTCTTCAGAGGTAAATTGTGATTTGCAATTTGCTTAAATTTAACTCATAAGTATAGTTTTATTCGCGGAACTTTTTGCTTATTTTTAGTAGCTTTTTCTGCTATTTTTACATACTTATTTCTATGAGTGTAGTTTCTGTTTAAAGCCAGATTCACAATGATGTAGTACTCCACTCTAAGTGGATTTTGTTCCTTTCTTTTTTGCACTTACATAGTTTTTATCTCTATTTTACACACTGCACTCTGCAGCGTTGAGTACTCCAGCATTGTGAATGCGGCTTAATTTGTTTATTTCTTCATACTGCAAGAAATAATAAGTACATTTTAAATGAATTATTTTAATTTGTAGGATTTATTTCAGCTATTTATTTTTAAAATTAATAAAAATATGATGAAACAAAAAAATCCCAAAACCCCGAAAAATCCCGAAATCTCGAAAAAAATCCCGGAATCCCGGGATTTCAATTTTCAAAATCCCGAATCCCGGGATTTGTAAAAACCAGTCCCGTTCGGCATTCCTAGTGGCCACCGAATTTGTTGCCAATCGATTTCGTTCGGTTTCAACAATTATCCTTATATTTAATTATATTTGATAGGTCCTGAAATCCAATATTTAGTTGTCTAATTAAATATTATACTAATAATATTATAATTAAATATTATTCTGCATAAATATTATTGTGTTCCACAAAATTTTATTGAAATTAAAAAACTTTTTTAGATTTTTCCAGTATTGAACCCTGCCATTCAGATTCATAGTTCACACTCTTAACAATTGCACCACAACTACTTTTAATTTTCTTTGACATATTTCCTCTTTAAACATACAAACACTTTATTTTAATTGAAAAAAAAAAAACATTAAAATGTTTGTCTGTTCCGGAATTTGAACTCGGAAATCCTCTCTACCTACTACACCACGAACACTTATTAATTTTTATGTCTAATTTTGAATTTATATGTTTTGTTAGGGAAATAAATTCGATTTAGAATTCGTTTAGCAACATCAATCATTAGTTGCATCTGTTATCAGTAAAATCCACAGTTCAGTTGTTTATACTGAAACTCTAATTTAACAATATATTGATTAGGATACCTGTATTTTAGTCACCACTTTCGAATATTGACAATTTTCTAATAAGTGTACATAGTAGATCTCATCAATTTTGTAGTACATTGATTAAAGAAATGGTTATTTGAACTGTACACAATTACTAAAAAAATATTAATTTTAAAGTTGATTGGAAATACCAATATTTGGACAAAAGTATAGTTTTTTTAATTTTTAATTCTTAATACAATATTTTTGGTTTAGTACTTGATGTTAGGTAATTCAAATAAAATAAATAATAATAATAATAGCGAAATACTAAAAAAAATCAAATTTGAAGTTCATTTGCAAGTGTCATATATAATAAAAATCCTTGGTAAGTAAATTGCAAAAGAATAACTAGAATAACACCTCAAAAAATCTGAGTTTTTTGAGTTTTCAATATCCGAGAATAATTTATAAACTATAAACCGAATAATTTTCGGTCATAACCCGCATACCCAATTTGGGGATTATGTCTATGGTGCAATGTACCGGGCCTATTCGGAATCGGTTTGAAGTGAAATTTATAGAATTCTAATACAAATAAATCAATGACGCAATAGCATATTGCTAAAATATATTAATTTGGCTTATATAAGTGTATGTCTATTAGGCTGGATCGAATTCCTCTTTTGTCATGGGTGAATCCTTCCAATCGAATCCTTATTCTATCCACTCTAGTCTATATAATATTACAAGTTCTCAACCAAATGAATATTGATTTAAATAGCACAAAACTTAAACATTAATTGCCACTAAAAAATAAATAGACGCTATATTTCAAAAAAGTTAAGCTCAAATAGCTAAAACCAAAGTTTTTTGATGATGCATTAACTATTCATAATGAACAAAAAAAAACAAAGTACAACAACTACGAGTTCATTATTTGATACTCCTCTTGTTATGATAACCACTTTATTCATGCATAACAAACTCACTTACACAAACACACACAACACGTTATCAAATATGCACACACATACATGTAAAAGCTTCACTTCCTTTTTGTTTGGCCAACACGTTCGACGTTAAATAAAAAAAACAACAAGCAAAAGTTATGAAAAAGTTTAACATTTTCCTGAATTTTTTTTTTTGTCGGTTAAACACTTTGTAATTTGGCTTTGCCCCTGTTGTGGCTGTAGTTGCTGTTGTTATAAATACTTACATATATATTTTTTGAGGAATTTTTATGAACTAATAAAAGCTGACTGCGTTTATTTTTATTGGCGTATAAATGGTTTTTCAAAGTGGCGCTAAATGTTCTGGACCAAGTGATTAATCAAAAAATATAACAAAAATTATTGCTAAACATCAAAAAAGTATAACAAAATATTGCTGTTCTTATTGTTGCTTTTATTATTAATATTGATATTAAAATAAGCCATAAAAATGTATTTTAAAGGATAAAATATATTTCGTGGTCAGAAATTGCTTTATTTATGAAGCTCTTACAGAGAGAAGAATGTGAGAAGTTGAAAACTAAAGAAATTGATCAAAACAAATTTATATCATTTCTTATTTTATGATTTAAGCAGACAAAGCATCAGACAGCAGACATAAAAATAGACAGACAGATCTTGGAAAATAAAAAAAAAAATACAACAGACTTTTGAGAAATAAAAAAATACAACCTCCTGTTACAATACATCTTTTGTGTGCTGAATTCAAATCTGACAAGAAAATGCTTATTCGATTGACCATTTCCATAAAAAAAATGGTTTTTACGATATATATTTAAGGTCACAGGCATAATCATTTTTAAAATTTATAAGTGACTTGTGAAACGAATTTTTCATACATAAACGTGTTCTAAAGTTTCTAAATTATTATGCTTAAGCAGTTTATAATTTTTTGCTTTTTTATAATTTTTTGCTTAACTTTTATATCCTACACAATTATGTGGTACAGGGAATATTGAGTTCGTGCTAATTACACTATGCCACAGTCAAAATCGGGATGGGATGAAACCAACGGGAAATGTTATATCGGTCAAAAACAAGTTATACCTGTCCCGGCGTTTCGCTGGGTCAACCCTAGGAATCGAGATATATCTTTTTTTTTGACATAACTCGAGAACCACTAGTCCGATTTTGCTCAAACAATTTTAAAAAAATTAAAAATTACAATTCCTTTAATCTGTTCATATAACGTTTTTCTATATACTCAACAGTTTTGCCGGTAAAAATAAATGTTTGTTACCGCTACCATAAAAATCAATAACCTTTTGTTTATTACTTTTTTTTAATATTTTAGGCAAAAAATATTTTTTTCTTCATACATTTATTTTTACCGGCAAAACTGTTGAGTATATAGAAACACATTATATGAACAGATTAAAGGAATTGTAATTTTTAATTTTTTTAAAATTGTTTGAGCAAAATCGGACTAGTGGTTCTCGAGTTATGTCAAACAAAAGACCACCAAAGGTCAAATCGATATATCTCGATTCCTAGGGGTGACCCAGCGAAACGCCGGGACACGTATAACTTCTATTTTACCGATATAACTTTCCCCGGTAGTTTGAACCCTTCCCGATCACTGACCACTTCCATTTGTCTCACAGTGTTATGAGGCTAGACTCACATTATAGTTTACCGATCAATTCAGAATCAATTTCTGAGTCGAGGGTCATGGTCTCTGTCTTAAAGTTATTCTAAACTTAATTCAGAGTTCATATATCCCAATTTTAACCATTAAAACAAAACACTAATTTTGGGGAACTTGTTGGTGTTCCTTGGGAAAATTACTTAAATGACCCATAAAAAAGTCAGGTGTAGGGTTAAAATATTCTACAAATAAAAAAACTGATATATTCGAACATTAATTTAAGCCCTTAGGTACTATTTTTGTAGTCTCTCAGTGCCAAACTTTTTGCCGATTTTAGTATACTAACCCAGTGTAGAAACGGTAATGATATAGAATTATTTTTTAGACTTCCAGTAATGACACCGACTTACTTTCTGCATTATTTTAAAAAATATATTACTGAGTTACTAATAAATACTTACTTTTTTCATTATTTCAAAATAAAAAATAATGTATTACCAATAAAGATTTATTTTTATCATTATTTCAAAAATAAAGTAATGTTCTAGATTTTTTTTTAAATTTTTTTGAAATCTGTTTTTAAACTCAATATTTTTTCAACCCTGCTAATGATATATGTAACCACATATTTTTTGATTTTTTGTACGTTGGCGAGTAAGCTGACTTGTGCCCAGCAAGTCAATTATGTTTTTATCTATCAAATATTACATGTCGAGATAGCTCAGAGGGTACAGATATAGACTGGTAGTCTGGGGTTCCAGGTTCGATTCCCGCACGAGAAAGTTTTATTAACAAAAATTTTTACATTAATAAAATATTTTTTTTATAAAACTTATTTTTTTGAAAATCTGTTTTTAGAATCATTATTTTAGTCAATACAGGTAAGCACTAAGGTAATGACATATTTCTTTATTTTTCATATGCTGGTGTGTAACTCACTATCACATCGCCATACAAAGGTAATAAGGAATGTAATAACAAAAGTAACTAGTTACCATTACCAGGTATGTAGTTACATAACCTCATATCAGGTAATGATTTTATACACTGGGAATAGTTGCATCTGGCATAGAAAATGGATTATATTTTTGTAGTGACCCAAGGACGAACCCTATTATGGCTGAAATCGCTTTTGACCTTGTCGCTATGGAAGGCTTATCTCTGTGCTGGAATATATTGCGCTTAAATGTACGAGCAATTTCTTGAACTAGACCTACATAATGTTATTCATGAATAAGGTAAAGCTGATTTCGGGAAAAATATCTGGGTCCTATTTTAGAGTAGTTCCCCCGTTTTTAAACCATTGTAAAGGCCACCAAGTTCAAAAAATTACGAAATCTATATTATTTTTTGTTAAATGACTCTAACCAATTCGGGCAATTGGAATGCGTAGAACTCAAGACCAAAAAAATTTAGAAAACCCCGGAAAAATTTAGGATGCTATTTTAGATTTATCTCGGAAACTATTGAATTGATATTTAGAATATTTTGTCTCACATAACAAAAAAAATATTTTTCTAAATCTCATTTACAGAAAGAAGAAGAAGAAGAAAATAATTTTAATGAAAAATTTAACAGACACAAGGGAATTACCAGACAACCGCAGTTTCGTCTCACCCAAAGACTCGTCAATGATTAGTGTATGTGTCAACTGATCAAAGTAATTTTTAATTGCTAATTTGCCTCTAAGTATATGAAAATCCTTCTGTGTATGCCATACATACATAGCATCACCTCTTAACGAGATACACCACGGTCGGCACAGCGATAAGTGTGGCTAATTGAAGTTTTGTCAATCACAATGTATATTTGTGATCAGAAGAGCCAGAATTAACTAATACAGGAGCAATTTATTTTTCAATTAAAATGCTTTCCTCCTTTTCAAAAAAAAATATAGTTCGAAAGCCCGATCGTAAAATCGTGATTTGAATGTTTTACAATCGGTTGCCAACCGCACCAATCTTGCAACTGCTTCCACTGCAACTAATTCCATGGAACTGGTTCCAGAACCAATTCAAGTGAATGATGTTTAGGTAATAGTATATTCAGCATTGCCTACTTTAACTTTTTAGCTTGTAATGTAAAAATCATATCTTGATATATTTTGTTGTATATTTTGCTATAAATGCATATTTTTTTTTGTATATTTTGGTAAAAATCAGAGATCCAAAATAACTGTTATATTTCTAAAAAAGTCACCACCCAAATTTATTTAATTATAATATTTCAATAATGCACTATATTTTATAAATCATATTGCACAAAAAAATCACAAATATTGGCAAAGATTTTAATTTTTTCAATTTTTATATTTTACTCTATAAATTTCTGTTGTTTTTTTGATTTTTATTTTAAAACTTTTTATAAAAGTTGCAGAATGATTTTTTTGAAAAAATTAAGCACTAACCTTTTTATTTGATAATGAAATAAAAATTAAAAATTGACCTGAATTGAATGGCGGAAGTTGCCGGAATATACATATTTACTTACTTTAAATTACTGTTCAATTATTATAATTGTTGAAGTTATTGGTTCTATGGCTTTTGAATTATCTTCTTAATTGTTATTTTTTGATAAAGAAAAAAAATCACAAAATAACTTTTATTATTTTTTAAAAAATAAAAATCAGACGTAGTGCTACATCTGTTCATATCTAAATTGATCTAGAAAATTGGTTGATATTCATTGCCAGATATGAGCAGGTCTGGTCAGATTTGGTACCAGATCTGTACAAATATATTTTCTTTAAAGATATACTTGGTAGGAAGATCAAATTATAGGTATAAGTTCTTTAATTTTAGTTTAAAGTCAAAATCAAATTGACGTCTTGTATATCAAATTTGCATAGATCGGATCATAACTAATTAGATCTAAGATTTGGCCTCAATTTCGAGATCTAATAAGATCTACTGAGATGTGGTCAGATCTGATTTTTTTACACGGGCACTCATACAAAATAACTCCTGAGTATCACATAATTATCGGAGTTGTGGATGTTATAAAAAACCTGCCTAAAGCAGAACTCCTTGGTGATGTAATGAAAGAAGTGATTCATTTAAAAATTCCATTTATTTATTCTGTGTGATTTAATTTTTGTTAGCCCTTTTGTTTTTTTTTTATTATTATTTAAATTTAAATAAAAAAGTGTCAGTTTACTAAGCTGAGCGCCACCCAACAAAATCTCAGTAATGGGTGCTCATTACTAATATCTAAATAATAAACAGTAGAACTAGGGTCTACTGCTTATAATTCGGTGTCAAAACTCATTATTTTTGTTCGACAAGATCGTTTTTGTAAGTAGTTGTCCATATTCGCTGCATGAAAAAACGCACAAAATTTGTGCACTCGCTTACCCGCTACATTACAAAAGTATATAAAATAAGTAGTTACCAAAATAAGTAATTATTCGTGTGCTTATACGCAGTTAAAAAATAAGTGGTTACAAGTTGTTAAAAAATACGACTTACTTATATACTTACTAGTGCTTAAAAAATAAGTAGTTACCAAATTCACATTATCTTTATAAATAAATAAGTTGTCGCGCGGAAGCCAGACTGCTTATAAAAACGGCTTCGCCTAAAAAAAAATAACTAGTGGTGACGCCGAATTATAAGTAGTAAAAAATTTTAGTTTCATTATATAACCACTTATTTGCTGGGCACCTAATGACGACGATTTCGTTATAACTTATTTGTTTGGTGACACTATACCCCTAACTACAATAACACGTCTTTAAAATAAAAAATAAAATTTAAAAATTCGTTATAAAATTCTCCCTATTATGCTGGTCTTACACTAGGGTCAAAATTCGTTATAATGAAGAAAATAATGGCGACTTAACGGTACGTTGTCGTTCATAAAACAATTCTTCATTCTAAGTTGTCGATCAGAGTTGAATTAGAACCAGTTGCGATACTTTAAAACTTTCACTTTCGAATTTTTATTTGCTGATTTCTCACAATTTTGACTTTAGTTCAGAGTTCGGCATCACCTATGCCCATGGGCGCTCTCTCACACCTACATAAGCTCACACATAGAACAAAAAAATATCAGTCGCATACAAGATTTCAATGAAGTAGGTTGTCACATCGCTTGTTTGCCAGATTTTTTACACTCTGCATAAAGGCACATCTCCACAGGATAGAAAACTCGCTAGACTTTATGTAAATGCAGCTACGATTGACAATTGCTGTCATATATAATTTCCTTAATTAGTAACAATTTTTAAGATGTCTTGTAACATTATTGAACATTTAAATTTATTAAATGCCCCTTTTGGTATTTGGAGATAAAATTATTCTTTAAAATATAACAATTTTAATAAAAACAAATACTTGACAGAGATGATACTTTTACGATAAATATTAGTGCCAACTATATTAGAGATGACAAATTAGGCGCAAACACTACGAGATTTCTATCCCGTTTAGATGTGCCTTAATGTTTATTGATACATTTTTTTGGTAATTTATTTTTAAGTTTTTTTGTTTTTATTTTTTTTTGTGTTGTTGTTTTTTGATATTTGTTTTCGTAGTTGTTGTTTGCTTTTAAATTTTTATTTTATATTCCCATTATAAACATTTAAAATTTTCGAATTATTATACAAACGTTCTTTGTCAGTGCATTGATAGTGAGAGGCTGCAATTCACTCATACAAGCACAAAATAAGGTTGTATATGTTTGCCGATCCATGCTTTAGATTCTTGTTAAGAGACTTCAAATTATAAAAAAATATGTAACAAATATCGCGACTATATTGCCATGTTGAAATGCTTATATGTATATACAATGATTTTTATTTGAAGGCCAAGAGTTAATAGACTTATTTGCAAAAAGTGTAAAGTTATTAAATTGTATATATTCTTTTAAAGATGTATACGCTGTAATGTACAAGGGTAGTGAAAGAGTTAAGAATTAAAAGTTCAAAGCAAGAACAGTAATAACAGATGATAAAAATAGCATTGTTAGAGTTTCGTTGATGTTAGTCTGAGTTGTATCATTTGCTTATTTCACACTCAATATAAATAGATCATCATCAATTATTAACCCATAAAGGCATAAGATACTGAGGATGGGCCTGTAGCGGGACCCGAAAATAAGTATATTATATTCTGCTGGCCTTATCGCATTTGTTCAACTTTTATTCTCTGTAATTTACTTGTAAAAATTTTGTTATATTTCTATAATTTGAAAATAATTAAAAAGAAAATGTGATAATTATGAATCGAAAATAATATTATATATTAATATTACATTTCGACATATTTTTAAACCAACTAGCGTTAACATAAAAAAATTGGGTCATTTTGACACCATGCTCGTAAAGAGATGTTTTAAAAACCTTCATTCATTAATTTTTGTTTTTCTTTCTTTAGAAAATGCATAATTAAAGGTTTCTATATTGATTTTCACGTCAAATGGCACTTTTTTACATTTTATAAATTTGGGATCATTTTGATCCCATGTACCCGTAAGGGTTAATTTCTAACTTTTTATTACTGTATATAAAATTTGGTGTTAACAGAGTTATTATAACAACTTTCACCAAACTCCACAAGAAACAACACAACGTTTTGATACATTTTCAGGTAAAATCGAAAATTTTCAAAATTGGTAGAGAGAGGGTTAACGTTGTCGGGGTTTACAAAATTTTCAGAAAATAATCTATTTTATCTGATTTAAAGAAAATCCGAAGTGATTTTCTTACACCTTCCTAATTTTAATGTTATTATCTATGTATATTATTGGCATAAATCATGCTTTTCTCTAAAATTTTCAAATTTAAAACGCCGTCACTACTAAGTTAAATGAGGGGTATGTGTAATTTTCAGTAAAGTTATTCTCTGGGGTGTAGTTAAAAAAACTCTATGCGTTGAGCACTATTTACGAGGGCGACCGCAAAAGTAACTGGCCTAACATAAAAAGAACCGTTTTTTTTTGGAATTATTATTATTTATTTTTCAACATAATCTCCTTCCAACTCAATACACTTCATCAAACGTTTTTCAAGTTTTTTAATTCCATCCGAAAAATAAGATTTTTCAAGACCTTCAAAATATGCCTCAGTTTCAGCAGTAACCTCGCTATTGGATGAAAATTTTTTGCCACCGAGAAATTTTTTTAAATTTGGAAACAAGAAATAATCAGAAGGATCTAAATCTGGACTATATGGTGGATGCGGAGCAATTTCAAATCGTAATTCGGCCAGTTTTTGTTGAGTTAAAAATGCAGTGTGTGAAGGAGCATTATCTTGATGAAAAAGAACTTTTTTTTCTAAATGCGGTCGTTTTATCTTGATTTCTTCACTCAACCGATCCAATAATGCACAATAATATTCACTATTTATAGTTTTTCCTTTCTCAAGATACATAATTAATAAATATTATACCCCTTGCATCCCAAAATACTGTGACCATTACTTTTCCTGCTGACTTAACTGTTTTCGCCTTCTTGGGACCACTTTTACCAGCTTCAATCCATTGTTTTGACTGTTCTTTGCATTCTGGGATGTAGTGATGGATCCATGTTTCATCAACAGTTATGAATCGGCGCAAGAACTTTATTGGATTACGCTGATAAATCGCTAAAAGCTCCTCGGAATTGGTCCAACGGACGATTTTTTGGGGCAAAGTCAACAAACGCGGCACCCATCTTGCATATAGCTTTTTCATGTGGAGTTCATCATGTAAAATACTCCAAACTTGTTTTTCGTGTATTTTAACAATATCAGCAAGTTCTCTGAGCTTTATTCGTCTATCTTTAGTCACTTCATTAAATATTTTTCTAATGTTTTCAATAGTAGTAGCAGTTTTCGGTCTTCCAGAGCGTTGTTCATCTTGCGTACTTGAACGACCCATTTTAAATTGCTGAACCCAGGATTTCACGGTGGAGTATGATGGTGCATTATCACCATGAACAGAATCCAATTCATCTTTGATTAATTGTGGCATATAACCTTTCATATAAAAGTGTTTAATTACCGCACGAAACTCTTTATTTTCCATTTTTCAAAACTTGTTTACTTTAATCACCTGTAACAAAGAAAATAATCGTTAAATATTTCGGAAATTTTGACAGATGGCTTATAAAAGATTGCTTAAAAAAAAAAAAAAAACAAGTTGCTAGTAAAACAGAAAATGTGCCAGGCCAGTTACTTTTGCGGTCGCCCTCGTATTATACTTTAGCTGTTTTTTATCTCATGCCTATTAACGTTAAGTATTTAAGACAAATATACGTTACACGGATTGTAGTATAAAATTTTTGTAAACAGGTTATGGTTATAATTATTCCGTCATAATCGGCCTTGCGCCAGCAAAAGTTTTTAGGAAGTAACGCGAATAAGTTACGTTAGATATGCAAATGTATAAACGTTGAAAGTTAACGTGCATACGCAAAGTAATGTGTTAGTTTTCGTCTTAAACGCGTTTTTATACACTTTCAGTTTTTTATGAGTTAACGGATATAGTTAATTCGAAAACACAGCTTTTGTTGAACAAAATTTTTAAAAACTCAAAATTAGACTTTTTCAAATTTCAAATTTACAGAAAAAAATCCCATCCTTCTCCATACCTGGGACTAGGTTAGCAAAATCGGAGAGAGACAAAAATTTATATCTAATTTATAAAAAATTTATACCCAGTGAAAAATGCTCATATACGCTCAAATATGTTCATATATGGTTTATGTATGGACACATATGAACAAATATGGATTTTTTATGAACATATATGGATTTTATATGAACATATATGGAAGTATATGTGATTCCATATATGGAAAAAGATTTCATACACACACATATATGGAGGCATCTGCTATTTCATATATGGAAAAGGCACTCATATATGGACAAATATGTAAGTATATGTTATTCAATTTATGCAAAAGTGACTTGTATATGAACAAATTTGGAAGAATACATTTTTCCATATGTGTAAGAGGAACTCATATTTGGATAAATTTGAAATTATATTTAATGCAATGAATAAAAAAAGGAACATATGTAGCTTCTAATTTGAATGTCATACATAAATTTATATCTATAGTACAACCTTATAATAAAGGACAGCAACGTTCGCATGTATTCGCATACATTTAATAAATGTATATGTTCATATATGTCCATATGTGAACATATACTTAGGTGTTACCTCATTTTTCGGATCCATACATATATGGTTGAACCATAAATGTTCATATATGGACATTTTTCACCGGGTAGATCTTAGAAATGAAACTAAAGCATAAAATTGTTTTTGGAAAAAATATTTAACTTTTTATGGTTTTCATAATATCCAGAGTAAAAATAGTTATATAGGAAATTATATAGTCAAGTGTGACACTATATCTTTGCGGATATAATTATATATAGCTTTGATGTTTTCAAAAATTTCTTATATGATGTCATATGTAGATCAGTATAAATATATATGTCCCCATATGTATTAATATGTACCATATCTAGTTACATATGCTATGACAATTTTAATACAGCGTCATATATAATTAAAAATGGCTTTTTCGGAAAACATATAGCTTAATGTTAATTTTTTTTCTGAGTTGTTTTAGATATGTTTAAGTATAGCGCAATATTAAAAAAATTCTTATGTTTGTTTGAGATATGTTTATGTATGATTTCAAAATATAAAAGACGTACTCATTATAACTCGTAAATTCCTTGTAAACCTTGTATAAATACAAGCCATATTTTTTACTTATCGAATTTGACATTAAACTCATAAACATACCAGGTTTACACAGTTTACGGGTTTATATGAGAAGGCTTAAAATGCTTGGTTACAATTATGTTCAACGTCTTTTTAAAAATTTTTTATTTTATTTTTGAATTCTTAACTTAGGGGTGATATTTTTTAGTACTTCATAATAGTTTTCGTTTTGAACCTGAAATATAAAGCGTTATATAATTATGTCTTTCTACATCAAATTAGATATAATTATATCGGGTCAAAATCCGGATAAGATTCTATATGATTCAATATATTTAGATCTTATCCGGTATAATTTTATCCACCATTTTTCGGATCATAGTATATCTCCAATTATATTAAATAAGATATCATTACATATGGCATCATATTATTTTTTTTACTCAGGATATCCCATTTTAACCCTTCAATGGTCAAAGCGAATTGCAATTACTTAAATATTTTCGAAGTGATTTTGAATTTTTATGCCTTTTTAGTCTAGATTACGATTCCATTGACGTTTTTCAGATATATAGTTATTTAATATCCAGTATTTTCAAAAAAATTCCACAAAAGTGATGTTTTAAATTTTCCAAATGTATATTTTTGTAAAAGTTGACTTTTGTTAAAATATTGGGTTTGATCATAGACTTGATCTTTTCAAGTGTTCTGATTGGGTAATTTATTTTCAACCAATCAAAACGCTTGAAATATAAATATTTTTGTAGAGTTTTCATTCACAAAATTCATTTTCAACTTTGTTTGAAAATAAAGCCGACTTTAAACTTAAAATACCCGGTATTAGTAAGGAACATCGTCTTTTTAAAATAACTTCATTTTATTTCCTCATTAAAAATAAAAACAAATTATTTTCTCTTTCTGGCACAATAGCCTCTATCAATTGTTCATGCAATTTTGTATATGAATTCATAAATGAAACTAAGTCTGCTGCAATATACAAGAAAAGTAAATAAATATATGAATGAATTTATAGACTTGGAAGCAAATGGTGCAATAATCTAATAATGTATTTTAAATTATCTCCCCTCCCCCCCCCCTCCTATTTGTTTTGCGTTCATAAATGGCCTACAATAACTATATATATATGTAAACAATACAATATTGGCAAATGAGGTCCATAACAAAATTAATACGACGTATTTTCCAAATTACATAAAAATGAATTGTGAACAATAAGAGGCAATAAAAACATGAAAAAGTGTGTACTATACTACCCTCGCTCATCCTCCTACTTCTTGTTGTGGCCATATGAAAAATGAAAATCTAAGTAGAACATTGAACAAATGTAATAAACCACTAGTTGAAAAACATACAATTTAGATTCGAAAAACAAAAGAAAAATATGTAGTACATATATATACAAAAACTGGTCATAACATTTGAAACAAACAACACAAGATATAAAACTATACAAAATTTTGTGCAAAAGGCCTGCACTTATTTCACAATTTATAAGAAGCAAAAGAAAATTTAACTACTATGAGAGGACAAACAAAAATCCCCAGCCAGCAAATTAAGAGCACTCAAAATGAATAAGATTTTTGTATGGCTCATAAAATAATTTTTGGACACTGTCGAGAACTTTTTTGGCCCAAAAACCTCTAAATTAGGTCCTAAAAACATATAACAAAAGTAAATACACCACAAATATCTATTCACAAAAGATTTTTGGTGTGTATTAGGGATGCCAATCGGGATTGATATTTGATTATCCCGGTATTCGGGATTTTGAAAATCCCGATCCAGGGATCCCGGGATTTTCGGGACTACGGGATTTTTCGGGATGCCGGTATTTAAATTTTCCTTTATTTATAAAAAGTTTTATGTTATGTAACTAATTTTTTTTATAGAATAAATTGTTTTATAATAATTTAATAGTTGTTAATTAATAATGTGGTATATTTTATGATTAGCCGTGTTTTCGACTTAACTATATCCGTTAACTCATAAAAAAATTTTGAAGTGCATAAAAACGCGCTTAAGACGAAAATAACATATGACTTTTCGTATACACGTTACCTTTCAACACGGATAATTATCGAGGTTGAAAACTCAACGTTTATACATTTTCACATCTAACGTAACTTATTCGTTTTACTTCCTAAAAACTTTTGCTGAGGTACGTTCGATTATAACGAAACAATTATAAACATAACGTTTTTAAAATTTTTTTGTACCACAATCGGTTTAACGTAGATTTGCTTTAAATACTTAACGTTGATAGGCATGAGACAAAATACAGCTAATATTAAAACATCCCTGTCAGAAATGCCAGTGGTCAAAAAATTTCGATTGTTTATAAAAAAAAACACTGGCAAAGAATGAGCTTAGAGTGCAATGCCAACGTTAGCGCAACCAGTGGTTATCCAGTGCTACTACCTAGTCAATTGCAGCGGTACAAAAATCAGATAACTAGTACAGCAATGATTTTATAAAAATGATGACGCTTCGTTGAAAAAAGTTTGTAGTGAGAAGATTCCGAGTTCATTAAATTTCTTATAAGATTAAATTTTTTCTTTGCGGAAAAGCTCCTTTTATGATAACTTTTTTTTGCTCTCCCAACGCTGGCATTAAGTCCCAGAAAATTGTTTGCCAGTACTAGCATTTTGGACACCCAGTAGTTGTCCAGCTGTTATCATTCATTTACATTTTTAGCCACCAAGTATTATATGTCTAGTTAGCTCAGTGGGTAGAGCTGTCGTCTACCAATATGACGGCCTGGGTTCATATCAGGGCAGGACCAAAAAAAGATACATATAAACTTTTTTAATGTTACTTTCGAAAATATAATTCCAGACCAACAATTTATTGGCTGTTCCAGCGGTTTGTCTACGTTAAAAATTTTGTTTCTCCAGTACTTTTTCGGCGCTTTTTGAACAGCCAGTACTTGTACCACCTGTTAAAGTATTGTACCTTGCCATCGCTTTCCCCTTGAAGTACACTTGCACCCAGTATTTTGTAAGCAGATTTTAAAACAGATTTTTGCGACACACTGAATCGTGTAATTATAGAAACAAAGTTATTTGCTTATCGTTATCAAATGTTTTGATGGAAGAATTCAAACTTACAGTCCCAGCCAAAATTAGTTTTCAGAAGTCGAATTTGCTTGGAAGAATAAACCGCTAGTTTTCCGCATGAATTACTCAAAACTTAATAATGTTTACCAAATTTTCAAATTTTTCTGCAAAGTCTTTGCTAGTTTACTCGAAAAATCGACTTCATTTTTTATTTTACCAATATGTTTAGCATCAATTTCTTGTATATATGAGAAAATTCAAGAAAAAACGTCGGTTTTCTAAAATTGCTCACTTTGTTCATTTGCGTTCATATAATATTAATAAATAAGAAAATCCCGGGATTTTTGAGAAATAATCTCGGGATTACGGGATTCGGGATTTCCCGTTTGCCATCCCTAGTGTGTTTTTACGGTTTTTATATTTTCAATGCATAAGAATGAAATAAAAACCACAGCACATCTTCTGTTCTTATTTAACTCAATGATTCAGCTACGCAGAGAAACTTTACTTTTACGTCTGGGTTACTCAGGCTTAACTGGCATTCTATCAGTAATAAACTTTTTCAAATAAACTTCGGGCCTTACACCTCTTATTTCAATAATAAATCTACTTTTTCTATATATAAATATACACCCCTTAATTCATAAATGCTTTGTAAAGTTATAGCAGGTTTACAAAACGACATTTTCATACAAAATTTGTTCAATAGACCTCCTATAATGTTACAAAGCATTTATGAATTTAGGGTATAATTTTTTATTTATTAATAGGGATGAATGAAAGGTATGTACAGTTAATA
The DNA here is from genome assembly GCA_949987735.1 of Leucophora obtusa. NCBI lineage: Eukaryota > Metazoa > Arthropoda > Insecta > Diptera > Anthomyiidae > Leucophora > Leucophora obtusa. The sequence continues at coordinate 113,052,494 of OX465295.1, read as the reverse complement.
TTTTATTTGGTAAATGAATGATTTTCGTTCGATTTGAGATCATATACAGTAGTTTTGATTTAACTGCCTTTTTCTTAAGTGCGCATTTGCTATAACTGCACAATATTTTGTTTTCGTTTCTATTTTAGAAAATTATGTACGCAATTGTCTTCTTTAAGTGCACTTTTTCTATCTGCGCATTTAAGATAACTGCCTAATATTTTTGACAGTTTTACATTATTTTCAGAAAAAGATCACCGTAAGCTGCCTCTTGTGTTTTGCTTTCTTTTTCAATTCTAGGAAGAAAAACACACATAAAATAAATGTATTTTCAACTTTTTTTTGTGACAAAAATATCCTACTTTAGTCGTTTTATAACCATAAAAATCGCAAGATCTGGTGCAAAGCACAAAGTTGTCATCATTAGCTTCATTTGTTTTGTTTGTTTTCAATCTGTATTGGTATACCTGCACATTAAGGCAGGTAAAAATTTTACTTAGCTGCGTTTTTGGCTTACCTGCACAAAAATTCTTGCAGAAGTTGGTTGTACATCTAAATCAAAATTACTGTATGTAATATATCTCTTTCTTTTTAAATTATTTTCAAATTAAAGAAAGATGATAAAATTTTTACAATTAAATTACAGAGAATAAAAAATTTAAACAATTCGATAAGGCCAGCAGGACAGAATATCTATTTTCGGCTTTCGCTACCAAGCTATCGTCATATTAATTAAATGAAAAAAAAATAAAATCAGAATTTAAATGAACAAATATCGACTTTTTTGCACAGGCGTCCTATAAAACTTTTTAAAGTATTTTCGCCTCCAATATACGAATATTAAGTGAAAAATTCCTTCTTCTTTATTTAAACCTTACGCCTGGGAAAAATACTTTATGGCTCAATATGACGTAGAAGTACTTAGGAGTCTCCAATTTTTATGAGTTTGAATTCAAAAAAATTACCTTTCATTTAAGGAAACGTTTAAGGCTGTTCTACGAGCCTCGTAATCGGATCTCTAAAATCTACTTTTGAGAATTGTCCTTCAAGCACTTACATTTGGTAAAACACTTAGATACAATAAAATTTTATTTATACACTAACGGAAATAAACCCGGGAAAATAGCAAAACAATTAGTAGATTTTTATGTTATTTTTACAGGTTTATTATTTAAAAGTAACTTTGTAGCAAAATTTTTGCAGGTTTTTGCTAAATATTAGTAAGATTAGAAAAGCAAAAATAAATTTTTAAATATAATAATAGTCATTCTGCTAAAATCAATAGAAATATTGGTGAAAAATAGACGACTGCTGATTTCACAAATAGATTTTTATTCTCTTAAAACAATTTAAAATTTTTTGTGTTTTTTTAATTCTACTAATATTTACCAAAATTTGTTGCTGATTCTAGCAGAGTAAATTTTTATTTCAATTAACTAAAATTTAGCTCAAAAATTTAGACTGGTCACTTTTACATGGCGTTGTCATATGAGGGGGAAATTGACCCCTTGTGACATCTCACAAGACAAATCCCAGGACAGGTCCCTGAACATTTTTTTTTATGAGAGTTCAGTAACCTGTCCTAGGATTTGTCTTGTGATATGTCACAAGGGGTCAATAGACTGGTCACTTTTACATGGCGTTGTCATAGGAGGGGGAAATTGACCCCTTGTGACATCTCACAAGACAAATCCCAGGACAGGTCCCTGAACATTTTTTTTTATGAGAGTTCAGTAACCTGTCCTAGGATTTGTCTTGTGATATGTCACAAGGGGTCAATTTCCCCCTTCTATGACAACGCCATGTAAAAGTGACCAGTCTATTTCATATAAAGGGGCCAGTTCTGTGACAGTTTGTTAAAATTTCCCGTAGGAAATATATAAAAGCTTTAGTTTATTTGTTATTTAGAATTGTTTACTAGTGTGGAACATACTTGGGACTTGTTAATTGAAATTCATTCTTCTCTGAATTTCCTTTTTAATAAAACAATTTTTTTTTTTGTATACAAATTTTTCAAACAAATCTGGTTTTTGAGAAAATTGAGGTCAAAGTTAACAAAAACCTTTTTTGGCTATTTTTGAGTGGTTTTTGCACATTTTTACCTCGAGTTAATGAAAAAAGATGACATGAAAAAAGTTGATGAAGAAAGATGATTTTAAGTAAGGTTGTTTTTTGAATTTTTCCGTCCGTCCGTCTGTCTCTCCATATAATCTTGTACGCATGCTACAGGTCGCAAATATTAAGATATTGTGATGAAATTTGGTAGACCAACTTATATCGGTCCAAGAACGAAGTTTGATGATCTTGGTTTAAATCGGTCTATGTTTGGACCTAGTGCCCATATAAATTTCCCTCAAAATTGCAGCACAAAATTGAATGGCACATGCACAGTTTAAAGAATTATGTGATCAAATATGTCTTGAATGGTACATATCTTCATTACTATTATTATGTGAAAGTGCTAAATGGATCGGATGAACTTTGTATTCTCTACAGTATATCTTTCTCCAAAAATCGCTAAAAGGTTAAATTCAAATTGAAGGCACCTCCACAGTTTTAAGAATTATAGAGTCCAATCAATTTGGAACGGTAGATGTTATCATAGCTATCATTATATGAAAGTGCTAAATAGATCGGATTTTTTTATGCTCTACATCACTTTTCGCTGTAAAATACTCTAAAATTTCAAAAGAATTATTGGTTAAAATCTGGCTTATATGATATATATCGCCATTAATATTGTTATAAGTGCTAAAATGATCGGATTATCCGAAAGCTACAAAATTGAACCTTAAATGGGTCTGGATACCAAAATAATAGTACGATCTATTTAACAATAATAGTATTACTGATACATACCGATCACGCAGGACTGGAACTAATTATTTCTCAAACTGCGGATGTGCCCTCCAAAAAATATAAAATTTTATGTTCTTCACGCATAAACATGAAGAGATTTTTATTGTCATATCTTCTTTATTTCTGAAGGCACACTAATCAGTTTGGCCTCATTTATTTTGCTTATTTCTCAGTTATGTTAGTATCAAAAAATTTTCAATTGCATTGAGGCTGAAAGCGCAAAAATTAAAACTGTCTGAAATTACTCTTTATTCAAAAAACAGAGTTACAGATTTTAAAGAACCATTTGTTCCTAATTGAGGGCACCTATTTTTTCAACAAGTGTGAGATTTTTCAACATCAGAATTATTATCCACCAAAGGTTTCACGTGATTTCCTCTTATGCTGAAAAAGTTATACGCAAAAGAGTTGAAAAACTTTTGAAAGTTACAAACAAAATTTGGGTAAATAAGGGTAGTTTTTAATTGAGTAGAGCACATTAACACTATTAATATTAAAATTTAAGATGTTCGCCCGATTAAATTCGTTGCTTCGAAAATGCTGATACCATCAAAAATATTATATATTGTTACTAAAATGGTTTAAATCCCGAGTTACATGGAATCGCCCAGTTCCGTAGATTTGTCCATGTGTATTTTTTTTGGTCCTGCCGTGATTTGAACCCAGGCTGTCAGATTGGCAGACAATTGCTCTACCCACTAAGTTAATGACACATAATACTTGGTGGCTAAACACATATATGAGTGATAACTGCTGGACAACTACCGGCTGTGCTAAAAAAAAGTTGGTCTTGAAGGAGCTTTCCCACAAACAAAAAAATTGACTTTATAAAACAAAAAAATTTTAAATTAAAAATAATATTTTTGTTGCAATCGGATTTGAACTTCTGACTACAAACCTTTTTTAACGAAGCGTCAGCATTTTTATAAAATCATTGGTCTACCAGTGAATTGATTTTTGTACTGCTGGCAATTTCTGACTAGGTAGCACTGTATAACCACTGGTTGCAAACCTTGGCATATCACTCTAAGCCAATTCTTTGCCAGTGGTTTTTTATAAACCACCAAAATTTTTGAAAAACAAATACTGGCAAAACGCTTTACCAAAAAGGAGTTGATTTATAACTGGTTTTACCAAATCAGACAGTTCATATACGAAAGTACAAAATTCTCGTCCTGTTGATTTTTTGTACCTTATGTAATGTCTCGGTTTGAGTAAGAAAGTTATCATTTTCTTATTGCGGACAACTGAAGAGTAGAGTGATGTCTACGAAACAATTGTATTGTCTATCATGAAAATGATCAACCCCTTTTTGAAACAACAAATAAAAATCTAATATGACAATATCATATTAGAATTTGGACTTGAGGTGGAAGAATATTCTAACTAAATATATAAAAAGTATAATTTTTATACAGAATTTATATTTTTCCCCCCAGTAGTCCTTCTTTAATTGTGTTTTCAATTAAATTAATATGTATTTTAGCTTGTTTTTAACGATAAAATATTGTGAGTGTACTCAAATAATTTATGGCGCCCAATAATTTAACTTTTTTTAACAAAATAAAATAACCACAAAAAATTAAATAACCCCCCCAAAAAACTGAAAAGGCAATAATATTGAAATTGTTTTAATTTTATTTCATTGGGGATTTTTTCATAATGTTTAATTTTTTTAAAATTTATAGATTAAATAAAACCCAAAAATTAAATAACCGTCAAACATTTTTACATCAATTCTTCGATGTTATTTAATCTTTCCCTTTGGGGTTATTTCATGGGGGTTATCCGTAGCGCTGATAAATATGTACATCTGCAATGATATTTTTAACAGAAAATTTCCAAATTTTAAAAATTTTTAAAAAAGGATTTTAAAAGACAACTAAAACTAAGGTGGCACGCGAGAAATTTTTCCAAAAAAAATTTTTCGGTTTGTGACACGCAGCGAAAAAACTCTTGCCACCCCTGGTCTAGAGATTACAGTTCGTAGACTTCTACAGAGCTGCATTTTCTCTCGCGAGTTTTCTATCCCGTGTAAATGGGCCGTTGTGTAAAATTATATAAAACCTTATCACGAAAACAAAATCGAGTGGTTAATCTTTTAATGTCCTTTTTGCTTTGCTTATTTTGCACCACTTTAATCTGAAACTCATTTATATAAATACCATCCTATTGTTTATACAAGGAAGAACTAGACGCAGTCACACATTGTCATTAGTCGTGGTTGGGGTCAGTTGTTTCATTTTTAGTTTGGGTAGTACATTTTTTTCATTTGTTTTTTTTGGTCATTTGTACATGTTGCATTATACTTTATTAATAGTACAGATTTTTTTTGTACCTAACTTTGTACATATGTATGTATGTATTTTTCAATAGGGTCTATGTATATTAGAACAACAGCTGGTGTCATTTTGTTCATTGTTGTTTTTGTTCTTGCTATAACTATTTTAAATCATTAGACTATACTTCCTTTTTGGTTTTGGAATATTTAACTGTAACATTTGTTAATACAACATGTTTGCCATTTTTAACTGCCTTTAACTGTAACCGTTGTTATTGTTTCTTATTTATCTATTTTTTTTTTTGGAAACAATTTGACTTTCTGCCTCAAAACTTTATATATGAACGTTTATGTTGTTGTTATTATTTTTTTTTTCACTGTAGTTAGAAGGACATTGTCAATTTGCAAACCGTATGTGTAATGATTGTTGAAGCATTTTGCAACATTGATATTTAATAGACTGGAACTTTGAAATTGTTTGATACAGAAGGGAGTATTAAATTTGAAGACATATGGCATAAAAATTGGAAATAATGTGTACAAAATTGTTCTTGCTACCAAACTTCCAAATGCATAAAGAAAATTGCTAAATGTTTTGTGAAATTTTCTTTAAAGAAATTTTTAAGGATTTTTAAATTTTCTGTTCTACAAAGGTTCTAAATAAGGTTCAAAGAAGTGCTTTTCACGCTAGATTAAGCGCGTTTGCAATGCCCAAAACTCGCATTAGTTTCTCTTTTTTATTTAAATTTTGTTGCAGAAGTACATACATACTTCTTATCATATTTATAATCTAGCACTTTTACCGCTTTTGTAAGGTCCCGACTACTGGATCACCAGAATGATTTTGACATGTCGCCCCAATCCATGCACGGCTCAACAAAATCGAAAAAGGAAGAAAGAGAAAAAAGGAATTTGTTATGCATAATTAGATAAAATAAGAAAAAAATTTTAACCCACCCAGCTAAAAATCGACATACATGGATCCATGCATGTTGAATGTATGTTCATGTACACACATAATAATCCATGCATAAAAATACGAAATTCATGTCAAAACAACAAAAACGTTCGTAAAACAAACCATTTTTCGTATATTTTACGAAATTTTTTGTTATTTTGACATTTTTTCGTAATTTTATGCATGGATTATTATCAGTGTATGCTCATAAACATGCATTCATGTCCATACGTGGGTACACAACTCTCCGTATATGCATCACTAGCCGGCGCAGCCCGCTACGTTGTTAGCGTGCCTTAAAGTTTAGGGGGGGGGGGCGCAGCAGGGTTGGAAAGCATTTTATAATATTAAAAATAGCGGGCAAAGCCCGCTGCGTTGTTAGCGTGTCTTAAAGTTTTTTTTTTAATTCCAGTTTATGTAAAGGTAGACCTGGCAATTCAAGTAAATTCACAAATTCAGTTGGAAAATTTACTGCGTCGGTTTCTTCCACCGGTGCTTCGTTACATGAAGTTTAAATATCGGAATATATAAGTTCCATTCCTTTTCTAAGGTTTTTTCTCTTTTAGAAAATTTGTTTAACTTTTTGGAGAGTATGTTTCTATGCTACATAAGTTTCATATTCCGTGGATAATGTTTGAACAGGTAATTCCCTCTTCCAATCCATTTGCATTGTCTATAATTTCAATTCCACTCGTTCAACGTTTATATCCATTTCATTCCACTTGTGTAGTGTTTCAATTCCACTCGTTTCCTATTTAGTTTCTTAATTTTAGTGTTTCATATACACTTGTTCTTTAAGTTTTAGGTTTCTAGCTAAAGACGCAGACGTTAAGGGGGGGGGGGCAATTTTCCCCTTTTGAACCACCATTTTTACCACGTTCCTGTCCAAAGTCCTAGAAATGCCTTGTCGATAAGTTAGCCCATACTCCAAGGAAAACATATTATATATTACAGGTTTCTAGCCGAAGGGTTCGGTTAGGCCATCAAGGGGGAGAATTATTCCGTTTTTACCCCTCCCGGTAGGAATTTCCAAAAATTCCGTCTTAGAGGACGTCTGCGTTGGAGGAGGAACCTACTACATACATAATTTTAGGTCTCTATATCCAGCAGTTTGGCCAGGCCGTCAAGGCGGAAGTTTTTTCCCTTTTTACCCCTCCCGGTATGAATTTCCAAAAATACCATCTTAGGGGACGTCAACGTTGGAGAAGGAACCCAAATACCGAATTTAAGCTCCCTTGTTCCAGCAGTTTGGCCAGGCCGTTAAGGGGGAGACTTTTCCTGTCTTTGACCCTACCTGTAGAAATTTTCAAAAATCTCATCTTAGCGGATGTCTACAGTAGAGGAGGAACTTTAATACCAAATTTCAACTTCCTACCTCCAGCGGTTTGGGCAGGCCTTTAAGCGGCACTTTTCGCTTCATTAATCCCCATTTTTGCAATGTCCCTGTCCAAAAAGCACCTTCTCGGTAAGTGAGCACATACTCCAAGTAACATATGTTTTACATTTCAGGTTTCTAGCCAACTTTTACTATTTGTGCCCCTCTCGGTAGAAATTTCCGAAAATCCATCGACAGGGAATTCCAGCTTCCTAGTTCCAGCAGTTTGAGCAGGCTGAGAGGAACTTAAGTACCGAATTTCGGCTTCCTAGTTCCAGCAGTTTGGACAGGTCGTTAAGGGCCAACTTTCCCTTTTTGAGCCCCCATTTTATAACGACCCTGTCCAAAATTCAAAAAAGTATCTTTCTAATAAGTTAGCCCTCACTCCAGGGACCCACATTTTAAGCTTCAGGTTTCTAGCCGAAGGGGTTTTTACCGGCCCCCAAGGTGAGGCTTTTCTTCTTTTTGCCCCTCCCTTTAGGAATTTACAAAAATTCCATCTTCGCGGCTATCTGCGATGGATGAGGAACATTCATATCAAATTTCAACTGCATTGCCTTAGCGGTTTGGGCAGGCCGTTAGTGGGGACATTTTTCCCTTTCAACCACCATTTTTACTATGTTCCTGTTCCAAAATAGAAAAATTACGTTGCCGGTGAGTTAGTCCTAGTTAAGGAATACATATTTAAAATTTTAGGTTGGCCAAAAGGGATTGGGCAAGCCGTCAGGAGGAGACTTTTACCTTATTTCCCCTCCCGATAGGAATTTCAAAAATTCCGTCTAAGCGGACGCCTACACAGAAGGAGGAACTCACATACCGAGTTTCCTTTTGGGATATCCTGTAGGGAATTCCAAAAATACAAACTTAGGCGATGTCTACTACAGTGGAGGGACCTTTATACCAAATTTCAACTTCTTACCTCCAGTGGTTTGGGCAGGCACTTTTTCAATTTGAGAGACTGTTTATGGGGAGACTTTTCCCCTTTTTGCCCGTTCCAGTAGGAATTTCCAAAAATCCCGTCTTAGCGCACGTCTATGCCGAATATCAAGAAACCTTGTTTTAGTGGAGATATCCGTGGGGGGAGGAAAAAAAGTAGTTTTTTTGAAATTATATATTATTTTAAATGGTACTTTTTGGAAAAACGAAATTTTTTGGAAAAAGATACTTTGTTTTTACAAAGTACTTTATTTGTACTTTTTTTGGAAAAGGTATTTTTTTTTAAAAAGGTGATTTTTTTTGGAAAAATATATAATTTTTGGAAAAAGGTACTTTTTTTGGAAAAGGTACTTCTTTTGGAAAAGGAACATTTTTTTAGAAAAAGGTCCTTTTTTTTGGAAAAGGTATTTTTTTGAAAAAATGTATGTTTTTTGGGAAAAGGAAAATTTTTTTAGAAAAAGGTACTTTTTTCGGGAAAAGGTAATTTTTTTGCAAAAAGGTACTTTTTTTGAAAAAAGGTACTTTTTTTGGAAAAAGGTACTTTTTTTGGAAAAAGGTACTTTTTTTTGGAAAAGGGTACTTTTTTGGGAAAAAGGTACTTTTGTTGGAAAAAGGTATTTTTTTGGAAAAAGGTACTTTTTTGGAAAAAGGTACTTTTTTTTGGAAAAAGGTACTTTTTTTGGAAAAAGGTACTTTTTTGGAAAAAGGTACTTTTTTTTGGAAAAAGGTACTTTTTTTTGGAAAAAGGTACTTTTTTTGGAAAAAGGTATTTTTTTTGGAAAAAGGTACTTTTTTGGGAAAAAGGTACTTTTTTTGGGAAAAGGTACTTTTTTTGGGAAAGGGTACTTTTTTTGGGAAAAGGTACGTTTTTTGGGAAAAGGTACTTTTTTGGAAAAAGGTACTTTTTTTCCCCTTTTTGCCCCTCCCGATAAGAATTTCCAAAAATGCCGTCTCAACGGACGTCTACACCGGTCGAGGAACCTACATACCAAATTTCAACTTCATAGCTCCAGCAGTTTGAGCAGGCCGTCAAGGGGGAGACTTTTTGCCCGCCCCTGTAAACATTTCCAAAACTCCCGTCTTGGTGGATGTCTACGATAGTGGAGGAACCTTTATACCAAATTTCAACTTCCTACCTCCAGCGGTTTGGGCAGGCCGTCAAGGGGGGCCTTTTTCCCCCTTTTTAACCCCCATTTTTACAACGTCCCTGTCCAAAATTCTAGAAAGCACTTTCCAGAAAAGTTAGCCCCTACTCCAAGGAACACATATCTTAAATTTCAGCTTTCTAGCCAAAGGGGTTTTTGCAGGCCGTCAAGGGGGACAATTTCCCCCTTTTTGCCCGTTCCGGTAGGAATTTCCAAAAATCCCGTCTTAGCGGACGTCTACCCCGAAAGAGGAACCTACATACCAAATTTCAACTTCCTAGCTTCAGCGGTTTGGGCTGGGCGATGTTGAGTCAGTCAGTCAGTCAGTCAGTCACGTTATTCTTTTATATATAGAAGATATATGTCCACTAGGGCGGGTCGATTTAATAATCGCCCATGGCTCAGTGAAAATCGTATTCTAGGGATCAAAATAAGAAACTTTGCGGAAGGAACCATACCTCTAAAACGAATTCTACTACCCCCAACTGTTGACTTTTGTCCCGTAGGGTCAAGTTTTGAAAAATCCCACTTTGACCCATTTAGAGTGCCCCAATCGAGTCCAAATGTATGACCGACCCCCACTAACTTTGGAGGGCCGATCCACCCATGCCAGTGGCACACCCCCTGGAACTCCCCTGGGGGGTTCCCCATACAAACATTTTAAAAAATCACCATTTTTGGCACTTTATTTTATTATTTTTTATTTATTTTATTTATTTTTATTATTTTATTTATTTTTTCTCTTTAGAAATTTATTTAGTCAGAACATATGTAAATGAAAAAATTAATTTAACTTAGTAATAGAAAAGAAAATAAAAAAAATTACTGTTTGAAGTCTTTTTTGCTTTCAAGTCTGGGCATTTTTTCTTTTCTATTACTAAGTTAAATTAATTTTTTCATTTACATATGTTCTGACTAAATAAATTTCTAAGGAGAAAAAATAAATAAAATAATAAAAATAAATAAAATAAATAAAAAATAATAAAATAAAGTGCCAAAAATGGTGATTTTTTAAAATGTTTGTATGGGGAACCCCCCAGGGGAGTTCCAGGGGGTGTACCACTGGCATGGGTGGATCGGCCCTCCAAAGTTAGTGGGGGTCGGTCATACATTTGGACTCGATTGGGGCACTCTAAATGGGTCAAAGTGGGATTTTTCAAAACTTGACCCTACGGGACAAAAGTCAACAGTTAGGGGTAGTAGAATTCGTTTTAGAGGTATGGTTCCTTCGGCAAAGTTTCTTATTTTGATCCCTAGAATACGATTTTCCCTGAGCCATGGGCGATTTTTTTGCCTCCCCACAAATCGACCCAGCCTAATGTCCACACATGTGCATTAACGAAATTTGAGGTAATATCTACATATGTTTAATGTATGAACATACATGAACGCGCATGAACATGCATGATCATACATGTAGATATTATCTCAAATTTCGTTAATGTACACACATGGTCACACATGATTCATGTATGGAGATTTATGAATCCATATATGGTCATGAATGCAAGTTTATGAGCATGAACGAACATACATTTAACCTGTATGGATCCACATATGTCGATTTTTAGCTGGGCATGTAAAAAAATCAAATCGGACCACATCCTAGTATATCTGATTGTGCTAGATCTAATTAAATCCCACAATTAGGGAGAAATTTGGGATCTAATCGGATTTTGACTTTAAACTACAATTAAATAACTTATACCTATAAATATTCTTACCGAATATCAAACAAAATTTGTTTCTAGATTATTATTTTGGTGCCAGATCAAATGTATGAGATCTGATACACTAATAGAAAAAAGTCTGTAAAAAATTTAGTTAAAACTACTAAAAATCACTTAAAAATGATACTGTAGAAAAGTTGCTAAAATTAGCAGATTACATTTGCTATATATTAGTAATATAGGAAATCAAAAGCAAAACTGTAAAATGTACAGAATTTTAGTTATATTTGAGTTAAGTTTTTGTTAATGGAAAATAGGAAATTAACCTGCTAAAATCCGCAAAAAAGTTTGCTAAATAATTAATAGCTTAAAAACTCGCAAACAATTTAAAATTTTCGAAGTTTTTTTCGCCTTTTTTTAATGCAATTAAAAATCTAGCCTTTTGAAAACAGCAGCTTACAATTTTTTTTAGCAAATACTTCTGCCGATTTTAGCAGGATAGACTTGTATTTGCATTCAACAAAATTTAGCTTAATAATAGCAAAAATTTTGTACATACAGTAATTTTGACTTAGCCGCACAACCAACTTTTGCAAGAATTTTTGTGCAGGTAAGCCAAAAACGCAGCTAAGTCAAATTGTTTACCTGCCTTAATGTGCAGGTATACCAATACAGACTGAAAACAAATGAAGCTAATGGTGACAACTTTGTGCTTTGCATCAAATCTTGCGATTTTTTGGTTAAAAAACGACTAAAGTAGGATATTTTTGTCACAAAAGGAGTTGACAACGCATTTATATTATGTGTGATTTTTTTCCCCCTAGAATTGAAAAACAAAGCAAAACACAAGAGGCAGCTAACGGTGATCTTCTCTATGAAAATCATGTAAAACTGCCAAAAATATGAGGCAGTTATCTTAAATGCGCAGGTACAAAAAGTGCACTTAAAGAAGACAATTGCGTACATAATTTTATAAAAAAGAAACGAAACCAAAATTTTGGGCAGTTATAGCAAATGTGCACTTAAGAAAAGGCAGTTAAATCAAAACTACTGTATGTAATAAATTGGTTAATCGTTGTTTTTTTTTGTTTACTTATGTAACACTAATTTATTGACGTCCTATTTTTCTCATAATGGAAATGGCAACCCTAACAACAACAAAAAATGGTGAACACTTTAGTTTCTCTAGTGAGATGCTATACTCTTTGATTGAACTTAATTCAGTCAGTCTTTTTGAAAATCTTGAGCTTACATGATGATATCGAAGAGTATCCAGTTATGATCCGAAAATAATCTCTTATCAAATACTCTCTAATTTCTGACTGAATTCACTTCCTCCCAATCTGCACAGTTTTTTGAATTTAAAATCTAAATGTGGGTTTAGTGTCGTAGCATGGCCAGTAATTTAACTTTTAATAACTTTAAATATTAACAGTAGCTGGCTACCACGGCTATATTAAAACCGTTGTGAACATTTTATTAGAGCAAAGATTTCGCGAACCCCTGGGATCCGTAATTGCATTCTAGTTGGTCTGCGAAACATTCCAAAAACATACTTAAAAAAATTTTTTTTTAAATCAGAACTAGTTCCAGTAAGTTATCAAGGAGTATTAATCCCTTATGTAGATCAGTTTCAAAATTAGTATTTTTAAGCTGTAACTACAATTGACTTACCACTTGTTAATTCTCTTCTCAGAGTCAACAAAATATAAACAAAAGATAACCAAAAAATCTAAAAAGTAGAATGTTTGTATGTGTCTCTTTGATCACTTCTGAAAAGTAGAAAACAATAACTGAATAAGAAAGAAAACTATGAATTAGATACAATATATGCAAGGTCTTATGTGGTTTAGATGGCTAAGCTGTCGAACTTTAATATAGTTACATTTGTAATATAGTAGTGCATGGGTTCGATTTCTACAGCCGACGGGTTGTTGAAAAAAAAAATTATCGAATAAAGACTAGATCTAGTCTGATATGCAAATTAATGTGTTTATAACTTTTGAAAAAAAGGTTTATTCTTCTTCTTAACCTCAAACCTTTAAAAACTGCCCAAAATATAAATGTTTCAACCAGGATTTTCTTAAAATTCGGAAGTGGTTGAAAATATGAAGTACATATTTAGAATTATGGAGGCCCAATCCATAAAAACAAAATTGCAACAAAATTCAAACCGCAATTAAAAATTTAATTTTTTAAAGGTGTGCAATTAACGTTACCTTTCTTGCTTTTAACATGTTTGCAGCCAGACTTGATTGATGTAATTGAAGAGCAGACCACTCGTGCCTATTGCCATTGCCATTTTTATGTTAATACATTTTTTAGCGTGATATTTATTTTTATTCATTTATGATAGGCCTATTTTTAAATCACTGGATTTATTTTTGGATTTATTTTATTTTGTTAAAAAATTAATGCTTTGTTTTTTAATTTGAAAAATTTATAATTTTTATTAAATTCTTATACTTATTCGCCAATATAATGTGCAGGAAAATCATTAAATTTTGTAAAAATGTGAACACAGGAATTGAAATAAGCTAAATCCAAAATGGATTTAAAAAATAAATAAATCCGTTTTGGATTTAGCTTAATTTTATTCCAGAAATTCCATTTTCGCAAAATTTAATTTTTTTCTTTCACATTATATAAGGGAATAAGTGTTAGATCTGGGTAAAAATATAAAATTTTAAAAATTGAAAAACAAAATATGGATTTTTTAACAAAATAAAATAAATCCAGTGATTAAAAAAAAACGCCAAATATTTATTTTAATTTTTTTCATAAGTATTGAAATGACAATTTCGATATTACTTTAAAGTGTTTGTACATTTACACACATTATGCATAATGTTTTCTTTTGAGCACAAAATCCTAATTGTGCATACAAAGTGTGTAATTATAATTAAAAAGTGTTTGATAGTACATTTATTAGCGTATATTTGTAGACAAAAATGTTTATACAAAAGTTTTACACATTTTGTGTCTAAATTTAGGCATTTTGCGTGATATTACTTAAAATTTTATATATATTAATGTAGTGAATTTACAAGCATTTTTTAGAGTGTATGTATACCTCCTTTAATAGCAACAATGACATATTAGTTCAATTAAATATATTAGAATTGTATAAATAATATTTAGGTTGTCATTTTATATACTTGGGTGAAAAGACATGTCCTTTAGGGAATTTAATGAAAAGCTTAAATTCAGGGAATTAAACGAAAAAGTAATTCTTTAGGGAATCAAACGAAAAAGTTAATTCCTTAGGGAATAAAACGAAAAACTTAATTCCTTAGGGAATTAAAAGGAAAAGTTAATTCCCTATGGAATTAAAATTTTTTTTTAATTTTTACCTCTTGGTTTTTTTATAAACCACCGAAATGCTGAAAATACGCTTTTTGAAAGCGCTGGCAAAGCGTCCCAAATGAGTGTTCTCCCAGTAATTTATTTTCAACACCATGGTTGCCCAGTTGTATGCCAGTGCTTGCTTTTTTGTACCACTGGCGATTTCTGATTCGGTATATACAAATTTTTTCTATTTTTATTTTACAAAATTTTTTAATTTTTCTGATGCCTTTCCATCAACGTTTTTATGGTATTATTAAATACCTTTTCAGCTGCTAAATACCACTTTCCGCGGAAATCTTCGACATCGTTGGCGACTTTTTTTGTTACCTTTCTCTTTTAACGAAGTCCAGAATTAACGAATTAACTCTTCAAAGCTCTATTAATTAATTCGTAACAAAAGAAATCGAACGAAAACAAATATGAATTAATTCCATCCATAGTCTTTTGTGAATGTATTCATTGAATTTTTAATTCAGAATTCAAATACTGAATTAAAGAATTAATTCTTCAAAGGTCTGGGTGAGGTAAAGCTAGGAATAGGACAGAGGTTTGAAGAATTAATTCCTTAATTCAATTTTTCAATTCTGAATTAAAAATTCGATGAATTAATTCACTAAGCACCATATATTGAATGGAATTAATTCATATTTGCTTTCGTTCGATTTATTTTGTTACGAATTAATTCAATTGCAATAGTTCTTTTTATTAAATCAAATGAATTAATTCACCGGTGAACGCGTTTTATAAATCGAACGGAAAAAAAGTGAATTAATTCCTTACTGAATTAATTCACCACTGAATTCATTCAATTTCATTTTCATTCAGTGAATTAAAAAAAAATAAAATTACATTCAGTGAATTAAAAAAAAAATAATAAGTTCACTGAATTGAAAAAAAATAAAATAAGTTCTCTGAATTGAAAAAAAAAAAAAATAAAATAAGTTTACTGAATTCAAAGCCTGTTTTCTGCCGTTCAGTAGAAGAAAACAATAATGTACAAATAAAAGTTTTAAATAAGCAATTTTACAGCGTGTGCTAGTAACAAATTAGAAACCGGATGCTGTTTATCAACCTACATGATTCAAAAATAAAGCCTTTTACTATTAAAAATAAAAACTTTACAGATACAGATAAATTTGGAAAAAAATATAACTATTAATTTTTCAAACTACCAAGGTGGAAATTATGTGTGGTAACAAAAAAGAAGCACTGGCAAAGCGCAAGTAGACCGCGGTCTTGCAAAAAGAAATACTGGCAAAGCACTAAATTTGGACGCTTTCCCAGGGTGAATCCCCAGCGCTTATTTTCCTATAACATTATTTTGTTTTTGAAAAAGAAACTCTAAGAGTGGATATTTAAATAATTTTTGACTCCACAATACAATAATAATACAATAAGAATCGTCTATTTTTAGAGTAATTTATAATTCTTCAGTGATGAGGGCTCATAATTTGGTGGCAAGGAAAAAAACACTTGATTTTTATGTTTTGGGTGTCAGGAAAGCACTTTAATTTTTTTATTTGAGCGTTGGCAAATCATTTGATTTTTATGTTTATGGGTGCTTTCCCAGGGCTTGGTAAAGCATTGGCACCACCGTGGAACGGTGTTATCATTTGGGCGTTGGGAAAGCGCTGTTAACAAGCACTCATACCACCTATTTCGGTGCTTTGCCAGTGCTGGCCCCTTTGTAAATTTCTACCTGGGTAGTATATAGTTTTATTTTTTTTCAAATTTATCTATATCTGTAAAGTTTTTATTTTTAATAGTAGAAGGCTTTATTTTTGAATCATGTAGGTTGATAAACAGCATCCGGTTTCTAACTTGTTACTAGCACACGCTGTAAAATTGCTTATTTAAAACTTTTATTTGTACATTATTGTTTTCTTCTACTGAACGGCAGAAAACAGGCTTTGAATTTAGTGAACTTATTTTATTTTTTTTTAATTCAGTGAACTTATTTTATTTTTTTTTTTCAATTCAGTGAACTTATTATTTTTTTTTTAATTCACTGAATGTAATTTAATTTTTTTTAATTCACTAAATGAAATTGAATGAATTCAGTGGTGAATTAATTCATTAAGGAATTAATTCAGTAAGGAATTAATTCACTTTTTTCCCCGTTCGATTTATAAAATTGAACGCGTTCACCGGTGAATTAATTCATTTGACTTAATAAAAAGAACTATTGCAATTGAATTAATTCTTTGAATTTGTTGTTTGATGAACGCATTCAGTTGAATGAATTCAGTGAATTACTTAAGAAAAGGAATTCATTCAATTCTAGAGAAAATTGAATTCGATTGGTAGTGAATTCATTCAAAAAGGAATTAATTCTTCAAAGCTCTGGAATAGGATATACTGATGGGGTCATGTAATAGGTGATGGCAGAGAGATGAAAATATTATATTTTAACAATAAATTGTGTAAAATTAAACAAATGTATGTATAATTTTATCGACATTGTGAAAAATAAACTCAATTTTTATAAATACGGAAAACTACACTCAAAATAATAAGTCTGTTGGGTGAACAGAAAAAATTGTTACTTTAACAAAATTTATTCCTGTTTTTGGGTTAAAATAAAATTTGTTGATTTTAACACTTTTTTTTGTCAAATTTAACAAATCAATTTAAGTAAAAAATTTGTAAACCTTCAGTTTTACCTGTAATTATAGTGAGTGGTAGAATTTATTAAAATTTAGGGTCTCGGGACCCTCCCCGAGCCTAATCCATATCATGTGAGGGCATATCAGGGCACTCCAATGGAGCAAACATTTTGTCCGCTTTGCTCTCTCTCGCTTAGTTTTCGAGATATGGGTCATTTTATGAATTGGAAAATTTTTATTAAAAATTTCCTAGGGTCCAAGGCCCCGCCAAGGTCCATTTTTGGATAGAGATAGCCCCT
The DNA here is from genome assembly GCA_949987735.1 of Leucophora obtusa. Classification (NCBI taxonomy): domain Eukaryota; kingdom Metazoa; phylum Arthropoda; class Insecta; order Diptera; family Anthomyiidae; genus Leucophora; species Leucophora obtusa. Next base: position 113,035,038 of record OX465295.1, on the reverse strand, counting down.
TTCTCTGGGGTATTACACGGTTAGAGGTAGTCGAAATTTTCATCAATTTTGCTCTATCTCTTAGTTTTCGAGATGTGGGCCATTTTAAAAAATCGGGAGCGAAAGAAATGGCGGCATCTTTAAAACTTCCAATACATTGGTGAAAATTAACACTCAAAATTAAAGTACTGCGGATATTAATATAGTGTTAAATGAAGATTACTAAAATCTTTGCTTAAATCAGTGTTTCAACTAAAAATTTGTTAAAAATTAGTCAAATCGATTTAAAACCGGTTTGACAGATTTTTCTACTGAAATATTATTTTAAGTGTACCTATAAAAAAATTACAAAGTTGACTTCGATATTTTTGCAGTTGCTTTTTTGAGTGTATGTATCTGTTGCAATTCTTGGAAAATGTACCTTTTAGCTGACGTTAGCCGGTTAGCCGCCGCCAGTCGACACTATTTTTTTAAGCCAGCCGCCGCCGATGCGTTTGCGGCTCAACTCTAAAAATCAATCGCCGCCGACCATTTTAGCCATTAGCCGCCGCCAGCCGAGAGAATGGACCGGCTTGTATCTCTGGTTTGGATCCGAAATTTGAATGGGTTAAAACAGACTTGTGTCAAAATGTTCTACAAAATCATAAAAGAAGAGAAAATCGAAAATATAGCCCATATGGGCGATAGGTTCAAATATGGACCGATCCTATCTAGAATCAATAAGCTTTTTCCTTGGGACCATGTGAGTCAACGAACCAAATTTCATTGAAATATCTTCGTATTTGCGACATGCAGCGTGTAACGAAGCCAATTTTGGGGGGACCCTTATATGGGCGCTAGGTCTAAACATGTACCGATTTTAACCAAAATTAATAGGCTTCGTTCTTGGCCCGACATAGGTCTGTGTACCAAATTTCATTAAAATATCTTTGTATTTGCGACCTGCAGCGTGTAAAAAAGACAATTTTGAGGGGTACCCTTATATGGGCACTAGCTCTAAACATGGACCGATTTCAACCTTTCTTAATATTTGCGACCTGCAGAGTGTTCAGAAAAATGCATGGACAGACAGACGGGCGGATAGACGCACATCGTTAAATCGAAATAAAAAAAATTCTGAGCCGATCGGTATACTATAAGGTGGGTCTAGGACCAATATTTTTTGGTGTTACAAACATCAGCAGAAACTTATAATACCCTCTCCACGTAGTGGTGTAGGGTATAAAAATATACAAACCAATCTTTATACCAAAAATAAGAACGAAACAGACTTGGAGGAGATACATATTTAATTTATATTAAGTTGACCATGTTGTAATAAGAAATTAAGATATGGCTAATCCCTAATGTTTATTTTGGCCAAAAACAAATGCGTTAAAGAGCAAAATATGCTTTGTATCAGAAAGCATCAAGTTTACGACAACGATTTTGAAAAAGTATCAAGTGATGTTTTACACCTTTATTTGAAAAGTCTTAAATTTTCAAAGTTTTATAAATAGCCTTATGGAGTTGTTCTGCAACTAAGTCTGGCGCACGAAATGACTAGTACACGAAGCAATCGCAATAACTTTTGAACTTAACGTCATATTTAAATAAAGATAACATTTTGTTGAAAGGAATTTCATTTGAATTTACATTTTATTAATATTTGAGATGTACTAATTGTTTTGTATGAAAGTTTAAACTTTATTTGGATCTTCTTGCTTGACAAACCCCATTTCCAAGAATTTTTCACTTTATAGGCGACTTGTTTGTACTCTTCATATCTCTTTTTATTAATGCCCAATATCTTTCCTCTGGCCTGAGTTCTGTACAATTTGGCAGATTTGTCTCTCGAACCCATTAATATATATGATCTAAAATCGAACGAAGAACATTCATTTAGCAAATAAAAAGATCAACTATATATACCCTACATTCGTTTGTTTTTTTTGGTCTTCAATTAATCGACATTTTAATTTAATCGATTAATCGTTCAAATAATTATTCGGGCTCTTTTTATTCTTTTTTAAATAAAATTATTAAAAATACAACAAATGTATGTATATTATTTTACATAACATTTTTTCGATTAATTTTATCCTTTCCTAAAGGATATTATGAATGCAGAGTGCTCACTACTGTTGATGTTTTTGTTTTTTCTTTGATATTTAAGATGTTTTTTTTAGATACTTACTCGCTTAATTACTTGGTAATGTATGTTTTGCTGGGGCTATATTCGAATTTTAGTGTCTTCAGCATTTAATACTGTTTTAATTGTTTGTGCTAAATCACAATATATTCTAAACTTCAAAATGCAAGTCTAAAGAGCCTGTTTTTTTATTTCAATCTAATTACTATGATTTAAAACTACATAAAAGCTAAGCTGCTTAATTATAAACTACCAAACTTTACAAAATAAAAGAAGAAAGAAAAAACAAAACGACTAAAGGCTGTTTGTCTTAATTAGAAAAAATTCTGAAACATCAAATATCATAAAATTTGGTAACTTGTATTAACCCTTTTTATCTCAGGTTCTTTAAACGAGAAATAACCTGGTAAGCGCGATGGCTTTTGAATAACATAAAACATTTGTAATGTTGTTTCGATCGGCCAACACCACACCGTGAATTTATTCAACATTTTCGGGTATATTGAATGCACACAGGAAAAAAATTTCCAACCGAATTGCTAAACCTATTTTGGTTGCCACAACGAATAAATTCGGTTGGTGAAACCATATTGGAATGTGATTCCTAAACAGTTTGGGTACGGCGACTAAAATTCAGTTGTATAAACCGAATTTTGTTGTGATAACCAATATTAAGTTGCTCCAACCTATTTTAGTAGATGTAACCGAATTTTGGTTGTAAAATGGCATATTTTTTCTATGTGTGTGGGCTATCCAGAACGTTCAGCGACACTAGAGCTTGTGCGACAACAACAAAACTCAGTAAACCACTTTCTACCATTGAAATTGATGATGCTCGGTCCCCATAGTACTTATCAAGATTTTCCTTGATTTGAGTGACGGTTTTTTTAATAATGTTGGATGAGCACTCGAAATTAAATTTTTTCCATTTTTACAAAAATCCACGAGGTTGTCTGCTTTAAACGCAGAGCTTTGAAGAATTAATTTTTTAACTCAGTTTTTGAATTCTGAAATAAAAATGCAATGAATTAATTCCCAAAAGACTATATATTGAATGGCATTAATTCATATTTGTTTTCGTTCGATTTCTTTTGTTACGAATTATTTCAATTGCTATAGTTCTTTTTATTAAATCAAATTAATTAATTCACAGGTGAGCGCTTTCAGTTTTATAAATCGAATTGATAAAAAGTGAATTAATTCCTTACTGAATTAATTTAACATTGAACTACTGAATTCCTTCAATTTAATTTTTTGTTCAGTGAATTGAAAAAAAAAATTACGTTCAGTGAATAAAAAAAAAATACGTTTACTGAATTGAAAAATTAAAAATTTCATTCACTGAATTCAAAAGCTGTTTTCTGCCGTTCAGTATAGAGTTTTCAAAGTATTTTGGAAAAAATTCAGCCTTTATTGGTTGATCAGTATGAGATGGAACTTCACACGCCCATAGCAAGACTCTTGTGCCTCCAGATTAAAAGTTTCTTTAAGAACACATATAGTATTTATTTTTTCTGAAAGCATACTTCTTTTAGGTGAACGTAATGGAACAAAAATTATCCACTTGTAAATTTTTCTTCCCAGAGTTTTGAGAGTTGTGAGATTTTTTTCATCTTATCTCAAATATTTTTCTATTTTTATATAAAGAATTAGCGGCTCTATGTTCCACTGGATTAAATATGTATGTATGTGGTGCGCATAGTTCGGAGACATGGCCAAAAATATGCCCAAATTATGCTGTATATGAGTCACAAATGTCTTGATACTATGCGCTAGACCTAGGAAGAGTTTGAGGACAGTCATCAAATTAACCAAATGTCTCCATACTAAACACTTGATCGAAAAACTGTCCCCGTACCATGCGTTATGTATACATATATATATACATTAGGGCGGGTTAGGTGATTCTGAGAAATTTTGCTGAAGATACCATAACTCTAAGTCGGATTTGGAGACCCCCAAAATTTCAAAATAGATATTTTTCCATATATACATAGAATAATTTAATTAAATTCGTCATAAAATCGGATAGAATTATAGTAGATTTCTTAATCTGGGCTTGTTTGAAAGGTATTTTTATCACCTTTCAGAATCTGTATTGATACCAATGTTTTTTTTTTTTTATTTTTAGTAGAGATATTAGGAATTTTTTGTCGAAAAATAGCCTAAAATGACTTTTAACTAATAAATTCTGAATTTTCTTCGATTTTTTTTTTTGCAGATTATGAAAGTTCAGATAATTTCCAACGACCTACAATTTAATGTTTTAACGTAGTAATATTATTTTTTAAGGTCCTTTTTACTTTCCATTCGAGGAGTTTTCTTACGACTTTCTAATGTCACTGCCATAACTCCTTCACGATTCTTTTCTATAACTCGTTTTGAAACACTCGTTAATAACACAGTACAACAGCCAATCTGGGGGGTGAGAAATTCCAAGTCAGGGTGATGGTACTAGGTCAGTATGGTAAAACCCTCAAAGGGTTTGGCGTTCGTATGTATCATTTTTTTATGACCTTTTAAATTTTTTCCTTATCTTGATGTTTTTTCGCTTAGTTGTAACATTTTGGCAAAAACGTAGTTTAACATAACTCGAGAACCACTTGTCCGATTTTGATGAAACAAATTTAGAAAAATTTAGAATTACAATTTCTTTAATCCGTTCATATAACGTTTTTCTTTATAATCAACAGTTTTGCCGGTAAAAATAAATTTGTGGAGAAAAAAAAAATATTTTTTTGCCTAAAAATTAAAATTTTTTTTTTTTTTAATTCATAAAAAATCCAAAACGGAAAAAAGGATCAAGTGTTATTAATTTCATGTAAAGTCACATAACCTATAAACAAAATTTAACGCGTTCTGCTTTTATTTACAATTAAGTGAAGGTATCCCATTTTGACAAGAATATTGATATTTGTTTTTATTCAAAAAAGTGTCATTTATCCCCTTTTTCATAAATTTTCCCCAATAACTCCAGACTTCTGGCCATAAACTACTAAAAAAATTAAGTAAACATTTTTATAATTTTTTATTTTTATTTTATTTATTTATTTTTATTTATTTCAATAAATATTGCCTAGACTTTTTCGATGGTGGTTGTTCGGGACTAGTGGCATCGCATTCATCGCTATCATCAGTTTCTGAACCACACATAATGTCAATGTGTGACTCCACTGTTGGCCCTTCTGCATCTCCTGAAAATTCTTTATCATCAAGATCATCCTTGTCTTGCCACACTAACTTACTCCACCAGCAAATTTCCGCAATTATTGCACTCGGCGACTTTTTGCCTCTATATCTGTAAGTTTTTGTTTTATTAAAATGAGTTTGAAAAAATAAAAACTCAGTATTACCTCATTTCAAATGGCATAGCAACTTAATGATAGCGTTCACCTTGTTCATCAGATTCGGTAGCCAATTGTTTGCTGAAGTAGTCCAGATGATGATGTAAATAATGGATTTTCAAGGACATGTGGACACCAATTTCCGAGAATGCTCTTAACATCCTTGCGACAGAAACATCGTAGTTGTTAGAACGATGCTTTCCCAACAAGCCTTCTATTACTTCTTTGATTGCCTGCCATGCATTCAATTCAGCGTCAATCAAAATATTGTTGAATGCGTCACTTTTAATCAGCTTTCGTATATCTGGACCGTTTAGTACGCCTGATTGGAAAAAATGAATTTGTTAAGATGGAAAATCATGGGAAATAAATGTGATATTATAACTTACCTTCTTTAATTTTACTTTCGCTGAGTCTCGGGTAAATTAGTTTCAAACACAAGAAAACTTCATCTCTTTTGGCGACAGTTTTGATAAAATTCTTAACAATTCCAAGTTTAATATGCAGTGGAGGCAGCAATATCTTCTCCTTCGGCACTAGAGGCTCACGAATAATATTGGCCGTTTGTAACCTGCTGTGCTCTCTGAGTTTCCATCCGTGGCATGCATATTGGTCACCGGAAAATCGTGTGTCCCAATCGCACAAAAAGCACATATATTTTATATAGCCGCTTTGAAGACCGCAAAGCATTGCTACAACTTTTAAATCGCAGCATATGCGCCACATATGTTTGGCGTAGTTAACCATTTTTAAAATATTTTCCAGTGCATCATATGTTTCTTTCGTTTCTGTACTGTAGGCGATTGGAACTGAAGGTTTTTTATTGGTCTTATGCTGTAAAACCGCTGAGTTTTGAACTGTCAATAAATAATCTCCAGTCATCTGCTTCATATTTTATTTCCATTGCGTCCATCAATTTTCCTACATCCGGGCAATATGCAGAAGTTTTTTCATCATTCACAAGGACTAAACTTTGGAGTGTTGCCTGACGACTTCGATAAGCTGTGACTTTCACACCGGGTGCCAACAAATTGTTTGATTTCAAAATGGAAGCCAGCTCTTCCGATTTATGCTGTGTTAATTCCAACTTGGCAACAATTGAATCAAGCTTATTTTGATTTATTAAAATTGGCTCATTGGATACTGATGGCTCATATGGGGAATCATCACGTGCATGATATGTCGGAGCAGTCGTAGAAGAGAAAATATCTGGGCTAGAAGCTTTTGGCACAGGAATGTGGTCCGAATGAGGCAATGGTGTTGCGGCACTTGCAACACCAACGTAATTATACGATTTTCTTATCCTTTTTGCGGCTCCTTTATTCGCACATGCATAGCAATTCAATGGATTGTGACCTTCGCCAGGATTAGTCCAAGTCGTTGGGATACCGAATGGCATACTTTCGCGTCTTCTATTTTTCCAATCCATTAGACGGTTGTAGCAGCTTTTACACACTATATTTGGTACCCAATTTTCGTTCACTATAACATTTTGGTTGAAGTACATCTCGTATGTTTGAACAAAATCAGTACTGAAATTTCCCCTTTTTTTATGTGTTGAGACATATTGACCACAGCAGTAGCAAAAGCTATTTATATCTGGCTTGCACAGTTCCATATTCTGTTCTCTTTTGTTCACTTTTAAAAAACTGGAGAAAAATCACTTTTACTGTTCGCGTTCGTCGGCACTTGTTGAATGACAAAAATCACAGAACCAGTGTGAGAAAGAGAAGAAGTATAATGACAATGCATGTTTTATGTGAACATTACAGAACCAGTGTTGCCACATCAATATTTCTCTTTTAGTACAGTAGAAAAATATGAGAGAGTTCGGCTTGTAAGTGTCAATGTTTTCTCCAAATAATGTTGTGCATATCTGGAGCAAATTTTTGAAATTCATACATTTACCTAATTGTGAATAAATGAGAAACGCGTGCATCGATTTTCATGATCTATGCCTTTTTTTGCTCATGAGTTATGTGACTTTACGCGAAAGTAATTAGTTTTGGCACTTTTTTCCATTTTGGATTTTTTATGAATTTTTAAAAAAAAATATTTAAATTTTTAGGCAAAAAATACTTTCTTCCCTTCATACATTCATTTTTAACTTCGAAAGTGTTGCACATATAGGAAAACGGTATAGAGAAATTGTAATTCTAAATTTTTCTAAATTTGTTTCATCAAAATCGGACAAGTGGTTCTCGAGTTATGTTAAACTACGTTTTTGCCAAAATGTTACAACTAAGCGAAAAAACATCAAGATAAGGAAAAAATTTAAAAGGTCATAAAAAAAATGACACATACGAACGCCAAACCCTTTAAGGGTTTTACTATACTGACCTAGTACCATCACCCTGACTTGGAATTTCTCACCCCCCAGACAATAATCCCAAAAATGTTCCATAGTGTAATTGTACATGTCTTTCTGTTCCTTGTATGTGCATTGGAATTTGTGGATCAGCCAGTGGTGGTTCATCGAAATCTAAGTATTCTACCAAGTGATCATATGGAATCTGTCGAGTAAATGCTGGTTCAAATAATATATCGTCGTTATTCATATCAACCATTTTGACATAATCGGTAGCATCGAAATTTAATATATATTTTTTGTAAACTCTGAGTTTAGTTGGATCGTACAATTTTTCTCGATAGTGTAAAATCTTTTTGATAGCTCTATCCCGTCGATCATCAAATAACATTGTTAATAAGATATTTTCTGGATGTGCGTAATATGAGTTGTTGCGAATTACACCATCTACAATATTACGTAAGTTTGGTTGTAAGTATCGTGTCCAACGTATAAATTTTAATAAAAGTGCACTGCCGTACACAACAGAGTTATAAAACTTCACATTGAAGTACATTGGCACATAATCTGTAATAATATAAACTGCCAAAGTTTTTAAATTGGTCGATGGTGTATTAGTTGTTACATATAATCGTAGTAATCTACTTGCTTTGGTTAACCAACGAGAATGTGCAATTGCTTTAGCTATTTGATATAAATATTTAACATCTGTTGATAGTTCGAGCTCATGTTCATGATCCATCATTGCAGGCATATTCTCCAGTGGTATTGGATCAAAATCAGCTACTACCTGAAAAATGAAATGTTTAGATCAATTAAAATGCAATTATTTTATTTTAACTTTATTCCAATCGAAAAACTAAAATAATGACAATAACTAATGATAATAAATGATGATACATATTAAATTAAACGAGTAAAAAGGTTAAAGTCGGGCATGCCGACTATACAATACCCTACACCAGTCTGGTTAAAAGCCAACTAATGTTTGGATCCGAAATTCGAATGGGTTAAAATGAGGCTTGTGTCAAAATTTTCTATAATGTGAGTCAGCGCACCAAATTTCATTAAAATATCTTAATATTTGGGACCTGCAGTTTGTAACCAAACCAATTTTGGGGGGACCCTTATATGGACACTAGTTCTAAACATGGACCGATGTTCACCAAAATCAATAGGCTGCGTTATTGGGCCAATATAGGTCTGTGTACCAAATTTCATCGAAATATCTTAATATTTACGACCTGCAGCGTATAAAAAGTATAATTTTGGTAGGACCCTTATATGGGCACTAGGTCTAAACATGGACCGCTGTTCACCAAAATTAATAGGCTGCGTTATTGGGCTAACATAGGTCTGTGTACCAAATTTCGTCAAAATATCTTAATATTTACGACCTGCAGCGTATAAACAATATAATTTTGGTAGGACCCTTATATGGGCACAAGGTCTAAACATGGACCGATGTTCACCAAAATCAAATTTGTTCGTCCTTGGGCCAACATAGGTCTGCGTACCAAATTTCATCAAAATATCTTAATATTTGCGACCTGTAGAGTGCGCACAAGATTGCATGGACAGACAGACGGACGGACGGACAGACGGACATCGTTAAATCGAAATAAAAAAAAATTCTGAGCCGATCGGTATACTATAAGGTGGGTCTACGACCAATATTTTTTGGTGTTACAAACATCAGCACAAACTTATAATACCCTGACCACATAGTGGTGTAGGGTATATTAAAGTGTTACATACCTGCAATTTATCACATTCTTGAATAGCTTTGAATAACTTTCCACTTGCTGCTCGTGGTCCACTGGTGACTGTTTTGTCCAATGCTTCATATAAATGACGAAATGGCAGTTCATTGAAATGAAGCAGACATATAACAAGTGAATTGGTCTATTTAATTGTTTTTCAAATAATCGTAAAACACCATTTTCTGTTCCAGTATTTGCTGGCTCACCATCACTGCATATGCCAATTAATTGATCAACTGTTAATGTTTTATTGTTGAAAAATTCATTCAGTTTTCTGTGTTTGGTTTTTACATCTTCTTGACTACCCAAATTTACATATCCAAGTAACTCCTTATAGGGCTCTTTCAGAACAACTAAATGCGGTTCTTTTACCATAGTGGTATGAAATTTGTCATTAATTTTCTCTGTAGTTAATGAGTCATCTTTTCTACCATGGAAAGAGAATGCAGGTATGGAAGATTTAACTTTTTCTCTAGCCACTTTTGATTTATCCATAATAACAAGATTACCATGAACATCTCTAAAATTTATATCTTCGAATAAAGCTGTTGCTAAACATGAAGCGACTCTATCTGAAACACCGAATCTATCACACATCATAGCAAAATTTAAGGCATCGTATCTTTGAGTATAACGACATCGTCTCATTTGAACAGTTGCTTCTGGAACTTCTGTTGTTGCTTCATTTTCATCTTCATCCATGTGTAATTCAGGTGGTTCGTATGTTGGATCATCGGTACCAGTTGTAAGTGTTGGTATTGTTGTAGCTACTTCTTCAACGTCTTCCGTATATTCAGGTATTGTGAATTTTCTATCATTATGCTGGTCCATCATAAATTCTTTTAGATGTTCTGGAATCAATCCACACGAGCATTCTGTTGTTTTTAATTTGCAATTACATTTGCCAATATAAAATAATTCGTTTATTGAATCAACAAATGCTTTAAATTCATCTCTTTTGTTTCTATGTTGTACATGTTTCTGGTATTTATCAAGCAAACCAGTTAATTTTTTGAAAACACTCTTTCTATTAATGATTTCAATATTTAATTTACACCAAATTTGGATCAATTTATCTATTACGTTAGGAGTAAAAGTTTTATACGAGAACATTTTGTTTTCAAATTTAGCACGATCACTTAAAAAAAATTATATTTTAAAATGTCACATTTAGTAGGCAAAGTAAGATCATTTAAATCACTTGATAAACCAAAAACAACAATATCTTGCTGAGGCATGTTAGTCAATCTAGAGTCAAAACTTTTTGATGTTGTTGCTTCCATTAGCGAAGACAACGCAGACGATGTTGATGGTTCTTGATTATCCATAATAACTTTGATATTATCACTGCACTCTTTGATTGTGTCACACTAAATTTAAAAATTAAAAAAAAATATAAGTATTGTGATAACCGAGTTTTTATTTAAGTATTTTGGCAAACTGCGTGCGCATTGCACGATGAACGATTAAGGAAGAAGGAAAAGCAAGCTTGGCAACGTTTAGTGTTGGTAAACGTCATTATTTTGTAACGTCATTATTCAGTGTTACAAAGTTGTTCAATTGAACAATGCTGCCATTGACGACTTATTCTACAGGTATCAATATAGATTCTGAAAGGTGATAAAAATACCTTTCAAACAAGCCCAGATTGCGAAATCTACTATAATTCTATCCGATTTTATGACGAATTTAATTAAATTATTCTATGTATATATGGAAAAATATCTATTTTGAAATTTTGGGGGGCTCCAAATCCGACTTAGAGCTATGGTCTCTTGAGCAAAATTTCGCAGAATCACCTATAGATTATGTTTTTGCCATACGCTTCATCAAAAAAAAATCGTTCCATACAATTTGACCTGCCCGATCTCGGGATCCCGGGATTTTCGGCACTACGGAATTTTTCGGGATCCCGGAATTTTTCGGGATTTAAATTTTCCTTTATTTGTAAAAATGTTTATGTTATGTAACTAATTTTTTTATAGAATAAAGCGTTTTATAATTATTTAATAGTTGTTAATTAATAATGTGGTACATTTTATGAATATTGAAACATCTCAGTCAGAAATTGACAGTGGTACAAAAAATCAAAAAAATAAATGACTGGCAGAACACTCATTTCGGACGCTTTGCAAAAATCGTTTTGCCAGTATTTGTTTTACAAAACATCACGGCAGGGCAAAAAAAAGATACCTATGAACTTTTTTTAAATTTTATTTTGGAAAATATAATTCCAAACCACCTATATTTATTGGTTTTGGCAGCGTTTTGCCAAAGCTAAAAATTTTGTTTCTCCAGGACTTTTCCGGCGCTTTTTGAACTGCCGGTCCTTTCGTCTATTGACGTTATCATATTGGAAATGGGAAAGCAATTTTTGTCAGTACTTGTACCACCTGTTAAAATACCTTGCCATCGCTTTCCCGTTTGTATTTTTCTGGCTGGGATAATATATGAAGGCCTGTCATTAAGTACACTTGCGCCCAGTATTTTGTAAGCAGATTTTAAAACAGATTCGTTGCGATAACCTTGCCCACTAAATCGTGTAATTACTGCAACAAAGTTATTTGGTTATCGTAATCAAATGTTTTGATGGAAGAATTCAAATTTACAGTCCCAGCCAAAACTTACAGTCCCAGTTTCAGAAATCGAATTTCGCTTGGAAGAATAAATCGGTAAAATAACAAACTTGATTTTTCGCATCTATTACTCAAAAACTTAATATTGTTTACCAAAATGTCAAATTTTTCTGCAAAGTCTTGGCATCAATTTCTTGTCAATATGAGAAAATTCAAGAAAAAACGTAGGTAATCTAAAATTGCTCACTTTGTTTATTTGCGTTTATATTAATATTAAAAAAAAGAAAATCCCGGGATTTTTGAGAAATAATCCCGGGATTCGGGATTTTGCCAATCCCGAAAATCCCGGGATTTAGGGATTCGGGATATCCCGTTTGGCATCCCTAGTAGGGACTGATTCTATAAAACTGTGTTTAGAATGTTAAAATTCCGATTTCTTTGATATTAGAACGTATTAGTGCTGCGATATTTATGATGTCTCTTAGGCTAGATATTCGAGCTTCCAATAGGTACACTAGACAACAAACTTTTGGCTTTCAAGGCGGTTGAGGCTCACAAGGGTTGGTTTCCCGAGTAAAAAAAATTGATCTCGCGCAATATCTAATTATATCCAATTTGATATTGTTTAAGATCTGCTGTAATATCTAGCTGATCCAATTAGATCTCAAAATTGGGTGTATCCAATCATATCGTATTAGATCCCATTGTATATATGGGGATAAACTAAGATCAAGTTATATCTCAAAATTGGGAGGTCCAGTGATATCTTTGGGGATAAAGCTAGATCTATTTTGATCCGAAAATTGGCGGATCCAGCTATATATTTGCGGATATTTTTAGATCTAATTTGATCCGAAAAATGGCGGATCCAATTAGATCCAGCTATATATTTGGGGATAAACTTAGATCTAATTTGATCTCAATTTTGGCAGATCAAATTAGATCCCGCAATATATTTGTGGATAAACGTATATCTAATTTGATCCGAAAAAGTGGCAGATCGAATTAGATGTAGCTATATATTTGGAGATAAACTTAGATCTAATTTGATCCAAAAAATGGCACATCGAATTAGATCAAGCAATATATTTGTGGATAAACTTAGATATAAATTGATCTGAAAAATGGGAGATCAAATTAGATCCAGCAATATATTTGTGGATTAACTTAGATCTAAATTTATCTTAAAAATGGCAGATCGAATTAGATCCAGCAATATATTTGTGGATAAACTTGGATATAAATTGAATAGAAATTTGGCAGATCAAATTAGATCCAGCAATATATTTGGGGATTAAGTAAGATCTAAATGTATCCAAAAAATTACAGATAAAATTAGATCCAGTAATATACTTCGGGATTGCGTAAGATCTTAACTTTTCCGATAAATTGCAGATCGAATTAAATCCAGTGATATATTTGGGGATTTGGTAGGATCTTAATTTATCCCATAAATTGCAGATCGAATTAGAAACAGCAATATATTTGGAGATTGACATCTAAAACTATCCAGAAAAATGACAGCTAAAATTAGATCCCGCATTATATTTGGGTACTACGTAAGATCTTCATTTGTTTGGGATTAAATAAGATCCCAGACAGATATTGACAATAGTTCAAAAAATAATACACTGGAAGAGCACTGATTTTATAAAAATTACAATATTTTGTTAAAATAAGGTTTAAACTCAGAAGGTCTCGAGTTCGATACCTTTCACGGCTATGCATTTTTTTTATAAAAATGCGCATTCTCCTTGCTGGTCTTATCGAAATTTTTTCAATAATTTTTATTCTTTGTAATTTACTTGTAAAAATTGTATCATTTTTCTTTGATTTGAAAATAATTTAAACAGAAAGTGATATTAATTTATGATATTGAGTCAAACTAAAATAACATTCATTTACTTAAAAATAACAGATCAACTAAAAACATTTCCCCCATTCAAAAGAATTTCTTTTTATAAAATTATAATTTTATTTTCTATAAATGTTTTTATAAAATTATATTTTTTTTATTAAATTGAATTTTTTTTAAAAATAATTTTATTTACATATTTTTAACGCTCTACACCATTTCCAATTGCATCAATTGTTTTTAAGATTTATCAATTGTATTTCAGAAATAATCAATTGAATTTCAGTTTTATCAATTGTATTTCAGAACTTATCAATTATTTTTCAGATTTATGAATTGTATTTCAGAACTAGTCAATTGAATTTCAGTTTTATCAATTGTATTTCAGAAATTATTAATTGTATTTCTGAAATTCACAACTGTATTTCAGAAATTATCAAACTGTATTTCAGAATTTATCAATTATATTTCAGAAATTATGAAATGTAATTTAGAAATTTTTCTCTATTAACTATGATAAACCATCAACAAGTTCTGAAATAGATTTGATTATTTCTGAAATACAATTAATAAATTTCTGAAATACATTCCATAATATCTAAAATACAATTAAAATTTCTGAAATACAATTAATAGCTTCTGAAATACAGTTAATATTGTAGTTGCTGATGAGTTACCATATATGATGGCACCATATATGACAATATATTGTTTAAATGGCACCAATATGGAGCTTTATATGGTAATATATAACGTAGATTTATCCATATACCATTTGATCCGAAAAATGGCCCGATAAAATTGTATCAGTTCTTATTTGTATCAGTTGTTATCTAATTGCATCAGTTTAGATCTGACCTGATAAAATTATGTGTTAATCAGATGAAATTGTATCAGATTTTTGACCTGATACAATTTTATTGGTTTATATTATATGGTATCAGTTTAGGTCCAAATAGATATATTTGTATACAAAATTATATAGTTATATCCCAATTTTGCCCTGATATCAGTTTAAAACTTTGATACAATTGTATAAGGTAAATGTCGGATAC
The DNA here is from genome assembly GCA_949987735.1 of Leucophora obtusa. Lineage (NCBI taxonomy): Eukaryota > Metazoa > Arthropoda > Insecta > Diptera > Anthomyiidae > Leucophora > Leucophora obtusa. The sequence continues at coordinate 113,020,027 of OX465295.1, read as the reverse complement.
AATTATATTTTATTTATATAAAATTTAACCAATTACGATCAAACCGATAAAATTGTATCAGATCAAAAATCTGATACAATTTCATCTGATTAACACATAATTTAATCAGGTCAGATCTAAACTGATACATTTAGATAAAAATTGATAAACAATTGATAAAAATATATCGGGCCATTCTTCGGATGAAACTGTATATTTATACAGATATAACTTAATCACATATATGACTATATGTAACTATTTTTCCTCCGGTTGTTTAAATGATGCGATATATCAAAATATATGGTACTATATATGGTAGCATATATTATCATATCTGCATCTGTATTAAAAATGTCGTTCATCAGGTACCATATATGAGCATATATTGTTGAAATGGCACCATATATGACAATATATGGTTTAAATGGCACCAAATATGTTAATATATTTCTTAAATAACAGCATATATAAACATATATGGCACTATATAGTAGCATATATTATCATATCTGGAACTGTATTAAAAATGTTGTTCATGAGGTACCATATATGAGCATATATTGTTGAAATGGCACCATATAAGATAATATATGGTTTAAATTATTATTATTGCTGCTGACAAGCCATAGGCTTAGCAGTTTTTATTATTAAGAATGAAGTTTTATGTTATTAAATAATAATAATTAATAAATATAAAAAAAACATATAAAAATGGCACCATATATGATAATATATGGTTTGAATGGCATCATATATGATAATATATAGCTTAAATAACACCATATATAAATATATATCGCACTATATATAGTACCATATATTATCATATCTGGAACTGAATTAAAGATTTTGTTTATGAGGTACCATATATGACCATATATTGTTTAAATGGCACCATATATGATAATATCTAGTTTAACTGTCACCATATATAATTATATATTGTTTAAATGATACCATATATAATTATATATTGCTAAAATGCCACCATATATATTAAGATATAGTTCTATATATAACTATATATGCAATAAGATCAACCATGTTATGTAATATATAATTATATATGCCATATCTAATATTATGAAGGCCGATATCTAATTAGATGAAATTATATATGGCTTAATATAAGGAAAATTTTTCGGAAAAAACGTAATATATAATTATATATGGATATACATAACCACATGTCTAATTATATATTGTAATATATGCCACATATGATTATATATAATTTTTTTTACTCGGGTTGTCAATCAGTATTTATACAAGTTCTGCTATCAATACTGGCACGCTCATAAAATGTTCGTATTTTTTTAAATTTTTTGATTTCAAACGCTTAAAAACATGGGGGAACTGAGCTAAACTGGCGCGAGTTTAATACTGGAAATGAGCACTACCCAGCAAAACTTTCTATTACACGGTAAAGACTTTGGTAAGAAGAAATAAGGGTAGGTAACCTCTTACTTTTCTATTACCAAAGCTATTATTTTAACAGGGGCATGGCCATCGAGGTAACTCCTTACCCAGTAATATGTTATTCTGAACTTACAGGTAAGGAGTTTTTAAAAACATTTTGTTTAAATTTTAATTTTTTAAACCGAATATCAATTTTAAATTCTCGGGTTTTTAACAAAAAATTTAATTTCTAAAATTTTGTAGAAAACGAATTATTTATACCAATAAAACATCCAAACGTATGGACTTGGTATTAAAAATAATGCAAGGGTAAGGTGTAATGAAAGGGTAAGCGGTTTGATATATTACCGGGTAATATGCATAGCAGTACCCATATATTACCAAGGTTTTGCTGGGATGTCACTGAGAAATAAAGGAATCTACTCCAGTGGTCAGTCTTGCCAATAAATTTTCAAAATAAGTGGCTAGATCAGACCCAAAAATCGCTAGAAAATCACTAGATTTAATTAATTTAATTGGGTTTAATCCTATTATTTTGGTCGTTGTAATCATCATTACAAAGTCTCTGTTTCACAGAGTGATATAAGTAGTAAAAAATTTAATGACATAAAAAAATGTATTAGGTACATTTTGACCAAAGAGGAAAGTCTGCCAGAGTTGCCACACCAACCCAAAATAACCATGTGTATTTACTTGACTTGGGGTATAAAATATATTTGTAACATGGAAGCATACAGCGTTAAAACAAAACTTACAATGAAATTACAATTTAAAGCGGCTTAACTAAAAAAAATCATAAAAAATATATAAAAGATGAAGGGAAATTTTTATTTTAATTGGCTAATTTTTCTTGAATACAAAAGAAGCATTATCCTCTTTGATCCTTTAACCCAAAATAAAGAAAAACAAAATGCAAAAAATAAACACCCAAAAATAAAATAACAAATGCATTGTAAAATTCAAAATCATTATGCGGCAGACAGTTTTGAAAACAGTCTGCTCAAAAGATAACAATTCAATTCAATGTCTGGGTCAGTGTTTCTTAAATCGTGAAAATATTACGTATGAGTTAACCAGAATTGAAGGAAAATGTTTTGTTAACACTGGAGTAACAGCTAATTCGAATGCCTATTCACTAGCAATTATAATTTCGTCGTAAATGCAAAAGTCAGCATTAAGTAATGGCAGTAGCAGCCGCATCATGGTATATTAAATGCGAGATACGCATACACAATTGAAAATCAGAAAATATTTTTTGGAATTTAATTTTTTTTATTCGTTGGCTGATGATTGTTTGTGGATGTATATTTTCATTACTATTTGTATGTCTGATATTTTTGTAGTATGATGGTTAGTTGGTATACTTGTAAGGCTGTTACAAAATAACTGAAAATGAAAATAATTCAATTCTGTAAACATTTAAGTTAATTTAGCAACATTTTCAAAAACAGTGGCGTTTGCCAGAAAATGAATAGATAAATAAAGGATATTAAAAATATTAATAAAGCATATAAGCTGTCTTAAGTTTGTTCTTTTTGGGAGAAGATAAAACAACGAGTAAAAAAGCTAAAGTTGGTACCCTACATCAGTCTGCTTAAAAGTCAACTAATGTTAAATTCCGAAATATAAACAAAGATTAAATAATTATAAAATTACTCTTCTTAACCTCAAACCTACTTAATTAAAATTAATAAAAATGCATATTAATTACAATATTAATTGCATTTACTAGACTTATGATTTTGTTTGCTGTATTTAAGAGAAAAAGTTAAGTGTTTCATGCCGACTGTTTCGCTCTTAAATTTCAATGGGTTGAAATGGATTTATACAAAAATTTGTCCAAAGAAAATTGGAAATATAGTCCATATGGGTAATCGATCCATGGATGCACGCATTCTATCCAAAATCAATAGGCCTCTTTCTTGGCTTTATATTAGTCTGTGTAAGAACATACCGATCGAATTACAATCACTTTAGGAGTCTAAGAGTAAGCATTTTTACACAGAGAATTCACTCCGAATCACGATTCTTTAATGCTTTTAATTTTAATTAGTTTTAGAATGTCACTGTTTTTGAGAAAATATACAAAATGTAATATTTTTCCTTTGTAATCTGTGTTCCAAGATTCAGGGCCGAGGCGGCACGACCGCTTATCCTAATTTTTCGGGGGACGGTAGTTTTACATCCAAATAAATATCTACAGGTGGTAGCCCTGTCAATAACTCAAGATTTATTTTCCTCCATACAAGCGGCCCTATGCTCCTTGCAGGAGTAAAAGAAACAAATATATATATACAAGCTTGGAACCCCTAATGCCAAACATGTGTATTAACAAAATTTGAGGTAATATCTACATGTATGTAAATTAGACTGTCCCTTAAAATAGGGATTTGTCGATTTTCGTCCATTACACCCTCCAGTTTTATTGGAAATGGTCCCAAATGGAAGAAATCGATTTTTTTGGAAAACGTTAACCCGAAAGTTGGACGAAAATGGTCCATTTTGGAAAAAAAAATTTATGGACAAAAAATGTACACCCTCCAATATGAAGTATTTTTGCAAGGCAATTTCAAAAAAAAAAAAATTTTTTTGTCGTCTTTTTCAATTTTTTTCGTTATAGCTTCGGCATTTAAAGTTGGATTGTAAAGTGTGATATATCGATTTTTTTGCCTCGAGGAGACTAGTGTTTTGCTATAAAGGAAAAATCCAATTAAAAAAATTTAAAAAGGCGACCCCTACGTACAGCAACCAATATATAAAAAAAAACCTACTGGGTTTATCGAAAAACTTCCTTAGCAAAAGTTTAATGATTTTTTGCGAGCTTTAATTTTCTGACATTAGGGTGGTAGCAACTAAGATCTGGTGGGTAACTTCTAGAACGGGATACTTGAGGTCAATGGCCCTTAGAGCAAAACCCTGGTCTCCTTGAGAGAAAAACATCGATGTATCATACTTTAAGATCCGACTGTAAATGCCAAAGATATTTATAACAAAAAATGTAAAATGGCGACCCCTACGTTCGGGAAAAAAATTGTTATTTGAAACCTCCTTGCAAAAACATTTAATATTTTTTTGCCTGTAAGGTGGTACGCTCTAGTGGACATATACGATTCATGTATCCACACTGATAGAATTTTGTGCATAGTATTAATGAATTTGTTCATTAATCCAATGATCTTTTCTTTGAAAAGTCCTCAAAGAACGAGTTCATTAAATCAATGAAACGTATTCATTAAATGAATACTAATTGAAAAAATATATTTTTTTTGCGTTAGTTTTTTTATTTATTTTATGAATTTTTATTTGTACATACATATATTCTTTTTTTGTTTTTATAACGTTTTTGACATCTCCCTGAACTCGACTTGAACCAGCAATCACCAGAATGTAAACATTACCGCGTTGCGGATTGATCTAAATAGCCAAAACAAAATGATGTCATTATTTGGACTTTTATATTTGCGGCCCTATGCTCCTTGCAGGAGTAAAAGGAACGAATATATATATATATATATATATATATATATATATATATATATATTTATTTAAAGAATTTCAGTTTGCAACCCTAGGGTTCATTACTGGGACATATATCTATTTTAGTAATTAGTAAATTCAAAACCCTTATAAAAATTAAAGCATATCTTACGGGTTAGTTGAAAATATGTAATAAATTTATTAATTCAATAAAAAATTTCATTAAATCAATGAATTCAGATTAATGAAATCGACTCATTAATAGTATGAACGAAAATTCTATCAGTGCATCGTATGGATATTCAACATGTATGGATCTGTGTATGCCGATTTTTAACTGGGTACTTAAACATAATTCTACAAATCTTCTTTAATTACATTCTTTCGTATTGCTAAGTACTTAAAAAATTCAATTTGTTTGGTTTGAATTCGCAGATACTGAGCATTTGCATCTACACTGATAGAATTTTGTGCATTGTATTAATGAATTTTTTTCATTAATCCAATGATTTTTTTCATTGGGAAGTCCCCAAAGAATGAGTTCATTGAATCAATGAAATGTATTCATTAAATGGAAAATAATTGAAAAATTATTGTTGTCTTTTAGGTTGTTACTCTTTTTTTATTTGTTATTTTTTTAATATTTATTTTTATGTGTATTTATTTCTTTTTCATTTTCGCCACGTTTATGACATCTCCCTGTACCCGCCTTGAACCCGCAATCAGAAGAATGTTAACATTACCGATTGATCTAAATAACCAAGACAAAATGATGTAATCATTTTGACATTTATATTTAAATAATTTCAATATGCGACCCTAGCGTGCATTATTGGAACATATGTATTTCAATAATTAGCAAATTCAAAACCCTTATTAAATTATAGCATATCTTACGGGTTAATTGAAAATATATAATGAAAAAATTCATTAAATTAATGAAAGTTTTTCATTAAAGCTATGAATTCAGATTAATGAAATCGATTCATTAATAGTACGAACGTTAATTCTATCAGTGTACACTCAAAATAATAAGTCAATTATTACATGGTTAGGGTAGTCGAAATTTTAGTCAATTTTGCTCTACCTGTCTTAGTTTTCGAGAAATGGGCCATTTTAAAAAATCGGGAGAGAAAGAAATAGCGCCATCTCTAAAACTTCGGATACACTGGTGGCGCCACCTACCCGGTAATAACAGAAACATGAAAATATTATATTTTAACAATAAATTTTGTAAAATTTAAGGAATCGGTTCTTAAAAATTAGTTATAAAAATTGTTTTAAAAATGAACACTCAAAACTAGTTAAAGTACTGAGGATTTTTAGTATAGTGTTAAATGAAGATAACTAAAATCTTTGTTTAAATCAGTGTTTCAACTAAAAATTTGTTTAAAATTAGGCAAATCGATTTGAAACACGTCTGGCAGATTTTTCTACTGATGTATTAATTTAAGTTTACAGAAGAAAAGTATTAGCCAAGCTTTGTTGCGGCTTTATGTGGGAGCTAGATCCAAACATGGACCGATTTTAATCAAAATCAATAGCTGGTGTCCATTCATCAAAATATTTTAATATTTGCGACCTGTATTGTCCGGACGGAAGGACGGACATCGCTTAGTCTTAGACTCAAAAAGTGATTGTGATTCGATCGGTATGTACTTAAAAAACAGTCGAGTTATTACAATTTCCCCCTGCAACTGATGAAATTCGGATCCAAATTTTAAAATTTAGTGATCTAATCTACTACAGAAACATTTTTTTGTTCTATAACTTCCAAGAAACTCATATAAGAAGCATTTTTTATATGGTGTTATGCTAACTCGTTTTAAATTAATGCCAAATAGGTCAGAAATTTTAAACACTGTTTTCGAATCTACAATTTTAATTTTTTATAAATTTTTTAAAGAAATTTTAAAACATCTAGGTTGGGCTTTAGGTTTTTATTAAGAACTTATTAGAGATTAAAAAGTACAAAAATTATAGGAATTCCTTTTTTCATTTGGCTAGGGCAGAGATTTTATTTCAGCGGATTTCAAGCAAACAGCGATTTTAAATTTGTTAAAATTTTTTAAAGACGTTTTGAAAAATCTAGATTGGGCTTTAGGCTATTATTAAGAACATATTAGAGATTAAAAACTACGAAAATTGTAGGAATTCCTTTTTTCATTTGGCTAGGGCAGATATTTTGATTTCGCGGACTTCAAGAAAATAGCGGTTTTAGATTTTACAACACAAAAGGTTTTTGCGACAACTCTTGCAAATGCAAACAGTTTTGAAATTTTGCATGAGCAGTTGTTATACTAAAAGTTGGACTTTGGGGACAACTTGGAAAGCTATGCTGCCATATAAAATTTTTGAAAAATCGCAATTTTAACCCTGGATTTGTGCATCAAATACATCTGTTCCTTAGATCGAATAAAGTACGCCGTTGTAATCAGCATGTCCGAAATATATAGAGTTTATGGCCAGAACTCTCTTAATTTTTAAAAGTTAGGATTTTGTCATCCTGTGTTATTTTTAACCTACAACATAAACTCATATTGATACAAAACAGTTAGGCATATTAAATTATATTTTTCACTGTATCTGGTGTGTTGAGATAAATGAGGGTATAGTTGCTCTTTGCGATAAAAGGAATATCCAATATTTCAATTTTTACCTTTAGTAAACATCTCATGTTACTTACCCAGCAAATCCTTGGTAATATATGGGTACTACTACGCATACTACCTGGTAATATATCAAACTGCTTACTCTTGCATTACCTTGGACCCTTACACCTTACCTTTGCATTAATTGTAATACCAAATTCATACACTCACAATATATTTTCCATAACCGATTGAGTTTTATTTGAAAAGTAATATGTAAAGTTTGCTTCCAATTCAAGAATCAATTAAAATACATTGAAACATATTGTGTAACTTTTTTTTTATCAACCAATAAAAAACAAACCACAAAAATATGTATCGTCTGTAGGAGTTGATACTTTCAGTCAAATATTCTATTTTAGAATATTTGACTGAAAAATATTCAATATCAAATATTCTATTTCGCTACCTACTACTTATATATATTTTTACCAGCACTTATCCAAAGAGCAACAAAACACGCCCATAGCTGTTTACTTAGTAGCTAAGCTAAATTACTCCTCATACGAAAACTTTAAATTTAAGGTGTCTTTATTATAATGTTTTCCCCCTATAATTCGTTCCTAAATTGGGGTTTTTGTTGTTATTTGTAGAGCACAAAGGCAGTTTCTTCAAACCCAATTTTTTAATAGAAATACAATTTTCAAAACGCTCCTGATTTTTTGTCATCACACTAAATGCTTGAGAAGAAAAGGCACATTTTGGCACTCAACACATCGTGATGGCTCACACACAGTACATTGTAATGGGAATTTAATGACGCCACATAATGTTTCAAGTGTTTTGTAGACATTCGTTTTAACCAGAGACTCATATATTTTAAGTCGTCTTAGATTTTAGTAGTAGTGATAGTAATACAACTTACATACGTACAAGTACAATTGAGTGACTCTTGTTGTACTTTGGGTACGAGTATCTTATTTCTTTACAAGTGGGTTGATTTATGAACCTATAAATTTTCCAATACAATTTTAATTTTTTATCGTTTTATTTATTTTATATATTGGGTACATGTCTCTATTTGGGTGTTATTTCATTTATTCATTCTTATCTATACAGCATTAGGATGACAATATTAAATGTTAACAATAAAAAAAAAAATAATTTATTTTTTTAATATGGCTAGGAATCAGAAAATGAAATTAAAATTGATGGGGGGAAATAATTAAGACTTTTTAATAAAATTGATTTAAACTTTAAATCCATATAAATTTTTTGTCATGCATTTTGCTATCATTCTTAATGGAACATTAAATTTTAAAATCATTCACAGCATCGTCTTTATTACAAATTATATATGTACCTCCTATAAAAATGACAACATATTTAAAACATTTAATTCTTAACGTCATCACATGTATGCATAACGTGAACAATCATTTCTTTTTATCCTCCTTTTTCAACTAAAATCCCTGCTTTTCATATTGCAGAACTGCTTAGAAAAATTTTAGTAAGCAATAATAAAATAAATATTTTAAAATTTTTGAGCAAAATTGTTCGATCAATCGTTATTCGGTATATCATATTAATTAGTGTTACAGTTAGTGGGCGCTGAACTATCTTAAATCAATACTTAAGATACTTCTGTTTAATATTGGTATATTTCAGGGTTGGCAACTGATTCATAATGGTATTTCCACAGTATTTAGGTTGTGTATTTTAAGTTATATCGTTAAGTTATTTTAGAGTTAAAGGTATTTAAAGTCATTTGGTTTGATTGTTTTAAGGTTAACGGTATTTTAAATTATTTCGATATAATTTCGTTAGGGTATTTTCAGGTTAACGGTAAGTTATTTTGTTAGTATTATTTTAAGGTTAAGGGTAGTAAATTTTTTTTAATTCGTTAACGTTGTTTTAGCGTTGGTGTTTGCCAACCATGTTGTATTTTATTTCTGTAAGGGAGGGAAATAATTTTATTTTTCACATCAAATGAAGCAAGCATGTAGTCTTGTAGGATCATAACGTTAAGTCTTCTGGGTACCAAAGTTTAATTTTCCACTAGAGTTCTTAGTTCAGTATTCAAGAGTAGTGTGAGGCGATTGGTATGTATTATGATAGAATTTCGAATAACTTTCTTTACGTCGCACAGTGCTTTGTCCCAGGCAAAATTAAAAAAAAATGTATGCGGATCGTTAGTGACTTATACATTTTTGAAGAGGTGACATAATACCCTAAATAAATATGAAGGAGGAATTCAGTATCTCCTCTTTTTGTTAACAACAGAGGGCGCTAAAGTCAAAAAAAATTTGAGCTAAAATAGTTAAACGAAAATCTAATTTTAACTGCTTTACAAAAAAATTGGCAAAAATTCATTTTTAAAGATAATTCTTTGAAACACGGTGGTTTTGTTATTCACTATATTCGCAATAAGCAGAAATTATTTTAAGTGAAAATTTTTTATAGAATAATATTTGGTGGTATCGAAAACTTAAGACATTTTTTGACTGGAAATCCCAAAGTTGCTTAAGTTTGGTAGAGTAAAAAAAAAATATGGAAGAACATCTTTTTTTTATTTATGATTTTAGGACATCTTGAAGCTCTTTAATAGAATTTGAAAAAAAATTGTTTTTTTAACCGAAAATTTAAAAATTTTATACATTTTCCAAACCCTTTCACTTGAGTTTTAACAAAGTAAGAAAGAGTTAAATTTAAATGTACCAACAAAAAGTAAAATGATAACGTTTAAAAAAAAAACAATTTGAAAATTGAAACACAAGCTTCGTTTTAATGTGGTGTAAAAGTAAAAAAAAATTTTAAAAAAATTTAAGTAATAACACTTTTTTTTGCGGAAAACCTAAAATTTTATAAAGTTTAGTGAAATTTAAAAAAAATATAAAAAATAACACCTATTTTTTACGATTTAGATAGTCCATTAGGATGTATAATTTTCTGTAAAAAAAAAAATAATTTCGAACCGCAAATTTAAAATTTTTAACTTTTTCTACATATCCCAATTTTTTAATTTTATGTAGATATTTATGTATGTATGGTTGATGTATATGCTGTCCCTTAAAATACGATTTCTCGATTTTCATTCATTACACAGTCAAGTTTTCAGGTTCAAATTTGAAAAATTTAATTTTTTTTAGAAAACTTTAACCCGCACTGAATTGCGGCCGAAAATGGCCCATTCTTGAAAAAGGAAATAGCATATCAATTAAAAATTCACAACATTCGAATTTTTTGCAAACACTAGTTTTTTATTTAACTTGTTCATTAAATATACTTAAAATTATTCAGATACGGAATTTTGGTTTCGCTGGATATCATTAACCCACTTTAACATAGAACCGAAATGCCCATAAATTTAATAGAAATGCAAAAACGTATTTTTTTTATTTATTTGTCAAATTTTTTTTTAAAATACACAATTTGGAAATGTCAAAAGCTATTTTTGTAATGAAACAAAATTTGCCTAAGAGTTAAAAATATTATTTTAGAGACTATTTTAAACTTTTAGTGCATTCTGAATGTAGCCAAAATATTGTTTTTTAGAAAAAGGATATATGGGAGGTAGTCATGTCCTTGCCCCGAATGAAACAAAATTAACTACTGAGTTAAGGGACACAATTTGACCGGCAGAAACCATTTTTCGTCTTATTTATACCGATAACTTTTGCAAATGGAAAGTATTTGGTTTGAATTTTTGCAAGAACATTTTTTAGAAGGGCCCATGTACTATACTAGAAGTTGGACTTTGGGGACATCTTGGAAAGCTATGTTGCCATACAAAATTTTTTAAAAATCGCGATTTTAACGAATAGGCCGCTATAGATGAATACATTTTTTTTATTGAAATATTTTCCTTTTAATTGCTTCCTTACTAAGGCATTACATTTATTGAGGACGATTGTACATTCGCCGACTAAAGTCGCTGAAATAGCAAAAACATAAAAACCTATATAAAACGCTAAGTAGTGGTTTAAATATCAAGATTAGCACATCGCATTTATATCGTAAATATTGGCACAGGTCCTGTGCTTACATTCTAACACAAAAAAAATTCATATTAATTGAATTTAAACATTTTTTTATATAAAAAACTGAATGGACAACCGCCAAACTTTAAAGACATTTAGCGAAAAATCTGTACCATTGATCGAAAAATAAAGTACGCCATTGTAATCAGCATGTCCGAAATATATAGAATTAATGGTCAGACCTCTATTAATTTTTAAGTCAAGATTTTGCCATGCAGTGTAATTTTAGTTAAATAAACTACCAGCATTGAATTTATAACTTATAATCTGTGATTTTAACTCTTAAAAATATAATATCCCAGCTGAAAATCGACATATATGGATCCATACAGGTTAAATGTACCTTCATGCATGGCCATAAGCATGCATTCATGACCACACATGGTTACATAAATCTCCATACATGTTTCATATATGACCATACGTGTGCATTAACGAAATTTGAGGTAATATCTACATGTGTGTTCATGCATGAACATACATGAGCACGCATGAACATGCGTGATCATATATGCGTGAGCATATATGTCGATTTTTAGCTGGGATGCTAAATTCTTAATTGTTTTCATATGTTTTTTACTCAATTGAAAATCCGGTACCTACCTTTAAAAAAAATACGTCAATAGAAAAATTTGTCAAACGAATTTAAAATCGATTTGACTAATTTTTAACAAATTTTTAGTTGAAACACTGATTTAAACAAAGATTTTAGTTATCTTCATTTAACACAATACTAAAAACCCTCAGTACTTTATTTTGAGTTTTAATTTTCAAAAAAATTTGTAACTTATTTCTAAGAACCCGTTCGTTAAATTTTACACAATTAATTGTTAAAATATAATATATTTTAATGTTTCTTTTATTACCCGGTTATGGCAACACCAGAGTATCTAAAGTTTTAAAGATGGCGCTATTTCTTTACCCCCCGATTTTTTAAAATGGCCCATATCCCGAAAACTAAGAGAGATAAGCAAAATTGACGAAAACTTCGACTATCCCTAACCATAGGCCGGGGGAGGGTCCCGGGCAGAGAAACAAGCCAGCCGCCGTGAGCCGTTTAAGCCGCCGCCGCCGGTCATTTTTGCTTCAGCCGCCGCCGCCGATTTTTTTCGGCTCATTTCGGCTGGAAGTATTAATTTTCAAATATAAAAAATTTAAAAATAACTATATTTTTTAAAAAGAATTTACTAATTCATTAAACTTGAACAACCAGAGCTAAAAACAATTTTTTATATGAAAAGAAAAAAGTTAAAATCTTCTAAATATTAAATTTTTATAAATATAATTTTTTTAAACTATAAAAGCTTATGTAAATTTATACTGCGAAAAAAATTTTAAAAAAAAGTTCTTAATGGGTTAATATAATACTTCAGAATGCAACTCTTTGCAGATGTGTAAAAAATCAATTAATAAAAAAACATAGCTGCTTAACTTTGCATTTAAAACTCAATATGTATATGTATTTGGTGTATGCATTTTTATCAAAAATTATGACGAAAAATCGTTACAGAGTTGAAGTCGTGTTAGCATATGTACCCTACGGGGACCGGTCAACCGAAGGCATATTACTAAATTAGTACAAATATGAACAAAAGAGAATGAATTCAGTTTCTAAATATTTTCGGATCTGTTATTTTCACTGTTGCTTTTAAAAAACTTGACCGATACCGAAATAAAAAACAAAATTCGCGGCATATTTTTAAAAATATTTTCTTTTATTTTACTCTTTTATTTATTTTGAACTTTATTTTTTACGATTTGCTTATTTTAGCTCTTATTTTAAATATCTATAATTTTTTGCTAAGAAATTGTTAGTTTTGTATTTTCAACGATTTTTTAATATTAAAGTTGTTTTAATTTTAACAATTGGTATTTCATTTAACTTTTCTTTTTAACTTAAGGGGAATTTTTAAAATTTTGATTTATATTATCAAAGTTTTTGAGGTACTTTTCTAATTTTTAATTGATTTTTTAATTTAATTATGGCCAACGCAAAAAACGAGTCAACTGCCATTAAAGGACCTATCCTATGACCGGTCAATCGGAGCCATATTCAAGTCACTTCCACTATATTTGTATGTGTGTTAGTTTTGTTTTCTTTTCTATTTTTTTCTTTTCGAAAAATATATAACTTTACCATCAGCCAGCCATCATCCACAAGCAACATTAGCTTAGACGGTAGAGTGTTTGCCTTACAAGCAGAAGGTTGTGTTATCGAGCCCTACTTCGACGCCAAGTAGATTATTTTTAATTCTTAATTTTTTATTAGTTTATTTGAAAAGCTATTTTTAGATACAACCCGTTACTGTCACTAGGTGTCTAAGCTGTGGCAATTGGTCATTTCCAATGACAACGTCATGTTAAAGTGACGTGTCTCTTTCAAACAATAAGGCCGATCAAGGACCGGTCCCTGCCCCCTTGGGACCTATCCTGCGTGTCACTTTGGACCGGTCCCTTTCCCCGTAGGGTAGATATACGAAAACGTTTGTAAAATGTATTAATTTTTGTTAAAAGCGTTACTTCTCCTCTTCATATAAATTCTTACAGTTAGTGTTTAGCTTCATTGGTTATTAAAATATAAGCTATTAAAGTTAAAAAACCTTATGAGTTACTGGTTACGGAGTTTACATTTGGCCTATAAAATTGGTTACAAATTTTATGTATTAACCAAAAATTGGTCAGATTGTTATAAATTTTTTAAACAGGTGACAATGCGCTGATATATATAACTCAAATGTAATCCATGCATTAGAAATTAGCTGGTTACATGGTTTTTATCACATTTTTTGATATCACCCATATATATTTTTTCAATTCTAAAATACATTTTTAAAAATGGTTGATTGGGCATCTAATTAAAATGGGTCCCTACAAGATATGTGCATCCTGGCCAAACTTTCTAACAAAGCCTCCATTCAAAAGTCTTCAAACAAGTTTAATTTCTTAAATCAATTTTTTAAAATTAAAAAGAATAAATAAAAAAAAATTGATTCCCAGTATGCTTTAATTGTCTGAAAATTCTATAAGAGGCAAAAATTGTTTTGAGTTCCAAGGGGGTTACATTTTCCCAATGTTGGGATTACTTTGGAGCCCTTTACATTGGCAAAAAAATGTGCTGGCAAAATTAATATTTTGCAAGTTATGTTTCAACGAAAAGGACTTGGTACTAAAAGGGTATGTTTATAATTTATTAAATAAAACTTGTATGTTATATTAAATATTTAGGACCATTTGTTAGATATAGTCTTGACTAGCCATGGATTTGTGCGAACATGAAACAAATCACACGTGAACCAACAACAAATCTTATATAAATTGATTTTATATATATTTTTTTGCGAGTGATTTTCTGACCGTGATAAAGTGCAGACGTTAATTGTGATCTCTTTTCTATAATTCTATTTAGGATTAAAAGCAATAACATTTGTTATTGTTTTAAGAAAAAACTTTTTTTTTGTATCAGTGTTGCCATAACGGCGATTTTCTCGTCAGATCTAGCGATTTTATTTCGCCCCTAGCGGGAAAAATTGTCCTGTAGCTATTAGCCAAAAATCTAGCGATTTTTTTATCAGCCGTAGTATAATTTTTAAAACTCGGTTTTATGTTGAAAAATATTATAAAACTGGCACATTGATATTCCTTTATTATAAAACACAACATCTTAAACGATTTTAGTAAAAAAAAAACTGTAAAAATACACATTTCGATAAAATATCGGTATGCACTTTTTCATCGTACAACGCCCTCTATTGTGTATTCTCAATACTAAGATTAATTCAATGAAAATCAGGACTCATTATTTGAAGCTTAATCGTAAAATTTTTCATTATTTAAAAGTTTATAACACTTCATATTAACATATTAAATAAATTTTTGAGTAAAAACTGCTTTAAGAACCATTTTTCAACAATCTAGCGATCGCTAAATATTTACAATGTTTATAATCTAGAGATTTTCTAGCGATTTTTGGGTCTGATCTAGCCATTTATTTTGAAAATTTGTTGGCAACACTGCATTTTATATTGAAATCAACAACAAATTATTACTTATTATTAAGTAGTAAACAAAGGGATTAATATTCTGCTATACTAATCCTCTGCTGTTACAGCAGAATGGATAGTAGCAGCGAATCTACTGAAGAAAGCGATATTGTCTGGTAGACAGTCGCTGAAAACAAAACAACGAAACGACGACAAAATCGATCACCAGAATTAGTTAAGCATGCAATCAAAATAACAAAAACTACCAACAATGATGATTAGGGCAAGGAATTCCATGCAAATGCATGTTATTTCTCGATAGTCCAAAACTAATATGGACTAAACATTTATCCGACTCATCAAATTTAGAACAAACTGTCATCGATTTGTAGTTGCATATTTTGACATAAATGCATGTTTTTGCATATTTCGACTTTAAATGCTTATTTGGTGGCTTTTTAATGCATATTTTGTGCTTTTCAATGCATATTTGTACATAATTTTCATTTTTAGTAGCATTTTTTATTTTGTAAAAAAATATAAAAAATTGATACGTTTTCATATTTTGATTCAATCAAAATAAACATTTTTAAAACTTTATTGACCTATAGGAAATCTTCGAGTTCTGTGTCGGTTTGCAAAATAACTAACTTAAATATATTTTTAAGTGCATTATTTTTGCAAAAATTATAGTTTTTAGTGCATATTTCTTATATTGTTAGTGCATATTTTTCTTTATTAACCGCATATTTTAGTCGCATATTTTTCAATTTTAAGTGCATGAAATTCCTTGCCCTAATGATGATATACCAAGTACCTACTAGCAACAACATGTTTGTTGCACTTGATGTAGACAATAATGATGATGATAATTATATTAACGATAATGCTAACAAAGAACTTTCTGAAGAAAAACCGCCTCCAATAATTATTCCAAATGTTTCAGATATAAGAGCGATGATGAATAACTTTTCAAAAATAGTAAACCTTGAAGATTATTCGTACAAATCTTTTAGAGATGGTCAGGTAAGAGTAATGGCAAAAAACGTAAAGGCATATAGAGTGATAGTAAAATATCTATCTTTCGTAAAAAAACTTAAACGTTTTCAAATCACATTACAAAATGTTGTTTTCAGCCGATCAAGCCGCCGCCGCCGCCGATTATTTGGTTGCGCCGCCGCCGCCGATTTTAATCCGGCTCAACCTCAATCGCCGCCGCCGATTTTTTGCTTGCGCCGCCGCCGCCGATTATTTTGGTCGGCTTGTTTCTCTGGTCCCGGGACCCCAAATTTGAACAAATTTTACGACTCAGTAAATTACAATTAACAATTTTTAACTCAAATTTAGATTTGTTAAATTTAACAGAAAAATGTTTTAAAATCAAAAAATTGTATTTTAAGCCGAAAAACAGGAATAAATTTTGTTAAAGTAAGTAACGGTATACCGTAACCGAAACAGTCTTAAATATCGTTTACCAAAACAAATGAAATTCGATATCGTTATCGTTACTCTTACCGTTATTCTTTTCGGTAAGCAATCTCGGTTATTTATCATTACTGGTTGATGGTTTATGATCTTTGTATTGGTATTATAAACTACATGCATTGTTTTATCGCTGTTTACCAAGTTTGAAATAAGTTTAGTGTACTGTTTAATAATTGTTAAAGATTTGAAAAAGCCATTTTGATATTTAAATTAGCTAACAGAAGAACGGTCTCATCGGCAAATGTAGCAATCCTATCATGATTTGCTCGGGGATTTGGTATATCGGATGTGCAACAAAAATAAGATACTGGACCGAGGACACGTCCCTGGGGACTTCAGCTTTCAGTGGCATTATGTTGGAACACTGGTCTGTTTATTTGACATAAAATTGCAGGTCCCTAGAAAGCAATATTAGAAAAATATTCTTGGTAATAGTTTTTCGAGCTTGTGTAAAAGCTCTGTATGGCACACACTGTCGAGTGCTTTCGCTACGTCGAGGTAAGTACCGATACAAAAGTTTGTTGAATAGTAGAGTCCATACGTCAGACTTATTGGCCTGCATGAAGTAGCTTTTGCTGCTTCTTTAGTGGGCTTAGCAAAAGGTATTATTTCTAAAACTATCCATACATTAGGAAAGTAGTTAATATTTATTAACACATTGACAGTATTTCCCACACAGATCCATGTATTTCTCGACAGTTCTTTTAGAAGTTTTCTGGAAATTTGATCGTAGCCTGGAAATTTATTGTTATTTATACTTGTTTTGATTGCTTTTTGACCATTTCTTTGTTGTTTTTATTTTGATACTTTCTTTAATGTATGTTCGGATACTGTATTTGTATAATTTGTATCTGATTTCAGGAGTATAAAAATCAAAGTGTTTAAATATTTCCACTTTATCTTCGTTTTTAGCGATATATTTGCAGTTAATTTTGTTTCAATGATTTCCCTGAAGCAATTCCAGTCGATTTTCTTGTTGTATATGAATTTATTTTGTGCTTCGAGTAGAAAGTTGGATTGATAGGTAAGTATAATTGGCGAGCGGTTAGAAGACAATTCAAAGCACGATTTAGTTTTAAGATTAAGATGGTTCGCGGTGCTTAGAAAGATGCTTTCGTATTCTATTATTGCTTCAAGTAGTTCTTTGCCTTTTCGAAGGCTTAATCTTGATCCCTATATTATGTTTTTGGAATTAAAGTCTCCTCCTGCGATTAATGGATGACCAAAAGGTTTTTAATATCCCAGGTATTGAAGTTTGGTACTATTGTGTTTAGGAGCGCAGTAGAAGATGTATTGTCTCCTTAACATTTAAACGTGTTCCGAGATGATTCTGGAGGGGATAATTTTGTTTGGTAAGATGATGTTGCTTGGGCATTAGAGCGGCAGATTTTTCTATGCAAAACTATTTTTTCCTTAAAATCTCCATTTATTGTTCGTATAATTGTAGCACTACCTAGCAAAATCTTTCATTTCCAAATAAGTGGTTATATAATGAAATTAACATTTTTTACTACTTATAATTCGACGTCAGTACTAGCCGGTTTTATAAGCAGTCTAGCTTACGCGGGACTACTTATTTATTTATAGAGATAACTACTTATTTTTTAACCACTAGTAAGTATATAAGTAAGTCGTATTATTTAACAACTTGTAACCACTTATTTTTTAACTGCGTATAAGCACACGAATAACTACTTATTCGTAGTTACCAATACTTATTTTATATACTTTTGTAATGTAGCGGGTAGGCGGGTGCACAAATTTTGTGCGTTTTTTCATACAGCAAATATAGACAACTACTTACAAAAACGATTTTGTCGACCCTAATTCTACTGCTTATTATTTAGATATTTGTAATGAGCACCCATTACTGAGATTTTGCTGGGAAGCTCTAAAATATATGTGGTATTAATTTGAAAGAAACCCAGATAAATTAACTCTTGAAGTCCTGCGACTAAAGTATTCGGTTTCTGAAATTAATTTTCAAAATGGCTTTAACAACAATATATTATTACCAAATACGAAATTGGCATACCAAATACGAATTCCTTAAAAAAAATTTAAGTCGGACAAGCGATTTTCGACACATTGCGTCTTGATTTTCACTAAAAATTGAGTTTTTTCCTCTATTTTGTGAAATATAATCTTAGAATTTTTTCTTTTTGTGCTCAGAAAGAACACAAAATGGCTTTTGATTTGAATATAATAAAGTCTGTAATAGTAAATATATGCCTTATACTTATGTAATAGGAATTAAAAAATATCGGATACTTTGGTCGCCGATCGCCAAGGGTTTAGCTTTCCGATTTTCCCTAAATTCACACCATATAAATTTGACCCCCGGTTCTACAATAATTCAAACAATAATTGATAAAGATCGAAAGATTTTAAACAAATTCCGCTCTATTGTGCATATGAAGGATAAGGAATTACTTTAGTGCGAGTGGTTACGGGTTTGTGTTGAGGAGATTATTTTTCTCCTCTCTCGGTAATTTCATGTTCGATTTCTATATTTCTACTTAGGGAAAACATATTAACTTTCGGTTTTCTGTACTCGGATACCATGCTAAACTCTTATGCTGTTAGGCACATTTTCAACAAACCGGATTATTTGTACAAAAGACTTTTGTATGCCCGTATAGCTGGCAACTTGTTCATTGGGGTATCGTTTTTTGGTTCTGTTGTGGTGCGTCGGCTCAAAGCATATTTTGCAGTGTAAGAGAATAATTGCAAACAGAGGTTTTTAGTATGTTAATATAGGATATTTTGAATATTACTAACTTCATGGCCATAAACATCAAGTTTTTGTTTGCTATCCTCGGTGTTTCTCAAACACACTCTCCAAAACCTATTTGTGCTCATGCTTTGTACGTATAGAGTTGAGTATTTATTTCTTTTAAAATTTTTTTGATTTGCGTATAGTGTATCCGTAAGAACTTTAAGTTTCGCAAACTCTAGGAATGTTGCTTAGTGCAATTTGGTAATCATCTTAACTCCTTGAACGTAAATAGGTCGAGGTTTAGCAGTGGTAACTTGTTTTGTTATACTACTGTTTGTTTTATTATTATTTTTATTATTGTTTTGTGATTCTCGATCATTATGATCATCATCGATTCAGAGTACTGCATATTTATTTGATTGAAGGTGCTAACTTATATAGTATGCTGGTAACAGTGTTGCCATTTCAGTTCTTTTCGGGTATTTTTTAGTGCTTTTTTCCTTCCCGTACCCGGTGATTTTTTACAAATACCCGTTTATAAAAAGCGGGTATTTACAGTGCTTTTTCAGATTTCCGGCAGTGCTTTTAGTGCTTTTTGTACAGTTTATATTTTTGGTATTTGTTCTCCTTTTTTCAATTTTTCTTGAATTTTTTGTCAAAATTGAAAAAATAATACGAAATATACAAAAAATACATTTTTGCACAATGTTTGTAGTACAATTTTAAATAACAACTTCGTTATATTTAAACTTTAAAATTTTGAAATATTAGTTTGGTGCTTTTTTGCCCCTTTTTTGGTAATTTTTTGAAACTTTTTACACGATTTTACAAAGCTAAAATGTGTTTCTAAAATCTTGACTTAAATTTTTCAAAAAATTATTATCGTGCTTTTTTACCCCATTTTTGGTAAATTTTTACCCTTTATACCCGTTTTCAAAATGCTCACGGTGCTTTCCTGCCTTCAAGAGTTGGCAACACTGGCTGGTAAAGTCTTTTGTGGTTGTGGTTGCGGTTGTGTTTTATTTTTATGTTGTCGTTTTTATTGCTAAGATTATTAAGTGAATAATGACTTCTTTTAGTACATTTATTATTTTGTAGTTGATTCTCTTTGGTTAAGGGAGTTGATATTATTGGTTGAGGTAAAAACCTATTTGATAATAGACATAAATTTAATGTGTTAGAAATTGAAAATATTGGAAATGTTGTTAAACTAGTTGTTGTTGTAAGAAAATGTGGTAGTGGTTGTAGTTATGGTTTTTTTTTCTTTTTTGAATATGTACTTGTGGGTACAATTAGTTGCAAATTATCTGGTTTGTTTAATATAGGAATTATGAAATCATTTTTACATGAAAGAGTTATATGTTCCATGGCAGCATTTGATTTAGATTTATCCTTTATACTTGTACAGGGGGCTGGAGATATGTTTTTTCACTATAATCCTGCTTTTTTTCACCGCCGAATCCCACCTTTTGATAAAAAAAACAGTTGGTCACGTTTGTATCAACTATAAGTAAATTAATGTTGCATTTTTAAATAAGTTTCATTTTTCTAGTTCTCAAGATTGGCTTATTGCAAATGGTATAAATATTAGATGTAGGTACACGTATTTCTTTATTAGATGTAGGTACATGTATTTCTTTTCGGTGGCAGCAACTTAAAAAATAGATTTAAAAAAATAAATGCCACCCTTATGCACATATTTAGACCTCGTTACATACATTCTTACACCTACACATTTATGACATAACTGTATTAACTTGAATACGGACACACATCCGTACTTGACTAAAAAAATACTTTCACATATTGTTTAATGCCAAAGTGTCATAAACATAAAATGCGTCATAAAATCGTTTAACATTGGCATCAAATAGAGTTGTTTAAAAAAGAAATGAAGATTGGCAACATCTCTCCATGTTTGTGTGTGTCAGAATACATTAGAGTTTTCCAAAAAAAAAAACATGAAAGTTTAAATCCGCGATCTGTGGGCTCTATTCCTGAATGTCTAAAAACTCTCTGTGCCAAGTTTCAGCTAAAAGTTATCTTTTAAGAAGTAGTAATTTATCTCTAGATCAAAAAGTTATAAAAAAAAGTAGGGTTGACTTTAAACTGAAGTATTTATTAACCTGTACGCTATTATATAACATTTTTTTAAATCTAGTCTTAATTAATGTGAAGAAAATAAATTTTAAATCAAAACTTAAATAAATTAAATAACTTTTAAGTAATTCGCGCTTTTTTTAAAAGTTATACAAAACGAGTAAAAAGGTTAAAGTCGGGCATGCCGACTATAGAATACCCTACACCAGTCTGGGTAAAAGCCAACTAATGTCACCAAAATCAATAGGCTGCGTTATTGGGCCAATATAGGTCTGTGTACCAAATTTCATCAAAATATCTTAATATTTGCGACCTGCAGCGTATAAACAGTATAATTTTGGTAGGACCCTTATATGGGCACTAGGTCTAAACATGGACCGATGTTCATCAAAATCAATAGGCTTCGTCCGTGGGCCAAAATAGGTCTGTGTACCAAATTTCGTCAAAATATCTTAATATTTACGACGTGCATCGTATAAACAATATAATTTTGGGGGGACCCTTATATGGGCACTAGGTCTAAACATAGACCGATGTTCACCAAAATCAATAGGCTTCGTCCTTCGGCTGCCATAAGTCGGTGTACCAAATTTCATCAAAATATCTTAATATTTGCGACCTGCAGCGTATAAACAATATAATTTTGGTAGGACCCTTATATGGGCACTAGGTCTAAACATGGACCGATGTTCACCAAAATCAATAGGCTTTGTCCTTGGGCCAACGTAGGTCTGTGTACCAAATTTTATCAAAATATCTTAATATTTGCGACCTGCAGCGTATAAACCATATAATTTTAGTAGGACCCTTATATGGGCACTAGGTCTAAACATGGACCGATGTTCACCAAAATCAATAGGCTGCGTTACTGGGCCAATGTAGGTCTGTATACCAAATTTTATCAAAATATCTTAATATTTACGACCTGCAGCGTATAAACAGTATAATTTTGGTAGGACCCTTATATGGGCACTAGGTCTAAACATGGACCGATGTTCACCAAAATCAATAGGCTGCGTTATTGGGCCAATATAGGTCTGTGTACCAAATTTCCTCAAAATATCTTAATATTTACGACCTGCAGCGTATAAACAGTATAATTTTGGTAGGACCCTTATATGGGCACTAGGTCTAAACATGGACCGATGTTCACCAAAATCAATAGGCTGCGTTATTGGGCCAATATAGGTCTGTGTACCAAATTTCATCAAAATATCTTAATATTTACGACCTGCAGCGTATAAACAATATAATTTTGGTAGGACCCTTATATGGGCACTAGGTCTAAACATGGACCGATGTTCAAAAAAATCAAACTTGTTCGTCCTTGGGCCAACATAGGTCTATGTACCAAATTTCATCGAAATATCTTAATAGGTGCGACCTGTAGAGTGCGTACAAGATTGCATGGACAGACAGACAGACGGACGGACGGACGGACAGACGGACATCGTTAAATCGAAATAAAAAAAAATTCTGAACCGATCGGTATATTATAAGGTGGGTCTACGACCAATATTTTTTGGTGTTACAAACATCAGCACAAACTTATAATACCCTGACCACATAGTGGTGTAGGGTATAAAAATACATATTTCAGTTCAAATTTCCAAATTTTCCTAAAAGATGTAATTAAAAATTCAACTTGTTTTTGCTTTATATGCGCGAATTTATCAAATCTGATCTTTATTTTAACGAAGATTATGAATCAGCTATCGAAATTTAAAAAAAATTTGTGGTTATTCGTGATTTATAAAACTCAAGTTTTTTGAGGTATTTTCCTAATTACCTGTAAACGGTGTTGTCGAAAAATCCCACTCTTTATACTTTTGCAATTTACTTACCAATGGAAACATAATTTGTTTATGACACACATATTATATGATCGTCTTTTCATTCCTGAAAGTGTAGAGGTTCTTGAAAGCAAAAACTCTGTGAAGTATTTGTTAGGAGAATATCCTGATAAAGAAAAATAGCAGTTTTTGAAAAAAGTACTTATTATGTTAATTCATAATAAGGAAATTGGCCTCGAACTGAATTAATAAATTTCTAGTTAATTGTATATATAACTAAAAATATTTGAAATTTTTCAAAAATTTTGTCTAACATACATGCCATTATACTTGTGTACTTACGGAGTATATTAGCTTGTGGGTCATTACAATGCGGCCATACCCTGGGTAAAGTAAGCCAGCTTGTGTGTAGAGTTTGAAAGCACTCGGAGATTCTATTAAGTACACATATGTATCTCCGAGTACTTTCAAACCCTACACACAAGCTGGCTTACTTTACCCAGGGTGTACAATTGTTATACACAAGTATCCCATATCGTAAGTACGCACAATGTGAAGTACATGAAATCGATTATATTGTGTGGACTTGCACGTTTTTCTAAAGGGATAGCACAAGTACAGCATAGAAACTTCAATTGCGATGTGCAACATCTAAACAAAACTTTTTTGGTGATTTTTTTTATCAGACCATATTTATTTTCATAGTGGCATATTTGGAGGGTTATGGAGCGTGGCAATTCCAACTTTTCTTTTTTGGACCAGTCTAATGTACAAACTCGTACAATCATAAAAAAATGCTTCATCATGTTGATAAAATAAGTAGTTCAATTGGACAAGCATTGGGGAACAATTTTCATATGAACCAATATCAAAATTTTAAATTAAAATTATCAACTCATAGTACTTCCCCACAAAAATACCATTCTAAAATTTCAGAACGAATTTCCCAGTAGTAGTTCCCAAATGATAGCTTTTTGAACTTAAAAACTCCGGCAGAGGGTATGTGTTATTAACTTCCCCGGTGTGGAAGCGGTAATGGGGTATCGTTATTTTTGGGCTACCTAATACGTTACGTACACTCATAAAAAAAAGTCCCTACAATTAGGTCAAAATTATGCTGGTGCAAATACATGTACTATTTCCTGTTATTTTAGCAGAATTTTTCATATTTGTACGGACTTTTTTAGAGAAAATAACAGAAAAATTAGTTCAATTTAATCAGAACGCGTTTAACAGATTTTTGTACCAACTTTTTTTTATGAGTGTACTTACATTTCGCATTATTTTAAAATACAAAATAATATATCATTACCTTCTTGGGACTCAGGTCCAAAAAACTATATTTTTTTAACAGACAGTATAATTTTTAAGATAATTTGTTTTCGATTCAACAAAAATATCATTATTTTAAAGAATAAAATGAGTAATTCTAAAAAATAGTATCTTCGTTATATTAGTTCATTACTGTATAGTGGAACTCGTAATAACACTACCTAATGAGCGATTCCTTAGCCTGGAATCGTAGTTTAAGTGTACTTAAAAAATGTATGTATTTCGAAAGTGTATTTCAAAAGTACTTTTATATAACAATACTAAACTAAGTGGACTTTTACAAGGCACATTGTGAGTATCGCTATTGTAGGTAAATTGATTTTAATACCCTGCAAAAAAGGAGCACCCACTTTTTTAAGCATGACGTTTTTCCATATATTCAAAATAAGATACTGCCAGAACTAAGGCCCGTTAACTTATCTCAATTTATACCCTGGTTAAGACCTCTACTAGCCTTAACCAGGGGTAAACATATTTTTTGAATAACTTATCTAAATTTTAACCAAGCATTTCTTCTAACCAATGCTAAAATTTAACCATAGAAATTTCTGTGGTTAAGAAACTTAACGAAGGCTATTTTAGAACAATTCACCCTACATAAGATATTTTAATACATTAGACTTGTAATGATGATTATTAAAAAAATTTAAAGCGCAGCTTTAACCAAACTTTGACAAAGAATCGTTTATGACACATGTATTTTCGATGTGCAATTCCCCCACTTTACCAAAACTTATAAAAATTGCATCAGTACTTAAAATCGTCCAAAAATTTTTACTAATTAGGATTTAGGTTTCTGTGATAGCTTACAGAAATTGGCCTCATAAGGAAATAGGAAACATTTATTTTTTAATTGGTTCAGGGAGCCAAAATCTGTCTTGAATAATTAAAACCAAAAATGGTGACCAATATTACAACAATTTGACACGAATTATACACCTTTACAAAATGAAAAGTCGCTGTTGGTAGAAGCTTGATACATACTTTTAGTATTTTACTTGCTGATTCCAAATCTCTATTCCGAATTCTCTATCACCTCTCAATTTTGAGAAAATTGTGATTAAAAACGCGAAAAATAGCTTTCTACGAATTTTAAAATACTATACAAAACGCATTCAAATGGCTTAAGACTTTTTGTAACGATGGTAGAAAAAAATGAATTTTGGTCTCTAAAATACATAGGACAACATTTTCTTAATTTGTGTACCTTTATAGGAAAAAATTCTTTAAAAAACACTCTCAGAAAAACAATTGTTCCATTAATTTTGGATAACTTACATTTAAGAATTTGGAATCAGCGTATAAAATTCAAAATGAATCATGTATCAAAGCTCAAGACTACTGAATGAAGTACAAGACTACTGAATTTAATTCTTAAATATAAAAAAGCGCTTGAAATCACTCTCGAATTTATGAAATGTGAACCAATCATGTTTTAAATATTTTAAAAGTATGTGAGGAACCCCTGGACAACCCACAGTTTTGACTCGCAATTACAAAAAGATACAAAATCATGCACAGCGATTATTTTTCTACACACTTTGATGTGCTGATCACATAAATTTCCTTAATTTAATAATCTATCACAAAATTTTCACTATTTTTTTTTTTTAATTTTTTGCGCATATCTTTCCGCGGTTGTCTCGATTAGCACGAAATATTTATTAATAGTTCAAATAATCCACTTTAATTTTATAGACTTACCAAATGGATTTAATTAAATCACCTCTCGTAGTATGCAAAAAGAAACAATAATTTTATAGCATTTAGCGACCGCGAATCTTAAAAAAAACGACGTGGTCAGGTGTATTATTTTTTTTACGACCAGAAACACACAAAAAACCGCGAGAAAAACTTTTAATTTTCCCGTATTGAAAAAAAAATTTTTTGTTATTAATTTTTGTTTTTCTTTTTGTTTTTATTCTGACATTTCATACTAAGGTTAACTACCCAGAGTTAAAATATTGATAAGTTATTATGGTTAATTTTCATAGGGATAAATGTTTAGTATTGGTTAGTTACCCATGGTTAAGGTAAAGTTAACTTCTCGAGAAAAGTTAATGGGCCTAAATACTATAAATACAACAACACATAGAGGATATTCACAGTACATTAGACCGTACCGGAAAAAAATTCCCCATTCAATCCTCCAATATGAAGTATTTTTGCAAGGCAATTTCAAAAAAAAAAAATTTTCCCGAACGTAAGGGTCGCCTTTTTCAATTTTTCGCTAAAGCTTCGGCATTTAAAGTCAGATTTTAAAGTGTAATATATAAATGGTTTGCCTCGAGGAGACCAGTGTTTTGCTACAAAGGTAAAATCCAAAGAAAAAGTTTTAAAAAGGATACTTCATATTGGCGGGTGTACGGCGCACTTTTTTTTCCCTGTAAGGTGGTGAGGTCTACAGTACATGCTATTTTAAATAATAAATTAGACTTCAAAAATCATCCTATTTTACAACGATAGCTCATTAGCACTTAAATTGGGAATTCCTTCATAGAGATATGCCGCACAAGCATAGTAGTCTACCGAAAATTTGTTAAATTTACAACGGCATCAGTTCTTTCCAATGACACATACATGCTAAATTTATTGATGGAAACGTCAAATTTTAAACTGCTACCAGTTCCGAAAAAAATACAGCTCAAATAAAACTCCATCAGTGAATTTAACACGTACATGTCATAGGAAAGAACCGATACTGTTGTAAATTGTAGTTGTACAATATTTTATTGGATGTAGATAAAACAGTCACGCTTTTTGAAGTAGCCCTTAATATTTTTGCTGGGTACTTTTTGATGTCATACCAATTCCGTTTGTGTTCGATAGTATATGAAATAACTACTACTTTCACATTAAAAAAATGTTTGCGAATGCGTGTAATTTTAAATAACATTTTTTTTATACAAAATGGTATAAAACGGCTTAAAGGATTGTTTTATTTGTTATTGTAAGTGACATACCATATGATTACATAAACATTTTAATTTAACAAAGCGGAAGTATGTAAAACTGTCAAATGCGATTTATAAATATCAATAACATACTCATATTAACTGCTTTTAATGTATTTAAAAATATGATAAATTTTTTTCTTTGAGTAAAGTCTAGAATATAAAATTAATAATTTTAAACTTTTTTAAAATTTAAGGATATGTATAATTAAGGCTATCCGATGTTTTGAAAATTTTCAAATTTCGAGTGGTAATATGCAGAGGTTTGAAGAATTAATTCTTTTTTGAATGAATTCACTACCAATCGAATTCAATTTTCTCTAGAATTGAATGAATTCCTTTTTTAAGTACTTCACTGAATTCGTTCAACTGAACGCGTTCATCAAATAATAAATTCAAAGAATTAATTCCATTGCAATAGTTCTCTTTATTAAATCAAATGAATTAATTCACTGGTGAACGCGTTCAATTTTATAAATCGAACGGAAAAAAGTGAATTAATTCCTTTCTGAATTAATTCACCACTGAATTCGTTCAATTTCATTTTCGTTCAGTGAATTAAAAAAAATAAAATTAGGTTCAGTGAATTAAAAAAAATAAAATTACGTTTAGTGAATTAAAAAAATTAAATTACGTTCAGTGAATTTAAAAAGAACAAAAATACGTTCACTGAATTGAAAAAAAAATTATGTTCATTTAATCGAAAAACAAAAATTACGTTCGCTGAATTCAAAGCCTGTTTTCTGCCGTTCAGTAGAAGACAACATTGTATTGTAAAAACGTATAAACGAAAAACGTCATAGTCAAGCATCTACATTTTACTGGGAAGCATAAGTTTTTAAAATTAATACCCAGCTAAAAATCGACATATATGGATCCATACAGGTTGAATGTATATACGTGCATGCTCATAAATATGCATTCATGACCATTCAAGGATACATAAATCTCCATACATGTTTCATATATGACCATACGTGTGCATTAACGAAATTTGAGGTAATATCTACATGTGTGTACATGCATGAACATACATGAGTACGCATGAACATGCGTGATCATACATGTAGATATTACCTCAAATTTCGTTAATGCACACGTATGATCATATATGATACATGTATGGAGATTTATGTAACCATGTGTGGTCATGAATGCATGTTTATGGCCATGCATGAAGTAAGGAAATAAATCGAACGAAAACAAATATGAATTAATTGCATTCAATATATGGTGTTTTGTGAATTAATTCGTCGATTTTTTAATTCAGAATTGAAAAATTGAATTAAGGAATTAATTCTTCAAAGCTAATATGACACTAACTTTTTTCTTAACTTTTTCTTGACTTTTTGTAAGGTTATTATTTGATTTTTTTCTGTTCCCTTTTAATTTTTTCGTAATTAACCGAAAACTTTAACACAAGCCCTTAAAAAAGTCAAGAAAAAGTTAGAAAAAAAGCTAGTGCCATAATAGCATTAACAGAGCAACCAGATGCTTAAAGATGAAGACTTAATCAAAATAAGTTCAGATTTTTTTTCAGAATTAACCTAAAAATGTTGCAATTTAAAGCTTATTTCGGATAAGAAATCTTAAGTTAATTTTATGTTGATGATTTTGGTCCCCGGCTACATTTGAAAGTTCTGATCCAGTCCGACAATAAAATTAAAAATAGAAATCTTGGTAAAATTGTACAAAGTAAGGAAAAGGTAATTTCCTAATTAGGGTGTCCACTCGTACTAATTTAATCAGTACATGTACTGAGTTCTATTTACATGTACTGATTAGAAAATCGTGTACGGATTAGGACTGACTTGTTCAAAAATTTACTGATTGTACTGATTTTTAGCATTTAAAAATAAAAACTATTTGACCAGATTTATATATAAAAAAAATAAAACCGTAGGTTTTAGTTGATCTGAAAATTGTTACAATGTGTGTTCTTTTATTCGGTTTAAGATTAATTATCACAAAATGCAAATAGATTTTACAATTATTTTTTCAACAAAGAGGGAAAAACTTTTAAAAAATAAACTTTTCATACATAACATACACAGAACACATTTTGTTCATAAATATATGAACAGCAGTAATTGATTCCAATTCATAATATGTATGAACAAATTCATACTATTTATGAATTTTTCTTTATTTCTCATATTTCAAAAATATTTGAGTTAACAAGTTTGTTTGGAATAAAAAATTAATTGTCACCCAGCTAAAAATCGACATATATGGATCCATACAGGTTAAATGTATGTGCGTGCATGCTCATAAACATGCATTCATGACCATGCATGGATACATAAATCTCCATACATGAAGCATATATGACCATAAGTGTGCATTAATGAAATTTGAGGTAATATCTACATGTATGATCATGCATCCTCATGCGTGTTCATGTATGTTCATGCAAGTACACACATGTAGATATTAACTCAAAAATGGCAGATCGAATTAGATCCAGCAATATATTTGGGGATTAAGTAAGATCTAAATTTATCCAAAAATTGACATATCAAATTAGATCCAGTAATATATTTCGGGATTGCGTAATATCTTATCTTTTCCGATAAATTGCAGATGGAATTAAATCCAGTGATATATTTGGGGATTTGGCAGGATCTTAATTTATCCCATAAATTGCAGATTGAATTAGATCCAGCAATTTATTTCGGTATTAAAATGGCAGATCGGATTAGAAACAGCAATATATTTGGGGATTGACATCTAAAACTATCCAGAAAAATGACGGATAAAATTAGATCCCGCATTATATTTGGGTACTACGTAAGATCTCCATTTATTTGGGATTAAATAAGATCCCAGACAAATATTGAAAACAGTTCAAAAAATAATACACTGGCAGAGCACTGATTTTATAAAAATTACAATATTTTGTTAAAATAAGGTTTAAACTCAGAAGGTCTCAAGTTCGATACCGTTCACGGCTTTACATTTTTTTTTATAAAATGAATTTCTTTTTATAAATTATAATTATATTTTTTTTTATTAAATTGAATTTTTTAAAAAAAAATAATTTTATTTACATCTTTTTAACGCTCTATACCATTTCCAATTGTATCAATTGTTTTTACGATTTATCAATTGTATTTCAGAAATAATCAATTGAATTTCAGTTTTATCAATTGTATTTCAGAACTTATCAATTATTTTTCAGATTTATGAATTGTATTTCAGAACTAGTCAATTGAATTTCAGTTTTATCAATTGTATTTCAGAAATTATTAATTGTATTTCCAAAATTCACAACTGTGTTTCAGAAAGTATCAAACTGTATTTCAGAAATTATCAATTGTATTTCAGAAATTATGAAATGTATTTCAGAAATTTTTCTCTATTAATTATGAAATACAATCAACAAGTTCTGAAATAGATTTGATTATTTCTGAAATACAATTAATAATTTCTGTAATACAGTTGAAAATTTCTGAAATAGGTACATTTAAAATTTCTGAAATACACTTAATAGCTTCTGAAATACAACTACAAATAATATTGTAGTTGCTGATGAGTTACCATATATGACCATATATTTAAATGGCACCATATATGACAATATATTGTTTAAATGGCACCATACATGGTACATGTTCCCTATTAAAAAAATAATATGGAGCTTTATATGGTAATATACAACTTAGAATGATCCATGTACCATTTGATCCGGAAAATGGCCAGATAAAATTGTATCAGTTGCTTATCAGTTTTTATCTAATTGCATCAGTTTAGATCTGACCTGATTAAATTATGTGTTAATCAGATGAAATTGTATCTCATTGGCTTAGTCGGCAAACCTGTCAAGTCCAATTTTTATGCAAATTGAGTTTTTGATGTAGTATGCTAGTGTAACTCAAAACACATCATTTACAAAAAAAAAAATGCCATTATGTTGTTTTTTCTTGTTGTTATGCAGTGGTAAGCAATTCTGTCAAGTTCAAAAAAACAAACAAAACATCGAAAACCACATGCTAAGTCCAGCTGAAAACAACACACATTTTGTTTCAACAAATTTCTTCAATAGAATTAAATGCGACTTTTGTTTATTTAAAGATTAACGGTGGGTCTCATACTGCAGGTTTAACTTAACTATAAACAAAAGAAAATGTCAAAAAATGTACACAAAACAACAAATTTTTGGGTTAACTATTAACTAGAGTTTAAACCTGAAGTATGAGACCCACCGTAACTAAATAATTATTTAGTTATTTTAACTTTTAAGGTACCCAGTGTACAATTGGAGTCCGAAAAGGCTTATAAAAGAGCCCTTAGACCTTCTGAAATCATAGATATATGAGGGTGTTTTTCTTCACCGATGAAGCCTCTTTTGAGCGCACTTTTATGACTCATAAAAGACTCCAAATTATGAGCATTGCTGGAAAATTTTGAATTTTCTGAGCCATTTATGAGTCATTTGTGACAAATTTTTGATTAATTTATGAGCATTGAAAAAATTTTGAATACGCTCATAAATAAGAGTCTATTGTTTCATTTATGACTCTAAGATTTGAGCACTCTGAAAATGTTCGTCTTTCAGAGTCTTTTATGAGCCATAATTTCTGAGCACTCAGAAAAATGTTGGCTGGGTACCTATTACTTATAAATTTTTTCAGGAAAAATATTGTTAATTTATAAATTTTATTAGGCGATTGTCATGAATTCTGCTGACATAAATAAAAATAAAATAAAAAAAGAAAATCTGCTAAGTCCACAAAGTTGAAAAAAAATCTGGTAAGTCCACATTTAAAATAGAAAATTATAAAGAGCAAATCTGCTAAGTCCAAAAAGAGCCTATAAGTCTGCAAACTTTTATTTTGGAATTCTATGATTTTTTGTGGTTAAACAAGATGAACTAAAGCAGAAAACTGCGTTCATAGATTAAAAAAAGTTAACCCAAAAAAAAGTTAGACAGTTTTTTGTCTCTCCTGAAATATTAAAAAAAACGGACTTGACAGGTTTGCCGACTAAGCCAACGATCTGATTTTTAACCTGATACAATTTTATTGGTTTAGGTGCAAATAGATTGTTTAAATGATACGATATATCAAAGTATATGGTACTATATATAGTAGCATATATTATCATATCTGGAACTGTATTGAAAATGTTGTTCATGAGGTCCCATATATGAGCATATATTGTTGAAATGGCAGCATATATGAGAATATAGTGTTTAAATGGCACCATATATGGTAATATATTGCTTAAATATCACCATACATAAATATATATGGCACTATACATATTTTCTTATATTATCATATCTGGAACTGTATTAAAAATTTTGATCATGAGGTACCATATATGACGATACATTGTTTAAATGGCAACATATATAATAATATATGGTTTAAATAGCACCACATATGCTAATATATTGCTTAAATAACACTATATATAGTAGCATATATTATCATATCTGCAACTGTATTAAAAATTTTGTTCATGAGGTAACATATATGACCATATATTGTTTAAATTCCACCATATATGATAATATCTAGTTTAACTGGCACCATATATAGTTATATATTTTTTAAATGATACCATATATAATTATATATTGCTAAAATGCCACCATATAAATTAAGATATAGCTCTATATACAACTATATATGCAATAAGATCAGCCATGCTATGTAATATATATACCATATCTAATATTATAAAGGCCGATATCTAATTAGATGAAATTATATATGGCATAATATAAAAAAAAATTTTGGAAAAAGACGTCATCCCAAATTTGGCCATTCAATTTATTTATATACTGAAGGGCCAAAAATTCAAAAATTGTAAGAAAATTTCGTTGGCAACAACATTGTTAAAAAAATAAAAGTGATTGTACCTGGAACCATAAAAATTCGGTTAGCTCAAAATTTGGTTGCAACTAAGAATCTGTTTTCTATGTGTATGTAAAAATTAAGAAAAAATAAATTATTGGCGTTTTTCTTACAAATTTGTTTACTTAAGTAATATTTGACACAAAAATCGTACCTAGTACTGATTATAAAACAGGCCCTCATACCCTTAATACACAATACACAAATCGTGGTGGGAGTGTAAAAATATTATTTATGATAATGTCAGCATGTCATTTATTTTATGCCTGATATATAAAAAATGAAATCCAAATGCATTGACTAACTAATATTATTGATATCAATTAATGATAAATCTAATAACATGATTTATGATATTTTTATCGTTATTTTGTGTCTTAGAAGAAAAAAAAAACAAACTAATCTTTGGGTAAATGAGAGATTTTTCTATTTGCAAGCGACAAATATCTAGAACAATGTGTGTAAGTAAAAGTTTTTTTATATGATGATTTATTGTTTTTTATTAACAACCATAAAACTTAACACCACAATTTTTATAGTAGAAAAAAAGCCTCTAGAAATTGTATACCACATCCTCAAACTTTAGATCATATTTTATTACTTTTTTTTTACTTATTAACTTATCACGAAAAACAAATGTATGTGAAATGGGTAACATTGTGGTTGGAGGAAATGGATGAGTAAATAAATGAGTAAAAAAAATAAGAGACCGTTTTTGTATAGATGGATGGCTAAAAAGATAAAGTGCACGAGAACAAAACAGCAGCGGCAGCAACAGCAGCAAAAATACAAAAAAAAAATTACAACATTATCTTTTTTTGCGAACAATAGAATTTGTACAACTTTATTTAAACTGGTCATCAAGGATTGCCAACTCTCCAACAAAATATTTGACTACATTTCTTAATAAAAATGGCTAGAATTATTGCAAAAATCTAAAATCCTTATGCATATTAAAAACCTTATAACACGTTTATAAAATGAATTTCGTATGAAAAATTAGTTTTATAAATTTAAAAAGTGATTATTTTTTTCTAAAAAAATATTCTATTGTTTTTTTTTTACGTGGTCAGGGTATAATAAGTTTGTGCTAATGTTTGTAACACCAAAAAGTATTGGACCTAGACCCACCTTATAGTATACCGATCGAATCAGAATCACGTTTTATTTCGATTTAACGATGTCCGTCTGTCTATCCGTCCGTCCGTCCGTCTGTCCATTTATTCTTGTGCGCACTTGGTTAAAATCGGCCCATGTTTAGACCTAGTGCCCATATAAGGGTCCCCCAAAATTGGCTTTTTTACACGCTGCAGGTCGCAAATACGAAGATATTGAAATTTGGTTCGCTGACTCACATGGTGTCAAGGACAAAGCCTATAGATTCTAGATAGGATCGGTCCATATTTGGACCTATCGCCCATATGGGCTATATTTACGATTTTCTCTTCTTTATCATTTTATAGAAAATTTTGACACAAGTCCCATTTTAACCCAATCGAATTTCGGATCCAAACATTAGTTGGCTTTTAACCAGACTGGTGTAGGGTATTGTATAGTCTGCATGCCCGACATTAATTTTTTTATTTCTTTAAAAGTTTAAAAAACGAAATAAATGAAAAATCATTATTTTTTTAAGGATTTTGTAGTAATTTATGAACATTTAAAAATAAATGAAAAGTTCTTTTGATTTAAATGAAAAGTTAGTAGACCGGTTTTAAAGTCATTTTTCATTTATTTTATATTACATTTTCAGTTAATTTAAACTACAAACTATTTTGAGTGTACGTGATTTTGTGAAATTTTGCTGGTTTCTTAGCGTAAAATTAAATTTTTTTTTAACAGATTTATCAAATTTAGTCCAAAAGCGGCTTCCACTGTGCAGCCAAGACGGGTTAACCGATTTCGATCCGGTTTTTTAATCTGAAGCCACCAAAACCCTCTAATCCCAATCGTTGCCTGTTTTGTAGTTTTATCAAATAAATTTTATATAACAAAGCAAAGCTGTATTTTCTTGCCTTTTTTTGAAATTTTCAAGTTTGTGTTGAAACTTTGTTAAAAATAATTTAAAAAAAAAATAAAAAGCGGTCCACGATAGGCATTAAGAATTATTTAACGATTTTATTTTCAAAAAAATTAAAAAAGGAAACAACTCCCTGATAAAAAAAAAGAAAAACACTAAATCTTTGGACTTTTGGCAATCTAGCCATTTTTATACACTAAAAGAAATAAATCTGTAAAAATAGCAGAAAAAGCTACTAAAAATTAATTAAAAATGATGCTGCGAAAAAACCTGCTAAAACTAGCAGATTTTATTTGCTAAATACTAGTAAGATAATAACTGCTAAATATAGATTATTGTAGTTATATTTGAGTTAAATTTTTGTGAATGGCAAATAGCAAATTAACCTGCTAAAATCAAAAAAAAAAAAAATTTGCTAAATAATTTGTAGCTTAAAAATTACAAAAAAAAACCAGCAAAAACATGGTAATGACAGGTTATTACCCCACGGATTACCAAGTAATGATAGGTCATTACCTTTTGCATTACTTTAAAATACAAAATAATGCCTTACTGATAATAATTTTGTACAGCATCATTTTTAACTAATTTTTAGTAACTTCTTTTTCTGCTATTTTATTTCTAGATATATTTATATGAGTGTAAAATAGATAAATTGGCAACCTTGATGATAATCCGGCTGCTGTTGCCCCCAGTTCTGTTTCCGCTGATATTCTAATAATATTTCTATACAATTGTGAAACATTTTTTTTTTATTCCAACTCCCCCATAATCCTTGGGAAAATCTCTGTTGAATGGTTGTTGGTGTATATGTATTTTTATATGAATGTATTGTATGTTGCACAATATGTTGTCAATGTTTGCATCAGCATTTTTATTATTTTTTTTATTTTTGCTTAAATTGCAATTTAGGTTTTCTATTTGTCTCTATTGTTTTCATACAATAAATGGTTTATATTTTGAGGTCCAAAATAAAAGATAAAAAATTGTACCATAAAAATGGACAATTGTATTGGAAAATAAAAAAGCATACAAATATTTTTAATATCACTTAACTTTATACTAGGGGTATAACTTTTAAGCACTTTTTGAATACATCTAATTGTCTCTACACATCATACTTGAGACTGAACCAGTGATTCATTGTTTTTTTTATATGAAAAAAAAGAAAACAATGAATCAATGGTTTCGTCTCAAATCAATTTAACTCTAAGTATACTTAGAAAAGATCAAGGGCACTGCGCATCGCGACCCAAATAGGCCTTTTGTGCTACACTTAAAAAAATAAGTTAGTAGAAAAGTTAGTAAAACGTCTTGTATGTCAAGTGTACTAGTTTTCAGCAATTTTTTTTTTTGCTGAAATTCCGTCTTCAGCAAAAGTTTTAGTTATATATTTTTAGCACTAAAATAGTTTTGAACTAATATTTTACTAATTTATTTTTCTACAAAAATTGTGCTGATAACCGCATTTATAGCGTGGACGACAACCAGATAGACAAGATGTAGATGTCGCAGCTTATCTGAATGTAGTACAGACAATGAAAATGATAAAAAAGAAAAACAACTCTCCACCAGCATTGCCAGAAAAATTTGTGCTCATATCCCTATTTGACAAGTTGAAATCCCCAAAAATCCCCAAAACAAATTTCTAAATCCCCAAATATTTTCCCAATGTGGTTTTTAATACAAATTTAATTTAAAAACCCATTTTTAATGAAAATGAAATTTTATTTGTAAAGCACCGTAAGTTGTTTTTCAGGTGAAAAAATTTCACTCAAACTTCATATGCCTCAAATTTAAGTTAAAAAAAATTAACAATTTTCTTATTTTCTAACAAATCCACAATCACAATAAAAACAATATGTCACTTTTTCACCAGAAAAATAATAGTCTTGTACATTAAATTTGCGTGAATACAAAGTCTACACAATTTTCACGTGAAACTCATTGTCGTGAAAAATAATTTTTTTTATATGGAGTATAACAGTTTTTTCACGTGAAATTGAAACAACTTACGGTGCTTTAATATTATAAATACCTTTAGAAAAAAAAAAAGAAAATATTAAAAAAATCATTTACTTGCACAAAGAAAAAAATTAACAAAAATCAAAAAAACTATTAATCTAAAAACATTAAAATTAACACATTGAGTAAGATCAAGCCCAAATTATTTTAATTGAATTAGAAAAAACTTATCAAATTTAATTATATTTTTGCACCCTGGAACTTTATGTGTTTTTATTTTCTAGAAATTCTAAAAAAAAATAACTAGAGGTGCAAAATTACATTTTGGTTTACTTGACGTCTCCACGAGTCATAAAATAAATGTTATTTATTTATTTAATTGATTCCATTTCCTGTACAACAAGACTGAGTCTTATATTTATAGTACAGGAGCGTATTACGTTACAAAAACTTATTTTCATATTATTAATTAATTATAAATTATTAACATAACAAACTTATTACAAATATAACAATATTGATAATCAAAAAGAGAAAAAATAAAAATTATTTGAAAAAATTAAATAAAAATGTGTTGAAACTATTAGCATTGCTATTTACTTGTTGACTTAGTGGAAGATTATTCCAAAGACGAGCGGCATGTACATAAAATTGCCATTCAGACATTAGGAATTGATGTCGAGGTATTACAATATTTCGGTTTCGTGGCGATTGGAAAAAACGTATTTTGTCAAATAAATACCTGGGGGTTTGACTGTTTATTAATTTATGCAAGAACATCAGGGTGCGAATTTTTATCAGATTTTCGAAAGAGACTCCGTAAAGGTTATTTGAAACAGAGGAAACATGATCAAACCTTTTCAATCCATACACATATCTAATAATATTGTTAAATAAGACATTTAGTTTTCTATAGCTAACTGTATCACAGCTTCCAAATAATTCACAACCATACATCAGGGAGGGAATCAAGTACGTCTTGGCAAGTAATGCCCTAATTCTTAACGGGGTGAAATATT
This sequence comes from Leucophora obtusa, assembly GCA_949987735.1. Classification (NCBI taxonomy): domain Eukaryota; kingdom Metazoa; phylum Arthropoda; class Insecta; order Diptera; family Anthomyiidae; genus Leucophora; species Leucophora obtusa. The sequence goes on along the minus strand of OX465295.1, from coordinate 112,981,287 downwards.
GTGTTGACCAGACAGCTCGTAGCTTTACATAGGTTTGACCAACCAGTGAATTGACATGATCAGTCCATGTCAAATTGCTATTGAAAATTATCCCAAGATTCTTCGCTGTGTTAACAATTTCAATCTTCTCACCATTTAAAACAATATCCTCAGAAATCGAGGGAATTAAACTTTTCTTACGTATTACAATGCATTTAGATTTACGCGGGTTCAGACAGAGTTCATTTGCAGAAGCCCAAAGGTAGATTCTGTTTAAGTCATCATTTAGATAAGTTACACCTGAAGCAATATTTTGAACTGGGCTACTTAAAGTAAGCTGCACGTCATCTGCGTATAAATGTACTTTACATTTAGTCAGTTGTTCTGGCAAATCATTTGCGTATAAGGAAAATAAAAGTGGACCTAAAATAGAGGCACTCCCCTAATAAGGGATAAGCTATCTGAACATACATCGTTTACAAATACCGATTGTGTGCGGTTCGAAAGATATGATGATATAAGTTTAGTAGATGTATCGTTAAATCTAAAAAAGTATTTCAGGTTTTTAATGAGTATATCATGGTCTACCGTATCGAAAGCCTTAGAATGGTCCAGAAGCACTAAAAAATTAATATTCCCATTTTCCCGTCCTTGCCGTATATTTTCACTTACTTCCGCAAGAGCCGTAACGCAGCTATGATTCTGACGAAAACCAGATTGCATACTGTTAATCAAATTATGAGTATTGACATATGCAATCATTTGTTTATACAAAAGTTTTTCTAAAACTTTCGATAGGAAACACAAGATGGCTATAGGTCTGTATTCTCCATTCGACTTAGGTAATGGCAAAATTTTTGCATGTTTCCAGTTTAACGGATACATACATGACATTATAATAGTATTAAACAGATGAGTAACATACGGCAAAATCAAGGGCAAAAGTAATCTTATGAATTTTGGGTGTAAGTTATCACTACCCACTGCGTTTGACTTTATCGAAGAGCATGTTGTAATAACGTCATATTGAGTAACGCAAGAAAATTGAAAATGTTTGCCGATTATCTCATTATCAGTATCTAACGTGTCTGAGGAAAAATTAAAAAAGTGGGATTTGCTTGGGTTACAGGGGTGTTAGTAAACGTTCTGTTAAGCATATTTGTATCCCCTTGGCAGTCAATATTGTTGTTTGCATTGCCAATTCCTATTTCACGAATAGTATTCCACGATTGTTAAAACACGATTAGGGAATATGCAGACAAGTCTGTTTAATAACCTATCTCAGTCATTTTAATCGGGCAAGTTATAATATGGTTGTCATTTCTTTAAAATTTCTATTATTGGCAATTTTAACAAAATAATGTACATCAGAAAAAATATATATTTTAAAATAAGATAAAATACACAATATTCTGAATTCCCCAAATCCCTCCCCACAATAATCTGACCACAAACCGAAGTTGAAATCCCCAATTTGGGGCGAAATCCCCTTATCTGACAACACTGCTCTCCACAATTTCTATATTTAAACTTTCAGCAAATAAATTAACTAAAGTAAAATTTTGCTACAAGTTTTTTGAGTTTTTTCCAGTCTACTAATATTCAGCAAAAAGTTCAGTGATTTTAGCAAGGATTTTTTTCATTTGCAATCGACTAAGTGTGAGCAAAACTTTTGCTGAAGATTACTATTTTTTTGGTGAAAATCAGCTCGCTGATTTTCAGCAAACCCTTTGCTAAAATTAGCAACTTTTTTGCAAGCACGCTCCTGACTAAAAATTTGCTGATGCAGCAACATTTTTTTCTGCCTTTAATGACTTTTTGTTTTAGTGTACTTAGAGTTACCTAGATATTTAATCTACCAATAGAGCCAATAATCCTATTAGGAGACTTATCACAAATTTCAGAAGGCGAAAATGGAGATTCGCAATCTCTAGCTCAAAAAATCTACAAACATCGAAGTCCGATTAATTACACTGCATGACACTCAAAAAATTAAAGGAGATCTGACCATCACTTCTATATATTTCGGACATGCTGATTACAATGGCGTACTTTATTTTTATATCAATGGTACAGATTGTTCGCTAAACGTCTTTAAAGTTTGGCGGTTGTCCATTCAGTTTTTTATACACACTCTAATAAATTTTTGTTTAAATTTACCCTATTTATAGTAGGTAACTTTTTACCTACTATAATGTCAGTAAAATTACCCTATGTGCGTAAATTTTAAAATTGTACACACATTGGCTTGTATGAATAAAAAACAGATATTACTAATAGGGGGAAATATTGGGTTTTTTAAGCAATTACTTCACAATTAAAGTCTACTTACGAGTAGACTAAAAATTTTATTTTTCGATTTTCGTTTATATTTCATGCCGTTCTACAAGTCTATGGATAAATTTGGTGTTAAAAGTCATTCCTAAGTCAAAAGTAATTACTTCGAAGTAATTGCTAAGTTTTATTCATATGACCCATTGTGTGTAATGGTCTTACACACAATGTGTGTAAATGTAGTATTTTATAGACAGTAAATGTAAGCATATAATGCTTCATAATGCAATCTTAAATGCTTGAAAATACAAAAACATGTGTATCATTATATGAATAGAATGTAAAAATCGTGTTTTTGTATTAAAACCTCTTAAAGGAATGCAATTAATAAAAACTGATTTATTATAGGAAATATATAATATAAGAAATACTATAATTAACATAATTTTCTATTAGTATTCTATTTAAAACTTATTAAAAAAAGTTGGTAGTTTCGTGGGACAATTCTTCTTCGTATCATAGTTACATGTAGTTTGTGACCAAAACATACGATTAAACATCAGCATCACTGTCATTGTATGTGGTGCCAAAGTCAGTGTTGCAATTATAATCACTGATTCCACTGATATAATGCTATTGAAAGAGAAAAATTTAAATTCAAGCTACTGAACCGAAATCTGCAATCAAAATTTGTATTACACTGTGCAACAAATTTTGCGTCATTGCCGTCAACCTCATCTTTACAACGCGAAATGAAACAAATTCTCCAAAGGAATTTGCAAAGATAAATCGGACTTTTAGTTTATAGTCTTCTAAAATTTATGTTTCATCGTTGATCCCAACGAGAAAACGCTAGATATATTTTACTTTTTACCCAGATTGGTTATTATTCTCCCAAGCTTCTTTTTGTTGGAAATGATCATAGTCTGCACAGCGGTTGATAAGATTTTGGTAAAAACTTAAGGACACTTCGAAGTTTTCCATACAAATTGTTATATTTAGGGCTTTTACATGTGTTCTCACATTTTCACTAAAAACTTTTAAACTGCTAGAATATTTTTTATGATTTGCAATACAAAGCTGCTTGAGAGAATAACAAACCATTGTCTTCGCCCCAGGATCGCCATTATAACAGAAAGGCATTTCGTGGCTATGAAAGAAAAATCACTTTGGGGGATTTGTGTTATGGTTTACTTTCATTTCGCGTTTGAATCATTGAGACTGAAATTTATTGTTGCACTGTGTCATGTGTACCAACTATTATTAAGATAGCCGCGATTAATATTTAAGAACGCCGCTATTTTGAAAAAATAAAAAAAATATTTCGAAAACGGTATTGGTTTATATAGTTACATATTTTTAGGTGCGCAATTTCTGTTGGAGGATCATTTCTTATCCCGATTTTGAACCCTTTAATTTGAAATTTGCAGCTAAAATACTTGTCTCCTACAAGATGTCCAACTTTTATTATAATCTGATGGTCTATGAATGGAGACCTTTCTTGTAAGTTAGAAAATATAAATTGGTATTAGTATAGTAGGTATATAAATCGGTATATTATCGCAAGTTTCGATTCAGGGTATTTATTAAAATTAGAGATAACTTATCTATTTATTCGCAGCATTTGTATCCAGATTTCATTTACGCTGTCTATGTTGCATAGATACGAAAAATTATTTTGTGATACATAAAAGTCGATCTAACTACCTGCACCATTTGTTGCAAAATCACCATTACATTAACACGGTCCAGTAGAACCAATTATAGCAAGGGCCAAAAATAGATTTTTATTAGATAAGAAGGCTAAATGATGTGCAATTTTAAAGCAATGAATTATTGTTGATGAGTTCCTACCAGGGACGTAACAGTTATAACTTTTATTCAAAAAACTGATTGTTTTACAATTATTTCTTGTTTGAATATTTTAAATTTTCTGTTTATTTGCTCTGTTTGATTTTTATTTTTAATTCAAACAAAAACAATCCAAACACAATTTTTATTTTTTCAAAAATAATAAAAGTTATTTTGTGATTTTTTCTTTATCAAAAAATAACAATTAAGAATATAAATCAAAAGCCATAGAACCAATGGTAGCATTCGGCAGATAAAATCAGAAACTGATACCGATGAGTTAAAGCGATTTATGATGTTTTCTTCTGCTGAACGATTTGCTACTTTATTGTCAATACTCATAAAATCAGCTGTTTATAAACACAAAATCATATTTACATAGAAAAAAAGCCGAAGAAACAAAAAATTAGCAAAATTTTTAATTTTTAAGAATTTATATTTTATTACATGAAAGTTCTGATGAATATAAACGGCGAAATTGAATTAAATGGTAAGTAAAATATTAATATAACCAGTAATATAATAGTTTACGGTTCTGTCTTTCAGATAAAGAAAATAAAGGTTTGTGGTGCTGGACACCACCATCTACAAAAATGTTTCTCAGTTTATATTTAGAGAGAAAAGCAAAGTTTAGAGATCCTAAATACAAAAAGAAAAACCTATGGACTGAAATAGTCAAGGGAATGGAAACAAATGGATATACAGGCGTGACTGAAGAAGTTATAGACAGAAAAATGCGCAACATGAAGAAAACATATAAGTCTATAAAAGAAAACAACAGAAGTACGGGTAGAGGTCGTGTTGGGTGGGAGTATTACGATACTTTTGAAGAAATATTTGACCACGACATCACAATTAATGGGTGCTCTACTATATCATCATTTCCTGCTACAGAGGAGATGGATTTGCATGAATATTTCGATGTGTTAAATGCTTCCATGCTCCCACCAACTATTTCCATGCTGCAGCCTTCTCTTCCCATGGATTATCCATCTGATTCCGTTTTGCAGCCAACTGAGGTGGCAGAAGTAAATATTTCCTCTAATAGCAAAAATGCTGACAACAAAAGTGAAAAGGCAAGAAAAGGAAGAGACATATATAAACAGAGAAATAAAATGTTAGAAGCAGAAAGGAAAAAAACTCAAGCTCTCGAGGATCTTACAAATAAAATAAAGGAATCTAATGAGATACAAAGAGAAAGAAATGAAATACTAAGAGCTTTTTTACCTAAAGATGTTTAATAAATTTACGCGATTGGTCTTTGGTTTACAGCCATAGCTGTATATTTTTACATCTTAAGAAATCTAAGCAAAGCTCTAAAGATATGTATCTCGAGACCCAGGAGTCGCCAAAATATAGAGTATGCATTGTTGTTGGACTCAGTCAAAATTTCCATTTTAACAAATGGGAGCAAAAATAATTAAATTAACTGAATTAATAATCTCAAATTTATTTATAACGAGTAAAAAGGTTAAAGTCGGGCATGCCGACTATACAATACCCTACACCAGTCTGGTGTATTGTTTGGATCCGAAATTCGAATGGGTTAAAATGGGGCTTATGTCAAAATTTTCTATAATGTGAGTCAGCGCACCAAATTTCATTAAAATATCTTAATATTTGCGACCTGCAGTTTGTAACCAAGCCAATTTTGGGGGGACCCTTATATGGGCACTAGTTCTAAACATGGACCGATGTTCACCAAAATCAATAGGCTTCGTCCTTGGGCCAACATAGGCCTATGTACCAAATTTCATCAAAAAATCTTAATATTTGCGACCTGCAGCGTATAAACAGTATAATTTTGGTAGGACCCTTATATGGGCACTAGGTCTAAACATAGACCGATGTTCACCAAAATCAATAGGCTGCGTTATTGGGGCAATATAGGTCTGTGTATCAAATTTCATCAAAATATCTTAATATTTGCGACCTGCAGCGTATAAACATTATAATTTTGGTAGGACCCTTATATGGGCACTAGGTCTAAACATGGACCGATGTTCACCAAAATCAATAGGCTGCGTTATTGGCCCAATGTAGGTCTGTGTACCAAATTTCATCAAAATATCTTAATATTTACGACCTGCAGCGTATAAACAGTATAATTTTGATAGGACCCTTATATGGGCACTAGGTCTAAACATGGACCGATGTTCACCAAAATCAATAGGCTGCATTATTGGGCCAATATAGGTCTGTGTACCAAATTTCATCAAAATATCTTAATATTTACGACCTGCAGCATATAAACAGTATAATTTTGGTAGGACCCTTATATGGGCACTAGGTCTAAACATGGACCGATGTTCACCAAAATCAATAGGCTGTATTATTGGGCCAATATAGGTCTGTGTACCAAATTTCGTCAAAATATTTTAATATTTACGACCTGCAGCGTATAAACAGTATAATTTTGGTAGGACCCTTATATGGGCACTATGTCTAAACATGGACCGATGTTCACCAAAATTAATAGGCTGCATTATTGGGCCAATATAGGTCTGTGTACCAAATTTCATCAAAATATCTTAATATTTACGACCTGCAGCATATAAACAGTATAATTTTGGTAGGACCCTTATATGGGCACTAGGTCTAAACATGGACCGATGTTCAAAAAAATCAAACTTGTTCGTCCTTGGGCCAACATAGGTCTGCGTACCAAATTTCATCAAAATATCTTAATAGTTGCGACCTGTAGAGTGCGCACAAGATTGCATGGACAGACAGACAGACGGACGGACGGACGGACAGACGGACATCGTTAAATCGAAATAAAAAAAAATTCTGAACCGATCGGTATACTATAAGGTGGGTCTACGACCAATATTTTTTGGTGTTACAAACATCAGCACAAACTTATAATACCCTGACCACATAGTGGTGTAGGGTATAAAAATCCACTTTACTTTTTAATTATTCATTGCATTTTTGATTAAATTTTTACTTTTTGTTTTTGTTATTCGTCTCCAATTAAAATTTATTAATATTAATATTGTTAATTGTTATTGTAATACTTCTATTTTTACTTCTTTGAAATGTGTTATTTTTTATCTTGATTTGATTATAAATTTCGCATAACGAACTGATTTAAATTTTGAGTTCTAAGCTCGGGAATAATTTTTGATTGAATTTTTTTTTTTTTTTTTGTTTTTCGTCTCCAATCAAAATTCATTAATATTCGTAACTGTTGTTGTACGAGTAATACTTCTAACTATTTTTACTTCTTTGAAATGTGTTATTATTTATCTTGATCTGAGTATAAGTTTGTGATAACTGATTTCAATGTTGAGTACTAAACTCGGGAATAAAGCACCATGACCGAATTTAAAGTTTATTGTAAAATACGTAATTTTTATTTATAATTCTAAAGCTTTATTTCAATTGTAATTTTAAATGTATATATGTACATATATTTAACAATTTTGTATAATTTTGATCTCAATAATGATTTTTAAACTACTACTTCAAAATGTTCTCAAATTTATTTCGTTTTTCATACAAAATTTCAAGAATGGTATGTATTTAAAAAATGTTTTTAGTTTTATAAAGTACTATATGTATACAAAACTAAAACATCTATTAGTTGGTTAAAAACGATTAAAAGTGAGTGTCTTAAATACCCAGCAAAGAATAAGGTAAGGACTTCGAAATAGATACGTTATTAAAGCCCCGTTTAGATTATCACACAAGTGTGTTATACATGTCAGAAATGTGTTGTATAAAGAAAATGTATAATAGTGTGAACATAGTTCGTTACACACATGTCAAAATAAGTGCACATATTTTAAAAAGCGGTCACACTTTTTTGACAAAATTTATGTTTTGAAATATTTCATAAAGTTACCACTTGTCTCAACACAAGTGTTGTGTTATTCATAAATAAACGTAAACAAAGATTAAAAACAACTAATGGTGAAAAAAGTAATAATAGAAGAAAAACAACTATTTTAATTTATTTGTTGTGTGTGTCGATAACCGTCTGAACACTGAAAAGATTTTCTTTTATACTTTTTTGACAACCAGATAATTTCAGCACACTTTTTGTCATACTTGTGTGAAGAAAAATATAAGCACTTGTGTGATAATGTGAACGGGGCTTAAGTGATACCCAAACACACAACTTTGAAAAGAAATGAATTATAATATAAATACATTGTCGTGTACAACACCTTACAAAGGTCTTCTCAGAAGTTGAAGTGCATTTTTTTTTGTGTCCAGATATGCTAAAAACAAACAACTTCAAAAATTTTGTATAGCTTACAAGAGCAATAAGTTGTTCATTGTTTTATTGCTGAATATGCTCAAAACGAACAACTTTTGCTCTTGCAAGCTTCATTGGCATGGACGTACAATGTAAAGTGCAATTTAGATTCGGAGAAATTGTTTCTAAAGTGTTGTATACAAGTATGTTTTTATATTGTACTATTATAAAACCAGTTTTTTAACGAATAAATATTTCACAATTTTATTTTTTTTTAATCAAGGCTATTGATAGCAAATCTTACATAGTAAATTCTGAATTTTATTTATATCGCCAATTGTTGAATTGATTTATATATATATTAAGTATACCTGCAATATGATATACGTCTGTAATACATTTTTTATATTAAATTAATATAATTTAAGAACTTTAATATTGCCTCACTTAAGTACATGCTATTGTACTTGCCTGTTCTTACTAAGTATATTGACGTCTGTACCAATGTAACCCGTCCACTGAAACATTTAATTTAATTAATCTCTATATATAAAAGAATAACGTGACTGACTGACTGATTGACTGACTGACTGACTCAACATCGCCCAGCTTAAACCGCTGAAGCTAGGAAGTTGAAATTTGGTATGTAGGTTCCTTCCTGAAATTTAAGATATGTGTTCCTTGGAGTAGGGCCTAACTTTTCTGGAAAGTACTTTCTAGAATTTTGGACAGGGACGTTGTAAAAATGGGGGTTAAAAAGGGGAAAAAGGCCCCCCTTGACGGCCTGCTCAAACCGCTGGAGGTAGGAAGTTGAAATTTGGTATAAAGGTTCCTCCACTATCGTAGACATCCACCAAGACGGGTGTTTGGAAATTTTTACAGGGACGGGCAAAAAGGGGAAAAAGTCTCCCCCTTGACGGCCTGCTCAAACTGCTGGAGCTATGAAGTTGAAATTTGGTATGTAGGTTCCTCGACCGGTGTAGACGTCCGTTGAGACGGCATTTTTGGAAATTCTTATCGGGAGGGGCAAAAAGGGGACAAAAAAAGTATCTTTTTCCAAAAAGTACCTTTTCCCAAAAAAAGTACCTTTTCCCAAAAAAAGTACCTTTTTCCCAAAAAAGTACCTTTTTCCAAAAAAAGTACCTTTTTCCAAAAAAAGTACCTTTTTCCAAAAAAAGTACCTTTTTCCAAAAAAAAGTACCTTTTTCCAAAAAAGTACCTTTTTCCAAAAAAAGTACCTTTTTCCGAAAAAAGTACCTTTTTCCAAAAAAAAGTACCTTTTTCCAAAAAAGTACCTTTTTCCAAAAAAGTACCTTTTTCCAAAAAAGTACCTTTTTCCAAAAAAAGTACCTTTTTCCAAAAGAAGTACCCTTTTCCAAAAAAAGTACCTTTTTCCAAAAAAAGTACCTTTTTCCAAAAAAAGTACCTTTTTCCAAAAAAAGTACCTTTTTCCAAAAAAGTACTTTTTTTCAAAAAAAGTACCTTTTTTCAAAAAAAGTACCTTTTCCCGAAAAAAGTACCTTTTTCCAAAAAAGTACCTTTTCCAAAAAAAATTCCTTTTTCAAAAAAAGTACCTTTTTCAAAAAAAGTACCTTTTTCAAAAAAAGTACCTTTTTCAAAAAAAGTACCTTTTTCCAAAAAAGTACCTTTTTTAAAAAAAGTACCTTTTTCCAAAAAATGTACCTTTTTCTAAAAAATGTACCTTTTCCAAAAAAAAGTACCTTTTCCAAAAAAAGTACCTTTTCCCAAAAAACATACATTTTTCCAAAAAAATACCTTTTTCAAAAAAAGTACCTTTTCCAAAAAAAAATACATTTTCCCAAAAAAAGTACCTTTTTCTAAAAAAATTTTCCTTTTCCCAAAAAACATATATTTCTTCAAAAAAATACCTTTTTCAAAAAAAGTACCTTTTCCAAAAGAAAGTACCTTTTCCCAAAGAAAGTACCTTTTTCTAAAAAAATGTTCCTTTTCCAAAAGAAGTACCTTTTCCAAAAAAAGTACCTTTTTCCAAAAAACATACATTTTTCCAAAAAAAATACCTTTTTAAAAAAAAAAACCTTTTCCAAAAAAAGTACAAAAAAAAAAACAAAGTATCTTTTTCCAAAAAATTTCGTTTTTCCAAAAAGTACCATTTAAAATAATATATAATATCAAAAAAACTACTTTTTTTCCTCCCCCCACGGATATCTCCACTAAAACAAGGTTTCTTGATATTCGGCATAGACGTGCGCTAGACGGGATTTTTGGAAATTCCTACCGGAACGGGTAAAAAGGGGAAAAGTCTCCACATAAACAGTCTCACAAATTGGAAAAGTGCCTGCCCAAACCACTGGAGGTAAGAAGTTGAAATTTGGTATAAAGGTTCCTCCACTGTAGTAGACATCGACTAAGTTTGTATTTTTGGAATTCCCTACAGGATATCACAAAAGGAAACTCGGTATGTGAGTTCCTCCTTCTGTGTAGGCGTCCGCTTAGACGAAATTTTTGAAATTCCTATCGGGAGGGGAAATAAGGTAAAAGTCTCCTCCTGACGGCTTGCCCAATCCCTTTTGGCCAACCTAAAATTTTAAATATGTATTCCTTGGAGTAGGACTAACTCACCGGCAACGTAATTTTTCTATTTTGGAACAGGAACATAGTAAAAATGGTGGTTGAAAGGGAAAAATGTCCCCACTAACGGCCTGCCCAAACCGCTTAGGCAATGCAGTTGAAATTTGGTGTGAATGTTCCTCATCCATCGCAGATAGCCGCGAAGATGGAATTTTGTAAATTCCTAAAGGGTGGGGCAAAAAGAAGAAAAGCCTCACCTTGGGGGCCTGTAAAAACCCCTTCGGCTAGAAACCTGAAGCTTAAAATGTGGGTCCCTGGAGTAAGGGCTAACTTATTAGAAAGATACTTTTTTGAATTTTGGACAGGGTCGTTATAAAATGGGGGCTCAAAAAGGGAAAGTTGCCCCTTAACGACCTGTCCAAACTGCTGGAACTAGGAAGCTGAAATTCCCTGTCGATGGATTTTCGGAAATTCCTACCGAGAGGGGCACAAATAGTAAAAGTTGGCTAGAAACCTGAAATGTAAAACATATGTTACTTGGAGTATGGGCTCACTTACCGGGAAGGTGCTTTTTGGACAGGGACATTACAAAAATGGGGATTAATGAAGCGAAAAGTGCCGCTTAAAGGCCTGCCCAAACCGCTGGAGGTAGGAAGTTGAAATTTGGTATTAAAGTTCCTCCTCTATTGTAGACATCCGCTAAGATGGTATTTTTGGAAATTCATACCGGGAGGGGTAAAAAGGGAAAAAATTCCCCCTTGACGGCCTGCTGGACTGCTGGATATAGAGACCTAAAATTATGTATGTAGTAGGTTCCTCCTCCAACGCAGACGTCTTCTAAGACGGAATTTTTGGAAATTCCTACCGGGAAGGGTAAAAACGGAATAATTCTCCCCCTTGATGGCCTAACCGAACCCTTCGGCTAGAAACCTGTAATATATAATATGTTTTCTTGGAGTATGGTCTAACTTATCGACAAGGCATTTCTAGGACTTTGGACAGGAACGTGGTAAAAATGGTGGTTCAAAAGGGGAAAATTGCCCCCCCCCCCTCTTAACGTCTGCGTCTTTAGCTAGAAACCTAAAACTTAAAGAACAAGTGTATATGAAACACTAAAATTAAGAAACTAAATAGGAAACGAGTGGAATTGAATGAAACACTACACAAGTGGAATGAAATGGATATAAACGTTGAACGAGTGGAATTGAAATTATAGACAATGCAAATGGATTGGAAGAGGGAATTACCTGTTCAAACACTATCCACGGAATATGACACTTATGTAGCATTGAAACATGCTCTCCAAAAAGTTAAACAAATTTTCTAAAAGAGAAAAAACCTTAGAAAAGGAATGGAACTTATATATTCCGATATTTAAACTTCATGTAACGAAGCACCGGTGGAAGAAACCGACGCAGTAAATTTTCCAACTGAATTTGTGAATTTACTTGAATTGCCAGGTCTACCTTTACATAAACTGGAATTAAAAAAAACTTTAAGACACGCTAAGACAACGCAGCGGGCTTTGCCGGCTATTTTTAATATTATAAAATGCTTTCCAACCCTGCTGCGCCCCCCCCCCCTAAACTTTAAGGCACGCTAACAACGTAGCGGGCTGCGCCGGCTAGTTTTTCATAAAATGTTGTGAAAAATTTCATTTCATTTATTAAAAGTTTCATACACCCAATGAAAACGTTTCTTTAAAACTGGATTCATAAAATATATGAAGCTTTTTCATCAAATTTGAGGAATTTTTCATCTACTTTGTGAATTTTTCATTACTTTGTGAAGAAAACTTCATTAGTTTATTGAAAAATTTCATTAATACTCGTCCAGTAAAATTCCCTCTGTGTAGGTACATACATCCTAGCTTACTTTACCCAGAATACAACATGACTTTCTTTAATCAGTTCGTAAGTACATACAAGTATAATAGCATATGAGAGATTTTTGAAAGTTTAAATTTTGTAGACTACACACAGGGAAATTTCTTAAGGGATGTTATGTGTTTGGATATATATACTTTTTTATATTTTTTGTATTGTTACTAGCAGCATGTCTTCAATTGCCAATGTGTTGGTGTAGCGCGTTTTTACAAAAATGATAAATCGTCTTAACGTTATAAAAGTTGAACAACAGAATTTCTTTTACTGACTGCTGTTTGAATAACTAATTCCTCTGAATTTCTTGTTTCTATTTCCTCTGGATGTATATCTTCTTCAAGAAAGCTGGAGTCGAAATCGTCTACTTCGCCATTAGTTAAAATGAAATTATGCAGCATGCACGCTGCACTAATTATTTTTTTACCAGTTTCAGCGTTTGCTATATCCAAAAATTTTAACCGCCGAAACTTTCCTTTTAATCGTCCAAATGCACGTTCAATTATTGATCTAATCATACTAAGTCTTGTAAGAGGCTACCTAATAACGGATATGCCGAATCTCCAATCAAATGCTTTTCTGGACTAAGAATTTGTCGAGGTTCTGCCAATTTTTTAAACAAGGGACTTTTTTTAAAAACACATGTATCGTGCATACGCCCCGGCATCCCAATAAAAACGTCAATAAATCGAGCATTACTATCGCAAACACCTTGTAATATAATTGAATGAAATTGCTTCCTATTATAAAAATCATGAGGATTTCCAACAGGCTGCTTAATTGGTATGTGACATCCATCTATCGCCCCAATTACTCCAGGGATGCCATTCGATCGCTCTTCAAAATCCTGACATATCCCAAGTTGTTTTCTTATATTTGGCCATTTTATGTATTGAGGCATCAATCCTGATAAAATATTTACAATGAACATAAAAATTTCATACCCCGAAGTCTTTGCAATGTCGAAACGGTCACTTACAGCAAGGAACGATTCTTGCTTACTTAGCACCCAAATAGTAAATAATAATTTCTTCTCCAATGATACACATGCAATTGGTTGTTCCATTCCATCAACTTGATGACCAACAACTTTCAATAAGGCCTAGAAATTAACCAACCATTTGTTAAAAAATGTGTTTTTTTATACTCACACAAATATCTCAAAACTATTTCTAGACATTCTGAAATGTTCATTAAATTCATCGTCTCTGTACGCAGGAACAGTGACCTGATAAAAATTCTTTGAGCGAGTTTTCTTTTCCAGTGCTTTTGGTATTATATTATAGAAATCCGAATCCGATAGAAGTTCTCCTACAATATATTCCAAAATGCTTGAATCCAAAACATCGTCAAATTGCAGTATAATTTCTTGATTTGTATTCATTTTTAATAAATTTATAACGACTTTGTAAAGAAATTTGTTTTCATTCTTTTTTAATTACTGTTTTTTGAACTGCCAAAAACAGCTGTGTATCATTGTTTGATCACAAGTATCATAAATTATTTCCGCTACTTTGATACCTGAGCACTCACACAACACGTTTAGTGAATGCTCAGTAATCAAGTCGTTCAGCAGATAGTTGAACAACTGTTGTAGAACTGTTGACTGTCAAATTGTATCTGCCGAACGCAGCCAATGACTTCAACAATTATAATATCCTGATGATGTCAACTAGTGTTAATAAAATATTGAACAGTGATTTAAAGTGAGGAAATATGTATATTCCAGCAACTTCCGGCATTCAATTTAGGTCAATTTTTAATTTTTATTTTATTATCAAATAAAAAAGTTAGTGCTTAATTTTTTCAAAAAAATCATTCTGTAACTTTTAAAAAAATTTTTAAAATAAAAATCAAAAACCAACAGAAATTTATAGAGTAAAATATAAAAATTGAAAAAATTAAAATCTTTGCCAAACTTTGTGATTTTTTGTGCAATATGATTTATAAAATATAGTGCATTATTGAAATATTATAATTAAATAAATTCGGGTGGTGACTTTTTAAGAAATATAACAGTTATTTTGGGTCTCTGGTTCCTACAGATATGAGTGAGAATAATACAATTTATTTGATTTTATAGTTCCAGCGGAAAAAAAAATTGTAGTTACTTATTAGCGTTTGAAAAACATCTGCTGCAGTTTTGATATTTAAGCTTCGCAACCAATTATATGGTTTAGGCACTGTTGCCAACTTTTTTCCTAAAAATATCACTAAATCAAACTAAAAAATCACTTGAAAATAGCTAAATTATAAAAAAAAACTTAAAAAATGCAGCGATAAATCGCTAAATTTCACGAACTTTTCGGATTCTATTGAAAAATTTCCCAAAAATAGCTATATTTTTCGAACTTTTAAAAACTTTCTAAAATAATTGTCGATACATCGCTAAATTTTTTCAACTTTTAAGTATTCCATAAAAATTTAGCGATAAATCGCGAAACAATAATGATTAAAAAATTCTGTCAAGGAAAAAAAAAGCTAAGAAAACACCAAGACTGTCTTTAAAAAAAATCGTTAGTTTTCCCGCTAATAGCTAAATCATATTTTATCCCGCTAAACGAGTTGAAATATCGCTAGATTTGACGAGAAAATATCTAAATTGGCAACAGTGGGTTTAGGTTCTTATAAATCGATTGAGCTAAGCACATATCAAATCTGTACCATGCATACTTGTCATCTAGTGAACGTCCTTGTATAAATGAATTCTGTGGAAAATTATAATTTAAACATTACAGGCGAAACTTACATTCCGTTATTCTTTCTTATTTGAAAAGTTATATTCATAAACATACCTCCAAATAAGGCGTCAAATAATTTTTAAATATTTGCGGAAATTTTAAATCTTCTGTCGCGTTGTTTACCATTTTTTTTTTTTATTTTATCCATTTTTTACATTTACATTTTATAATTTTTATTTATTAATAAATATTTAAATGACAAACCCATTCATACTTTATAATGTTTGTACATTTACACACTTTATGCCTAATAGTTATTTTTAAGCACATAATACTAATTGTAAACACAAAGTGTGTGATTATAATTAAGTAGTGCGTACTAATACAATTGTATGTGTATTTTTGTACACAAAAATGAGTATTCAAAATATTTACACACTTGATGTCTAAATTTAGGCATTTTGCGTAATATTGCACAGAAAATTACTACCTTAATTATAGTGAATATACAAACATTTTTTAGGGTGCATATAAAAAATTTTCATATATTTAGTTAGAATATTCTTCTACCTCAAGTCCAAATTCTAATATGATATTGTCATATTAGATTTTATTTGTTGTTTCAAAAAGGGTTGATCATTTTCATGATAGACAATACAATTGTTTCGTAAACATGACTCTACTCTTCAGTTGTCCGAAATAAGAAAATGATAACCAAACCAAGACATTACATAAGGTACAAAAAATCAATGGGACGAGAATTTTGTACTTTCGTATATGAACTGTCTAATTTGGTAAAACCAGCTATAAATCAACTCCTTTTTGAAAGCAACAATTACATGAAAGTACCCTTCGGGTACTATTTATATGTATGTTCGTTGTCAAACATTTTGTAAAAATAACTAACTTTAAACTCAAAACAAAATAAATATTTGAATGAGATTTTAGCCGTGGTATGCCTATTCCCAACAATTATCTTAATTTTTGCATTAAAAATACAAAAATTGTTTTTTCGGACTTTCTATATTTTCATATATTTAGTTGTTGTTTCAGAAAGGGTTGATCATATAAATCTAATATGACAATATCATTTTAGAATTTGGACTTGAGGTAGGAGAATATTCTAACTAAATATATGAAAATATAGAAAGTCCGAAAAAACATTTTTTGTATTTTTAATGCAAAAATTAAGATAATTGTTGAGAATAGGCATACCACGGCTAAAATCTCATTCAAATATTTATTTTGTTTTGAGTTTAAAGTTAGTTATTTTTACAAAATGTATTGACAACGAACATACATATAAATAGTACCCCAAGGGTACTTTTATGTAATTGTTGCTTTCAAAAAGGAGTTGATTTCTAGCTGGTTTTACCAAATCAGACAGTTCATATACGAAAGTACAAAATTCTCGTCCCGTTGATTTTTTGTACCTTATGTAATGTCTCGGTTTGAGTAAGAAAGTTATCATTTTCTTATTGCGGACAACTGAAAAGTAGAGTGATGTCTACGAAACAATTGTATTGTCTATCATGAAAATGATCAACCCCTTTTTGAAACAACAAATAAAATCTAATATGACAATATCATATTAGAATTTGGACTTGAGGTAGAAGAATATTCTAACTAAATATATGAAAATATAGAAAGTCCGAAAAAACAATTTTTGTATTTTTAATGCAAAAATTAAGATAATCATATAAAAAATTTTTCAAATTCAATTAATATGAATTTTTTTGTGTTAAAATGTAAGCACAGGACCTGTGACCATATTTACGATATAAATGCGATGTGCTAATCTTGATATTTAAACCAATACTTAGCGTTTTATATAAGTTTTTATCTTAATAAATGTAATGCCTTAGAAAGGAAGCAGTTAAAAGAAAAATATTTCAATAAAAAAATGTATTCAACTATAGCGGCCTATACGTTAAAATCGCGACTTTTCAAACATTTTATATGGCAGCATATCTTTCCAAGTTGATCCCAGATTCCAACTTTTAGTATGTGGACCCTTCTAAAAAATGTTCTTGCAAAAATTCAAACCAAATACTTTCCATTTGCAAAAGTTACCGGTATAAATACATTCATTTATAAATACTAGTATCTTACTAAACAAATTACAATACTAATTTTAACAAAAACTTAACAAAATATATAGTATATTTTAGGGCTTTAATTTATTTATTTTATAATAAAGTAAAGGTGACTATAATAAAGTAAAAGTGAAATAATTAAGTTTAAGTGGTAATTTAAATATGTTATTTCGCAAAAAATAACATTTGGTAAAGCCTCCCTGGAGTCCACATAGGATGGCAATAACCTTGAAGTTCGAAATTATTTTCCACTTGTGGGATTTCTGAGTTCCAAGTATGAAATAAAATGATTTTTTTATATAATTCAGTGATATTTTACTGTTATTGAAACAAAATAAATAATAACATATTTAAATTACGACTTTAATTTTTAAAAGTCAAGATTTTGTCATGCAGTGTTATTATACAAAGCTGATCAGACAGATATGATTTCAGGTCTACTTTTCTAATTGGAACGTCCTACCCAAGTAAAAAAGTTTTGATATAGTCATATATTATCATATAAAATTTTGTATAATTATATATTGGAACATATATACCAACCAGTGTTGCCAAAACTTATTTAGGAAAAAATGCTAGATTTCTTTCATAAAAATGCTAAAAAATGCTAAAAACTAAAAAAATATGCTAGAAAAAATATGCTAAAAAAATTTTTTAAAAAAATGTTTCAATTTGTTAAAAAAAAAAGTATTTTAGTGACTTTTTACAATTAAACTGAAAATAAGTCGTCTATAGTCGTGAATTCATTTCTTTTTATTAACTAAAATTATATAAAAGTTAAATTAAAAACAACTCAAAAGTTGATTCTTGTAAAAAAAAAAGTTCAAAAGTCCTTTATACTACTTTTATACCTGAGCACAAACTACCTAGTTTTTGGCTCTTGTAGTTTTTAACTTGTCAAAACTCATACAAAAAAACAATCTAGGTGGTTTGTAGTAAATAAATGTAGTATTAAAATAAATTTATTATTATTTGATTTCCCAACTGTGTCATTGAAAATATGTTATCTCAAAATGTTACAGGCGGATAAACAAAAGTACCCCAAATTTTGGCGGGGAAAATGAATTTCCCATTCTGCCTTAACTTATCTACTCCAAATCAATTTAATGGTTTTTATTGCACGCTCTGTTTCCCGTTTACAAATTTCTACATCTTTGGGCTTATCTTCATGAAATTCTTTAAAAAAAATAATTTTCTCGGTCAGGTTTAATACTTTTTGTGGTGTTGGTTTACATTGTAACACCAAAATTCATAAACGCTTTACAAAGTTACAGGAGGTTTATTGAACAAATTTTGTATGAAAAATTTGTTTTGTAAACCTCCTATATCTTTACTAAGTGTTTATGAATTGAGGGGTAAGATTTTTGGTATGATTAAATGAAAAAATGTACAGGTGTTACAGTAAAAAATTAAAATCCACTGAAATTCTTAAAAGATAGGAAAACGCTATTTATCACAAACGCTATCCACATTACCATCTATGACCCAAACCTAAAAAAATCATTAAAAATAGCAAAGATTAAAAACGAACCTTATGAACATTTTGCAATTCTATTAATTCTATTTTAAACTCCATTCTTTAAATTATTATTATTTTTTTTTTACCGAAATTGGAGTATTTTTGTATAAATCACTCCTTCACCATAACAACAACAAAATGTAAAACGAGTAAAAAAGTTAAAGTCGGGCATGCCGATTTAAAATTTTAATATTAAAGTACCATAAAAGAATATTTTTATACTTTTGGAATCATTTTTAAATTTCAATCAATCCAACTCGGTTATATACAATTTTTGCTATTTTTTTTCGAAAGAAATTTTTTTTCTTAACTCTATTAAATATTTTTCTAAAACCTATAACAAACAAAATAACATAACATTGTACTTTTTATTTGGAGAAAAAAATGTTTTTGTAAAAAAAATTATTGCTTCCTTAATGTTGTTCATATTTAAACAAATTTGATAAATTTATAATTAAAAATGATCCCAGAAGTATAAAAATAATTTTTTTTGGTACCTTAGCGTTAAAATTTTTAATAGCGAATATCGCGAAAACGAGCGCTAACTTTCAAAAACTGCTATCACCATTGAATTCAGCGTACTTGAATTAGCTTTACCAGTAGGGTTCCCAGCTTGTTAAAATTTGCGACTAGCACAGTGTAATTAATGTGTACGTATAAAAATAGTTCCTAGCACTTACTCTAAAAGTAAAAATAATATTTCTTTTTCATATTCGGTTACATTTAAACTTAAATTGTAAAATAACAGATAATTATTCAAGAACAAGGGTTAGAATAAACTGTGATTTTGAATTATATATTTCAAAATAAATAATAAAATTTGGTGTTATTTTTAACTATATAATGTAGAGAATATAATAAACAACACAAAGAAAACGTAAAATTTAATTAAAATAGTTTTTAAAAAAATAAAAATAAGTAATTAAAAGTACCACTTTTAAAATGTTATTAAAAAAATATAAAAATCCCAGTTCAGTTGTTAAACGAGAACCGTGGAAAAAGGTGATTTAATACTGTTGTTGCGTTTTTATATCGGAAACAACATCAATAATATTTTTTATAGCAAAAATTGAAATTAATGCAAAATATTCTAAAAAAAACACAAAATAGGTCCATTCGATTACTGGATAATTTGTACAAATTTGTGCAAATTTTTACTGGATGGCGTTCGTTTACACAAATACTCAGTAAACAGAAAGAAAAAAGAGAGAATAAAGTGACAGTTCTATGCTGAGAGTTTCTAAGTCTTCTTCTTTTTCTTGCAAATTTTTACTGTAAAAATTTTTGCCATTAAGAATTTGCAAGCAGAAAAAACATATGTTTCGAAAACATATGTTATTTTATTGTAAATAAAAAAAATTATTTTCCAATTATGTTATTTTATGGAAATGAAACTTTCAAAATAAATTATGGGAAAGATAAAAAACCTTCTAAAAATGTTCTGCTTAAGGTTTAACATCAAAAATTCTCTTCTTTCATAGCGACTAGATAAAATTTATTTGTATATTTGGTGTTGTAATCAGCTGTGTCTACAAACTTGCAAATTGTTGCAAATTTTCTGTTCGCGTACATGTTTGACAAAATTTTATTTTGAGAGTAAATCTTGTCTTACTCTCTGTAAGTTTGTACTGAGTAATTCTTACTGGACTTGACTGAGAAAAGTAATCGAATGGACCTAATAAAACTGTAAAAAATGCTAAAAATATGCTAAATTTTTTTGGAAAAATGCTGAAAAAAATGCCATATGCTAGATGCATTTTTTTCATGCTAAATGATTAAAAAAATGCTAAATCTAGCATTAAATATGCTAAATTGGCAACACTGATACCAACATATAATTATATAAAATTTTACGAAATTATATCCTAAATATATAACTATATCTTGTTATATATTGCACAATATATAGTGCAACATATTACAATATACAAATAGCCTCGACCTAAATTAATAAATTTCTAATTAATCAGTGAAAAAGGTCGGCAAAAACAATTTTTATTTTTTAAATAAAAATTAAAAACCAACATTTTGACATAGTATGGAGAAAAAATGTTTTTGCCTCTTCTTGTATTAGCAAAGAAGAAGGGTAAAAATAAAATTTGTATTTATTTATACCGATGCACTATAGGTAAAATGACCCCATTTTCTGGCCAAAACTATAAGGAATCACTGAAGAAGGATGAAAATCTATATACGGGGTTTTCAAGGTTGCTGATTTCGAATCTGAGGTAAAATTTTTCAAATTCAAAATGGCGGATCCAATATGGCGGCGTAAATTTTAAAATTTCTTCTGATTTACATGAAAAATGGTATACGGGGGTTTCCAAGGTTGCTGATTTCGATTCTGAAGTAAAATTTTTCAAATTCAAAATGGCGGATCCAATATGGCGGCATAAATTTTAAATTTTCTTCAGATTTACATGAAAATCTGTAGACGGGGGGTTTTCAAAGTTGCTGATTTCGAATCTGAGGTAAAATTTTTCAAATTCAAAATGGCGAATCCAATATGGCGGCGTAAATTGTAAAATTTCTTCTGATTCACATGAAAATTGGTAACGGGGGTTTTCAAGGTTACTGATTTCGAATCTGAGGTAAAAATTTTCAAATTCAAAATGGCGGATCCAATATGGCGGCGTAAATTTTAAAATTTATTTTGATTTGCTTGGGTTAAAATGTTAACTGTGTAAAATGCAAACTTTTTTTGTTCAAAATCTCAAAAAAAAAATAAAAAAATATTTTTTTTTTAATTTTAAGAAACAATTTTTTTTTCAATAAAGCTATTTAAAATTTTGCTTTACATTTCATTATCTAAAGTAATTTCATTTCATTTTTAGTTTTTAATAAAGCTATTTAAAATTTCCTCTTTGTTCGTTCAGATTTTTTACATGATACTCTTTCTTTGGAAGCCCTATAGAAGCTGCAGTTGGCTTAGTTTTAATTGCCAAAATAAATTCAGCGTTTCGCGAGAGTTTTGCATCTGAAATATGTTTCTCTTCCTACGGGAACTCTCCCATCTAACTGAGATATTTTTACAAAAAATTCGCACTTTATCCTTCCCATAAGCCGATTCCTCATTCAAAACATTGCCGCATTCAGTTTTACCAACAACAAAATTATAAACAGTAGTATTTTTCTCCTCTTTCTTTTGCTCATCCAAGTAAACTTCCGCAAGTTCGC
This sequence comes from Leucophora obtusa, assembly GCA_949987735.1. Classification (NCBI taxonomy): domain Eukaryota; kingdom Metazoa; phylum Arthropoda; class Insecta; order Diptera; family Anthomyiidae; genus Leucophora; species Leucophora obtusa. The sequence goes on along the minus strand of OX465295.1, from coordinate 112,959,073 downwards.
TATTTTGCAAGCGGAGGCTGCCTACCAAAAATGATATTTTTCAAAAAACGCAAAAAATCGCAACATAAAATTGACAAATTGAACTCAAAACTCTTCATTTAACCCGTTTCTCATTGTTTAAACACAGCCAAATTCGGACAACTTTTTAAAAGCTTATCCAAAGTTCATTTTTCAGAAATAAAACTTGAATTAAAAGTTGTTTCAGAAGTATGAGTTTTTTCGGCTAAAAAAAATTTTTTTTTAATAAAATCTTTCTCTTAAACCATTAAGCACTTACTATCACTTTTGTTTTCCATATCTAGTTTATATTTTTGTTTTGTTTGTTTTTAACTATTTAATGAAATTTAAAAATTTCACCAAATTGCACTGTATATACTGCGTTCAACACTTTGCTCACAAACAATGATTTTGACCACTTGCTAAGCAGTCGTTGTATATTTTTTACAAAAACAAAACTTGCTGTTATTTGCTTTGATGCGTTCTTAATTGAATACCACCAAAAAAAAATTCATTCTTGAATGTTTAAAAAATGACTTTTTGCCACAAAAATGGGTCAAATTACCTATAGTGCGATGGTATGAAATACAAAAACAAAAAACTTTCGTAATATTTCTATTGTTGGCTATGTTTTGCAGACGACTTCGAAAACATATTTTATTGTTTGCTCCATTCCCATTTTGTTGATGTAGCAGACTACATTTAACATGAGATTTTGATGCTTCAAATTGCGTTGCACTACTGTCACCACTTTCTAAAGAAAACTGATGAAGAGTACCTGGAAAATGGCAGAAAAGATCGTCTTTTCATTCCTAAAAGTGTAGAGGTTTTTGAAAGCAAAAACTCTGAGAAGTATTTGTCAGGAGAGTATCCTGATGAAGAAAGATAGCAGTTTTTGAAAAAAGTACTTATTATGTTAATTCATAACACAGTAGGAAAATAAACTCTAACGAACCGTACTTTTAGGGTTTCGTACCACACATCGCGAACACAGTACACAAGCATATTGGTTGCGTAGAAAACACATACGCTATTCTCTCCCATTAGTGTTTGTGTTTATACACACAACCTGAATTCGGTACACTACGGGGTGTGAATATGTGGTGAAAGTACAGTAAATAATCATAGCGTTTGTGTTCATCAGACAATCGTAGTGTACCGCATTCGGTTTGTGTACAAACACACAACCGCTAAAACGATAGATACGGTATGTGTTCTTTAGCCGTACCCTACTCTACATTTTGTGTACAGGTTATTTTCCTACTCTGATTCATAATAAGGAAATTGACTTCGAACTGAATTAATAAATTTCTAAGTATCCAATTATATATAGACCTATATATAGTTACATATGCCTCATATAATTATGTATAATTGTATGGAATTATATACCATTACATCTAGTTTGATATGATTAAATTATATTTGATACATTTGGATGAGAAAAAAATCTGGATAAAATTGTATCAAACCATATCTTATTCTATAAAATTAGATATAATTGTGTCAAATTAGATCTAATATGATCATAATACGATCTAATTTGATACAATTAGATGTTCTCATTTTTCGGATATAATTATATATAATATCAAAAGTCATATAATTTTTTTTAGTAGGGTATCCAAAAATTTTCTACCCAAAAATGGCAAAACCACGAAAGAGAAATACAATTTTCCTAATTTTCCGAAATAGATATAAAATGGATTTTTTTGTGCGGAATGAGTACTATCGTGCATAACATTATGCGGAATGAGTACTATCGTGCATAACATTATGTAGGTTCAGTGCAAGAAATAGCTTAAAATCGCTTTTATTTGGTAATACATTTTGACTTTAATATATTTAAGCTCACCCTACTAAAAAAAATTATATGACTTTTGATATTATATATAATTATATCCGAAAAATTAGAACATCTAATTGTATCAAATTAGATCGTATTATGATCAAATTAGATCTAATTTGATGGAATAAGATATGATTTGATACAATTTTATCCGGATTTTGTCCTCATCCAAATGTATCAAATATAATATAATCATATCCAACTAGATGTAATGGTATATAATTCAATAAAATTATACATAATTATATAAGGCATATGCAACTATATATAGGTCTATATATAATTGGATATTGTAATATTACAATATCCAACATATGTTGCACTATATATTGTGCAATATATAAAAATATATAGTTATATATTTCGGATATAATTTCGAAAAATTTTATATAATTATATCTTGGTATATATATATGTTCCAATATATAATTATAGAGCAATTCCATATAAAAACGATCAAAATTGGCAAATTTTTGGACGACCCCTCTCCGATTTTAAAATAAATAGTCTCAATCGATTGCCCAGCAAAAAATAATGTACCTACATATTTTTTTTTTTTTATAGTGACTGGTTTAGTGGTGGTGTACACCACTGTCATGTGACAAAATTGAAGAATTCTTCATAAGGGACCTCATTGAAAGTTGTTTTAAAAAAAAACTACTAAAGCGATCGCAACGAGTGATAGCTCGTTGGAAAGGTATTGAATCAGGCTTTAATTAAAAAATAAAATTTTCTTAATTTTTCTCAGAAATTTACCTTTTTTCCCATGAAAATTAAATTTTCCGATTTTCCACAGAAGCTCCTAAATTTTCCGGCTAATTTTTTTTTTTTGGATTCCTCATAATTTTTGCTTTAAGAATCAGCAATAAAAAAATGGGCCCCGACTCCTTGTTTGGACAGGAGAGGAGCATTTAAGAGACCACCTTGTTCTCATTGTTTTTATATTTTTTATAATTGAATTATTTGTAATTATTTAACATTATTTTATTTTATTATTAAAAATACATTTTAAAAATTATTTTACAGTTAAAAATACATTTATGAAGAAAAAATCAATTTTTTTTAAGAGCCCCAAGTTGAGTGTGTAGTGAATATGGTCTGCCTGCCTTCACAAGATCGGCCATAAATCCATGGATAATAGCAGCAGTGGCATGTAATGGCACACCAAACCCGACTGAGGCTACAGGTCATAAAATGTTTTGTAAATTTTTTAAATTACCCGGTAATAAATATTTCGCATAAAATGACACGTGCAGAAACAAGTCATAAAACACGGATTTTCCATAAATATGGCGAAATATTTATTACCTGGTAATTTAAAAAATTTACAAAACATTTTATGACCTGTGGTCGGCTTATTGGCAGTAACCAATTAAGTCCCTCTTTAAAAAACATTTTATGACCAGTAGTTCACGCAAATTTTCCTATTAAAGAAAAGCAAATATCGCTTATTTTTTTTTACCTATTTTTTACCAAAAAATAAATATAAATACTTCACACACTCTAAGTCAAATTTTAGTTGAATACTAAACGTGAAAGTGTTAAAGTGTTTTTTTTTGTAAAGTAAAGAGTGAAGCTGTAAAGACAATTTAAAGTAAAATGAATAAATTTTGCTGCAATCCGTTTAACAAGAGTGGACATCGTTCGAAAAAGATAAAAGTATTAAAATTAACTGGTGTTTCGAAGCGATACATGAATGAATTAAATATACAATACGGTGAAGAAGCAGAATTCATTTGCCCCAAGTGTAAAATCGATTTGTCTCAACAAGCAAATGCATTGAAACAAATGCAACCACAATCCGAGAGTGAAATGACAATTGAACAAAATGTTTCATCTGATAGTGAAGCAGACATTCCGATGGTCAATATGTCTTTGAGTCCTTTGAATGAGGCTATTACCACTTTAGGTGAATCGCCTATTACAAAAAGAAAGTTGCGAAGTGAAAAATACAGGAAAGAGAAAAAAGGCAAGGTTATGAGTGCAATCGCGACAATATTTGATGAAGGCTCTGATAACGAATGCAGTCAAGCAGATGACGTTGATGACGGCAAACAAATGATTGAGCAGTTGAAAAGAAAATTCAATTTAGCGACCACTTTTCCGGAGAAATATCTGATTTTATCTGTGCTGCCTCAATCATGGTCTATACGCAAGATTTCTGAACAGTTTCAAACATCTTTTTAAATCGCGAGAAGAAGCAAAGAATTAGTTCGACAGAAGGGCATATTGGCGACTCCCACCAAGAAATTTGGCTCAAGGACCCTCAGCGAAGCAACGGTGAAATTGATTCAAGATTTTTAGTGCAATGATGACAACAGCCGCGCCTGCCCAGGTACACGTGACTATGTTATCACACGTGAAGATGGAGAAAAAGTACACAAGGAGCGCAGATTATTATTATGTAATCTATCCGAAGCATACCATCAGTTCAAAGAGAAATACCCAGCAGAAAAAGTGGGATTTTCTAAGTTTGCCATCCTACGACCAAAAGAATGCGTGCTGGCATTAGACAGGCACGGAACGCATTCAGTCTGCGTTTGCATGTTTCATCAAAACATCAAATTAATGTTCTTTCCATGCAAGAAATTGAAAGTATTTCACGGTGAAATTGAAACATATAGGGACCTCCTGTCGAAGTCGTTGTGCGCATACCCCACGGAAAATTGTCATCTGTCCAAATGCGACAATTGTCCGAAGATTGACGAGCTAGAGCAATATTTGGCGGAAAAGTTTGAACAGCTGTTAATTCAGGAGGTGCATTTCAAACAGTGGATAATTAGCAGCGGCAGATGTTCCCTTGAGACCGTGGTAAAGCAGATTCCGGAATTCATCGAGGAATTCGGATTCAAGTTGAATGAACTGAAGGCGCACCATTTCATATCCGAGATGCAATCGAAATTTCTAAAGGAAAGTAAGGAGAAATTAGCCCAAAATGAATTCATTGTGATAAGCGACTTTGCCGAGAATTACACTTTTCTCGTTCAGGATGAAATTCAGGCTTATCACTGGGCAAACGACCAATGCACGGTGCATCCTTTTTGCATTTATTTCAAAAACGAAGATAACGAACTACAGACCGTAAGCCTTGTTGTTGTCGCGGAGAGTTTAGCTCATAATTATGTGTCCGTTTATTTAATTCAAATGAAACTGTTTGAATTCTTAAGATAAAAATTCGATGCAATCGACAAAGTAACTTTTTCTCAGACGGCGCGGCTTCTCAGTACAAGAATAAAAAAAAATTTTACAATCTTTGCATAATTGAAGAAGAACAAAACTGCAAGGTCGAGTGGCACTTTTTTGCGACGTCCCACGGTAAGGGCCCATGCAATGCGTTAGGGGGAACCCTAAAACGCATGGCGACTAAGGCAAGTTTGCAAAGGCCATATACTGACCAGATCTTAAATGTACAACATTTGTTTTCGTGGATTCAAAGCAAGGAAATTGCCATTAACACAGTTTTATGCACTCAAAAAGAACACGATGCCATGGAGCGACGAATTCAAAACAGATATAATAATGTCAAAACTATAACTGGAACGCAAAAGTTTCATTGCTTCATACCAAATATTTCTGATATGTCAATTAATGTAAAGCGGTACTCTTCGTCTGCCGACGTGCTAAATTTAAAGTTACTTTAATTTTATAATGATGCCAAGACAATTGAAATTTTTAATAAATATTGTAATTAAGTATAAGCAGCAAAATAAGAAAGATTTTTTCTTCATAAATGTATTTTTAACTGTAAAATAATTTTTAAAATATATTTTTAATAATAAAATAAAACAATGTTAAATAATTACAAATAATTCAATTATAAAAAATATAAAAACAATGAGAACAAGGTGGTCTCTTAAATGCTCCTCTCCTGTCCAAACAAGGAGTCGGGGCCCATTTTTTTATTGCTGATTCTTAAAGCAAAAATTATGAGGAATCCAAAAAAAAAAAATTAGCCGGAAAATTTAGGAGCTTCTGTGGAAAATCGGAAAATTTAATTTTCATGGGAAAATTTAATTTTCATGGGAAAAAAGGTAAATTTCTGAGAAAAATTAGGAAAATTTTATTTTTCAATTAAAGCCTGATTCAATACCTTTCCAACGAGCTATCACTCGTTGCGATCGCTTTAGTAGTTTAAACAACTTTCAATGAGGTCCCTTATGAAGAATTCTTCAATTTTGTCACATGACAGTGGTGTACACCACCACTTAACCAGTCACTATAAAAAAAAAAAAAAAATATGTAGGTACTTTATTTTTTGCTGGGCAATCGATTGAGACTATTTATTTTAGAATCGGAGAGGGGTCGTCCAAAAGGTGATCGCTTTCATATGGAATTGCTCTATATAAAATTTTATTTGATAATATATGACTATATCAAAACTTTTTTACTTGGGCAGATATAATATTTTTATACCGATTATGTCAAAAGACCAATTTGAATCATTTGCCCAAAGGAATTAAATGTGCTAAAATGCCAAAACTTATTTAAAAAATTGTTTTGGCATAAATCCTAAGAAAATCGTCAGGGGAAAATGGCAGAGAAAAACGTTCAAGTTCAATTCACTTTATTGGAATGAATATTTTTACAAAAATAAGTAGTTATACAAAATTCATAAGCTATAGTTTAGTTTAACAACAGGGTGTCCATAAAAGTATACTTATATATTTACACTCCAAGAAATACTATATGTTAATAAATGAAAAGTGAATGTTAATACTCCAACATAGAATATAATAACGCATGAAGTTAGATAATTTATTAGAAGAGATGAAATGAAAAAATATAATTTTTTTCATCAAAATGCAATCAATCGCAAATATAAAACAAAATACATTAGTATTAAACAAACTTATAAACATATACGAATATAAAAAATTTCAAAACCACACGAAAAAACAAGTGTAGAAATTCACACATACAAACACTTACACACATACACAGGCAAAATGTGCAACGTTCACAATTCATTTAAAACAGTATTTTACGAAAGGATTTGTTCTTTCATTTATTTCTATAAAAAGCACTTAGGTACACACACACACATTCTCTTACATTTGCGACAATAACCTAGAAAATCCTTTAAAAACAAAAATGAGGAAATAAATAGAATAAAAAAGAAGAAAACAATGAAGCAAAAGTTTCAGCAATTTTTAAAGGACTTGATGCAGTTGTATGTGTTGGTGTATGCTTTTGCATGAAAGTGTTTTTTATGTGTTTGTGTGCTAGTGGATGAGACATTGGGGGATTAAATTTTAATTTGCCAAAAGTGGCAAGTTACTGTGATGACAATGTTACGATAAAATGAATGATTTTCAGTTCTTTTTTTTTTTTGTTTGTTGCAAAAGGTTTGAAAGAAAAGGATTTATATTACTTTTTTCATTTTCATAATTTTGAGAAGTGTACTATTCTTAGTAGATTTTAGTTTGATAAAAATAGTTGATTTATAAGTTTTTTTTCTTTTCAAAGAAATAGAGGAGAAAAAAGTAGTTTAAGTGGATTAATTGTCAACACCAGCTAACAGATATTTCGCGCATCGAGATCAAATATTTTTTTATGTAGTCTCGGTTTTTATACAACAATTGCACTTAAACAAAAGTAGTAATTTTTAACAACTCCTTATATCAAATTCCATACCAATTTTGAATAAAAAACTGAAAGTTATAGTGTTGATTGGGTTTTACTTAAACACAAATTTTTAATGAAATTTGGTACTCTGACTAGCGTGTGCCTAAGCATAAAGCCTTTCAATTTTAGATAGGATCGGTCCATACAGTAGTTTTGATTTAACTGCCTTTGTCTTCTTTAAGTGCCCTTTTTGTATCTACGCATTTATGATAACTGCCTCATATTTTCGGCAGTTTTACATTATTTTCATAAAAAAGATCACCGTTACACAAAAATTTTTGCTCTTAAATACACATGACATAAAGTTATATCAAAATTTTTTACCATTATTCTATTTTTTATAATTTTTTACACAAATTTTGACACAAGTCCATTACCACCAATTCCAAACATTTATTGACTTTTAACCAGACTAGGTCCAATATTTTTTGGTGTCCACATAGTGTTGTAGGATATAATAAATTTGAAGTTGCAAAGATAGAGTAAGGGAACGCTTTTGTGTGAAAATTGTTATTATTTGTGCTCGTTCGGATTGTTTTGGGTAATAATTGGTAATCCGCCAAATTATAGCCGATTACCGATTATTGGACGATTGTCAATTTTTAGCCGAAGCTGATTAATCGGTCGGACACTAATTGTAAGTTTTACTATTTCTTATTAAAAACCAATCGATACCAATGAAATGGCAGAGTTGGATTATCCCATACACTCAAATATACATATAACAATCCTCTGGCGAATTTTACAACATTCTTTTATTATAACATACGAGTATAACTTTAATTAAAATCAAATAAAAAGGTCTATTTAAAAGTACCATTATTTTCTCCATCTTTATTTTGTTTACATCAACATTTAATCCAAATTTAATGGCAATGTTTTCTTTATATATACAGAGAAAAAAATATTTAAGATATATATATATTAAATAAAATTTGTTTTTCCACAAATATTTACTTAAATCTTGTAATATTTTAATTGGATTTTCAAATATCTCAAGTAATATTTTTTAACATATACAATAATTTCCATATTCGGTTTTCTTAAACTGTTTGAATAAATGGAACATTTTTTGTATAAAACAAAAATGTATTTGAAGTTTGCCAAACCAAATATTGTAGCTGTGTTTTTGTCGTATGCTATCAACGATGGCTTATGTCATTCCCATTTAAATTTGGCATTAGCTAACGTTTAGTGTTAACTCTCAACGTTACTAATGTCAAATTTGTTTGGGAATGACATAAGCCAACGCTGATAGCTTGCCGCACAAACTCAGCTTGTATATAGCAAATACTTAAAATATTTATATAAACATGTTGTATACAGATTTTTTTTTATTAATTTATAAAACAAATTATTCAAAGTTTCAACTAAAGTTTTAATTGTTATGGTTTTCTATTTTATTTAAAAATCAATTAAAAATTTAATTAGTATAAAAAAATTCGTAATTGAAACTCCTTTTTAATATTTTCTGTGTATGTCCGCACATACTGATACACAAACATACATGTATTATACTCACACTACTACACATACAATTCGTTCTTAATAAGGTAAGTATGTACATGCGGTTAATGTGCCGACATTTAACATAAAAAGCCAATTTCAAATGATTTTTATTGTATACAACCGATGTCTTAAATAACAGTACAATGTTCGTTACTGTACGAGCGTAACACGTGTGCAAATGTTTCAATATTATTGTTTTCCTTTACAATAGTTAGTGACTCCCAAGGAAAGAATCCTAAGTGGTACATGCCGATTTATATGAAACTCGGATATGTAATAGACCTACAATGAATTCATTTTCGTTTTTTGAAGCTTCTTCATATTTCTTACAAACTATAGACAAATGAGATATCTATGGAAATGTATTTCAGGAGTGTATTCACTGATATATTTTTGTTGCAAAATATCCTTTGTACATTGTTGTTGTTCTATAAAATTTAGTAATTCTTAATCAGGTCCAAGGAGAATTATATCAGTAACTTTGTTTAAAATTAACTGATATTGTAGTCATTTTTAACTATTTATCTAACATATACAGTTGAAAAGTACTGCAATATTAGTTTATTTACAATTATTCAGTGCGTACTTTTACTTAAACTACATAAATCTGTATAAATAAAAGATCTGGCTTATATGTTTGCAAAGTCATATCGTTGAGAATAATTAAAGTTAATCTGTAGATATATGAGCTGTTGGCAAGGAAGAATATTTTCACATTCGTATAAATATTTGCATTGCATTATTTGTTGCAAATAGTGACATCCCAGCAAAATCTTTTATTACCAATTCAGTGGTTATATAATGAAACCAAGATTTTTACTACTCATAGTTCGGCGTCAGTATTAGTTATTTTTGTTAGACTAACGTGTCTGTTCCTACGAAAAGTCTGTAACTCTTCGCTATGACTTTATTCCCCATATGTTTGTTATTGCAAAGACACAATAAAATATATTTATTCAAATTTATATTTGACAACTTCAAAAAAATTAGGACCTGTTATCGATACAATCATAATATTGACAAACAAAAAAAATTTTAATTTGTTGAATTTTATTGTTGTTTTGTATGGAAAGTTCTGAATTTCAGTTTTAAAAATGGTCTTATTCCAGTCGCAACGAGTCACAAGTATGAATAGGCACCTAAGTCGTTTTTATAAGCAGTATAGCTTACGATCGTCTACTTATTTAATTACAAAAATAATGTGATATTGGTAACTACTTATTTTTTAAACACTAATAAGTATATGAGTAAGCCTTGTTATTTAACAACTTGTAATCACTTATTTTTTGACTGCTTATCAGCATAAGAATAATTACTTATTTTGGTAACTACCCGGGTAAAAATCTTAATATGATGTCATATATAATTATATCTTATTTGATAAGTCCCCATATACAACGACATACAACTTGATCCGAAAAATGGGTCATCTACTTGTGTCTAATTATATCAAATAAGATATAATTTGATACAGTTTGATCCGAGATTTGTCCATATGCAGCACATCAAATTACATCTAATTCGATATAAAAATATCTGATTTTATATAACATTGTCTAATAGTAAGTATACTTTTTATGCATACCGGCTATTAAATTGATATTGAAATTTCTATAGCTTGAACAATTTTAAAGTCCCAAATTTTATAACATAAAATAAAAATTTTAATGCTTTTGTCTTCTAAATCGTACCCATCATTTTTTAATATAAATTTTATATGCAAAAAAATCACGTGAAAATTATTTAGCTGTGGAGAAATTAACTCTGAATTTATATTAATTTGTATGAGATCATATAGAAAGTTATATAAAATTACAAGAATATATTTTTAGTATGACGATACATACAGTGTTATATAACTTAGTATCGAACCATATATAATCATATCGGTCACTACATATATTTTGATTAGTTTTATATGGCTTATGTAGTTATATATGGAGTCAGATGTGGGGATATGTAATAACATCAATTACCGTACAAAAAATTCATTGAAAAAATAATATCAGATGTAGTTGTATATAATGATATGTGTCTTAATGTGACTCCATTCACTGTCAGATATAACCCAATCACATTATACATATATAACAATATATAAGTATTTTTACTCGGGTACACTGATAAAATTTTCCTTCATACTATTAATGAATCGATTTCATTAATCTGAATTCATTGATTTAATGAAAAATTTTCATTGAATTAATGAAAAACTAATTACTTTAATGAATTTTTTCATTATATATCAAGGTTGGCAACCGATGCCGTTATAATACCGTTATTCGTTTCAAAACCCTTTCAAATTGACAACCGATACCAATACCTAAATTCTTGATTTCAAAAAATACCGGTATTCAAAAACCTTTTCCCTTAATACCGGTATCGTACCGGTATGGAATCGGTTTTAAAAAATTGTTTTTTCCACGTTTTTAGCAAAAATACAAATTTTTTTAATATAAAATTGTTAAACAATTAAACTTTATTATCCATTGTTAATAGAAAATCGTGTTATAAATTCAAAGTGCGGTTATCAGCCTTTAGTTTGCATTGGCAACATTGTTTTTAATTTACTTAACTTCATAAATATTCTCTAACTTGTGACAAATTTAGTAAATATAATTTAATATATAAACTGGTTTCTTAAAACTTTAATTGAATTTACAGTTTCTTTTAGAGCATCCTTTTATTAATTTTATAAACTTATTTCTTTTATTTTATTATATGATCTCAATACAAATATAAAATATTTGTAGTGAATCAACTTGTGTTCCGAAAATCAAAAACAAAAAAAAAACACTCTAATATAGGGCCTATATTCTGCAAAATAACCATTGGTACTTTTTTGTAAGAGAGCATAACTTAAATGCCTTTATTCCCTTATTTTATTTAATGATGGTTATATATATATATCATGTTATACATCACTGGAAAGCTTATAAAAAATAAATGATCTAATGTGGAAATAAGTATAACATTTTATATAAAAAAGACGGAGTATGTAAAAAACGCATGTTTTTTAAACTTTTTGTATGGGAGCATATTTCAAATTTACGAAATTAAAAAAGAGTATATCACAGGATTAACATATCCATCAAAATATGACGTTTGATGTACATATTTCCTATGTTTAGCACAGAAAGAGGCCTAAATTCTTTAAAAATGTACCAAAAAAGGTGTTTCGGGGAAAATTTTGGCAAACCTGATGTAGTGCGAATATCGAAAAACGCAAAAACACGTTCCGCTTAAATTTAATAAGGAATAATATATATGAATTCAGCAGCCATAGCAATATAGTTCTCCATATAAAGTACCCAAAATTTTTGAAAATTTTAAAACAGCAAATTCGAAAGAGCAAAAAAGTACCAAAAAAGCTACCAGTGAAAAGCCCTCAAAAATTGCTTTCCACCAATACCACACTTGCACATGGTTCCTTTGGTCGAAATATCTTAAAAAGCAAAAAAACCTAAAAAGGACCCATTTTTGAACCCTTTTTTGGACCCTTAAAATTCCGAGGAGGCCGATAAGCTGAGACAGGTTGATCTTAGATTTTTTTCTCAATCACATATCCAAATTTCATCAAAATCGGAGTGTTTAGGCTGAAGTACTTCCGTTGTTAGAAATTTTTAATAACTTAAATACTTATCATTTATAAAAATTTAATAAAATTGAGTTTTTTTATAATTAAGAACATTTTTTTATATTTTTGTAATTTTTTTCAATAATACCGGTATATACCGGTATTAATCTTTCGGTATCGGTTATAACGATACCGAAATGATTAAAATACCGTTACCGATACCGAAACAAATAAAAAATCGATACCAATACCGATACCTATACCGTTATTCGTTTCGGTTGCCAACCTTGTTATATATTTTCAACTAACCCCTAAGATATGCTATAATTTTTTTAAGGGTTTTGAATTTGCTAATTATATGTTCCAGTAATGAACGCTAGGGTTGCAAACTGAAATTATTTAAATATAAAAGTCCAAATAATGACATCATTTTGATTTGGCTATTTAGATCAATCGGTAACGCGGTAATCGGTCGGCAACAACTATGCCAATGGGCGCTCTCTCACACCTACATAAGCTCACACATAGAACAAAAAAACGAGTAAAAAGGTTAAAGTCGGGCATGCCGACTATACAATACCCTACACCAGTCTGGTTAAAAGCCAACTAATGTTTGTATCCGAAATTCGAATGGGTTAAAATGGGGTTTTGTCAAAATTTTCTATAATGTGAGTCAGCGCACCAAATTTCATTAAAATATCTTAATATTTGCGACCTGCAGTTTGTAACCAAGCCAATTTTGGGGGGACCCTTATATGGGCACTAGGTCTAAACATGGACCGATGTTCACCAAAATCAATAGGCTTCGTCCTTGGGCCGACATAAGTCGGTGTACCAAATTTCATCAGAATATCTTAATATTTGCGACCTGCAGTGTATAAAAAGTATAATTTTGGTAGGACCCTTATATGGGCACTAGGTTTAAACATGGACCGATGTTCACCAAAATCAATAGGCTGCGTTATTGAGCCAACATAGGTCTGTGTACGAAATTTCATCAAAATATCTTAATATTTGCGACCTGCAGCGTATAAAGAGTATAATTTTGGTAGGACCCTTATATGGGCACTAGGTCTAAACATGGACCGATGTTCACCAAAATCAATAGGCTACGTTATTGGGTCAATATAGGTCTGTGTACCAAATTTCATCAAAATATCTTAATATTTGCGACCTGCAGCGTATAAACCATATAATTTTAGTAGGACCCTTATATGGGCACTAGGTCTAATCATGGACCGATGTTCACCAAAATCAATAGGCTTCGTTCTTGGGCCAACGTAGGTCTGTGTACCAAATTTCATCAAAATATCTTAATATTTGCGACCTGCAGCGTATAAACCATATAATTTTAGTAGGACCCTTATATGGGCACTAGGTCTAAACATGGACCGATGTTCACCAAAATCAATAGGCGTCGTCCTTGGGCCGACATAAGTCGGTGTACCAAGTTTCATCAAAATATCTTAATATTTGCGACCTGTAGAGTGCGCACAAGAATGCATGGACAGGCAGACAGACGGACGGACGGACAGACGGACATCGTTAAATCGAAATAAAAAAAAATTCTAAGCCGATCGGTATACTATAAGGTGGGTCTAGGACCAATATTTTTTGGTGTTACAAACATCAGCACAAACTTATAATACCCTGACCACATCATGCGCGGTTCCAGCAATTAATATAAGGGGAAAAATTATACGCCACAGTAGACAAATACATTGAGTTGGTCACTGAGGCGTATGATTTTTCCCCTTATATTAATTGCTGGAACCGCGCATGGACCACATAGTGGTGTAGGGTATAATGACCACATAGTGGTGTAGGGTATAAATACGTTTATTGAATTGAAAAACAAAAATTACATTCACTGAATTCAAAGCCTGTTTTCTGCTGTTCAGTAGAAGAAAACATATTTATAAATAAAATTTGTAATACGAGTACTACTAAGCAATTTTACAGCGTTTGCTAATAAAAGTAAACAAGTTATATATTAAGTGTTAGAGAAACCTGATGTTTTTTGGAATTTGATTTTTTAATCATGTAGGTTGATAAACTGCATCGGGTTTTTTTAACACTTAATATATAATTTGTTTATTTTCACTAGCAAACGCTGTAAAATTGCTTAGTACTCGTATTAAAAATTTTATTTATAAATAAATGTTTTCTTCCACTGAACGGCAGAAAACAGGCTTTGAATTCAGTGAACGTATTTTTGTTTTGTAATTCAGTAAACGTATTTTTTTTTTTAATTCACTGCACGAAAATGAAATTGAACGAATTCAGTGCTGAACGAATTCAGTGGTGAATTAATTCAGTAAGGAATTAATTCACCTTTTTTCCATTCGATTTATAAAATTGAAGGCATTCACAAAAAGAACTATTTATTCGTAAGAAAATAAATCGAACAAAAACAAATATGAATTAATTCAATTCAATATATGGTGCTTTGTGAATTAATTCATCGATTTTTTAATTCAGAATTAAAAATAGAATTAATGAATTAATTTTTCAAAACTCTGTGTAGAACTTATATTTTCTTTAATTAAGGCGCCCCAAAAACGAAATAAATTGAATTCAGAAACTATTTCTGAAATTATTAGAGTCAAATATAATTTTGATATGAATTGTCAAGAGTTTTATGAATATTTGAAGAAATGCGACAGTAATATATTGATTCAAATTGGAAGCTTTGAAAAATATTCACAAAACTCTTGGTAATTCATATCAAGAAATTATAAAAATGTACATTCCCGAAAATGTATGCAAAAAATTTGTTAATCGTTGTTTTTGTTTTTTATTCTGGAACTACTAATTTTAAGTTCAGAATGATTTTTTATCTCTTTTGTGAAGTTTTTTTAATCAAGGCCTACTGGACGCCAGAAAAAAATTGAATCCAGCAACTATTTCTGATATTATTAGAATCAAATAAAATTTTGATATGAATATTTGAAGAGATGCGATAATAATATATTAATTCAAATTGAGAGCGTTTAAAAACGTTCCTGAAACCCTTTACAATTCGAATCAAGAAATTATAGAAATGTACGTTCCTGAAATGTATGCAATGAATTGGTTTGATTAATTAAAGTTCAGAATGAGTTAAATGTGATCTTTAATGTCGAATTAATTTCCCAAATTTTCGCATAATTACATTTTTATTATATTTCTAACAGCAGTGTATTTATGATCACTAGAACCATATTATTATAATTTTGTTTACCAATCATGAATTTTAAGAAGTCACGAGGGAGTTCAGTAATGGACCTCTTTATCGTTTTTTTTTTTGCTTTTTACGGAATTTTAGGGGATTTTTTGGTAATTTTTAGCTTTTTTTAATTTACTGTTGTAAAAATTTTAAAAATTATGGTTACTTTATATGTACAAGTATACTGTTATATCATCAAAATTCATATATTTTATTACTTTTTAAATTTAAGGGTCAAGAACTTTAGCTTTTTTCAATATTCCTGCTATTTCGGGTTTGGCAAGATTTTGCCTGAAATACATTGTTTGGTATTTTTTGAAGAATTTAGACGACTTCCTATGATAAAAAAATGCAATATGTATGTATATCAAATAGGGTATTCAAACTACTCGGGTTTGACTTTGTTCTAGTAACCGAGTAACTCGATTTTGAAGTTACTCAAATAATCGTGTAAGGTTTTAAAATTACTCGAGTAACTCTATTAATCGTTTAAGGTTTAAAATTACTCGAATAACAATTTTATTTCAATATTTTTTCATAAAAATTACCCATTTTTTGTAGAATTCGTGTAGGCATCGTAAATTTTAGTACCTTATATAATCCCGTGTAAAAAAGATCAGATCTGGCCAGATCTCAGTAAATCTTACCAGATCTAATTAGACCTCAAATTGGGAACAAATTTGAGATCTAATTATATCCGATCAGATCTAGGCATATCTGGCCAGATCTAATTAGATCTCAAAATTGGGGACAAATTTGAGATCTAATTAGATCTAGGCGGCATATCTGGCGCAATTGTCGAGATCACTTTAGATTTGAACATATTTGGCACTAGATCTGATCAGATCTTGCCATAAGGTATTATCACATATGCCATATCTGATCATATTTGATGAGATCTGGTACAGGATCTAATTAGATTCAATAATATCTATTTAGATCTAAAAAGATCTGATCACATCTAAACTTTTTTACACGGGATGTCTCTTTTGTGTGTTCCAATCATCATTTTCCTATTGCGGACAACTGATGAGTTGGAGTGATGCCCACGAAACAATTGTATTATCTATATTGAAAATGGTCAACCTTCTTGGAACAACAACTAAAATCTAATATGATAATATCATATTAGAATTTGGACTTGAGGAGAACAATATTCTAACTAAATATATTTAAAAATACGGAAAGTCTGAAAAAACAATTTTTGTACTTTTTAAAGCAAAAATTAAAATAATTGTTGAATAAAATATTTAAAAATTCCTAAAGGCACATCTACACGGGGTAGAAATCTCGTAGAGTTTACGCTAAATTTATCATCTCTAATATAGTTGGCATTAATTTTTATTGTAAAAGTATCATCTCTAGTTGTCAAGTAATTGTTTTTAAAAAAATTATTGTATTTTAAAAAATATTTTCTTTTCCAAGTACCAAAAGGTGCTCTTAATAAATTGAAATGTTCAGTAATGTTACAAGACATCTTGAAAATTGTTGCTAATTAAAGAAATTATGTATGACAGCAATTGTCAATGACCTAGAGATTGCATTTCGTAGACTTATATAGAGCTGCATTTTTATAAAGTCTAGCGAGTTTTCTAACCCGTGTAAATGTGCCTTAAAAGCTATTCCAATTTTTATATTATCTATTTATTTCAAAAATTATAAAAATTTTCAAAAAAGAATTAAAAAAAAATTGCCAAGTTTCGGAAAGTTTGCCTTAGGCAAGTTCGCATAAACAGATGTTTCTTATATTTATTGAAATTGTTGCCAAAACATCGGGACTTTTAAATTAGTTCTTATTTAATGAGAATTCGTCTTCTCGAGTTCTTTTCAGGAGTTATAGTTTTTCTGTCAGCAAAATGAACGATTAAGCCTAACTCTACTAAAATAAACAATTCTCGCGCCGTTTAAAATAGTAAGTAATTTAGACACTTGAAATGAAAAACTTTTCGAATAATATACTTACAGAAACACTTCTCACATTTTTCCAACAATGGTGGGAAAAAACATGATAGGAAGTTTTCACAAAAAAAAGTTGTAGAAACGATCGTGTGAGAAAAATTACTTTTTGTACCAATTCACGTCGTTTTCGTTTCAAATCACACGAATTACCAAATTTTTTTTCGATTTTGTCGAGTTAGTCTATTAATAGACTAAAATTACTCGATTTATTTGCTCGAATAATTATTTGAAAGAAATATATCGATTAATCGAGTAACGGTTAACCTATTGAACATCCTATTGTATATCGCATATCCGAGTGTCATCTAAACTGGTATGTACTACTTGGGGTGGTTTCCTGGTAAGGCTTCCTGTTACGTGAATATTTTTGTTACCAAAATTTAAAGACTTTGACAGACGATTCGCGATGCTGTGCTGATGCGGATGATGTTCATTATTAAGTTGATAATAATGATGTTTTATTGTAGTAATGGACGCATTCTAAAGACTTCTGTATAACACGTCTATTGGTTAAAGCGAACGCGTTTGTTTCAACGTTAATGTGGTTTGCTGTTAAAATTAAATCACTTTTTTGTGTTGTTACAGATTTATTTTATGGCCTTTACGCCGTTATGTTCACAGTAGTTAGTCCGAAATGAATGAAAAATAAAGTCATTAAGAAAAGTGAAGAATATAATTCGAATGTTGTTTAATATATGCTTTAATATTTGAAATTTCAAGTGGTTTAACTTCCTGTTATAATCAGTAAAAAATAACTAAATATATATGTGACGCGCAAAATAGAAAGGGACCTAAGGTCCCCTTAGGTCCCTTTCTCAGGAGGGCATGGGATCGGTCTCATTCGATGCGTAGGTCCCTTTCTCTATTCTGGGCCTACACTAAGAGAGCAGCGATTTTTTCCATACAATTTGACATTTAAAAATCGCTGGGCGTAGTAGCTGTTGTGAGATAGAATCTATTTTATTTTAATCAGTGTTGCCAACTCTTGAAGGCAGGAAAGCACCGTGAGCATTATGAAAACCGGTAAAAAGGGTAAAAATTTACCGAAAATGGGGTAAAAAAGCACGATATAAATTTTTTGAAAAATTTAAATCAAGAATTTAAAAACAAATTTTAACTTTGAAAAATCGTGTAAAAAAGCTTCAAAAAATATCCAAAAAGGGGTAAAAAAGCACCAAACTAATATTTCAAAATTTTGAAGTTTAAATGTAATGAAGTTACTATTTAATATTGTACTACAAACATTGTGCAATAATGTATTTCTTGTATAGTTTGCTTTATTTTTTAAATTTTGACAGAAAATTCAAGAAAAATTTAAAAAAACCAGAACAAATACCAAAAATATAAACTGTTCAAAAAGCACTGCTTGAAATATGAAAAAGCACCGTAAATATCCGCTTTTTTAAACGGGTATTTGGAAAAAAGCACCAAAAAATACCCGAAAAGCACTGAAATGGCAACACTGATTTTAATGCCGATTTTTGTTATTCTCTCATTTTTTCTCTCTCATACTCTCACCAATGTTGTCAACTCTATTGTTATTTTTGCTGGTTTTCACTACATTTTGTAATATCAAAGAGTACAACTAACACAGGCAATCAATGGCTCTTCTGACTCTATTTCTATTTTTTTGCAAAAAAAAAAAATAAAATTTTTAAATTATTAAAATTTTGTTTTCTTTATTCAACTGAGATATTGAACATTATTAGTAGCTCATCGTATAAATTGTATATTATGTTTATAGTAAACTAAGAGACATATGAATGGCATAAAGTCTCCTTGTTATACAGTGGTGGAAAATTTAATAGGAACAATTCAAGTTTTTTCTAATTTTATTTTTCGTTGCCTTTATTTTTAAAAATCAAAATAGTGTCTAAATTCGCCCCGGGAGGCAAATATGTGGTTTAGAATATTGTGCATTTTAACATAATGTCTGTTTTTATACCCTACAGCACTATGTGGTCATTATACCCTACACCACTATGTGGTCAGGGTATTATAAGTTTGTGCTGATGTTTGTAACACCAAAAAATATTGGTCCTAGACCCACCTTATAGTATACCGATCGGCTCAGAATTTTTTTTTATTTCGATATAACGATGTCCGTCCGTCCGTCTGTCCATGCATTATTGTGCGCACTCTACAGGTCGCAAATATTAAGATATTTTGATGAAACTTGGTACACCGACTTATATCGGCCCAAGGACGACGCCTATTGATTTTGGTGAACATCGGTCCATGTTTAGAGCTAGTGCCCATATAAGGGTCCTACCAAAATTATATTGTTTATATTCTGCAGGTCGCAAATATTGAGATATTTTGATAAAATTTGACACACCGACTTATGTCGGCCCAAGGACGAAGCGTATTGATTTTAGTGAACATCGGTCCATGTTTAGACCTAGTGCCCATATAAGGGTCCTACTAAAATTATATGGTTTATACGCTGCAAGTCGCAAATATTAAGATATTTTGATAAAATTTGGTACACCGACCTATGGCAGCCCAAGGACGAAGCCTATTGATTTTGGTTAACACCGGTCCATGTTTAGACCTAGTGCCCATATAAGGGTCCTACTAAAATTATATGGTTTATGCGCTGCAAGTCGCAAATATTAGGATATTTTGATGAAATTTGGTACACCGACCTATGGCAGCCCAAGGTCCATATTTAGACCTAGTGCCCATATAAGGGTCCCCCCAAAATTGGCTTGGTTACAAACTGTAGGTCGCAAATATTAAGATATTTTGATGAAATTTGGTATACCGACCTATATCAGCCCAAGAACGAAGCCTTTTGATTTTGGTGAACATCGGTCTATGTTTAGACCTAGTGCCCATATAAGGGTCCCCCCAAAATTATATTGTTTATACGCTGCAGGTCGCAAATATTAAGATATTTTGATGAAATTTGGTACACAGACCTAGTGCCCATATAAGGGTCCTACTAAAATTATATGGTTTATGCGCTGCAAGTCGCAAATATTAGGATATTTTGATGAAATTTGGTACACCGACCTATGGCAGCCCAAGGTCCATATTTAGACCTAGTGCCCATATAAGGGTCCCCCCAAAATTGGCTTGGTTATAAACTGTAGGTCGCAAATATTAAGATATTTTGATGAAATTTGGTATACCGACCTATATCAGCCCAAGAACGAAGCCTATTGATTTTGGTGAACATTGGTCCATGTTTAGACCTAGTGCCCATATAAGAGTCCCCCCAAAATTGGCTTGGTTACAAACTGCAGATCGCAAATATTACGATATTTTAATGAAATTTGGTGCGCTGACTAACATTATAGAAAATTTTGACACAAGCCCCATTTTAGCCCATTCGAATTTCGGATCCAAACATTAGTTGGCTTTTACCCAGACTGGTGTAGGGTATTGTATAGTCGGCATGCCCGACTTTAACCTTTTTACTCGTTTTATTTTGTCACTTGTTTTAAGTGGGCGTGGATTTCAATAAAAAAATTAGCGATATCGACCTGTTATCAAATTACACAGTAAAAGTTAGCGAGTACTGATCGGATCTAAGCAAACTGTATATTTTTGGAAATTCTACAAAATTTCCTTAAGTCTTGCATTATTTTTATCCATACAATACATATACAACATTGAATACATGGAATACATTGAAATTTTTACAGTAGATATTGATAGTTGATTTCTTGAAAAAAGTGAAATTTTAAAAATTTTGATAATACCCTCTTGTTGATCAAGTGCGATTTGTCCAGTATTATTTCGGTTATAATAATAGAAAGTCATTTAAAACAAGCACAACAAATTTATAATCGCCCGAGTAAAAAAAATTATATATAATCATATATGGCATATATTACAATATATAATTATACATGTCGTTATGTATATCCATATATAATTATATATGACGTTTTTTCACAAAATTTTTCCTTATATTATGCCATATATAATTTCATCTAATTAGATATTGGCCTTCATAATATTAGATATGGCATATATAATTATATATTACATGACATGGTTGATCTTATTGCATATATAGTTATATATAGAATTATATCTTAATATATATGGTGGCATTTTAGCAATATATAATTATATATGGTATCATTTAAACAATATATAATTATATATGGTGACAGTTAAACTAGATATTATCATATATGGTGCCATTTAAACAATATATGGTCATATATGGTACCTCATAACCCAAATCTTTAATTCAGTTCCAGATATGATAATATATGGTACTATATATAGTGCGATATATATTTATATATGGTGTTATTTAAGCTATATATTATCATATATGGTGCCATTCAAACCATATATTATCATATATGGTGCAATTTCAACGATATATGCCCATATATGGTACCTCATGAACAATATTTTTAATACAGTTCCACATATGATAATATATGCTACCATATATAGTGCCATATATATTTATATATGGTGTCATTTAAACAATATTAATATATAGACATATATGGTATCATTTAAACAATATATTGTCATATATGGCACAATTTAAACAATATATGGTCAAATTTGGTACCACATCAACATTTTGAATACAATTCCATATATGGTTTAATTTGTATGGTGCTATAAAAAATATTATCAGATATGTTACTTCATTAACAATATTTATAATACAGTGTCATATATTGTAATATATGTATATCATTTAATATATATTGATGTATGGTAATGGTACAATAATTCCAATATCAGTTGAGATACAATTTGTGGGTCCATATCAACAATTTGTTCACGTACATTTAACATATATATATGTACATTTAAGTTATAATTTATAAACACTTTATAAAGTTAAATAGTTCCATAAACCTCGTCTAACTGTATAGAATGTTTATGAATATACGATTTAATATATAATAATTACAACTACAAATTGGTGCCATTATCTAAAATTTAATTTAATGTTAACTTATAATAAAATAAAAATGTATTTCCTAAAAATAAAAATATAGTGTTAATTAATGTTAATATACAATAGGTTTAAGTTTAACATCCCAGACAGAAAAATATAATTCGGCACAATGCTGGCAAACCGTTGACGATGGTCGGTTATGCGTTGGCAGAACGTTGCATTAACTATCTTGGCAAAAAATAGATTTCAAAAAACATTTTTGAAAAAATTGAGAAAACTTTTTTTAATATTTGCTTTTAAAAACATGAAATTTAACCCAGTCCACCAGATTGTCAGCCAAGACCTCTACACTCTAATCTAACGAGACTTGTTATAGATGTGTGATAGCTACAAATTAAATGAATGATAAAAGCATTTCGAGCTAACTTATAAGCATCGAAAAAAGGTATTCCAGAAATTATTAAATGTATTTTAGAAAATTTTAATTGTATATCACAAAATATTATTTGCACTTCAGAAACTACAATATTACACAAATTTAATTATTTATTTAGTTGTGTCCAGAAATAATGAAATCTATTTCAGAATTTCATAGCTAATAGAGAAAAATTTCTCAAATACATTTCATAATTTCGGAAATACGATTGATAATTTCTGAAATACAGTTTGATAATTTCTGAAATACAGTTGTGAATTTCGGAAATACAAATTAATAATTTCTGAAACACAATTGATAAAACTGAACTTCAATTGACTAGTTCTGAAATACAATTTATAAATATGAAAAATAATTGATGAGTTCTGAAACACAATTGATAAAACTGAAATTCAATTGATTATTTCTGAAATACAATTGATAAATCTTAAAACAATTAATACAATTGGAAATGGTGTAGAGCGTCAAAAAGATGTAAATAAAATTATTTTATTCAAAGATTTCAATTTAATACAAAAATAAATATATAATTTTATAAAAAAATTTATAGAAAAAAAAATTTTAATTTTATAAAAAGAAATTAATTTTGTAAAAGAAATGCATATTGAATTCGTTACCTTCTGAGTTTAAACCTTATTTTAACAAAATATTGTAATTTTTATACAACCAGTGCTCTGCCAGTCTATTATTTTTTGAACTGTTGTCAATATTTGTCTGGGATCTTATTTAATCCCAAATAAATGGAGATCTTACGTAGTACCCAAATATAATGCGGCATCTAATTTTATCTGTCATTTTTATGGATACTTTTAGATGTCAATCGATCTGCCATTTTTCTGATAAATTTAGATCCAAGTTTATCCCCAAATATATTGCTGGATCTAATTTGATCTGCTATTTTTCGGTTAAATTTAGATCCAAGTTTATCCCCATATATATTGCTGGATCTAATTCGATTAGGAATTTTTCGGATAAATTTAGATCTAAGTTTATCCACATATATATTGCTGGATCTAATTCGATCTGGCATTTTTCGGATAAATTTACATCCAAGTTTATCCCTAAATATATTGCTGAATCTAATTCGATCTGCCACTTTTTCGGATCAAATTAGATCTAAGTTTATCCACAAATATATAGCTGGATCTAATTCGATCTGGCATTTTTTGGATCAAATTAGGTCTTACTAAATCCCAAAATATATTGCTGGATCTAATTTGATCTGCCAATTTTCTATTCAATTTATATCCAAGTTTATCCACAAATATATTGCTGAATCTAATTCGATGTGCCATTTTTCGGATCAAATTAGATCTAAGTTAATCCACAAATATATTGCTGGATCTATTTTGATGTGCCATTTTTCAGATCAATTTATATCTAAGTTTATCCACAAATATATTGCTGGATCTAATTCGATGTGCCATTTTTCGGATCAAATTAGATCTAAGTTTATCCCCAAATATATAGCTAGATCTAATTCGATCTGCCACTTTTTCGGATCAAATTAGATATACGTTTATCCACAAATATATTGCGGGATCTAATTTGATCTGCCAAAATTGAGATCAAATTAGATCTAAGTGTATCCCCAAATATATAGCTGGATCTAATTGGATCCGCCATTTTTCGGATCAAATTAGATCTAAAAATATCCGCAAATATATAGCTGGATCCGCCAATTTTCGGATCAAAATAGATCTAGGTTTATCCCCAAAGATATCACTGGACTTCCCAATTTTGAGATATAACTTGATCTTAGTTTATCCCCATATATACAATGGGATCTAATACGATATGATTGGATACACCCAATTTTGAGATCTAATTGGATCAGCTAGATATTACAGCAGATCTTAAACAATATCAAATTGGATATAATTAGATATTGCGCGAGATCAATTTTTTTTACTCGGGCGGTAAAGACCGGCCAAGAGAATTCCTACACGACACAAAGACTTGAGTCATATTACAGCAAGCGAAAGAAATCCTGGAAGGAACCTGAACTTCATCATATTGCCGAAAATATTAATGGTACAATAAATGTGGTGCAAACCCTAATGGCATGTACAACACACTTCGAATTTTAATTAATTAAAAAAAACTAATAATTGGAATTGCACAGAACTGTAATATTTTTCATATTATATTAGAAATTAATTGGAGATTAAAAAAAACTTATTGCTGTAAAATCCACATAAGTTGGAGTATAAAGCGATCCCTTTTCAGTAGTTTTCGGGAAATAGCTTTCAAGAATTATTAATTTGATAAAACTTAGCGTATATCATGCTGCACTTTGTTTCACTTCATCATAATAATAAAGTTTAAAGGTTTTTGATGAGCCTCTTAATGCAAGATAAAAAGGTAATATCGCTAAATTAACTCCTCGAAACAAACTAAACAATTTTTAATTTTCATTATTAAATTTAATTCTGAAAAAGAATATCTGCATACATAATCCATTGACAAGAACATTAACTATCTTGTTGCCAATTTTTGATTTGGTTTTTCCAAATATCTTCCAAATGATAAAAGGAAGACAATTTCAAAATACTACTTGATTATTTTCATTCAAATGAAAAATAGAAGATATCGCTTTATCTTCTTGGAAGATATCTTCCAAATATTTGCAGGGTATGAATTTTGTACCTATATTGTAATTTATGTTTCTTAATTTTACAAATTTTTCAGCTAATTTAAACCCCAATTACTACTATGAACTTAGCAATCTTTATAAGAGTATAGGAGTATAGGTACTCCCAAAAATAAATATGGGCCTGTCTGGGCACAAATCCGTAGAGCCCAAAAACAAAGACGTGGTGGTAAGCAAAACTAATTTCATAAAAGTTTATGGATGTTTAGTGCCAAATTCGTCAAATTTCGTAATTTTTTAAATCAAAAAACGGCTTACTAACTTCTAAACGAACAACAGTATATCAACAATTTTCTGCGTATGATTTTATTTTTCTGACTATTATTGATTAGTCTTCAAACTTTATTGTGCTATGTCGTCTAAATAAAGCGATAAATTTTAATATTTGTTCCCTAGTAGGAGTTTCAATGCCAAATATATAGTTTAAATATTATCGTTATCAGAAGAGCATTACAGGGTTAATGGTAAGATACACCAACAAGTATAAACCTGGATACACTTACCAAGATTTAATGTTGGCATTGCTCCAGGTCGTAAATATCGGCCTGAAGCAATGCATTCACTTTTAAAATGTCTTCCACAGACGCGTGAGGCAGAATTCAAAATATTTTTGGATATTTTTAAATTCCTGCACCACGCGTCCACAGAATCTTTTCTGAATTGGAATAAAGGGCAAGTGTCCCCGGAATATCCGAGACATCCCTTTACAATACAAAACAACATTTTGTGCTCTGTATTTCAATTCAAAAAAAATTGTTAATTAAAATTTTTTTATTTACTTTATTTTTTTCACTTTTTTATTATATATTATTATTTAAAATGTTTTTTTTTTATAAATTTTATTCTTTTTGTTTTAAATTTTTTTCAATTTTTCCTTGTTTTTAATTGTGCGTCCTTTCTTTTCTTTTAAACAGTTTTAAGAACCATAAATAACAAATATAACGAATGTCACAAAAAAGAACAGGAAAATAATACAAATTTCTTTTATCAACATTACCATCAAAACATGTTTCATCAACATGCGAAATTCTTGAATTCTCTAAATATACAAATTCACCACAATGCTTTTTACATAGGGAAATGTGGAAAAAAAACCACTCAATCTCTCTATTTTTTACAATGTTTACCAACATGTTTAAGTTTTCTTTCCCGACTTCACGAACAAAAATAAAGAGTAAAGGTTAACAGAGCAAGAGTTGTATAGATACCCACTGATAAAACCCAACAATTTTTTTTTTCATTTCATAGCAAACATCATTTTTTTTTAATTTTTAATAAAAAAAAAAAAATCGCAACAAAACTTGTTATCAGTCATGTCAATTGAATTTAAGTATTTTACATAATTTTTCAGGATAAGGAATTCATTAAATAAATTTGCATCCAGAGTAGGAAAATAAACTGTACATAACATGTAGGGTAGGGTACGGCTAAGGAACACATACAGTATCAATCGTTTTAGCGGTTGTGTATTTGTACAAAAACCGAATACCGTACACTACGATTGTCTGATGAACGCAAACGCTACGAATAAGTATGTATTGTACTTTCAACACATATTCACACCCGTAGCGTACCGAATTGGGGTTGTGTGTGTAAACACAAACACTAATTGGAAAGAATAGCGTATGTGTTTTCTACGCAACCAATATGCTTGAGTACTGTGTTCGCGATGTGCGGTACGCAACCCTAAAAGTACGGTTCGTTAGAGTTTATTTTCCTACTCAGTTTTCATCATTAAAAGCAATGTTAATTTTTTTTTAATTCAACAGTTGGCTCACTGCTGATAAGCTTCAAATTTGGCAATTAAACTAAGTGAAATAACAGTGACAAAACAGCGATGCCAACAATTAAAAAAAAGTAATGGAGAAAGGTGCAAAAAGTAGGACAACCCCGGACACTTACTGAAAAAGGAGGACTGCCCCGGACTCCCTAAAAAAGAGGACGGTGTCCGGGGAAAAGAGGACGGATGGCAACCCTACCCTCATTCAATTGATAAATTTTTAAAAAATTGATAAACAAAATCGAAAAATTTCATAAAAATCGATAAATTTTAAAAAATCGATAAAATTTTGAAAAACCGATAAATTTAAAAAAAATCGATAAATTTTTGAAAAATTGATAAATTTCCTAAAAATTGATAAAGTTTTGAACCTCGACAAATTTTAGAAAAATTTACAAAATTTTGAAAAGTCGATAAAATTTTACGAAATCGATAAATTTTTGAAAAATTGATTAATTTTACAAAAATCTATAAACTTTCACAAAAATCAATAAATTTTATAAAAATTTATAAATTTGTCAAAATCGATTCATGCATGGATATTTATAATAACCCTGCGGGAAATTAATGGTCGATTGATCCAAAGTGACAAATATGTGATAGGTGAATAGGGGACACGTCACAAAACTGATCTAAATCAGAATTTTGGTGTATCATAAAGTGGTAATTTGAGCAAAATATTTAACCACGTGTCAATTGAAATCGAAGCAAAATATTAACTGGTTTATTTTGGATATATCATATAACTGGAGAAAAAGTATCATAACACAATTCTAATATTCTCGTGGAAAATCACCTAGTCAATGATATGAAGTCTTTTGGTTTGGAACGTACAAATTCTACTACCCCAACGCATTTTACTACTACAACAAATACCTTGTTAGATATATTTTTTGTTGGTAACAAACAAAAAGTCTTACTATATGACCAACTATCGGCGCCATGTTTTTCAAAGCATGATTTATTATTTGTAGCTTATGATTTCCTGTTAGAGAATGTTTCCAATGTTGTCACTTATTATGATTTCAAAAATATAAAATATAATATTTTGTCCTCTG
Source organism: Leucophora obtusa (assembly GCA_949987735.1). Classification (NCBI taxonomy): domain Eukaryota; kingdom Metazoa; phylum Arthropoda; class Insecta; order Diptera; family Anthomyiidae; genus Leucophora; species Leucophora obtusa. The sequence continues at coordinate 112,930,534 of OX465295.1, read as the reverse complement.
AGCTTTCCCTGATAAATTGGGATTCCATTTATTATATACCTTCGGTTGATGATCAGCTGAATTTTTTGGAACAAAATCTCACATGCGTTTTTAAGAAAACAGTGCCACTCAAAACTCTCAGGCAAACTTCTAAAAAGAAGCCATGGTTCAATTCTGACATAAAATTTGCTATCAATCGAAGAGATTTTGCTTATAAACGTTGGAAACTCTTTAAAATTCCAGATTTAAATGAGATCTACCGTGATGCTCGCAAAGAAGTGAATAGAATGATCAAATCAGCGAAATCTGATTACTATTCGGGTCGTTTCTTATCAGCTGTTGGAACTAGGGTTGCCACATGGCCTTGATTGTCAAGTTAATTTAGGTCTTGTCAAGTGCCAAGGTCAAATTTATTTTGTCAAGTTAAATTGAATTTTTGTCGTATCAGTAGTTAAAAAAAACATGTAAAATTACAAAACTGATGAAATTTATTAGTGTTTTAATTTTCTTGAGTAGCATTTATTTCTAAACAATAAGAAAAAGATTAACTCCTAAATTCATAAACGCTTTGTAAAATTATAGGAGGTTTATTGAACAAATTTTGTATAAAAATGACGTTTTGTAAACCTGCTATAACTTTAGAAAGCATTTATGAATTGAGGGGGAAGTCTGCAGGAAGTCGTTGAAATGTATAAAATTTAGGCCAAAAAAATATATATATTTTTCATAATTCTCGCAACGCCATTTTAAAATTTTAGCATATTTTCTTTTCTGAAACGTAAAAAACCAAAATTTTTTTTTCATAAATTTATTAAATTAATGATATACAGTGAAGAGCATTATTGAGTACATGTCAGTACTTGAGGAAACTTACAAGTGCAGTCATAAAAATATCAGTCAAGGGGACTAAAGTATACTTTTCTGAAAGCAAAAGGTTCGCTTAATCTAAATCTGGCCTCAGAAATTACCTTCCTTATCAGACTTTCGAGCTATATAAATGTGAAAGACTTAACTTTTCTTCAAAATATTTCGAATCGTATATTTTCTTGAAAAATATTTTTAACAAGATTCGTAACGGCATCTGAATATACTATTCTTTCTCTTTAAAATGCTTTTTGAATTCTTTTGATAACATATTTTTTTACGGATATATCGTTTATTGAAATTTGGGCCTTCACGCAATTTCAAAGTAAAATTGTAAAAATAAAAGACCCAAATTTCAAAAAACGATATATCCGTAAAAAATATGTTATCAAAAGAATTCAAAAACTATTTTAAAGAGGAAGAGTAGTATATTCAGATGCCGTTACAAATCTTGTTAAAAATATTTTTCGAGGAAACATACGATTCGAAATATTTTGAAGAAAAGTTAAGTTTTTCCCATTTATATAGCTCGAAAGTCTGATATGGAAGGTCATTTCTGAGGCCAGGTTTAGATTAAGCGAACCTTTTGCTTTCTGAAAAGTATACTTTAGTCCCCTTGTCCGATATTTTTATGACTGCACTTGTAAGTTTCCTCAAGTGCTGACATGTACTCAATAATGCTCCCCACTGTATTATCAAAATAAAATGGCGCTTAAGGTATATATATCTTTGGTTTTGAGAGCGCGAGTGGAGATTTACGAAAGACGATTTTCCTTAAAAATCGGTAAACAATAATTTTACTGGGACAAGAAAAACCTTAAGTGCTATTTTATTTTGATTATATATCATCCATTTAATAAATTTATAAAAAAAATTTTTGGTTTTTTACGTTTCAGAAAAAAATATGTCAAAATTTCAAATTGACGATTCGAAAACAATGGAAAGTTTATATATTTTTTTGGCCTAAAGTTTGAAAATGTCAACGACTTCTTGCAGACTTCATCTTTTTCTTCTTATTATACAGGAATAATTGCTACAAAAGAAAAAATAAAATACTAATCAATTTCGTCAATTTATGTCCAAACTTCAATGGCTGGTAGCACTATCGAATTTGTCCCCGAAAGTTCCAAAAAAAAACCGAAATTTTTTTTATGAATCTTAATAAAATGGCGAGTGTATTCAAAAATTATAAATTTTTGTATTAAGAACCACCCTACTGCACACATATGCACATTTTTTATTGTCAAGTTTTTTTTTTTAAATCAAGTTATTTTTTGCGAAGTGTCAAGTTAATAGACTTTTGCGATGTGGCAACCCTAGTTGGAACGAAGAAAACATGGAGGATTATAAGGGAAATCGGCGTTGGTAAATTTTCCTCTGTAGTGGAAAATGGAATAGATGTAGATAGAATTAATGAATCTTTTACAAATCTACCTAATGTACTTCCAAACTCGAATTTTTATGATCAAAATACGGAACATCAGAACGGTTTATTCGCTTTTGATTGCATAAATCAAATTGATGTTCTTTAAAGTTGTCAATCTATAAAGTCAAATGCTACTGGTTTTGATGAAATTCACCCGAAGTTCGTGAAAACTATTTTACCACACATGCTTCCCTTTATAACATATATATTTAATAACATTATTACAAAGAGTATTTATCCTCAAAATTGGAAATATGCTAAAATCATACCGACTCCAAAATCAAACAAAGATTATCGTCCAATTGCCATATTACTATATTTATCTAAAGTTTTTGAGCGGCTACTACATCAACAAATGACTAAATATATTAATGATAATTGCTTACTAACAAGTCGACAATCAGGTTTCCGGCCTAAACACAGCTGCATAACAGCCCTCGTAGACGTGTCTGAGGAAATACGTAGAAGTGTTGATAGAGGTGAAATTTGTTTCCTAGTCTTACTAGACTACTCAAAAGCATTTGACATGGTGGACCATAACATTCTCTGCCTAAAGTTGCGTACAATATTTAATTTCTCTTACACGTCTGTTCGTTTGATATCTTCATACTTGGCGGATCGTCGCCAGTCTGTCTTCGCGGACAATAAAACATCACGCGCGTTACTGGTCTTAAGGGGCGTACCGCAAGGTTCGATACTTGGGCCTTTACTCTTCACAATCTATGTCGATCTTGCACGACATTTGCAAATGCAAATGGTTTATGTTTAAATCCATCTAAGTCTAAATATTTAATGATTAAGAAGAAAACTCTGAAATTGTCTTTTGAACCGATGTTAACCCTGAACAGTCAGAGAATTGAAATGGTCTCCACTGCCAAAAACCTTGGTGTAATTTTTAACAACACACTTACTTGGTCTGATCACATAAATATTGTCGCTGGAAAAGTTTATTCAATGCTACGTACTTTATGGCACACCCAGCATATAACTCCACTAAACATTCGCATATTGCTTGCGAAAACCGATATAATGCCAACATTACTATACGGATGCGAAATGTATGCAAGTTGTGATACTAAAAGTAGTAAAAAACTTAGATCTACTTACAATGCCATTCTTAGGTATGTTTTCAACTTAAGAAAATTTGACCCTATCTCTTCCTACTCAAGAAAACTTTTTGGAGTTACTTTTAATGATCTTTTGAATATAAGAACTTTGATCTTGTTACAAAAAAATTTATATACCCAGGAGCCATCATATCTATTTGATAGACTTAAACTCCCAAAGAACCAAGGACATTAATCATATATTGTTTCAAAATTCTGTATCCAAGTGGCAATTTTATGTTAATTTAATACGTCTTTGGAACTCATTACCATCATCCATTCAGTTTATAAGCAACGCATTGCATTTTAAGAAAAAAACTTTTTGAATTTTATAGTTAAATGATAGTTTAATAAATTTATTTGCCCTGGTGTCTGAAATATTTATTTTGCTGTCATTTATTTATTTTTTGCTTGGTCAAATGAAAATTTTGTTTTTATTCTTATTATTATTGTTTTTAATGTTAGTATTATTGTTTTATTATTATTATTATGTTATTAAATATTTTTATCTAAACATATCCCTTCATACATTTTTTAACTAAACATTGTAAAAATCCATTACTATAGTCATAAGACTGTAAATCTTGTTGTTTTGGAAACCAATAAAAATTCAAATTAAATTAGATGAGTGACTAAAGTAACTAGTACCGATGCAGTTGAAGTAGTGATATAACGCAGAACAAGTGCAGTAAAATTAGTTGGGTATGAAAAAATGGCAATAGGTGCCGTGAAACCCTAGCCCGTGCCTGTTACAAAGCGCACATAATACTTAACTTTGTAAACCAGTTCAAAACTGCTGATTACGGAACTGTTCGGATATGTATGATAGAGTCCAATAACAAGCAAAACAAACCGCTCAGTGACCGACTAAAAGGCTGCACAACACTTTTGGATGTATTCACTGGATGTTTTGATTGTCGGTTCTTTTCTCTAATGCTTGGTGAAATTTGATTAAAAAATTCGTAAGTGTTAACACTAGATATGGCTCAATTTCACATATGTATGTATACCAAAATATTTTGGTCAAACTTAGCAAATTTTTTATAGAAGTACAAAATTTTTTTTACTACATTTATTTAAAGTAATACCACTACTTCTACTTAACAATATTAAAGAGCAAACATTAAAATACAAAAGAAGATGCATAAAGGACGCAGATTTTTGAAGAACAAATCCATATAAAATATCTTATAATATTGCTAAATCCATTATAGAATAAAAGTATTCCAAAATATTCATTCGACCAAAATAAGTACATCGCATCTGTATTTCCGAAATTTAATTATAGAGAAGATTAAATTTATGTTCTTTTAAATACAGGTTATTTTAATATCCCAGCTAAAAATCGACATATGTATGTATATGGATCCATACAGGTTAAATGCATGTGCGTGCATGCCCATACACATACATTCATGACCATACATGGATACATAAATCTCCATACATGAATCATATATGACCATACGTGTGCATTAACGAAATTTGAGGTAATATCTACATGTATGATCATGCATGCTCATGCGTGTTCATGTATGTTCATGCATGAAAATTTGGAACACAAAAGGCAGTTGGTAGTGGAAATGACAAACGGAGTCAACTTTTTATTAATGAGAAATGCAATTTCAGAACTGATATAGTTGAATTGCGCCGCTGGCAAAATTTTCAAAATATTTTCCGCCTGCGACGCTGTGTCCCATAATATACAAAAAAACCCCCTAAAATTCATAAAATTTCCACTTTTTCCTAAAAAATCCCACACTTTTATCACCAAAAAGTTTACGTACATAGTAGAAAAAAATTTTCTTTTTTAATTCCAGAGGGGGGTCATATTTTTTTTTTTTTAGGGGTGCCCCATAGTTAGGGTTGCCATTTCCATTTTGAGAAAAAGAGGACGTCAACCTTAAAAAAGTAGGACATTTGTCTTAAAAAAGAGGACAATTTTTTTTAATAAATTAATTTTACAAACAAACATCAACAACGCGATAAAATATACAAATAAAAATTTATTTATAAATGAAACAATTTTTATTCCCACTAAAAAAAGAATTCACAAAAAAAACAAAAAAATATCATTCTGAAGTGTAGTGGTACATAAATAAACAAATAAAAAAACATAACGATTAACCAATTCATTGCATACATTTTCAGGAAAGTACATTTCTATAATTTCTAGATACGAATTGTAAAGGGTTTCAGGAATGTTTTTCAACGCTTCCAATTTGAATCAATATATTACTATCGCATTTCTTCAAATATTCATAAAACTCTTGAAAATTGATATAAAAATTTTATTTGACTCTAATAATATCAGAAATATAACTAGAAACAGTTTCTGGATTCAATATTTTTTACTGGCGTCCACTGGGCCTTGATTAAAAAAAACTCCACAAAAAAGATAAATCATTCTGAACTAAAATTAGTAGTACCTGAATAAACAAAAAAAAAACAACGACTAACAAATTTTTGCATACATTTTCGGAAATGTACATTTTTATAATTTCTTCATACGAATTATCAAGTGTTCATGAATATTTTTCAACCCTTCCAATTTACTGTGGCATTTCTTCAAATACTCATAAAACTCTTCACAATTCATATCAAAATTATATTTGGCTCTAATAATATCAGAAATAGTTTCTGGATTCAATTTATTCTGCGAACTTAATTTTTTTTCAATTCAGTGAACATAATTTTTTTGAATTTAGTGAGCGTATTTTTTTTTTAACTCATTGAACGTAATTTTATTTTTTTTAATTGACTGAATGAATTCATTTAAAAAGGAAGTAATTCTTCAAAGCTCTGATTCTACGTTGGCCTTATGTGCTGGTAAGCAAAAATAAAACTCAACAAGTTTTTTTCATTTCATAGAAAACATAATTTTTAATAAAAAAAAATCGCACCAAAACTTGTTATCTTTTAAATTCAACAGTTGGCTCACTGCACCGAAAAAATTTCTCAGTTACGGGCACCTCAATTTTCAACTCAGTTTCAGGTGAAATACCGCTTACTGAGCTTCAGTTAATAAATTTGTGTATAACTGAATTGTTAGTTGAAAATAGTGTCAAAATATTTAACCGTAAAATCTGTTATTTAAAACGATTTTAAGAATAAATTAATAGTAACAACCAAGAACGATATTTTTGAAAATACATAACTTTTTTTATTTTACAGGAATTATGAACGCAAATAAGAATTTAGTATAATTTGGTTTTAATTTTTCATTAATATTTTAGCAAAATTATGCACCAAATGACAACATTTTGTTCTCACGACTTCAAGTATAGTTCCCCTAATTTCCTTCTCTTGTATAAGATTTTTTTCCCCTATAAAAAATAAAAAAATTTAAGTTTTCTCAAAAAAATTTATGGAAATAACTAAAAACTCATCTCGAAATATTTTCTCTTATACTTATTTTAGTTAACTTTCAATTAATGGATGCCGGTGGTGGACCAGAAGTTCTTCATGATCAGATTCACGAAATTAGCTTGAACTTTGTTTTTAGATGGTTTTTGGTGGTTCTTTTGAAATGTATTTTTAAAAATTATTTGACAAATTCAAATTTCTTAATTTAAATGTACAGGGCAACAAAACACAAGTTTATTTTACCTGAAATATTAGTAGATAACAATTATTTCAGTTAATTTAAAAATAATATGTTTTAACAGAGAAATTCTTTAACTGAGCAACTGAGAAATTTTATCGGTGTGCTGATAAGCTTCACGTTTTGGCAATCAAAGTAAGTGATGCCAAGTCAATTGAGATAACAGCGAGAAAGTAGCGATGCCAACAATTGAAAAGTTTAGAAGCAATAAAAAAAAGTTATGGAGAAAAGTGCAAAAAGTAGGACAACCCCGGACACTTACCGAAAAAGAAGGAGGACTGCCCCGGACGCCCTAAAAAAGACGACGGTGTCCGGGGAAAAGAGAACGGATGGCAACCCTACATAAAGTGTATTTTTGCCGAAGTTGGATATAATTCCAATGACGGCGATTCACAATGGATCCGATATATGGCAGAAACCCAGATAGGGTTTGATATGGATCCTTATGAGTGTTGGAAGGGAAAACAAAGCAAGTTCCCGTTAATAGCAAAATTGGCAAAGAAATACATGTGTATCCCGCTACATCCGCTTCATCGGAACGGTGTTTTTCGATTGCGGGTAATATTGTTACAGTAAAAAGAAGTTCGTTACTACCGACAAACGTATATATGTTAATATTTTTTTATCAAAACAAACTAATGGATTAGTTATTTTAGATATATATACTCAGAGAATTATGTCGGTAAAATTAACTGCAATTGTAGTTAACAAAGTATACACTGTAATTGCATTTGAATTAGCTACAATTGTAGTTATTTTTGAATGCAATTGTTATTAAAATAACTGCAATATCAGTTAATACAATTGAAATTCCAGTTAATTCAACCGACATAATTATCTTAATGTACCCAATAAATGATATTAACTTTGAAATCTCTTTTTTTTATTTATTGTTCCCTCTTAAACTTTAAAATTTTTTCCACCTTCTGTATTCAAATCCAATTGTTATTAAATATATGAATTGATTTTTGTTCTAATAGTTTTGTTTAGTGATTTATAAAAATAACAAAAAATAAAAAATAATAATTGCCTTTTATTTCCTTTTTATTTTAATTGTTAAGTAAACATTTTTGTGCTTAAAATTAATACGTCAGTAGAAAAATCTGTCAAACGGGTTTCAAATCGATTTGACTAATTTTTAACAAATTTTTAGTTGAAACACTAATTTAAACAAAGATTTTAGTTATCTTCATTTAACACTATACTAAAAATCCTCAGTACTTTAACTAGTTTTGAGTGTTAATTTTCAAAAATATTTATAACCAGGGTAAGTTTAAAATGGCACAAAAAAAGTTTAAATTTGGCAGGCAAATTGGCTCGAAAAAATAGGGAAATTGGCACAAAAAAAAAACGAAAAAATGGCACGCTTATTCCCAAAATTTTAAAGTATAATAGTTGATTTAAGTGTTTTTCTGAATGTTTTTAACAAAAATACAATAATGAAGGAATTTACCGTTGAACTGCTAAGTGCATTCGCCGTATATTAGTATGATTTAAAAAAAATCAGGAATTTTATTAAATATTAAAAAATATCGGTTTTTTGTAATTTTTTTGCAAAAATTATTTACAAAGATTGAGTTTTACTGAATTTTATAGCACTTTTTTAATGAAAAGTCTAAAAAAATAGACAAAATGGCTTTTTTGGCAAGGTGAAAAAATGGCATTTAGTGGCAAATACCAAAAAAATCTTACCCTGTTTATAACTAATTTTTAAGAACCCATTCGTTAAATTTTAAAAAATTTATTGTTAAAATATAATATTTTCATTTTTCTGTTATAACTCGGTGGACGGCGCCACCAGTGTTTCTAGGGTTGCCACATCGCAAAAGTCTAATAACTTGACACTTCGCAAAAAATAACTTGATTTAAAAAAAAAAACTTGACAATAAAAAAAATTGAATGTGCAGTAGGGTCATTCTTAATACAAAAATGTATAATTTTTGAATACACTCGCCATTTTATTAAGATTCATATAAAAAATTTCGATTTTTTTTTTGAATTTTCGGGGACAAATTCGATAGTGCTACCAGCCTTTGAAGTTTGGACATATGGGTTAAATTGACCAAATAAAAAAAAAATACGTAAAATTACAAAACTGACGAAATTGATTAATGTTTTATTTTTTTTTTTGTAGCATTTATTCCTGTATAATAAGAAAAAGATGAAGTCTGCAAGAAGTCGTTGACATTTTCAAACTTTAGGCCAAAAAAATATATAAACTTTCCATAGTTTTCGAATGGTCAATTTGAAATTTTAACATATTTTTTTCTGAAACGTAAAAACCCATAACTTTTTTTTTTATAAATTTATTAAATGGATGATATTATATATAAATAAAATTGCACTTAAGGTTTTTCTTGTCCCACGTCTACTCACGCTCTCAAAACCAAAGATATACCTTTAGCGCCATTTTATTTTGATAATATATCATCAATTTAATACATTTATAAAAAAAAGTTTTGGTTTTTTACGTTTCAGAAAATAAAATATGCTAAAATTTTAAAATGGCATTGCGAGAATTACGAAAAATTTATATATTTTTTTTGGCAAAAAGTTTGAAAATTTCAACGACTTCCTGCAGACTTAATCTTTCTTTTCTTATTGTTTAGAAATACATGCTACTAAAACAAATTAAAACACTAATACATTTCATCAGTTTTCTAATTTTACATGTTTTTTTTAACTACTGATACACAAAAATTCAATTTAACTTGACAAAATAAATTTGACCTTGGCACTTGGCAAGACTTAAATTAACTTGACAATCAAGGCCATGTGGCAACCCTAAGTGTATCCGAAGTTTTAAAGATGGCGCTAGCTCTATCATTCCCGATTTTTTAAAATGGCTTATATCTCAAAAACTCAGAGAGATAGGAAGCGAAAGGGGTTACCTCTATCCAAAAATGGACCATGGAGGGGCCTGGACCCTCGGGAATTTCTAATAGAAATTTTGGCTGAACTTTACTTTATGGGGCACAGCTCAAAAAAAAATATATGACCCCCTCTGGAAATAAAAAAGAAAATTTTTTTTCTATATGGTGTTAAGGGGGCCGGGGCCCCTGGGACCCCCTAGGTCCAAAATCCCGAAACACACCCAAAATTGATTTCAAAAATGCATCTGGTTTTATGATCCGTAAAGTGTGGCTCCCACTAGATCCATTTAAGACCCCCCGGGAGTCTAAAATAGCCACGTAATGTACTAATTATAAAGTATGAGTACTCAAATAAACGGAAATTTTCTTAAGAATTCAAACATGACCACAACGTACCAAAAAATTAAAAATTTTTCGCCTGCGGCGCTTGTCCCGCAAAATTCATTAAATTTTAATTTTTTCAAAAAAAAAAAAAAGCTTATGTACGCTATGTACCAAAAAATTTTCGCCTGCGGTGCCATGTCCCACGATACACAAAATACCCCCAAACATTCATAAAATTTTAATTTTTCCAAAAAAAAAACACCAACTTATGTGCGCTATGTACGAAAAAATTAAAAATTTTTTGAAAAAATCCCAGGATTTTTTTAAAACTTTTTTCGCCTGCGACGCTGTGTCCCATAATATACAAAAAAACCCCTAAAAATCGTAAAATTTTCACTTTTTCCTAAAAAAATCCCAATTTTTTATCACCAAAAAGTTTACGTACATTTTTCAAAATAGTATTTTTTAACACCGAAATTGACAAAAATGCACCTAGCCCGAATTCTCTTTTCTGGATCTTAAAACAAAATGCATATTTGGAATCGTGAGAAAACACCATATAGAAAAAATTTTTCTTTTTTAATTCGAGAGGGGGTCATATTTTTTTTTTTTGAGGGGTGCCCCATAAAGTAAAGTTTTGCCGAAATTTTCCAATTCATAAAATGGCCCATATCTCGAAAACTACACCAGATAGAGCAAAACAGACAAAATATATGATATGGACTGTGCCCGGAGAGGGTCCCGGCATCCTAAATTTGAGCAAAATTTACGACTCAGTACAAATAAAACTTTAGTTTTACTAATTTCTTACTTAAATTTAGATTTGTTAAATTTAACAAAAGAATTTGTTAAAATCAACAAATTTTATTTTAAGCAAAAAAACAGGAATAAATTTTGTTAAATTAACAAATTTTTCTGTAAAGCAAACAGACTTATTATTTTGAGTCAACAACTCAACTAAAAGCATTAAAATCAATAAAACCTTAGAAAAGTTATAAAAGTCGACAAAATTAGCAATTAGGAAGAACGTTTGCACCAGAGTCAAAACCCGCCCATAATACCCCGATACTGAAACTAAATTTCGAGTTACATTGATAGATTTTAAGATCGCGTTTTTCTCGAAAACTAAGCCTCTCTAGAGAGAAAAGGGCTTTTATTTGGATTATCGCCCGTATCTTGAAAGCTAATTGAGATAAATGAAAACGGACAACAGTTTTGAAATAAGGAAGTCATAATGAGTTATATATGGAAAAATAAATGCGAAGTTTGCTTTAATAAAATTTTAATGGTACATATCTCGAAAACTAAGAGCTGCAGAAAAAATCTTTGCACCAGTGCACTATAGGTAATTTGACCCATTTTTGTGGCAAAAAGTCATTTTTTAAACATTCAAGAATGAATTTTTTTTGTTGTTGGTATTCAATTAAGAACACATCAAAGCAAATAACGGCAAGTTTTGTTTTTGTAAAAAATTAACAACGACTGCTTAGCAAGTGGTCAAAATCATTGTTTGTGAGCAAAGTGTTGAACGCAGTATACACAGTGCAATTTGGGCGAATTTTTAAATTTCTTTAAATAGTTAAAAAAGACATAAATTTAAACTAAATATTGAAAACAAAAGTGATAGTAAGTGCTTAATGGTTCAAGAGAAAGATTTTATTAAAAAAAATTTTTTTTTGGCGAAAAAACTCACACTTCTGACATAACTTTTAATCCAAGTTTTTTTTTCTGAAAAATGAACTTTGGATAAGCTTTTGAAAAATTGGCCGAATTTCGCTGTGTTTAAACAATCAGAAACGCGTTAAATGAAGAATTATGAGTTTAACTTGTCAATTTCATGTTGCGATTTTTGGCGTTTTTTGAGAAATATCATTTTTGGTCGGCAGCCTCCACTTGCAAAATGGCGAACTTGCGGAAATTTGGCTGGATGAGTAAAATAAAAAGGAGAAGAATACTTCTGTTTACAATTTTATTGTTGGTAAAGCTGAATGCGGCATGGGAAGGAGAGAAAGTGCGAATTTTTTGTAAGAATATCTCAGTTAGATGGGAGAGTTCTCATAGGAAGATAAACATATGTATATCAGATGCAAAATGAACTCTGGCTAAACGGTGAATTTATTTTGGCAATTAAAACTAAGCCAACTGCAGCTTCAATAGGGCTTCCAAAGAAAGAGTATCCTGAGAAATCTGAACGAACAAAGAGGAATTTTTAATTAGCTTTATTAAACAATAGAAATGAAATTACTTTAGATAATGAAATGTAAAGCAAAAATTTAAATAGCTTTATTAAAAAAAATAGTTTCTACAAAAGTTTCTACTTGTTCAATTTTCTGCTATAATATGCGCCAGATTTAAAAAAAAATATTTTTTTCTTTTTTGAGATTTTGGTCAAAAAAAAGTTTGCATTTTACACAGTTAACATTTTTACCCAAGCAAATCAGAAGAAATTTTAAAATTTACGCCGTCATATTGGATCCACCATTTTTAATTTGAAAAATTTTCACCTCAGATTTGAAATCAGCAACCTTGAAAACCCCCGTATACCGATTTTCATATAAATCTGAAGAAATTCTAAAATTTACGCCGCCATATTGGATCCGCCATTTTGAATTTGAAAAGTTTTACCTCATATTTGAAATCAGCAACCTTGAAAAGCTCCGTACACCAATTTTCATGTAAATCAGAAGAAATTTTAAAATTTTCGCCGCCATATTGGATTCGTCATTTTGAATTTGAAAAATTTTACCTCAGATTCGAAATCAGCAACGTTAAAACCCCCGTATATAGATTTTCATACCTATTCAGTGATTCCTTATAGTTTTGGCCAGAAAATGCTGCCATTTTACCTATAGTGCAGTGGTCAAAACCCGGCCATAATACCCCGATATATATATATATATTATGGCCTGTGGTTCCTATTGGGAACAAAGGGCCACTTAATATTTATTGGTTGTGGTTTCGTAAATAAAATAAATTTAAGACAAAGCGATTGAGCCACCTTGACCGATCCTAGTGTTGGGGCTGCCAACAACCTCTAGGCAGGTTAGCCGAAATACGGCAAAAGAAACAGTTGAGTTTCAGTGTCTGGCACCTAATTACCTGAGACGCAGTTATGTCAGTCTGCCATTCAGGTTACTCAGCTGTAAGCCTTCTCACTCTAGCTGTCGCCAGCCGGGAGTCTGGATGACATTTCCGGGGGATACTTGGTGTGAAACCGGAAGTAGTGAGCTGCTTGGGAAATTCATAATAATACCCCGATACCGAAACTAAATTGCGACTTACATTAGATTTTAAGATCGCGTTTTTCTCGAAAACTAATGGGGTCATTTTGTAAAACGAAACTTTGCTTTCGGTTGAACGTTTTTTTATTTTTAATTTTTTTTAAATTTTGTAAAACTCAAAAAAAATATGTATATTTTCTTTTTTTTCAATCTGGCAATATTATAATCGAAGACAAACTCCTTAATAAAAAGGTATTTTATAAGTAACTAAACGTTTACAAACAAATATGTCATATTCAAACGAACAAAAATAGTTGTCGTTTCCTATTAAAAAAGTTAAAGTTTTTGCATAAAAATTTAGGTAATTGCAATTTTTAGAATAAAAATTGTATAATTATAGGTCTAAATCTATGAAGTAATTAAAGGTGATCCTCCTATATTTTTTTATTCTCAATAAAAAATAATTATTTTAGGGTCATATGCATAATCACTTTTTAAATATATAAACGGCTTATAAAACGAATTTTTCACACAAAATTCGTTATAAGGTTTTCAAATTATTATGCATAAACTCTTTAATTTATATGCAAATAAGTGAAAATTTGGGCATTTTTAAAAATATCTGAATTTAAATGCGCTGAGACACGATTTATGTTTTCTTTGTATACACTCACAATATTTTATCCTTAAAAACAACCTAAAATACATATTGAATTAATTGAAAACACAATTAAAAAAAAGACTACTGATTTTTCATTATATTTGCTATTTATTTTCAAACATTGTTTATACAATCCATAAAAATAATTAAAAAGTCATTAAAACAACCGTCAATTTTTAACTGACAAAACGTAAAAAAAAAACGATTTTATGGTTTGTTTTTTCATATTTGAAAGTTTTTTTTGTTTAATTTTCAAAACACTACACCATACACAACACGTTCATATTTTTATTGGCTATATTTGTGTGTATGAGTCGTACATGGGAATTTTTCATTACCATTGAAATTTCATTACCATTAGATCATACTAATGACAATGAAAAAAATTCCATTACCATTTAATGGTAATGAAATATTTTTCATTAGAAAAATCATTACTACAGGGTGGGCCAAAAGAAACCAAGGGGTGTAAAATTTTAATAACTTTTTCGTTTATTATTTTTTTTTTATTTTTTCTTTCAGATTATATTGACAACACTTGGAGAATTTAAATTTTCTTCTAAATTTTGCAGTTAAATTTCAACAGTTGGCCAGAAATGAAATCAACTTTATTAAAAATTTGATTATGAGTGATGAAGCTCATTTTCATTTGAATGGCTTTGTTAATAAGCAGAACTGTAGGTTCTGGGGTTCTCAAAATCCAAGAGCCATTCATCAACGCCAATTGCACCCCATCAGGTGTACAGTATGGTGTGGGATCACATCTGAAAATGTCATTGGGCCTTACTTCTTCGAGAATAAAGATGGAAGTGCTGTAACCGTAAATGGAGAGCGGTATCGGTTTATGATAGAACATTTTTTACGCCCTGCTCTTGAAAACAGACCTGGTATGTGGTTTCAGCAGGACGGAGCCACTGCCCGAGACACAATGGCACTTTTAAGTCAAATTTTTGGAGGGCGAATAATTTCCAGAAATTCGGAAATTATTTGGCCAGCGCGATCGCCAGATTTGACAGCACCCGACTATTTTCTTTGGGGTTATTTGAAGGAGCGAGTGTATGTCAACAAGCCAGAGACAATCCATGAACTCAAGGCAAACATTGTTGCAGAAATTCGAATGATGTTATGGAAAATGCTCTAAAAAGAGCCCATCAGTGCGAAGCTGAAAACGGTGGTCATTTAAGAGACATCATTTTTCATATTTAGTGTAAAAAAGTTTCCCTTTTGTATATTATATAATCTGAAAGAAAAAATAAAAAAAAATTAATAAACGAAAAAGTTATTAAACTTTTACACCCCCTTGGTTTCTTTTGGCCCACCCTGTAATAGTAATGAAATTACACTAATGTATAAAAAAAAACTAATTACAATTGCTTAAAAACCATTTGTTTACAAAAAAAATTCAGGCAAATGAAAACGAACAACGGGTTTGGCCGGGGAAGTTATAAAACATAATTTTTTAAGGAGGATCCATTCCAATCCGTTAAATTTTACCTGAATACAAATAACAATGGAATGGAAAGTAATATTTAATTTCAAATGAGCATGAGCCTGAATGAGCATATTCCATCTTCGATTTCAGCGAGTTTTACTCCATTTTTACGTTTTTCTGTCAATGGCAATTATTTTTTTTAATTTATTCATTATCAATGGTAATGACATTTAAAATCATTGTCATTAATCAATGAAATTAAATTTTATAATCATTACCATTAATTAAAAAAATGAAATTATTTTCATTACAATTGATATCAATACAATGGTACTGAAATCATCAATTAATTAGTCCACCTAATTAATTAGTCGCATGTATGGTATGAGTAAAGAATTTATTGTAATTTGAATTGAAATCATTTTGCACATAAACAAACTATTTCAAAAAAAAAAAAAACCAAAAATATTTGATAGAACTTTTAGATTTAGAACGCATTCCAGATACATTTTGAAAATAGATTTTTAATTTACAAGCATCATTTAAGTCACTATTTGCAGATCTGACACTTTTTTTTGGAAAAAACACGAAAGGACGAATTCTTATGTCAGTGGGCCAGAGCGATGATTTAGTAATTTCATTGTAAAAACTCGGTGAAACTCCCAGTTTGAAATTAACATGTTTAAGAGTAGTAATATCAATACCTTTTTTAACCAACCTCGTACATTCAAGATGTTGTTTACCAATCTCAGTATTCTTTTCTATAAAATCAATAACATGATCAGCAGTAACACTAGGTTTGAAGGAGGAAATGTAAAAATGTAAATGTAAATGTAAATATTTTTTCTTCACAACCACTGCCAAATCATTTGTATCAATGTCGCCAACAACAATCACACGGTTTCTTCGTTTACGTCTTTGTACTTTTGTAAACCCATAGTCTTGATTGTCTGTATCATACACATTTGATTGTACTTGAGAAATTGCAGTGGGAAACGAAGTAATAGATGAGCAAGCATCATCACGTTGTGTATCACCTACAACAACATTGGCAAATGAGCGCTGATTATTCTCAGTAATACGATGAGTATTCGCTTGTTTAGGCAAATTAACTTTTTGTTGATTTTTTTGTGTTTCAAGGTTCTTTACAAGTTCATTGAACCCTAGCTTTAGCTCTTTAACATCTTCAATTATTATTCTTGTTTCCACTATAGGTTTTTTCAGCTGTCTTACTTCAGTCGACAAAGAAGAAATATGTGCAAGTAAATCAGATGAAACACCAAGACAATCATTGCAATTATATACAATGTTTTTATTAGTAATTAATATTTCACCGATCTTTTCGTCAATTCCAGCACATAACAAGTGATATTTTGCCCGACAAATGCGGCACACAATAAACTTTAATGTTAACTTATTATAACACTTCGCGCAAAGACTATTAGGAGGATCCATCCGAACGTCTTTACAGTTTGTAACTGGCCCTACGAAACCGCTGCGTCCAGTTAGAAGATCCTTTTTCACAAAAGTTGCGATTGATGATCAATTGTCAAAATTTTGGGAGCTTGAAGAAGTCTCTCGCCTGTAATCTCGGAAGGAGATAAATTATGTGAGGAGATTTTTCGGTCCACTACTTTGAGAAATACAGAAGGGAGATACATAGTTGATTTGCCCTTCAAAGCTGATTTTTCATCTCTTGGCCCGAATAGACACATATATCTAAGTCAGTTTCTTAGAAACGAAAAATCTTTGCTGAAAAAGTCGGAAAATAAGGCTCTGTATGATGAGGTTGTAACAGAATATTTAACTTTGGCACATATGGAAAAAATTGAAAATCCTGTAGTTGGCCCGAGTTATTATTTGCCACATCATGGCGTTTTTAAGCCACATCATGGCGTTTTTAATTCCACAACAAAATTGAGAGTGGTCTTTAATGCTTTAAGCATTACATCCAGTGGGACAAGTCTGAATGACATTTTGCACGTTGGCCCTGTGCTTCAAAAAGATTTAGTTTTTTTTATTTTAAAATGCCGATTTTATGAATTCGTTTTTAATGCGGACATTTCAAAAATGTACCGGCAAATTTTAATTAACCCTGAACACGCTCGTTTTCAACGAATTATTTTCCTTGGATCTCCTGATGAAGAAGTGCAGGATTACCAGTTGAAAACTGTTACATTTGGCGTTAATTGCGCTCCTTATTTGGCTCTCAGAACGTTGTTGCAGCTGGCTGATGATGAGGAACGTAATTTTCCATGTGGTGCTAAAATTCTACGAGAGTACATGTATGTATATGACGCTTTAGTAGGTGCGCACAGTTGAGAAGTAATTTTAAGGGCCCGTAATCAGCTGATTGAAATATTAAAATCAGCTGGATTTGAATTACGAAAATGGACTTCAAATTCAAAAGAAATTTTAAAAGGGTTGCCCACAGATCATTTGTTGACTGAAAATTTCTTATGTTTTGATGAGGAAAGTAACGCAAAAATTCTGGGAGTTCACTGGAATGCGTCAGCTGATTACTTTTATTTTACAAAGGAAAAAATTCCGTTCAAATCTGCTTATACTAAGAGGGAAGTTCTTTCTATAATTGAAAGATTTTTTGATCCCGCTGGTTAGTTAGTTCCAGTAATTATCACCGCAAAAGTTCTGATGCAGCAAATGTGGCTCGATAAAATTGACTAGGACGAGAGAATTAAGCCAGCGGCTTTACAAAATTGGCAGTCTTTTGTTTCTCAATACAACGATATTAATACAATTACAATTCCACGTTGGATTCAATATTCGCCAAATGCTCAAATTGAATTTCATGGTTTTTGTGACGCATCGGAATTGGCGTATGCTGCTGCTTTATACGCAAGGGTTCAAATTGGCAACAAAAAATGGGCCCATGTAGTTTCTCCGGATAATCCCGCCGATCTAGCAACCCGGGGGCTGATCCCATCGGAGTTAAAATCTTGCAAGCTGTGGTGGCATGGTCCTGAGTGGGTCAAATTACAAAAATCTGCGTGGCCGGCGTTGCCCTCTGATTATGAAACGATAGAGAAAATGAAAAGTATCCAAGTTCATGTTGCTAGATCGTCTGAAAATGAAGATATTTTAGATCGCTTTTCCAGTTTGCCCAAAGCTATTCACGTAATTGCGTACATTTTTCGCTTTTTTAATAACACTCGTTTCAAAACTCGCAGAACTATTCATTCTGTAAGGCTATCTGGTGATGAGTTAAGATTTGTAAGGAATCGTCTTTTTTCGTTGTCCCAGCAGATATATTTTCTTGTGAGGTTTCGTACAGATTATAATTGTTTGGCTGAAAATAGGAAAATTGATTCTAGTAGCCCTTTGTTGACGCTTACGCCCTTTTTAGATGTAAATAAAATTATTTGTGCCAATGGTCGTCTTACTTCAGCATCCAGTCTCTCGTACTCTGAAAAATACGCCATAATTTTGGCCTATCGCAGCAGATTAGCTCGCCTATACGTCGATTTTGCCCACAAAATGACTCATCATGGCGGCTTACGGTTGGTCCATAGTGTAATTGGACACGAGTGCTGGATTATTAAAGTAAAAAATCTGATTAAAACCTGCATAAATAACTGCAAGGAATGCATTCTACACAAAAAAACGACACAAGAACAACTTTAAGTCGCCCATTTGCCAACACGGGCGTCGATTTCGCTGGCCCCTTCGAAATAAAAACTTTCACCGGTCGTTACTCCAGAATAAGTAAAGGTTATGTGTGTCTCTCTGTTTGCTTCGCTACGAAGGCGATCCACCTGGAAGCAGTCAGCGATTTATTAACTCCAGCATTTTTAGCAGCTTTCGCTCGTTTCGTAGCCCGTCGGGGTTGCCCAAATTGTGTTTACTCCGACAACGGCAGAAATTTTGTTGGCGCAGCAAAGGAGATTGATTCGAACTTCAAAAAATGCGTAAAAGAGCTTCGCGACCACGCCGTTTTAAAATACGAACCTCAGCGTTTATTGTGGCACTTTATTCCCGCTGCAGCTCCGCATATGGGCAGACTCTGGAGGCAGGAGTCAAAAGTTTTAAGACGCATTTCAAAAAAATGGCTGGTCAACTAAAATATACCTTTGAGGAGTTTTCTACCTTGTTAGCTACGATAGAATCGTGCCTCAACTCTCGTCCACTTGGCCCTTTGTCTGAAAACGTCGAAGATTTGTCTGCGCTTACTCCAGGTCATTTTTTAATTGGTTCGGCGATGCTTACTCCGGCTGAACCAGAAGAACTCACATCCGCTGTTAGTCTTCTGAATCGTTGGCGAAAAATTAAGGCGATGCAGCACGAAATATGTCGGCGCTGTAAGGACGAGTATTTAAAAGAATTGCATAAACGCAACAAATGGAAAACGCACCAAATAGATCTGCAAGAAAACGACCTAGTTGCCCTTAGCAATGAACCACTTTGTCCCACTGATTGGCGCTTAGGTCGTATTATTAAAATTTATCAAGGCTCGGACAAAAGAGTTCGAGTAGTTGACATTAAAACTCAAAATGGAGTTATTAAACGGCCTGTCCATAAATTTGTCCTTTTGCCCTGTAGCACGGAATTATAGAGCATTACTTTTATTTAAGCCACACTGCTTTTCTCTCCATCTCTCCATAATCCTAAATATTAAAACTCTTATCTTGCAGATCACGATGACCGCGCAGTTCGACACCAATTATAGATGCCCAGTATGTGGCAACTTACATGCCATCCGCCAATGCACTCGGTTTATGGCCATGACTGTAGAACGCTCTGCTCTGTCTTAGCTGTTTGGCACAGTCGCACGAAGTGGGTGCGTGCAAGGGATTAGATCGGTGGAAGAGATGTTTTAAAAAGCATAATTCCATGTTGCATCCGATAGACCCGTACCATATCTGGATGTAAATGACGGCGTTAGTTCGCATTTTCCCTCGTCCACGTGGCCCGTCAGAGCTAATCCGAATTATAATCGACCCGAATATGGCGCGGTCATCCATTGTCTCGAGCAAGGCAGTGGAAATTGGTTGTCGTGTGGAAGATGGACGTGCCATGATCCGTATTTGTAACCGTCATGATGGACGTAGGGAGCTTCGGGTGCTGTGCAAGGTCGAGGATGGCTCTGTGCGAAGCGCTCCCCAGCATAAGGTTGATTACAACTGGCGGCGCAACGTTAATACCGACGAAAATGCCGACCCCATGTGGTTCGCCCGAGCACCATACTACATCGTCTTAGGAGCCGATGTGGTCCCACGTATTCCGTCTGGACGAGCAGATGGCAAACCTGACCAAACATACATGCAATGAACGTTATTTGGTATGGCATACTTCGGAGAGGCGGTAAAAGGTACCCAAGTTATGATACGTTAGGAATATTTGTTTTTGGCTCAAAGAGCACGTTATTGTAAAACTTTTTTAATTTTTTTTTTTGTCATTAAACAAATCTTTATGACTTGTACTCATTTCTTTTTTTTGGCTCAAAGAGCACATATATTTGAATTGAAGTTTTTTTTTTATCTATTACTAATTAATCATCCCCTTTTTTGCACGTACTTTTTAATTAAGTAATTATTATCTTTTGCTCAAAGAGCACGTTTTTAATGAATTGTTAAATAACTTTTTTTGATACATATAATAATATTTTATATTCAGTGTTGCCATAACGGTGATTTTCTCGTTCAGATCTAGCGATTTTGTTTCTCCCCAAGCGGGAAAAATTGTCCTTTGGCTATTAGCAATTTTTTTTCAGTCGTAATATGTTTTTTAAAAATCGGTTTTATGTTGAAAAATCTTCATGACATTCGCATATTGATCTTGTTTTTTTTTTTTTGTTTATAAAAGACAACTTTAAAAAAAAAAAAAAACTCCTTTAACTACAATTTTTGCACAATCTAGAGATAAAATCGCAAAATTTTGGCACTGTTTACAATTCCAGTGATTTTTTTTGCGATCTTTGGGTCTGATCTGGCCTTTTATTTGTGAAAATTCATGGGCAACACTGTTTATCACTGTAATATATATATTTTTTTGTAATATATTTTATTTTTTGTAATATTTTTCTCTCTTTTTGCTTTCTTTTTTCTTCCTTTTTGTTTGCTGCTGGTGAGCATGCTGCCTCGTTGCACTATTAGTGCAAGGGGGGCGGTATGTTTGCGCCGGCAATAAAACACCGCCAGCGGGAGCAACACGGCACTCTGGATTGCCGGGGTTGTTGTACCAGGCATTCTCTTAGATTGGTGCTGTGAGGGTGTGGGTACTAAAGAGCTGAACGATTCATCTTAAATGAGATTTTAAGACACATGATAACCTACAAGCCATAACAAGTTGTGTGGTTTTACTTTTTATAACGATTGACTCAGTACAAACAACAAAAAAAAAACACGATGGCAAAAAAGCATATGGATAGTGAGACGAATCCCATCTTGAATCGTTTATCACGGATGGCAACAGTACATTACCACATCATATTATTGTGAACTTAAGCAACCAACACAATATCAACACCATCGTTTTAGTTTTACTGAAAACTTATGTATAACAGTGTTGCCAGTTTGGGGGATTTATCCCAAAATTGGGAATTGTATCATCAATGGGGATAAAAACTTCCGTTTGTAGAACTGGGGATTTATTGGGGATGATACGAAATTTTAGGGGATCATTTGGGGATAAAATATATTATTGATGATAATAGTGAATGATTTTTAGCTACAAAAATTTGAGTCTGGCAAGGTAATGTTCCTAGAAACTATAATTCCTCTTGGTGAAAATTCAAATTCGTTTTGGTTCTAAAATTTTTAAAGTTATTTAATAAGAGTTATAAGAAGTTCTTCTTAAATTAAATGTATACTTTACAAGTTACTCAATTGTCAAAAGTTAATCCATCTGCTGAAATGCTAAAACTTTTTAATGCAGTACCATACACAACAAAATGTCTGTTATTTATTAAATGTCTGTTTATTATTAAATATTTAAAATGAAAAATTTTGGTTCAAATTTTCTTTGCTGTTATTTAAATTTATTTGTTCTTTTTTATAATTTGTTGTAAGCACAAATTTATTGAGTCTGAGTGTACAACTTACCGCAAAAAATAAACGAATATGGTATTTTTCCACTAATTTTTCGAAAAAATTAACGAAAACAAATTTTTATATAAAATAAAAATTGGAAATTTTTTGGGATGGCAAATTAAAAATTGGGGATAAGGTATGAAAAGACTGGCAACACTGATGTATGTAACCGAAATACGTACCTACTCTGTTGAAAGCTATCATGCTAATGAATGGATTATTTTTTTTTTTGTTATGCTTTTAGTTGAGAGTTTTGTTTTTATTCGTGTTGTGTAGGTATGAAAAGCTGATTATGATCGGCCAATGGTATAATGAAAAAATTAAAATAGACAAACGTCTACCCCCAAAAAATTCTTTAGTTGATCGTAATGAATATTTCAACTATTTAATATGTGAAATACTCTAATGATACCAAAAAAAAGCTCTAAAGCGACGAATACATTAAGGAACATTGAGTAGGGTTTTTAGCAAACTCTACTACGTATTGGTTTTATTATATTATTTATTTTTAATTTTATTTTTCAATATTGTTTAATTATACCACCGATTCTTTTTAAATGTTTTTTTTGGAATGAATTTGGTAAATTTTATTTTATAGAATTTCGTTAGGTTATTTTAAGGGTATCGGTATTTTAAGTTATATCGTTAAGTTATTTTAGGGTTAACGGTATTTTAATTTATTTCGTTAGGTTATTTTAAGGTTAACGGTATTTTAAGTTACTTCGTTAGTGGTATTTTAGGGTTAAAAATAGTTCGTTGAAAGGGTTTCGAATCGTTAACGGTATTTTACGGTTAGTGTTTCCCAACCAAGTTAAAAATTTTAAAAATTGCCAAAATTAAAAAAATCGTTTAAATTTAAAAATTGTCAAAATTTGAAAAAATCATAAAAAACCGCCAAAATCTTGAAAATAGCAAAATTTAGAAAAATCGGCAAAATTAAAGAAATCGTCGAAAATTAGAAAAAAATCATCAAAATTAAAAAATCATCGACATTAAAAAAATCGCCAAAAAGCTATATATATTTATATTAATAAGAATTAATATAAATTATTTTTTTTGTTTTTATAATTTATTATGCATTAAAAACATTATTAATTTTTTTTTTTTTGACTAACTTTTTTATATAATAATATAAAAATTGTAAAACAAACATTGAATTGAAAATAAAGAACAACTAACTAACTGCTAACTTTTTTATCTGAGTGTACATTTATACTTTTTCGTTTTATAAAACCTACATATTATAACACAACACACCATCGCATCCATAGCATTCATTGCGATACTTAAACACTAGTTCAAAGTACTAATTGCTATGTTATGGTAGTGAACAATCGTGTGTCACTACAATCACTTATTGTTTTTTTCGTTGCCATGTTTAATGCTTAAGCTCGCTTACGTTTTGATTTGTCTTCTAGTCGTAACAGGGTGGTTTAAATCGTAATGCACACATACTAGCACCATGTGATTTAATGACTACAACAAACCGATTGCAATCACGCAGCCCTTTAGTGGGTACAGGGAATCTTGAGTACTCATAATGAGTACCCAAGGTTACTTGCTATTCCACACCTTCACAGCACTACTCGTTTGTTAGTTTTCAATTTGCAAAGTTTTTTTATCTATTCGTGTTTTTTGATCGTGATTATACCGCACACAGTGAGCTACGTTAAAAAGAAAAAAGGTAGAAAACCTTAAAAGAAAATTGTTAAACTATAAAAAACTAAGGAAAAATTGAAAAGATAATTAAATTTATGAAAAAGAAGTTCGTAAATAAAGGAATAGAACACCTCAATAAAATAATTGTGCAAATAAAAATTTGTAGAAGATGAAGGAAAAGAAGCTATAAATAAAAGAATTGTATAAATAAAAATTGTAGAAAATAAGCAAAAGAAAGAAAAGAATCATAATAAAAGATAGCTTGAATTTTCTCATAAATTTTGAGTGAAAGAAAAAGGAAACCTTGTGCACTTTTATTTGAAGGGAAAAAGGCAGCAGTTTGTTCGAGGAATTTTGTGCAGGCTTCTAGATTGTCGCCTATCATTAACCCATCCCGCAACAACCAAACTCTGTGGTGGCATACAAGTTGGGAAAAAAGAGGTATTCCTGGTAAACATTATCGATTTTTCAAAAATTTATTGATTTTTATAAATTTTTTTAATTTTTATAAAACATCAATTTTTCATAAAATTTTTTAAAATAATTTAAAATTTTTTAAAATTTTCGATTTTAAAAAAAAAATTTTTATTGTTTTTCAAAATTCGATTTTTATAAAATTCATAGATTTTTTTTTATAGAAAATTTACATAATTTTAGCAATTTTTATATGTTGTAGTATATTGTGTAGAGTGTCCAAAAACCGGCCATTTCAGAAAACCGGTTTTCAGTTTGTTCGAAAATTACTATTTTTAAAAAACCGGTTTCGGTTTCTTCCAAGAAACTGGTTAAAACCGGTTTCGATTTTTTTGTTATAAAAATAAATATGTACAAATAGAAAAAAAGATAATAAAAAATAGTTTAAAGCGCCCTCCAGAAACAGCTACTGAAAGTATAGGTAATTTTCCACTAATTTATACTACCAAACATTTAAAAAGCGCTAAAAAGCATTAAAACATGGTAAAATATAATTTAATATCACATTATTATAAAAATAATAACGAAACATTTAATTTAGATAAAATGCTATAAAAATAAAAGTTTTACCATAAAGGCGCTGAAAGCGCTAAACAAAAAATAGAAAATCGACAAACTAGCGGCTTTTTATAAAAAGCACCAACCGAAAATATTGCGAGTTTTGGGTGATACAAAAGCCCTAAAGATAGCACGATCAGATGCAATTAGACAAAAATTTAATTGCAAAGGACATTTTACACTGCTGAAATCAGAGAATATAAGTAAATTAATAAAATCAAAGAAAAACAATTACATTTCCAAAATTTATATACATATTTTTTTAATCGGAAGGCAATCTACTCTTCTGAAAACAGCAGAAATACTATTTATTTTCGCTATTTTAAGAGTACTTATATTCAGCAAAAACATCTACAGATTTTAGCAGGATAGAATCCCTACGGGAAATTTTAACAAACTGTCACCGATCTGGTCCCTTTATATGAAATAGACTGGTCACTTTTACATGGCGTTGTCATAGGAGGGGGAAATTGACCCATTGTGACATGTCACAAGACAAATCCCAGGACAGGTCCCTGAATTTAGTTTTTTATGAGAGTTCAGTAACCTGTCCTAGGATTTGTCTTGTGACATGTCACAAGGGGTCAATTTCCCCCTCCTATGACAACGCCATGTAAAAGTGACCAGTCTATTTCATATAAAGGGGCCAGATCGGTGACAGTTTGTTAAAATTTCCCGTAGGGATGTTATTTGCATTCAACTAAAATTTATTTAAATATAACAAAAATTTTTGTAGATTTAACAGCTCCTGTTTCATCATCCCAATCGTACATTTTTCTTAAATGGAACATACTAAGTACACAGAAAAAAGTAAATAATTATACATGTGAAAATATATTATTTTTACATAAAACAGAACAAAACTGCAGTTTCGATTGTTAAAATAATACTTTGAAAACAAAACGCAGTCGAAATATAGAATTTTCGAACGATTAGCTGAAAAATAGTTTTGATAAAAACATGTTTAAAAAACCCGTTAACCTACGAATAATAACCGATTTTCGGTTTATTCGAATTTAGAAATTATTCTAAACCGGACGGTTTTTGGAAATTAAAAAAACCGGTTTTCGGTTACGGTTTTGGACACTCTAATATTGTGCTAAAAAGTACCAAAAACTTTTTGTAAATAGTATTAAAACCCGGTCTGACCGGGTTTTAATAATTTTTTTGCGCCTTTTTTGAATTGTTCACCAAATATTCAAATTTGTTTACATTTTGGAAACATCTTTTCGATTTAATAATTTGGCTCAAATTTTTGTGTCTTATGATTCATTTTAGTATAATAATTGAAAACTCAACTTTAGTTTTATGTGTCTACGACGAGACTGATTTATTTAAATATTAAAATACTTAAGCTACTTAATAGTATAAATAAAGTATTGTGGAATATGCCCAGTCAGCAATATCCCACGGTACAAGTAAGTAAAGGTATGTCGTGTAGACAACCAAAACAGTAAGGCTTTTAGCCAATCACGATTAAGGTATCAGTTGTCATACAGAAGGTATGTCATACATTGGTTTGTGAAATACACTACACCTCCCTTTTTCAGAAAATGAATGATCAAGTGGGTATAATTAATATTCATTGATCATTTTAATTTATATCTTGTTTTTTAATTTATTTAATAACTTAGGCCTGGTATCTTATGTGATATTAAACAATGATTAAGAAGAAAATCATTGTTTAGCACTTAATTGCAGTAACTCATCAAATTTTAATCTCTGATTTTACTCTAAACATTGCTTAAATTTAATTACAGAAATTTCTGTGATTAAGACCTTAAACGTAGATTTTCCACCCTACAATTCATGTTAGTATTAACATTTTTTTCTACTGTTGGTAACTTTTTAAAAAGGTTTACGTAAACCAATTAATTTGTAAATAAACACCGTACAACATCTTTATGTACCATCTAAATAATGAACATCTTTAGTAACTTGCACATATATCATCTCTAAAAATACCAATTGGAATTATGAAAATATTTGGGGGAAATTTTAATAATATGACATAATATTGGATTCTGTACGAATTGTTTGTTACAATCGGTCATAATTTTGATCTTTATTTAGCACAAATAAACCATGATTCGTGGAAGGAAAATTTGACCAAAAAATGTGTTTAAGGTGTTTCACAATAATTTTTTTAATTCTGCCATTTTTAATAACAAATAATTTAAATTTTCGAATTTTCTGGAAAAATATGGGCTATATAAAGATATAAGACATACTTCACGTGCTCCTGCAATATCTTAAATTGCAGTTAATGAGTATAGTTCTTTATTAAATTTTCTATTTTGCTTATTTAATGAACCAATTTTTACTATTTAATAAAATTTAACCATAAAACTTAATCTACCACATTCTATTAAAAATTGTTGAAATGTCGGCCAGGGTCAGTTAACAGAGGTTAAGATTTGTGCATACTGTTAAGATTCTATGGTAGTTGTTTAGACCAGTTAAATATTTCCTGCAGTACAATTTTTATGTACGCCATATATTTTTTCCTCCGAGGAATATTTTTGGATTCATATCTTTTATTTTCCACAAAATTAGAAAATTCTAATTTTTTCAATTAACACAAAATTTCACAGACTCTTCAGAAGATTTTTGCTTTTTACACAAAACTGTTGGAAGATATCTTAAAAATAGAATCAAGAAAATCAAGCGTTTAAGTTTCGCGGTTTGTAAAAATTTACTGCTTTGAGAGATGTCACTGTATGTGTATATTAAATTTGATCCAGATATATTTACCTAAACGAATAACAAATAATATAGAGGCATAGTTATTTTACTTTGCCTTTAAACCTAGTTTTCTAATAAATTCTGACTTTAAAATTTGTATTGAATGTATCAAAAACATCAGAAACCATCTTGTCCTTCATAAATATTTCTTAATAACACCTTCCTGGACTAAAAACAAATTTATAATTATACACACTTACCCAATGAAAAAAATTAAGATATGCATGTAGCATGCAAAAAGACACTTCGTATTTGAGGCATTTAGCGATTGATGATTTTTAAAATCAAATGGTCATCTATTTTATAATTTTACTAGCGGGCGCAGCCCGCTACGTTGTTAACGTGCCTTAAAGGTTAAGGAGGGGGGGGGCTGCGCCCCCCACAATTTTTATTAAATTCGTTTTTTTATTTAAAGTTTTTTTATTTAAAGCCTTCACCCAGCCACCACAAATAAATAATTCTGCACAACAATGGGTTTAAAATAAATAAATATTTGATCACTTTTTCTCATGAAAGTGGATTGTTAGTAATGAATCCATAATAAATTGCAATATACGTGTGTATGTTAAGATAATTTGGTAAAGTGCGAACTTAGGTAGATAGACCCGTAAGTAGTTTTGTTCATTTGTGTTTTGAATGAAAATAAATAACATAAAGCAGGGTTGGAAAGCATTTTATAATATTAAAAATAGCGGGCAAAGCCCGCTACGTTGTTAGCGTGTCTTAAAGTTTTTTTTTTTTTAATTCCAGTTTATGTAAAGGTAGACCTGGCAATTCAAGTAAATTCACAAATTCAGTTGGAAAATTTACTGCGTCGGTTTCTTCCACCGGTGCTTCGTTACATGAAGTTTAAATATCGGAATATATAAGTTCCATTCCTTTTCTAAGGTTTTTTCTCTTTTAGAAAATTTCTTTAACTTTTTGGAGAGTAAGTTTCAATGCTACATAAGTTTCATATTCCGTGGATAGTGTTTGAACAGGTAATTCCCTCTTCCAATCCATTTGCATTCTCTATAATTTCAATTCTACTCGTTCAACGTTTATATCCATTCCATTCCACTTGTGTAGTGTTTCATTCCACTCGTTTCCTATTTACTTTCTTAATTTTAGTGTTTCATATACACTTGTTCTTTAAGTTTTAGGTTTCTAGCTAAAGACGCAGACGTTAAGGGGGGGGCAATTTTCCCCTTTTGAACCACCATTTTTACCACGTTCCTGTCCAAAGTCCTAGAAATGCCTTGTCGATAAGTTAGCCCATACTACAGGGAAAACATATTATATATTACAGGTTTCTAGCCGAAGGGTTCGGTTAGGCCATCAAGGGGGGGAATTATTCCGTTTTTACCCCTCCCGGTAGGAATTTCCAAAAATTCCGTCTTAGAGGACGTCTGCGTTGGAGGAGGAACCTACTACATACATAATTTTAGGTCTCTATATCCAGCAGTTTGGCCAGGCCGTCAAGGGGGAAGTTTTTCCCTTTTTACCCCTCCCGGTATGAATTTCCAAAAATACCATCTTAGGGGACGTCAACGTTGGAGAAGGAACCCAAATACCGAATTTAAGCTCCCTTGTTCCAGCAGTTTGGCCAGGCCGTTAAGGGGGAGACTTTTCCTGTTTTTGACCCTACCTGTAGAAATTTCCAAAAATCTCATCTTAGCGAATGTCTACAATAGAGGAGGAACTTTAATACCAAATTTCAACTTCCTACCTCCAGCGGTTTGGGCAGGCCTTTAAACGGCACTTTTCGCTTCATTAATCCCCATTTTTGCAATGTCCCTGTCCAAAAAGCACATTCCCGGTAAGTGAGCCCATACTCCAAGTAACATATGTTTTACATTTCAGGTTTCTAGCCAACTTTTACTATTTGTGCCCCTCTCGGTAGGAATTTCCGAAAATCCATCGACAGGGAATTTCAGCTTACTAGTTCCAGCAGTTTGAGCAGGCTGTCAAGGGGGACACTTTTTCTTTTTTTGCCCCTCCCGGTTGGAATTAGGCTGGAAGAGGAACCTAAGTACCGAATTTCAGCTTCCTAGTTGCAGCAGTTCGGATAGTTCGTTAAGGGGCAACTTTCCCTTTTTGAGCCCCCATTTTATAACCACCCTGTCCAAAATTCAAAATACTATCTTTCTAATAAGTTAGCCCTTACTCCAGGGACCCACATTTTAATCTTCAGGTTTCCAGCCGAAGGGGTTTTTACCGGCCCCCAAGGTGAGGCTTTTCTTCTTTTTGCCCCTCCCTTTAGGAATTTACAAAAATTCCATCTTCGCGGCTATCTGCGATGGATGAGGAACATTCATACCAAATTTCAACTGCATTGCCTAAGCGGTTTGGGCAGGCCGTTATTGGGGACATTTTTCCCTTTCAACCACCATTTTTACTATGTTGCTGTTCCAAAATAGAAAAATTACGTTGCCGGTGAGTTAGTCCTACTCCAAGGAATACATATTTAAAATTTTAGGTTGGCCAAAAGGGATTGGGCAAGCCGTCAGGAGGAGACTTTTACCTTATTTCCCCTCCCGATAGGAATTTCAAAAATTCCGTCTAAGCGGACGCCTACACAGAAGGAGGAACTCACATACCGAGTTTCCTTTTGGGATATCCTGTAGGGAATTCCAAAAATACCAACTTAGTCGATGTCTACTACAGTGGAGGAACCTTTATACCAAATTTCAACTTCTTACCTCCAGTGGTTTGGGCAGGCACTTTTCCAATTTGTGAGACTGTTTATGGGGAGACTTTTCCCCTTTTTGCCCGTTCCGGTAGGAATTTTCAAAAATCCCGTCTTAGCGCACGTCTATGCCGAATATCAAGAAACCTTGTTTTAGTAGAGATATCCGTGGGGGGAGGAAAAAAAGTAGTTTTTTTGAAATTATATATTATTTTAAATGGTACTTTTTGGAAAAACGAAATTTTTTGGAAAAAGATACTTTGTTTTTACAAAGTACTTTATTTGTACTTTTTTTGGAAAAGGTATTTTTTTGGAAAAATGTATGTTTCTTGGAAAAAGGTACTTTTTTTTGGAAAAGGAACTTCTTTGGGAAAAGGAAAATTTTTTTAGAAAAACGTACTTTTTTTTGGGAAAAGGTACTTTTATTTGGAAAAGGTACTTTTTTTGAAAAAGGTATTTTTTTGAAAAAATGTATGTTTTTTGGGAAAAGAAAAATTTTTTTAGAAAAAGGTACTTTTTTTGGGAAAAGGTACTTTTTCTTGGAAAAGGTACTTTTTTTTGAAAAAGGTATTTTTTTGGAAAAATGTATGTTTTTTGGGAAAAGGTACTTTTTTGGAAAAGGTACTTTTTTTTGAAAAAGGTATTTTTTTGAAAAAATGTATGTTTTTTGGGAAAAGGAACATTTTTTTAGAAAAAGGTACTTTTTTTGGG
Organism: Leucophora obtusa; assembly: GCA_949987735.1. Classification (NCBI taxonomy): domain Eukaryota; kingdom Metazoa; phylum Arthropoda; class Insecta; order Diptera; family Anthomyiidae; genus Leucophora; species Leucophora obtusa. The sequence goes on along the minus strand of OX465295.1, from coordinate 112,899,183 downwards.
AAAAGGTACTTTTTTTTGGAAAAGGTACTTTTTTTGGGAAAAGGTACTTTTTCTTGGAAAAGGTACTTTTTTTTGAAAAAGGTATTTTTTTGGAAAAATGTATGTTTTTTGGGAAAAGGTACTTTTTTGGAAAAGGTACTTTTTTTTGAAAAAGGTATTTTTTTGAAAAAAGGTACTTTTTTTGGAAAAAGGTACTTTTTTGGAAAAAGGTACGTCTACACCGGTCGAGGAACCTACATACCAAATTTCAACTTCATAGCTCCAGCAGTTTGAGCAGGCCGTCAAGGGGGAGACTTTTTCCCCTTTTTGCCCGTCCCTGTAAAAATTTCCAAAACTGCCGTCTTGGTGGATGTCTACGATAGTGGAGGAACCTTTATACCAAATTTCAACTTCCTACCTCCAGCGGTTTGGGCAGGCCGTCAAGGGGGGCCTTTTTCCCCTTTTTAACCCCCATTTTTACAACGTCCCTGTCCAAAATTCCAGAAAGTACTTTCCAGAAAAGTTAGCCCATACTCCAAGGAACACATATCTTAAATTTCAGCTTTCTAGCCAAAGGGGTTTTGGCAGGCCGCCAAGGGGGAGACTTTTCCCCTTTTTGCCCGTTCCGGTAGGAATTTCCAAAAATCCCGTCTTAGCGGACGTCTACGCCGAAAGATTAACCTACATACCAAATTTCAACTTCCTAGCTTCAGCGATTTGGGCTGGGCGATGTTGAGTCAGTCAGTCACGTTATTCTTTTATATATAGAGATGACCTCGTATCATGCGAAAAATTCAATAAAAAACTCTTATTTCGCGAGTTTCCAAACTCTTTTTATTTTCTTTTATTTCTTATTCGTATTGTCAAATGAAAATATCTAAAATTAACAAATCATTGATTAAATTTTTGTAAGTTACCGGTATTATTTTAAGTAAGTTTAAGGGCTAATCAATGATTTCTAAATCAATGATTAAAGTAAACTAAGCATTGGAGATTAATTAATTTTCTCAATTTCTTTATATTTTTTTTTTTATAGTTTTGAATAAAATATTTAATTTATTATACATGTAATTTTTAATTATATTCAAACATTTTTTCTTTTCCTTATAATGAACTATTTATTTATAATTTATAATTAATTTTTCTATGTTCCAAAAAAAATTTACAATTTAATACCCCCTGTATAATCTGCGACGATTTTTGTGGACTTTCTTGGTCCGTTTATCGTCAATCACTAGTAGACAATTGCCGTGATCATCCACCTCTCTAATCTCAAATGGGCCCTTAAAGAGTGGTTCTAATTTGTGACCAGCATTGTCTTCTATAAGAACCAGATCTCCTATTTTAATGCTCATTGGTTTAGTCGTTCTATCATATTGGCCTTTGTTAGTCAATTTTGCATAACTGAGGCTCTCCTCTGCGTTGTTTGGAGTCTGTACTTCACTTCCTTCTCATATGAATCTACATTATAAAGTGGACTAACTTTGTCCGATTTTAAGGCGTCTATGGTTGGTGGAATTTTACCAAAGACTAATTCATATGGACAGTAACCATGTACTGTGGAAGGTGTTGCATTGAAACAATACGTGAAGTAAGCTAACATTCATCCCAATCAGTCCTATGTTCTGTGGGACCTTTCAATGGTACCCAAGGTCTGCCGTCGAAGTGACGTAATTAATGTTCAACAATTGACATAGTTACCTAACAGTTTGATTCTTATATTCGGTCCCCATATCAGAAATCATTTTCCACATAGGACCATAAAACAAAACCTTCGAAAATCGCTTTGGCGACTGTTTGAGCAGATTTGTTGGGAATTGGGAGAGTAACTAAGTACTTAGTTAAGTCACATATTATCGTTACCGCGTATTCATTGCCATTATTAGATCGCATAAAAGGACCAATTGTATCTATGATGATTGCATCAAACGCGCGTATTGGCGTTTCCATTTTAACCATTGGCTCCCTTGTTTTCGGCAATGATTTGTTCATTTGGCACCCCGCGTCATGTTTTCCAGTGGTATATCAACCTAATCTTCCTGAGCATTCCGGTAATGCCAGGGTGACCTCCAAACAATGGATTGTTATGGTACAATTCCATAATCCTCAGTTTCTCGGAATCCGTTACGACTTTAGTAAGTGCCCAGCAAAAATATGTGTAAGTCATTTAAAACAAACAACTTTTAAATTGGTTAAAATGGAGCGATTAGTACTCTTTTTCTGTTTCGAATGCATGTGCTTTAAAACAACTTTCAAAAATGTATATATAATGTTGTTTTTTTCTTTGTAAATGCATTTGTTTGTAAATTACGAATTTATTAGAGATTCCATTTTTTATCTCTAAAAAAACAAAATAGTTAATTTTATTAACGACTTGATTAATTTACGATTATTTACATATTTTTTAATTATTCGTACATATTTTAAAAAATACTTCAATTACAGTTCCCATTGCAAAAGGGAAGGAAAAAGAATTGGATTCCATTGAACCTCCTGGAGTATGACCCAAATATGAATTCTTCTTTTTGCTAAAAGCAAATATATAAAAGTTAACAATTAAAATGTATTGTTTAGGTTCTATGAAGTCGCTCGCGTGCTTTTGCACCGTGCACCAAAGAAATATGTTAATAAAATTTGTTGTAATGTTAACACATTTTATCGTTTAAAACAGACCAATCAAGAGGTTCGTTAACAGAGGTTGTTCCCTTACCTTTGCTTATACATTAAAAGTTCTATAAATTTCACGTGCTTTAAATGTCGATATGCTTTAATTGTTATTACACCTTAAAGTAGTAAAATCAAGCTAAATAAATAATTTTATAGTGACAAAAAATATATTATTTCTTCAACTCAAAAATAGATTTAAAAAATAACTGCCGTCAACTTTAAAATGTCCATTAAAGTTCCAAATTTTAATTAAAGTTAAAATTTTGCTAAATGAACTTCTTCAACATAAGAATTTAACTAATCACGAATGCAAATTATAGCATTGGAACTTAATGCATCGTTTAATGAAAACGTTGATTTTAAGCTGTCGATGGTTGACTTGCAAAATTCAAATGACGAAATGGTATTCGCCTTCGAAATATGTCTGGGAAAAAACTGTCCTCCAACGGTTCTCAGATTTTTTAATGAATTTAAAGCTAAAATTTCAATCATAGATCTGCGGCTTCAGCAAATTTATATGATGGCCTTATTACTGTAGAGTTGTAAAATGAAAAAAAAAGTTTCCTAGTACGCTTTAATATTCTCAAAATTCCTTGAGTAATGTTTTTAAAAAGATTAATCAGAGGGTTACATATAACTTTTAGGCCCAGCTTTTAGGATGTAGATTATCTTTAAACTTAGTTTAACGCAGTTCATAACTGGAATACTGCTTTTAAATCTATTTTATTTTTCGTTTTCGGTTTAACTAAACCAAGTTTAACCGACATCTCAAAAACTCGGTCTTAATATATTAATCTTATTTAATTCAATATCGTATCTTTTTCGAATTTAAAGACTGAAGTAAACATGTAACAAACTTATTAAAAGAAAAAAAAACTGTTGAACAAAAATTAAAAAAATTTTGGTTTTGTCTGATTTTGACTTAATCGAATTGATTCAGATGCAAAAGTAGTGTTTCCTTAATATTGCCCTACAAAAAATAATAAATTGAAGCTTTTGTTACACAATAGGTTCAGAAATGGGCTCTGTAAAGGCTAAACATTAAAATTGCCTCTAAAATATGCTATTTCAGACATATAAAAAGCACATTTAAATCACTTTGAAAAATGTATTATATTATATATTATAGAGTACTTCTAAATCACTCTAAAAATGCAAACAAAATGTACTCGTATTGATGTGATGAAAATGTATACCTAAAAACCATACTTTTATTAACATCATGTAATCACTTTTAAATTACTAACAAAATGCTTAAATTGAACTACTGACAACATGGGACATCACGTGTAAAATAAATCAGTGTTAGAGCTAAATTGTAACTACTTCACAATCAGTTGATGCTATTCGGAGTGCTTTTAAAATAACTTTTTTGTAATGACTTTTTTTGCTGGGTGGTGGTACGAGTACTATGTTTAACTTTTGAATTTTTCCATTACCGACTTTCTTGAAGTGGTTTAGTTTTACGCTCGCGGACAACGCATCGTCCAAAGATATGCGAAGAGTCTTGATTTTAAGATTACCAGCTACTTTTTCAAGCTTTCGAAAAAAATGATCTAAATTCATCATTCTATTAGTAATAAAATCTCGTGACTCAAATTGGAAAAGTTTGGTTTTTCCCTTTTGGATAAACAGCTTATCTTTAGCAAAATGCAATCTTGCATTTTTATTGTACTCATGGGCATTTATTGCCTCATGTACCCGGATATTTTCCGATTTCGTGTTTGGTTCATGGTTGGTCACTTTATCCGAATTTCTGTTTGCGTGAAGTCTTGTAGTTACCTTCAGTATTTTATCAAATTTTGTATTTTTAATGTCCTCGAATTCTATTCGAGACAGTGCGTCTGCTACGCAATTTTCCTTCCCCCTGATATATTCCACTGTAAAATCGTATTCCTCCAAATTAGGGTTGCCATTTCCATTTTGAGAAAAAGAGGACACCAACCTCAAAAAAAGAGGACATTTGTCTTAAAAAAGAAGACAATTTTTTTTTAATAAATTAATTTTACAAAAATCAACAAAAAACAAAAAATTTACAAAAAACAAAAAAATCATTCTGAACCAATTCATTGCATACATTACTGTCGCATTTCTTCAAATATTTATAAAACTCTTAAAAATTCATATCAAAATTTTATTTGACTCTAATAATATCAGAAATAGAACTAGAAATAGTTTTTGGATTCAGTTTTTTATTTTCTGGCGGCCACTGCGCCTTGATTACAAAAAAACTTCACAAAAAAGATACAAAATCATTCTGAACCTAAAATTTGTAGTACCTGAATTAACAAAAAAAAGAATAACGATGAACGGTGGGTCTCATACTGTAGGTTTAACTTAACTAAAAACAAAATAAAATGTCAAAAAAATGTACACAAAACAACAACAAATTTTTGGGTTAACTATTAACCTAAGTTTAAACCTACAGTATGAAACCCACCTTAACAAATTTATTTCATACATTTTCGGGAATGTACATTTCTATAATTTCTTGATACAAATTATCAAGAGTTTCATGAATATTTTTCAACGCTTCCAACTTGAATGCCGCATTTCTTCAAATATTCATAAAACTCTTGACAATTCATATCAAAACTATATTTGACTAATAATATCAGAAATAGTCTCTGCTTCAATTTTTTTTTATTAAAGAAAATATACTTTCTACGTTGGCATTATATGCTGGAAAGAAAAAATAGAACTCAACAAGTTTTCTAATTTCATAGCAAACATCATTTTTAATAAAAAAAAAATTGAACTAAAACTTGTTATCAGTCGTGTTAATAGAATTTAAGGTTTTACGTAATTTTTCAGGATAAGGAATTCATTAAATACATTTTCATCATTAAAAGCAATGTTCTTTTTTTAATTCAACAGTTGGTTCACTGCTGACAAGCTTCAAATTTGGCAATCAAAGTAAGTGATGCCAATTCAAAAGTTCAGAAGCAATAAAAAAAAGTTATGGAGAAAAGTGCAAAAAGTAGCACAACCCCGGACACTTACTGAAAAAGAATGAGGACTGGCCCGGACGCTCCAAAAAAAGAGAACGGTGTCCGGGGAAAAGAGGACGGATGGCAACCCTATTCCAGATCCAATCTCATCCGCGTAAGTTTCGACGACGGATTTTTATTGGAGAATAAATATGTTAAGGGACGGTGATTACTGCGGATAAAAATTTTCGGCTATAAATATATGAAGTATTGAATTGCCCGATGGGTAGCCGCTAATTCCTGTTCTATTGTAGACTTATTACTTTCGCCTTTCGTGAAGGACCGCGATGCATATGCCACAGGTAGCTGTTGATCAGAGTATCTCTGACTTAAGACTGCACCACAAGCAAATTTGCTTGCATCTGTCGTTATGCAGAATTCTTTCTCGAAGTCAGGATACTGTAAAATAGTCGGATTCAGTAATTGGTTTTTGAGATAGTGGAATGCTTTCTCGCATTCACTATTCCAATCGAATGGTAAATCCTTCCTACATAACTTTGTTATGTGCCTCGAATGTTCGGCAAAATTAGGAATAAATCTCCGATAATAGTTGCAGAAGGCTACGAAGCGTTTAGCTTCATCACCATTCTTCGGTCTCGGGTAATTTAAAATTACTGAAAATCTACCGTCATCAGGAAATATTCCTTTGTCGGTACATTTGTGTCCCAAAAATGTGACTTCAGTACAGAAAAAAAAGAACATTTGTCCGGATGTAATTTCAAGTTATATTTTCGACACGTATCGAAAACGTTTCTTAAATTCCACAACATGTGTTGCTCGGAGCAACTATTACTACTAGGTCATCCATATAAAGAAATGCTTGGTCCGGGGTTAATCCCGAAAAAGCAAGCGACATCATTCACTAAAATGCGTTCGGAGAAATTTTGATACCGTAGGGTAATCGTTTGAAACGAAATGAACCCTTATCCGTTGAGAAAGATGTTACGTCCCTAGAGTCTTCTTCCAATTCAATTTGATGGAAACCGGACATGAAATCAAGGCAAGAAAAAAATTTCGCCCTGCACAATTGGTCTAGAATATCGTACATTCTAGGGAGATGAAATTTGTCTGCTACGAGTTTTTTATTAATCCCTCTGTAGTCAACGACCAATCTCCACCTCTTCGGATTTTTTTTTAACGATAGACTAACACTCAGGGGATGCCCCCTACTAATGCGAGTGCATTGTGTTAGAATTAGGAAAATAGGTTATGGGAGGGAGGAAAGAGGGAGTAGTGTTTGTGAACATTTGACTTGAATTTCTCTATATTGTAAGTGACTGGGAAGACTTCCGCGGGAAGTTCATTCCACATACGGCTTGTACGACTGATAAACGAATTTTCCCTGTAATGCTTTGTGCGATTCACGGGACAATCTACAACAAACGGATGTGCTCTACCAGAGAATCGAGTGTTCCGAACAAAAACTCTGGGCCTAGGAACAAGTTCACTAATCTCGGCAGAACACCTCCCAGGGTAATATTGATAGAACAGTGATGCACAACTCACATTCCGACGATGTTCCAATGAGTCAATGGAGCTGGAGACCCTACTGTCATTGATGAGTGCCGACGCTCTCCTTTGAACACGGTCCAAAAGCTCCAAAATAGACTTTGTAGCTCCTGCCCATATATGGGAGTTGTATTCCAGGTAGAGATTTTTTTGGTACTAATAAGATTGGGCTGTTGTATTCTGAAATGGAGGGTTCTACAGTGTCATCGTCTATTAGCTTATTAACCTGTTTATCAACCTCTGCTTTATGAGAGTGTGGTATCCTATATGACTTAATGTATACGGGGTCATTATCCCTCAATCTGAGCTTCTGTTTGTAGAAGTTAGTTATTTGTCGTCATTTTTTCAGATTCTAATCCAAAAATATCAACATACTCTGAGCATAAGTTCCTCAGATTGTTCGTCGAAAATTCTGGGAAATTCCTGGATTTTAATTTCTCCTGATTGCCACGGAGATCTCCGGTTGGGTGGACAATTTTATAGTCGTTAAGACTTTCAGTTTGAATTTTAGTATTCAAAATAACAACATTTTTATTTGTTGTGTTGACAATCCTGACCAGTGGTCTTGATTTTGAGACTATGGTGCCTGCAATGAATATTCCATTCTGAATCATCTGACTTGGAATTAACACATTTTCCTCACCAGTTTGTATGTTAACGTGGCGAATTACCTCTGATCCCCCAGGTAATGAAATCGAGTTAATCTGTGGGGCACTGCGCATCGCTATTGCGATGTGCTGTGGAAGATCATTGGATCTTAGGACCAACCAATCTTGGTCATCCTGGTAAATCCATACCAATGATTCCGTCAGAGGGAATCTGAAAATCATCCTCGACCACGTGAAATGTATGCGGTATTAGGAGTTCTTCAAACTTCATTTCAGCATGAATTTTACCAAGGATAGTCGTCAATCCTTGGCCAACACCGCTTAATTGGGTTGTTGTAGTCTCATCTATTTGTCCGTTAAGGATTTGTCCGAACTTTAATATAGAAATATCCGCACCGTGTCGACCAATAGTGTTGATTTTCCATCATTTAAAGATGTTCTACGGGGAAGATAGCTATAGAGATTCAAATTTATATTGTAGACAGTGTGTTCTAATTCAGGGATACTAGCTCGTTTTCCGAAACATTTTCGGTAACGTGGCGTACATTGTGGCGGTTTCCGTTATTATTCGGACGGTTCCGGCCACGGTTGCCATTGTAGCTATTATTATTATACTTACTATTATTATTGTAATTATTATTATTACCGCCATTACGATTACCGTTGCGGCTATTTCCACGATAATTATTATTTCGTCCACCGGCATTACCGCCATTTGACCACGTTGCTGATTATTCCGATTACGGTTTTGTGATTTAGCCGTAGTAAAAAGGACGGAGTTTCATTGCCCGTAAGCTTCCGTGCAGCCATTGAAGGAATTTCGCCGTCACTTCGTTCATATTCGAAAAAGTTCCTGATTCTATGACCAGTTTAACTCTTTCGTTTGTCGCATTCCTGGTTATAGCCTATACTGCCGCATGGGTCGAATACCTCTGGGCCAGTTGTTGCGAGAGGCAATCCGTAATATTTGTGTGCAGCCGTTAGGCGGAAGTAATTTACGTTTAAAATTACCCGTATTTTCTCGAGGCCATTCAATAATATTCCAACGTGTTTTTCTACCGTTTCGTCCTTAGTAGGTCTATTGGCATTTAAACACTTATATGATTTATCAAATTCTTCCTTAATAAGTCTTACAATAACTTACAATATCAAGCCAGTCCATATATGAGAGTACTGGTCACTGCGAAGAATTCTACATAAAATTGTCCCTCAGATATCCAAAAATAATATGGAAAATTATGAAACAAAACAGAAAACTAGACCTTGTCGAGTCCGTTTGCCAAAGTTTGCCAAAGAAGCTGGTATAAGGTCGTTAAGAATTGTAACGCCAAAATCTCTATTATTATAATGAAATATATTACGGGGAATTGTACGTCCACCTTTATTTCATTTATAACATTGGCGTTTGGGTTATCAATTTTAGAATCGTGGTTACCCATTTCAAATTACAATGGCCTTCATCTTCTTTCTCTCTAAAAAATTTTATCCGAAGAAAATGTTAAGGGATTTTCAAAACTCTAGTAAAAAAACTTTTCTAAACACAATTTGTTAGTAAGATTTCTTTAAAAAAAAGATCAAAAAAAGCTCAAAAAATATTATTAAAAATTCAAATTTTTGTATGAAAGTGGTTCATCCAAAAAAATCTTCTTTTTTAAATCAAAACTAACTCAAAAAAAAGATTTAAAAACATTCAAAAGGCTCAAAAATTGTTAATTTTTTGAGCCTTTTTTGATTTGTTCACAAAATATTCAAATTTGTTTACATTTCTGTCATTTCTGAACCATCTTTTGGATTTAATAATTTGGCTGAAATTTTTGTGTCTTTTATGATTCATTTTAAAAGGTTCATATTTTCGCCCAAAATGTGAACAATTTTTGACAACAAATTTTAAAATTTCAAAAACATGTTTTTTATTTGACTAAGTTTTGACTCATAAAATAAGAACCTTAAAAAAAGTATCCACATTTTGCTGGCTGAGATGTTTTTTAGATTTTTGAGAATTTAGTTTGTTTTAAAATGTTTTTTTTTTTTAATTTTACGAAATTTTATTTTTGACACTTGCTCCCTTCAAAACCGGGCACTCTATTCAAAAACTTCTTCACAAAAAATTTTACAAATTTTGTGTTCTATTGAAGAAGCTTAATTTCTTATTATAAAAGTACTCATTTGGCGCATTTGTGGCCAATTTAATATACCCCGCCTGGGGCGTATTGCTTAGAGGGTTAAGTAATAAAGTAGAATTTATTGTAAATTTGATAACTTTCTATAGGTTAAACTCCAAAAATTTTGCTATTTTACAACGTGCTAACGTTAGTACTTAAATTGTGAATCCTTTCGATTAAAGATTTCATTATACGTAAATAGATACCACTATATTGCTAGATCTGTCAAAATGACAGAGTAGCATTTTGGAAGATGACAAAGCAAACTGTGTTAATTTTTTTGTTGTTGTTTTTTCTTTGATATTTAAGAAGTGTTTTAATGGCTCTAGGTAAAAACAAGAAATTCTCATTGAATTTAAGCTAACAAATATTTCTAGAAATTCTAAAAAGTCGTTTCCTGATGATTTCCTTAGGGCAGAATTAAATCCGGATAGTTACAAGATAACAGCAAATAATTTTTTACAATTTGTTAAATAGGTATTGGTATTTTCGCATAGGTATTGGTATTTTCGTATATTAACTTATCTAAAATTACACTCAATTTAACTCTTTGACATGGGAATTTTAATGGCTGGGAATTTTCCGACCAAACTTCGTGGAAATGTAGATCTATGCAAAAGAAATATTTTTTATTACTTTAATGGCTTTGCAGCCCCCCCTAGCGGAGATATTTGGAATTAAAGTTCAAACATTAACATGCTGCCGAGCCCGAGCGGCTTAAAATTTTTTTAAAATATAAATTTTATATTTTTTCTTTTACTTATCTCTACATAAAATCTTTTTAGTTTTTGAATTTTATTCATCACACAATTTTTGAGCCTAAACTTTAGCCTTTTTTCAACTTTTAAATTTTAACATATTCTCAGCAGCGGTGATGATCACAAGACACTGATCTTGCGCTCTACTGATCTAATGTTGTTTTGAGATTTCGCATAAAATTTTAATAAGAACAAAATAACGAACCGATAACAGTAAATGAATGGCGCTTTGGTTAAAATTCAAATCACTGACGAGTTGATGAAGTCGACTTACATTATAATGTACGCCACTCGCCAAAGGGTTAAGACTATCCAGAGTATTTTTAATGTAAATTTAATTCTCGGTTAAAGTTAAAGGCTAACTTCAATACCTTAACCAAGAGTAAATATTGTTGAAATAAGCATTCTTTTAAATAACTTAGCCAACCTTGCTTTAATAAAAATATATATTTTTTAAAATGTTTTATAATTTGTTACCAATTTTGATTAATTAAGCATATTAAATTATTAGAATTATTCATTATTCGTAATTTTGCCATTTTAAATTATTTGAACAATTTTTGAGCATTATTAGTTGTTCGAAAGTGTGTGCTTAAACTTTTCATTTCCAAATTTTGATTGCAGCGAATTTTATAGCAAACGCTGAGGGACTTGTATCGTGTCACTAATGATCCATGATATGAAATTATAGTGCTTTTGTTTAAAACAGTTTCAGGAAAAATTAAAAAGTAGTGTTCGCTTGGCTTGTATTTGATGGGAGGTTGGGTTTAAGGTTAAAATCATGTATTTGATTATGAATACATTGCTTTTATTTCAATTGATTTGTTCATATCAAAGCAAATAGCTATAATAGTGTTAGAATCTTATCAAACACGCTTGGATTATCAGCATGTGTTGATTTTAATTTCAAAATAAAGTGTTTGAATAGAATCAATTAAATCAACACACCCTTATAATGATAAAAGTGGTTTCAAAACTAATAGAAAGTGGTGATTTTGCTTACACCTCATGGTAGAAGGTTAATGTTCTGGTAACACGCACACGAACAAGACTAGTAATGTTCACATTACCCAACAAACATGAATGTAAAGCAGGGATCGGCAAACGCATTCAACCTTAGTTTTGTGCTTGCATAAGTGAGATCAGGGATGGAAAATATAGTACAATTGTAATTTTTTTGGTACATTCTTATCTTTGTTGGTACCGCGGTACTACCGCGACTCATTTGATACAATTTCAAAATATTACAAATTTAAAATGTTTGTATTGATACCAACTTGCTGTTCTTTCAAGCTTTGAACAAATATTCGAATTGCCGAAGTAGACGAAAATCATTCTACCAAAACTTGTAAATATTTTCTTATATTGGCTTTAAATGACAACTTTTGGCCCAAAGCTGCAAAATAATTGAAACGAAACTTTTTTCAACCAATTCCAAACTTTTAGCGGTCCAGAAATATACACCAATACACAAAGTTTAAGTGATATTCTCAATTTAATTTTTGGGCTTGTTTGCTGGCTGGGATATTTAAATTGACTGAAACAATTGATAATGACCACAAAGAAAGACTAAAGCTTAATCTGTTTAAAAAATTCCTACCTTTGGTCCAAGGACACACAGGACTCCATAAGGATACCTTTAAACGACATCGCCTTAACTTGAAAACGAATGGATGGATTTTTCTGAAATTTGGTAAAAAGAATATATTTGTTACTAGCGGGCGCAGCCCGCTACGTTGTTAGCGTGCCTTAAAGGTTAAGGGGGGGGGGGGGCTGCGCCCCCCACAATTTTTATTAAATTCGTTTTTTTATTTAAAGCCTTCACCCAGCCACCACAAATAAATAATTCTGCACAACAATGGGTTTAAAATAAATAAATATTTGATCACTTTTTCTCATGAAAGTGGATTGTTAGTAATGAATCCATAATAAATTGCAATATACGTGTGTATGTTAAGATAATTTGGTAAAGTGCGAACTTAGGTAGATAGACCCGTAAGTAGTTTTGTTCATTTGTGTTTTGAATGAAAATAAATAACGTAAAGCAGGGTTGGAAAGCATTTTATAATATTAAAAATAGCGGGCAAAGCTACGTTGTTAGCGTGTCTTAAAGTTTTTTTTTTAATTCCAGTTTATGTAAAGGTAGACCTGGCAATTCAAGTAAATTCACAAATTCAGTTGGAAAATTTACTGCGTCGGTTTCTTCCACCGGTGCTTCGTTACATGAAGTTTAAATATCGGAATATATAAGTTCCATTCCTTTTCTAAGGTTTTTTCTCTTTCAGAAAATTTGTTTAACTTTTTGGGGAGTATGTTTCAATGCTACATAAATTTCATATTCCGTTGATAGTGTTTGAACAGGTAATTCCCTCTTCCAATCCATTTGCATTGTCTATAATTTCAATTCCACTCGTTCAACGTTTATATCCATTTCATTCCACTTGTGTAGTGTTTCAATCCCACTCGTTTCCTATTTAGTTTCTTAATTTTAGTGTTTCATATACACTTGTTCTTTAAGTTTTAGGTTTCTAGCTAAAGACGCAGACGTTAAGGGGGGGGGGGCAATTTTCCCCTTTTGAACCACCATTTTTACCACGTTCCTGTCCAAAGTCCTAGAAATGCCTTGTCGATAAGTTAGCCCATACTCCAAGGAAAACATATTATATATTACAGGTTTCTAGCCGAAGGGTTCGGTTAGGCCATCAAGGTGGAGAATTATTCCGTTTTTACCCCTCCCGGTAGGAATTTCCAAAAATTCCGTCTTAGAGGACGTCTGCGTTGGAGGAGGAACCTACTACATACATAATTTTAGGTCTCTATATCCAGCAGTTTAGCCAGGCCATCAAGGGGGAAGTTTTTTCACTTTTTACCCCTCCCGGTATGAATTTCCAAAAATACCATCTTAGGGGACGTCAACGTTGGAGAAGGAACCCAATTTAAGATCCCTTTTTCCAGCAGTTTGGCCAGACCGTTAAGGGGGAGACTTTTCCTGTTTTTGACCCTACCTGTAGAAATTTCCAAAAATCTCATCTTAGCGGATGTCTGCAATAGAGGAGGAACTTTAATACCAAATTTCAACTTCCTACCTCCAGCGGTTTGGGCAGGCCTTTAAGCAGCACTTTTCGCTGCATTAATCCCCATTTTTGCAATGTCCCTGTCCAAAAAGCACCGTCTCGGTAAGTGAGCAGATACTCCAAGTAACATATGTTTTACATTTCAGGTTTCTAGCCAACTTTTACTATTTGTGCCCCTCTCGGTAGGAATTTCCAAAAATCCATCGACAGGGAATTCCAGCTTCCTAGTTCCAGCAGTTTGAGCATTCTGAGAGGAACTTAAGTACCGAATTTCAGCTTCCTAGTTCCAGCAGTTTGGACAGGTCGTTAAGGGGTAACTTTCCATTTTTGAGCTCCCATTTTATAACGACCCTGTCCAAAATTCAAAAAGTATCTTTCTAATACGTTAGCCCTCACTCCAGGGACCCACATTTTAAGCTTCAGGTTTCTAGCCGAAGGGGTTTTTACCGGCCCCCAAGGTGAGGTTTTTCTTCTTTTTGCCCCTCCCTTTAGGAATTTACAAAAATTCCATCTTCGCGGCTATCTGCGATGGATGAGGAACATTCATACCAAATTTCAACTGCATTGCCTAAGCGGTTTGGGCAGGCCGTTAGTGGGGACATTTTTCCCTTTCAACCACCATTTTTATTATGTTCCTGTTCCAAAATAGAAAAATTACGTTGCCGGTGAGTTAGTCCTACTCCAAGGAATACATATTTAAAATTTTAGGTTGGCCAAAAGGGATTGGGCAAGCCGTCAGGAGGAGACTTTTACCTTATTTCCCCTCCCGATAGGAATTTCAAAAATTCCGTCTAAGCGGACGCCTACACAGAAGGAGGAACTCACATACCGAGTTTCCTTTTGGGATATCCTGTAGGGAATTCCAAAAATACAAACTTAGTCGATGTCTACTACAGTGGAGGAACCTTTATACCAAATTTCAACTTCTTACCTCCAGTGGTTTGGGCAGGCACTTTTCCAATTTGTGAGACTGTTTATGGGGAGACTTTTCCCCTTTTTGCCCGTTCCGGTAGGAATTTCCAAAAATCCCGTCTTAGCGCACGTCTATGCCGAATATCAAGAAACCTTGTTTTAGTGGAGATATCCGTGGGTGGAGGAAAAAAAGTAGTTTTTTTGAAATTATATATTATTTTAAATGGTACTTTTTGGAAAAACGAAATTTTTTGGAAAAAGATACTTTGTTTTTACAAAGTACTTTATTTGTACTTTTTTTGCAAAAGGTATTTTTTTTTTAAAGTTGTTTTTTTTTGGAAAAATGTATGTTTTTTGGAAAAAGGTATTTTTTTTGGAAAAGGTACTTCTTTTGGAAAAGGAAAATTTTTTTAGAAAAAGGTACTTTTTTTTGGGAAAAGGTACTTTTTTTTGGAAAAGGTACTTTTTTTGAAAAAGGTATTTTTTTGAAAAAATGTATGTTTTTTGGGAAAAGGAACATTTTTTTAGAAAAAGGTACTTTTTTTGGGAAAAGGTACTTTTTTTTGGAAAAGGTACTTTTTTTGAATAAGTTATTTTTTTGGAAAAATGTATGTTTTTTGGGAAAAGGTACTTTTTTTTTTGGAAAAGGTACATTTTTTTAGAAAAAGGTACATTTTTTGGAAAAAGGTACTTTTTTTAAAAAAGGTACTTTTTTTTGGAAAAAGGAATTTTTTTTGGAAAAAGGTACTTTTTTTGGAAAAAGGTACTTTTTTTTGGAAAAAGGTACTTTTTTGGAAAAAGGTACTTTTTTTGGAAAAAGGTACTTTTTTTGGAAAAAGGTCCTTTTTTTTCAAAAAGGTACTTTTTTTGGAAAAAGGAATTTTTTTGGAAAAAGGTACTTTTTTTGGAAAAAGGTACTTTTTTTTGGAAAAAGGTACTTTTTTTGGAAAAAGGTACTTTTTTTGGAAAAAGGTACTTTTTTTGGGAAAAGGTACTTTTTTTGGGAAAACCCAGGTGAAAATGTTCATATATGGTCATATATGGGTTCGGATCCGAAATTTGAGGGTATATGGCCATATATGGAGATATATGAATGTTCATATAAATTTTTTTTTTATTTTTTAATAAAAATATTGCTTTTTTATTCAAATTAAATGTAAATATTATAATTCTATTCATACGTTACTGATGAAGTTGTACATTTGAATGAAATTGAGAAATTATGAAATTTTTAATGGACATAAACATTTTACTTCAAGTTTAGAAATTATTTTATGACTGTTTTGAAAAACTGCTGAATTAGCAGAGTATTTTTGCTAAATATAAATAAGATAGGAACAGCAAAAATAAAACTTTTTAATATATTTACAAAATTTGAGTTATAATTGAGCTAAATTTCAGTTATTAGAAAATAAAATTAAATTGTAGTAGTAGACAAAAAAACATCACATAAAATTTAAAATTTACAAAGTCCCTTTTTCGTTTTTAATAGAAATAGAAATCTAGCTTTCTGAAATCAACAGTTTAATATGTTTAGCAAATATTTCTGTTGGTTTTATAAACTGCTATTTGCATTGAAAAAAATTTAACAAACATTTTTTAGATACAACAGTTTGTTTTAGCCATTTTTAGTTTACTAATATTTTGCAAAATTTTCTGCAGATTTTCTAAATTTAGCAGTTTTATTTTTGCTGTTTTTATCTTACTGCAACATTTTCAATTGTATTTCAAAATTTATCATTTTATTTCAGAAGTTATCAATTGTTTTTCAGATTTATCAATTATATTTCAGAAATAATCAATTGAATTTCAGTTTCATCAATTGTATTGTAGAAGTTATGAATTGTTTTTCAATTTTTTTGAATCCGCTCACGTAATTACCCCCAAGATAAAAAGAAATTAAAACATTACCCATATATGGAATATGAAGATATATGGAATATATGAACCAATATATGAACCAATAAATGCAGTATATTATCATATATGGATTCAGACATTTGAATGTATTTACCCATATATGCTTCCATACATAACATATATGTTCATATATGATCATACATTAAACCATATATGCTCATACATGAAACCATATATGACAATATATGAACATTTTCACTTGGGAAGGTACTTTTTTGGAAAAAGGTACTTTTTTTGTCCCCTTTTTGCCCCTCCCGATAAGAATTTCCAAAAATGCCGTCTCAACGGACGTCTACACCTGTCGAGGAACCTACATACCAAATTTCAACTTCATAGCTCCAGCAGTTTGAGCAGGCCGTCAAGGGGGAGACTTTTTCCCCGTTTTGCCCGTCCCTGTAAAAATTTCCAAAACTCCCATCTTGGTGGATGTCTACGATAGTGGAGGAACCTTTATACCAAATTTCAACTTCCTACCTCCAGCGGTTTGGGCAGGCAGTCAAGGGGGGCCTTTTTCCCCTTTTTAACCCCCATTTTTACAACGTTCCTGTCCAAAATTCTAGAAAGTACTTTCCAGAAAAGTTAGCCCCTACTCCAAGGAACACATATCTTAAATTTCAGCTTTCTAGCCAAAGGGGTTTTGGCAGGCCGTCAAGGGGGACACTTTCCCCCTTTTTGCCCGTTCCGGTAGGAATTTCCAAAAATCCCGTCTTAGTGGACGTCTACCCCGAAAGAGGAACCTACATACCAAATTTCAACTTCCTAGCTTCAGCGGTTTGGGCTGGGCGATGTTGAGTCAGTCAGTCAGTCAATCAGTCAGTCAGTCACGTTATTCTTTTATATATAGAGATAAGTAGCAAAGGTTATAAGTAAGTTTGAATAATATATATTTCACATTTTTCGAAAAACGGAAATCGCTACATTCTCTTAAGTAACAGCACAAAATGTAATTTTTTAATTGTAATTTCATCTCGGTAAGAGGAATAAATTGTGCTTACACCTATTAATTTTTATGCGCTAGTTTTCGAGATTCACTCTTAACATATTTTGGCCCATATCGCCTAAAGTAGGCAACGAAAAAAAATGGTGTAGAAGAACTTATTGTTTATTTTTCGTGGGAAATACTTGGTATAAATTTCATTGCATAACTACTTAGGCCGGTTAGAGGGTTAAAATAGTAAAATAGTGTGAACTATGAATTTCATCATTATTCTTTTTCGATTTTATAAATGTTGATATTAAACGAGTAAAAAGGTTAAAGTCGGGCATGCCGACTATACAATACCCTACACCAGTTTGGTGTATTGTTTGGATCCGAAATTCGAATGGGTTAAAATGGGGCTTATGTCAAAATTTTCTATAATGTGAGTCAGCGCACCAAATTTCATTAAAATATCTTAATATTTGCCACCTGCAGTTTGTAACCAAGCCAATTTTGGGGGGACCCTTATATGGGCACTAGTTCTAAACATGGACCGATGTTCACCAAAATCAATAGGATTCGTCCTTGGGCCAACATAGGTCTATGTACCAAATTTCATCAAAATAGCTTAATATTTGCGACCTGCAGCGTATAAACAATATAATTTTGGGGGGACCCTTATATGGGCACTAGTTCTAAACATGGACCGATGTTTACCAAAATCAATAGGCTTCGTCCTTGAGCCAACATAGGTCTATGTACCAAATTTCATCAAAATATCATAATATTTGCGACCTGCAGCGTATAAACAGTATAATTTTGGTAGGACCCTTATATGGGCACTAGGTCTAAACATAGACCGATGTTCACCAAAATCAATAGGCTGCGTTATTGGGCCAATATAGGTTTGTGTATCAAATTTCATCAAAATATCTTAATATTTGCGACCTGCAGCGTATAAAAATTATAATTTTGGTAGGACCCTTATATGGGCACTAGGTCTAAACATGGACCGATGTTTACCAAAATCAATAGGCTGCGTTATTGGCCCAATGTAGGTCTGTGTACCAAATTTCATCAAAATATCTTAATATTTACGACCTGCAGCGTATAAAAAGTATAATTTTGATAGGACCCTTATATGGACACTAGGTCTAAACATGGACCGATGTTCACCAAAATCAATAGGCTGCATTATTGGGCCAATATAGGTCTGTGTACCAAATTTCATCAAAATATCTTAATATTTACGACCTGCAGCATATAAAGAGTATAATTTTGGTAGGACCCTTATATGGGCACTAGGTCTAAACATGGACCGATGTTCACCAAAATCAATAGGCTGAGTTATTGGGCCAATATAGGTCTGTGTACCAAATTTCGTCAAAATATCTTAATATTTACGACCTGCAGCGTATAAACAGTATAATTTTGGTAGGACCCTTATATGGGCACTAGGTCTAAACATGGACCGATGTTCACCAAAATCAATAGGCTGCATTATTGGGCCAATTTAGGTCTGTGTACCAAATTTCGTCAAAATATCTTAATATTTACGACCTGCAGCATATAAACAGTATAATTTTGGTAGGACCCTTATATGGGCACTAGGTCTAAACATGGACCGATGTTCAAAAAAATCAAACTTGTTCGTCCTTGGGCCAACATAGGTCTGCGTACCAAATTTCATCAAAATATCTTAATAGGTGCGACCTGTAGAGTGCGCACAAGATTGCATGGACAGACAGACAGACGGACGGACGGACGGACAGACGGACATCGTTAAATCGAAATAAAAAAAAAATTCTGAACCGATCGGTATACTATAAGGTGGGTCTACGACCAATATTTTTTGGTGTTACAAACATCAGCACAAACTTATAATACCCTGACCACATAGTGGTGTAGGGTATAATGAAAGCATTAATAGTTATTATAATAACTAATAATTACTATAATTATTAGTTATAACACAGTGCAACACATAAAATGCAAACTCCTTCTCGTGTGCGGTTTTTCGAAGTACACTCAGGTCTCGTTTTATGCGGTAGATGAGTTCCATAGAAATCCGCATAAAACGGGACTATACTTCCACAGAACAACAAGGGATACATTCCACAATTTACAAAAAACGTATAAATTTTAAACAAAAAGTTTTAAATTCCCTAAAACCGCATAAAAAATTCAAAACAAATTTTTATTTTCTTTCAATTTTATATTTTGTTCTGTAAAACAAAATAAATCAAAATAATATTAGGATGTTCTAAGTTAGCATGGCCAGGTGCATTATGCACTATCACAAAGAGTTTAAGTTCGAGGCCTTTTTGTTTCATGTAGGCTTCAACATCCGGTATAAAGTACATATATATGAAACCATTCAGTAAATATAGATGTAGTCACCCATCACTTAGGGTTAGCCATCCAATGAACTGAAAATCTTTGTAAATCTTTATTCTTAAGTGCACGTGGTCTCAGAAATCGATAAATCGTACTAGTGGTTTCAATTTCGAATCTCCTGACGCAATGCTGCACAGTAAAAGTGTTACTCTATCTTTGCATGCTTTTAATCCACTTGCTTTTTCCGACTTTGCAATATAAATTCTACTTGGACATTTTTTCCAGAAGACACGACGTATCTTGCCAGCGTTAAGAATTTGGTGCGAACAGTTTCCTTCATCATAAATAATTTCTATCAACTTTTCTGGATAACTGAAGACAGTATTTTCATTAGTTAAGTCTTTCTTTCTAAGTTAGGTCTGCAATCCACATTATCAGGGATTGAAAATAATAATAAAATAATTGAAATTCACACTTACTAAAATTAGACAAAAACTCCAAATTACTGTTGCTTATCGCATTTATTAAATGGTAAAAAATTCGATTTTGTAACCAAATAAATTGGAACCCGCATAAAAAGAGGCCTGAGTGTACTTATCGAAACTAAAAAAAACCCCATTTGCGTTTTGCTAGTTTAGCTGTTGGCCTCATGTATATTTTGCCTAAAATTAATTTTTCCGAAGAACATGCAATTTTCTCACTGCTATGCCCCGGAAACCAGTTGAAATTTTCTTTTCCTGTCTTCGGCACAATTGCACGTGTGAACTGAACGGAGAAAAAAGTGTAGAACAAACTATTCGGAAAAAATGCCATCTAGTGCCTCAAAATTGCGAAAACGTTGACAAGTTTTAACTATTTCTATTTTCGGCCCATAGCTGCCAATCTGCAGGAAATTCAGTAAAGTAGTCTTCAGAAAAAATATTTCTTCTTCTTGTGGGCGCTGTGGTGTAATGGTTAGCGCGTTGGACTGTTACACGTGAGGTTGCCGGTTCGAGCGCCAACCAAGGCAACATTAATTTATGAAAAATAATAATATGTATGAGTTTTTTCTATCCATCATACATATCGCCGCGTCCTCTTTCGGTGTTCCCATAGCACTTAACCCCACCGAAGTAAAATAATATAACAGGGCTATGAACTAAAAAGCTTCAACAAAGTTCACCAACTCACCATCAGATGGCGCGCAACAACTGTTCTAAAATTCAACATCTCGCGCAATTACAGTGTTGCCATATTTGAAGCCCTTCATCTTTCACTTCTTCTCTATCCCCTTTCCAAAGGGGAATATAATAGGTAGAATTTCCTGAGTTGCTTCTCCTTAAAAAAAAGAACATTATAACTAATACTGAAAAATGCTTTTTCCACATTTTCCAGTTGTATTTTCATCGAAAATTTCGAGATTTTAGTTTATCAACTATGTGAAATTTTTTTACATAGATTGCGTTGTTGCAAGTGCATATAAAGCTTGAACTAGCCTTAGCAATCAATACAAATGTCACGTAGCTGCATGCTATTTTGTTAAAAAATTGTGGATTTAAAATATAAGTCCGACGGCTTTGTTTTTTGCCGGCTCATATATATTTTAAGCCGGTGCAAGCCGAGTCAAACGGCTAGCTTAAATCTCCTAAAATCTATCGGCGGCGGCTCGCCACCCAATGCAGAAGATGATGACCCAAACCGCTAACACAAAACGAAATGGATTATATTGTGGCTAAGTTTGGAATAATCGCAGCGGAATTCAGAATTTTTTACCTCATTTTTGAAGCGCAGAAAACTCAAACAGCAGGACGTTGGCGCCACGGCATTCCGGAAGCGCCAAGCTGAATTTTAGCATTTATATACCGTTGACGATAAAAATAAATTCATATACTGCCATGACATCAAAGGTTTAGTGAATAAATTGGGAATGGAATATAACGCTGGCGACTGGCGACTGGCGATTATTCACTGACGGCCCAGTTTCAAGTTTGAAGGTTGTGTTGTTGCATAAAACAAACAAAAACCCGTCTATTCCATTAGCTGCGGGCACAAATAAGAAGGAATCTTATGAAACATTGGACAATATATTGAAGAAAATCAAACATAATGAACATAATCGGAAAATTTGCTGTGACCTGAAAGTTGTGAACATATCGCAAGGTGTTATTTCAAAAGGTGGTTTTTCGAAATTATTTTGTTTCCGTTGTGATTGGGAAGCAAAGTCGATCACTATCAGTGAAACGACTGGAGAAAAAGAACTCTCGAAAACGAAAAACGTTTAAAATTGGTTAATGAACTTTTAACAAAGAATATCGCTGATATATTGCTGCCGCCACTGCATATAAAATTGGGAATTGCTAAGAAATTCATCGAAATGGCCGTTAAAGATAATGAGGAAGTTTTTTGGCTGTTTGAAAAACTTCTTTCCTAAACTCAGCAATGACAAAATTAAAAACAGTATTGCTGTCTATTTAAATATTTTCATATCTATGTTTGTTCACTTTATTATTTTCAACAGGTGTTCTGTTAAATTAATGAAAAGCGAATGTTTCGCTTTTGTTTATTCAATGAATTTTTGTAATGAAATTATGAAATTTTATGAAGGAAAAGTTATGAAAAATGTCATAATATTAATTAAATATTATATACATAATGAAATTCTTAATTGATTCTACGAAAAAAAATTCTATGAAATTATATCATTAATATCATGAAGGATAATTCTCTCAGTGATAGACAGCTGTTTCGGAGGACGTTACTCCCCCTCATCAGTATCTGCGCAAGATCATAACCATAAAAGATTAAGACTAATGATGGTTTGATTATTTATGTGCAAAACGTCAGAGTCTATACTGATCCTCACTTTAAATAAATGGGAATTCTGTAATCTCCGAAGTTTAAAAATAAACAAAACAAAATTATATCAAACTAATACGATGTGTAAGTGGGCCAGCAATGCCAGCCAATACATACGCTTTGTTTATGTCTGCCAATAAATTAGGGAGACGTTTTTACTAACTTAAAAAAGTTTGTATTTTTGCCGTGGCCCGCAATGTTCCAAATTGATTATTTTGTTTTCAAAGAAGACAAAACTTCCCAGTCAGAAAAATACAAATGGGAAAGCGGTGGCAAAGCACTTTAACAGGTGGTACAAGTACTGGCAAAAAGTGCTTTCCCATTCCCAAAATGATAACATCATTAGACAAAAGGACCGGCTGTTCAAAAAGCGCCGGAAAAGCACTGGAGGAACAAAATTTTTAAACGTTGGCAAAACGCTGGCAAAACCAATAAATAGGTGGTCTGGAAATATATTTTCCAAAATAAAATTAAAAAAAAGTTCATATGTATTTTTTTTTTGGTCCTGCCGTGATTTGAACCCAGGCCGTCAGATCGGCAGACGATTGCTCTACCCACTGAGCTAACGAGGCATATAATATTTAATGGCTAAACACATAAATGAGTGATAATAGCTGGACAACTACTGGCTGTGCCAAAATGCTAGTACTGGCAAACAATTTTTTGTAACTAGTTAGCCAGTGTTTGGAGGGCAAAAAAAAAGTTGGTCTTGAAGGAGCTTTCCCACAAACAAAAAAATTTATTTTATAAAGCAAAAAAAATTTTAAATTAAAAAAAAATCAAAAAAAAAATTTTTCCTTGCAACCGGATTTGAACTCGGAACCTTCCGACTACAAACATTTTTTAACGAAGCGTCAGCATTTTTATAAAATCATTGGTTTTCCAGTGAATTGATTTTTGTACGCCTGGTAGCATTGGCTAGGTAGCACTGGATAACCACTGGTTACAAACCTTGGCATATCACTCTAAGCCAATTCTTTGCCAGTGGTTTTTTTTATAAACCACCGAAATTTTTGTAAAAAAAATACTGGTAAAACGCTTTTCGCAAACGCTGGCAAAGCGTCCCAAATGAGTGTTCTGCCAGTCATTTATTTTTAATACCATGGTTACCCAGTGGTATGCCAGTGCTTGATTTTTTGTACCACTGGCGATTTCTGACTGGGTTGTTTCTTCGAACTTTATTCACAAATAGTGAGAGCAGATGCACTCAAAAAAAAATTCAATAAAGTCAGCAAAAAAATATTGCTGTGTCAGCAAACTTTTAGTGAGGAGCGTGCTTGCAAAAAAGTTGGTAAATCAGCGAGATTTTTACCAAAAAAATAGTAATACTCAGCAAAAGTTTTGCTAACACTTAGTCGACTGCAAATGAAAAAAATCCTTGCTAAAATCACTAAACTTTTTGCTGAATATTAGTAGACTGAAAAAAACTCAAAAAACTTGAAGCGAAATTTTACTTTAGTTAATTTATTTGCTGAAAATTTAAATATAGAATATGTGTAAAGTTGTTTTTCTTTTTTTGTCATTTCCGTTTCCAGACAAGCTGCGACATCTACATCTTGTCTATCTGGTTGTCGTCCACGCTATGAATGCGGTTATCAGAACAATTTTTGTAGCAAAATAAATTAGTAAAACATTAGTTCAAAAATGGTTTAGTGCTAAAAAAATATAACTAAAATTTTTGCTAGTACACTTGATATACAAGACGTTTTACTAATTTTTCTACTAACTTATTTTTTTGAGTGTATTATTCAGCCTCTAGTTCGATGTTTTTATTTTTTATTTATTTAAATAAAAACCGTGAGTATTAGTTTTCAAAATTTTGTTCTTGCAGACAGTCATAATCATAATTAGTCATAA
Organism: Leucophora obtusa; assembly: GCA_949987735.1. Lineage (NCBI taxonomy): Eukaryota > Metazoa > Arthropoda > Insecta > Diptera > Anthomyiidae > Leucophora > Leucophora obtusa. The sequence goes on along the minus strand of OX465295.1, from coordinate 112,874,656 downwards.
CCTTTTATGCGCGAATACTGATGCGGAGGAGTAACGTCCTCCGAAACAGCTGTCTACCTGTTTGCAAGAACAAAATTTTGAAAACTAATACGCACGGTTTTTATTTAAATAAATAAAAAATAAAAACATCGAACTAGATGCTGAATAATATCTGCTCTCACCTGACACTCAAAAAATTAATGGATATTTGACCATCAGTTCTATATATTTCGGACATGCTGATTACAATGGCGTTCTTTATTTTTCGATCAATGTTACAGATTTTTCGCTAAATCTCTTTAAAGTTTGGCGGTTGTCCATTCAGTTTTTTATATAAAAAATTGTTCAAATTCAATTAAGGGTGTTAAATACTGTGACAACAGAATTTTAAGGGGCATATTTAAACCGTTGTCAAAAATTCAAATAACAATATTTTTAATATATTATTTTTTTATTCAAAATATATGTTATTGTAGTATTTTAAATAAATATAAGTTTTAAATTTCTCCAACCAAAATCACCAGTGTTGCCACTTCATTCTTAGCCTTTTTTAAAAAAGACAAAATCGGCTGCCTCCCCAGTAGCAAAAAATACTAGTTCAGAACCAGTTATGTACTAGTTTATTTGAACCAGGCAACTAGTACGAGTTCTACCGCCTCTCCATACAAACAACTGTAGAATTTAACATGGAGATGTCATAGGATTGGGGGCAATTGTCGCTAAACTCACATTTTGGTACTAGTTGTAGAACTAGTTTGAAAATTACAATTTAAGGACGAAAAAAGGGAGCAAAACTGGTGCTAATCGCGGAACCAGTTCTTAAGTGACTCTTTGGAAATAGTAATGTACTAGTTGGTTAAGACCTGAATTATAGAGATAAAAACCAAAGATTTTTCTTTGCTGAAACGTAGATTAGACCTATAGTTTGCTCTTACCGAGATAATTAGGTCCATTTACCTAACGGAATTTAAAATATTTTATGTTAACGATTTCTAATCGCAATAAAAAATGTAAGTGTTTATTTGAAAACTCAGACTATATTACTAAAAACAAATGTAAACAAAACTAGAATTTCAAAACTCTTATTTAAGTTCAATCTTTTGAAAGTCTCTGCACACTTTTAATAAAAACAGTAAGTACACAAATGGTTCAAAATTATTTTTTTAGGGACAAAAACAGAAAGCTTTATTGGTACTTATGAGAAATTTATCGAACTAGTTCTGGAGTGACTCTTTGGCACCAGTACTGCACCAGCTGATTTGCAACTAAATTATGTTCATAATTAAAAATTAAAGTGTTTATTTCCAAACTCTAATTTTTTTTATTAAAAACAAATGTAAATAAAATAAGAATTTCAAATCTCGCATTTTAATTTATGTAATTTCTTAAACAGGTCACACATAGATGGGGTTTAACTAGTACACTACTAGTTCAAAATGATTATTTTGAGAACTGGTTTCGTAATATTAGTCAAAAAACTAGTAATTTTTATAACTAGTTTGACCATTTTCTATTGGAAAATTATCATTAATTATTGGAAAATAAAAATATAAAGGGATTCTTAATACCAGATAAATTCTCTAGTCCTTATCGTGGCCCCATTTTTATTTTTAAAATTTTTTTTTAACAAAGTTTCCACACAAATTTAAAACTTCCAAAAAAGGCAAGAAAAAACAATTTTACTTTGGAATATAAAATTTATTTGACTGACAAAGGGCCACGATAAGGACTACAGTTTTTTGTATACTACGAAAGAAAAAAACCGGATCGAAATCGGTTAACCCACCTTGGCTGTACAGTGGCAGCAGATTTTGAACTCATGGTTGTGAGAAAAAGGCGTCTGAAGTCTAAAGTTAATTTTAAGCTAAGAAAACAGCAAAATTTCAAAAAATTGTGAATGAAAAAAGTTATATCTCCCAGCTTACTACATGTCCACCAAATTTGGGACGAATCGGTTAATGGGTATTTGATATATTAAACCTAATACTCTTACAAACGATGCACATAGGAGTATTTGACCCAAAAAGCTGGCCAAAAAGGCAAAAATGATTTTAAAGAAATTTAAAAAAAAAGTAAGCAGCTCAATAGGCAACTAAATTCTGCATTATGTTGCAAATTCTCAAGATTTTAAGTTGAGATTTGAAGTTTCGAGACACTGTTAAAGTCAGGAAAGTTAAGAAAATGTCATCCCCTTTTATTGATTTTTTTCAGTTTTAAGAGGTTAATATTATATTTTTTTATGGCTGGACGAATGGAGGTTTTAAATTGGTTTTTTTTATTAATAAAATACTTGATTAATAGCTATTTTCAGCAATTTTTAAAAAAAATTATTTTAAATATTTATGTTGAAACTCTTAAACAAAAGAAAAAAAGTTTGCGCAAGTTTGCGCCATGATTTTTCGCGATTTTTTGAAAATCTCATCTTTTTTCAATTTTTGCTCAGGCACTTTTTCTCATATTTTTTTATCAGTCATAAACAGTGTTGCCAGAACTCTTAGATGGAAATGTGCTAGATTCCTAAAAAAGTTCTGCTAAAATCTGCTAAATCCTAAAATAAAAAATATATGCTTACAATATGCTAAATTAAAAATCGCATTTTTTTATTATATTCACTATGGTAAAGATCTGATAAATTTAATACAAAAAATATGCTGAAAATATTATTATATATTATATTTTCATACTTTTTTAAACTATCTTAGAATAAATATAAAAGTTTACCCCTTAATTCATAAATGCTTTCAAAAGTTATAGGAGGTTTATCGAACAAATTTTATGTGAAGAATTTGTTAGAACTTTGCAAAGTGTTTATGAATTGAGAGGTAAACTTTTTATTTATTCTAACCCAGGTAGAAAATTACAAAGGGGCCAGCACTGGCAAAGCACCGAAATAGGTGGTGAGTGCTTGTTAACAGCGCTTTCCCAACGCCCAAATGATAACACCGTTCCACGGTGGTGCCAATGCTTTACCAAGCTCTGGGAAAGCACCCATAAACATAAAAATCAAATGCTTTGCCAACGCTCAAATAAAAAAATTAAAGTGCTTTCCTGGCACCCAAATGATAGCACCAAAAAACATAAAAATCAAGTGTTTTTTCCTTGCCACCAAATTATGAGCCCTCATCACTGAAGAATTTTAAATTACTCTGAAAATAGACGATTCTCGGAGTTATTGTATTGTGGAGTCAAAAATTATTTAAATATCCACTCTTAAAGTTTCTTTTTCAAAAACAAAATAATGTTATAGGGAAACAAGCGCTGGGAATTCACCCTTTTCAAGCGTTGGGAAAGCGTCCAAATTTAGTGCTTTGCCAGTACTTCTTTTTGTAAGACCGCGGTCTACTTGCGCTTTGCCAGTGCTTCTTTTTTGTTACCACACATAATTTCTACCTGGGAAGATACTTTAAAAAAGTATGAAAAGATAATTTTTTGTAAATACTGTTTAATCTTTCTTTGAGACTAAAAAATAAACTTTCTCATTTAATTTTTTCACAATGAACATAACTGATTTTAAATTTTTGCAAGATTTTTTTATGGTTTCATTTTCAAATTATAGTACTATATCAATACTACTAAAAAAGTTTACACTGAAAAAAGAATTGAATAATTACGCATGAAATAAAAAGTTATGAAAACATTGTTATTAGCTGTGTTTTCGACTTAACTATATCCGTTAACTTTTAAAAATCTGAAAGGGCATAAAAACGGTTTTTAGGCGAAAACTAACATATTACTTTTCGTATGCACGTTAATATTCAACGTGGATAATTATCAACGTTAAAACTCAACGTTTATAAATTTTCACACCTAGCGTAACTTCTTCGCGTTACTACCTAAGAAGTTTTGCTGACGTACGTTCGATTATACCGAAACTATCATGAACACTATTTAACAAATTTTTATACTCCAATCAGTTTAACGTAGATTTGCTATAAATACTTAACGTTGATAGGCATGGGCGAAAATACAGCTATTGTTATAAATATTGTTACAGAAAAAATTATTTTGTTAAAAAATATGCTTCTATTAAATAAAAAAAATATGCTAAAAAATCTGCTTTTGTCCAACAGAATATGCTAAAAAGCAGTTAGCATATTTATACAAAAAAAATATGCAATTGCCCAACTCATTCTGCTAAATCTAGCAGAAAATATGCTAAAATGGCAACACTGGTCATAAACTTTTGTTTGGGGATTAACACTGCCTAATAACTTTGCAATGGTTCTTTGCCTTGTAAATGTAATTGAATGAAAAATTGTTTTCATCAATGGATTTTGTTGGGCGAATGATTGATTATATAAAGTTGATGTACAAGTCCACCATTCGGTAGGTATCTCTCTCAGGTGCTGTGGATGTGTTGATCATGTTTTCTTGACGGGTTTCTAGGGAATATTTGAATATTGTCAAATTATTGGTGACGTCTATTCATTGGTTTTTTCATGTGGTTTTGTGTAAGTTTATGAGCTGTAGGTTTCTGACATTTTAATTTTATATCTTAAACTAAATATTGTATATTATTGTGTTTGTGTGTTGAATAAATGTTATTGTTTTTTCTTACGAGTGTGTGGTATGGTGCGCGGATGTTATGGGCAGTAGTTATTGTATCTCGTGTGTGCTACTGGAGTGGACTTGGTAAATTTGTTCTGTGTTTTTTTGAATTTATGGTTCTGTGATCATTTGATATTTGGTTTGTTATGTTTGACTATTCTGGTGATTTTTCGGGATCATGTTGATATGCATCCCAGAGGGGTTCTATGGAACAAGTAGGTTAATTCCGCTGATGAGTTCCTTTGGCAGGGGACGAAACTGCTTCAGGAATTGTCCAAGTGCCTGCACGGCTATGTTTTTGTATGGATGGTGGGTTTGGTTATTCTGTTTTTGTTTTCTGGTTAGTTTTTTTTTTTGGGGGGGGGGGGGTTTTGTTTTCATTTGCGGTGGTAAGTTGTAGCGATGAATCGAAAAACCGATAAGTTTAATATTATAGTGCGCTTTTTCCCCTAATTGTCTTTCCACAGGATTACCGTAGCGAACTATTAGGAGAACATAGATCGTCGATGACCCAAGTAGGGAACTGGCCACCAAAAGAATGGTCTCTAGGCCCCTTAGGTGTACGGTAGGGTCTGCAATGATAAATTGAGGGAGGTATCTACATGATATTAAAGAGTTATTGCGATGGGGAAGGTCATTAAAATTTGTGCAGAAAACTCTCTGTATGCAGCTTTTTCCCTATTTGAACAATTTTTTTTAATAAATATCAAAAATCAATTTAAATATATTTAAAAAAAAAAAACTTTAAAATATGTAGAGATTTGTTATACAAAAAATACAAAATTTTAGTTTTGCAAAAACCTTGATTAGTTCCGAAGATACAGCATGTCAAAGTTTGAACTTTAGTTCCAAATGTTTCCACTAGGGGGCGTTGCAAAATTAATCTAAAATAGTTTATTTATGTGTATACATGTTTCTTAAAACTTTGGTCGAAAAAGGATTAAAATACAAAAAAAAATTGGAAACTCGCCTTCTTCTGCGAAGTTCGAGTAAGCGTGGGATAAAAAAAATACGAACCCTCCACATTAAACCCAAGACTATCAAAAACCCGGAGTTTTAGTCCAAAAAACACGTTTAATCATTTTGGCCAGCTTTCCGTGTCAAATTCTCCTCTGTGCGATGGTAGATATACATATAATGCTACTCATATTATTTTGTAAAAATGCTATAATTTTGTACATTTTTTAATATATTTCGTATTTTTTCACCATTTTTATATATGTGACGCGCAAAATAGAAAGGGACCTAAGGTCCCCTAAGGTAGTCAGTAGTAGTAGTAGTAGTAGTAGTAGTAGTAGTAGTAGTAGTAGTTTAAGATGACGTTTGGCTTTTTGCTCTTAAATTTGTAAAAAAAAATCGTTGAAGTTATGCAGTAATAGAAAAAGTCTGTAAAAGGGGTCCTACAGAAGAAACTACTGAAACTAGCAGAATCGGTTTGGTAAATATTAGTAAGATAAAAACAGCAAGAAAAAATTTGTTGAATTTACGAAATTTTATCTATATTTTAGCTAAGTGAAAATAAAACTTTCCCTGCTAAAATCAATAAAAAATTTTGTTGAATTTTGAAACTAAACACCACCCTTTTTATTTCCAAGGCTTATTTTGACATTTTAATTTTTTTTTGTTAGTAATTTTTTCTCCAGAGCTTATTTGAACTAGTTTTTAGTAGCTTTTTCTGCTATTTGTAGGGATTTATTTCTGTCAGTGCACTGAGAGGATTATCTGCATGATATTAATGAATTTTTGAATAGTTAAAACCAATGAAGTTTCACTGGAACTCGTCCATTGAAACTATTCATTGAATTAATGGAATTTTTCCTAAAATTTTGTTAAAAGTTTAATTTTATTTATTAAAAGGTGATAAGGTGAAAACATAACTGTTTAGTATACCAAACTAAACAGTTAGGTATACTATCCAAAATTAAAAGTAAACAGCTGACAAAATACTTTACGATACTGCCAAATTAATGGAGGCTTTAATTTGGTAAATTGTAAAATCAATGCAATGATAAACAAAAAGGAGTTGTGAAAATTTTATTTAAACAAAGAAATACGCACGAGAATTATCTATATTATTTATAATAATTAATGGAACAGAATTAAAAGCAACTTTTAAATTCAAATAAATATGAGTATTTGTGAAATTTTTTAAACTAAAATAATAGGTATTTTCACATTTTTCCTTGATTTCAATTTTCGGACTAGAAAAGTCCTTTTATGCGAGCCCGTACTTTTGGCTAATTTTGTCGTTTTGTGAGAGGGTGTTTTACTTACTCTCATTTTACCCAAAAAGTAAAGGAACGTGCTTATTAACTTTTCAGGGAACGCCAGTTTTTATTTATAAAGTTTTAAATGTATTCCCTTATTCTAAACTTTATAACAATAACAAGATTGTGACAAAACTGAGGTGCATGGAATTTGTATAATTTTGGTATTCTAAGAAAAATTGTCACAGCAAAACCTTGACAAAATTGTCATATAATAAAAAGCACATAGCAAACAAATATTTTCATTTGTCAACAAACTAAAATGTAAAATTTTGTTTTCTTTTGAAGAATTTTGTAATCTTTCTTCACAGAAATAAAATTTGAAATACATCAATCCTCTTTTATGATGTTCGCGTCGAACCCTTTACTGAATTCTTCCCAAACATTACGTATTAACTCGGGATTTTAGGAGCTAAAGTTGTTAGCAATAAGCTTAGGGTTCTTGAAGCAAAAATTTAAAGACAACTCCAAGTACTTAGAAGTAGTCCTCTCATGTTCTGCGGTTTCTGGAATTTTTTCTTAACTTTTCACAAATTACGATTTTTTGATAATTTTGTTTAAATTTTTTTTTTCGCAGAAAAAGTTTTCACCATGGTATGATGAAATTTTTAAAACTGTTTCTTTTCATAAAAAAATAGGATACCATGATAAATTTTTGAAAAATATCTATAACAAGAAACATGACAAATTTAGTAACAAAACAAATTGTCACATTTTCCTAGAATAAAGGAATTAATCTAATTATTTCAATTACATTTTTCACCATATTATGTGATTCGTAAATTTTTTATTAAATTTTTCCTTTATATTGCTATTGTTCATTATTTAAGAATACAATAGATTTAATTTTTAATAACATTGAAATTTTGTATACAACTAACACAAAATGAATTTAAAAAATAAGAAAAGTACATAAAGAAACGGGCACAACAAAATTTACTAAATGTTACAAGAATTCGTTATAATTTTATTAACCCTTTGTTTCCCGAATTTTAATGGATGCTGATTTTAGACCTTACTTTGTGGAAATATAGATCTACACTAATAAAAAAACGTTAGTACAAAAATCTCTTAAACGCATTCTTATTAAATTGAACTAATTTTTCTGTTATTTTCTCTAAAAAGTCCGTACAAATAGGTAAAAATTCTGCTAAAATAACAGGAAATAGTACATGTATTTGCGCCAGCATAATTTTGACCTATTTGTACGGACTTTTTTTTATGAGTGTATGTGGAAGAAATATTTTTATTAATTTTATGGCTTTGCAACAATCACTATAGATACACTCATAAAAAATTCTGTAAAAATAGTTCAAAAATCTGCTGAAATAACTGAAAGTAGTACCTATGTATGTATATTTGCGCCAACTAAATTTTCAATGAAGTTGAAAATCATGGTATGCTAATTGCAGGTAAGCTAAATATTACATACTATGTTTTAAATTAGTTAGGAATTTTGTGCTGAATTCAGTAGAAATTTCACCCGCTTCAACTATAAATTTCTGTTAACCCTTTGACGACCATACATTTTCTGTCGAAGTGATTTTAACATTTTTGGGATTTTCATAATCTCTGACCTAATAATAGTTATACCAAGAAAAATTGGCTCCGTAGAACCCCTCCTTATCCCTTATTTTGCTTGCCAAAAATATTTCCGATTTGATGACCCTGCCGTTCCGGACGAAGCGACTAAATTAAAGATATTTTACAAAAAATTGGCATCATAGACCCCTTGCTTGCCCTTCATTTCGCTTGTCAAAATTTGTGCTTTTTACCCCTTAAATGAAGAATTATAGTTAACTAACTTCGTGGGCTCGCAAGGGTAAAGCGGGACCAGGTAGAGATTTACCTCCTTCTACATTTTTGTTCCCCCAAACCTCCTCTACAAATCACCTCTTAACATATTTACTCTATCTTTCGCACTTTAAAAAATAAATTGACTGATCTCATCAAGGGATATTCGTATTTGTAAAGTTATCAGATGTACAAAATTAATCCGTTTTTATTTGTTATATTAAAATTGCGCTATTTTCTCTAAACTGCCAAAGAAGCATACAAATTTGAGCAAGTAGTGTTGCGAAATAACAATTTTAAAAAAATAAGGTTTAGAAATACAAAATTTTTAAAAAAGTTTTTAAAAATATTGCAAAAGAAATAATTTAAATTTCTTGCAATTTTTTCACAAAAATTTGTATTATTAAAATATAAGAATTTAATTTTTGAAAAAATATTAAACATTTGAGTGCGTATAGAGCGTCAAAATATCAATTTGAATTACTTATACCACTAAAAGGGAGCGCGACTTAGCCATAAAAATTACAAAAAATGTTTACTACTATTGCTTTTGTCAAAAAGTTCCCACGGAATCCATGCTTGGTATGAAATGGGTTAATAACTACTTCCAACTTTAATTAAAATAATTTTTCTTGATAAAAATATGTTTCAGAAATAAGTCAGATTTTAAAATTCATCGGTTTGGCAAATTCGAGTGGCTTATTATTTTCCAATGGGGAACCAAAGGCAAGTGAATAAAAATATTATTGAAACTACTCAAAATTATCCATTGTGTACTTACAAAAAAATTCCAACAGAAGCACGAGTGAGAAGGCAATTTGTTTCCAGAGTAGTTAAGAAGTTAAAAAATGATCCAATAATTGAAAGAAAGCCTGGAACGGGTAAAGCAAAAGAACCCAGGAAGGAAACCATAGCTAAAAGTGTGGAGAAGCTATTGAGGGCGATTTCAAAAAATTTTGGCCGCGAAGTGGCGAATGGTCGATAATGTTCCTGAAGAGTATCGAACGAAAAACAGTGGAAATTTCCCAAAAATTTCTAGTATGGCAATCCATTTGTAGCTTTTGTTTCATCGGGCTCAATAAACTCAGATATTTATATTAAAGAGTGTCTTCAAAAAAGATTACTTCCATTTCAAAGACACTACAACGTATTAACATTTTTCTGGCCAGTTTTGGTATCTTGCCCTTACAGTAAATGTACAATAGAATGATACAATCAAAATAATACTCTTTTAGTACCAAAAGGCCAACCCACCAAATATCGTATATGATGACCGCTAACGGTCATGAGTGGGTTAAATCTTTGTGTGAAGGAAATGTTTGCCTTTTTATTATAAAAGAAATGGCTAACTGAATATCCATAAGCCTAGGGTTGCCATCCGTCCTATTTTCCCCGGACACCGTCATCTTTTTTAAGGCGTCCGGGGCAGTCCTCCTTCTTTTTCAGTAAGTGTCCGGGATTGTCCTACTTTTTGCATTTTTCTCTATAACTTTTTTTTATTGCTTCTAAACTTTTCAATTGTTGGCATCGCTACTTTCTCGCTGTTATCTCAATTGACTTGGCATCACTTACTTTGATTGCCAAAATATCAGCAGTGAGCCAACTGTTGAATTTTAAAAAAAATTTAACATTGCTTTTTATGATGAAAATGTATTTAATGAATTCCTTGTCATGAAGAATTATGTAAAAAACTTACATTCAATTAACACGACTGATAATAAATTTTGGTGCGATTTTTTTAATATGAAATAAAAAAAACAAAGGGCCAACGTAGAACCAGAGCTTTGAAGACTTAATTCCTTTTTGAATGAATTCACTGAATTCGTTCAGTCAATAAAAAACAAGTAAAATTACGTTCGATGAATAAAAAAAAAACGCTCACTGAATTAAAAAAAAAATTACATTCACTGAATTGAAAAAAAAAAAATACACTGAATTGTGAAAAAAAAAATACGATCACTTAACTGAAAAACAAAAATTACGTTCACTGAATTCAAAGCCTGTTTTCCGCCGTTCATTAGAAGAAAACATTTATTTATAAATAAAATTTGTAACACGAGTACTAAGCAATTTTACAGCATTTGCTAGTAAAAATAAACAAATTATATATTAAGTGTTAGAGAAAGCCGATGTTTTTCGTAAAAAATTTGTTAATCGTAGTTTTTTTTTTTGTTTATCCTGGTACTACTAATTTTAGTTCCGAATGATTTGTTATCTTTTTTGTGAAGTTTTTTTACTCAAGGCCCAGTGGACGCCAGAACAAAAATTGAATCCAGAAACTATTTCTAGTTATATTTCTGATATTATTTGAGTCAAATAAAATGTTGATATCTATTTTCAATAGTTTTATGAATATTTAAAGAAATGCGATAGTAATATATTGATTCAAATTGGAAGCATTGAAAAACAATCCTGAAACCCTTTACAATTCGTATCAAGAAATTATACATTCCTGAAAATGTATGCAATGAATTGGTTAATCGTTATGTTTTTTGTTTTGATTTAAAGTTCAGAATGATTTTTTTGATTTTTTTTTATAAAATAAATTTTTATTTGTATATTTTATCGCGTTGTTGATTTTTGTAAAATTAATTTATTAAAAAACTAGTCCTATTTTTTAAGAAAAATGTCCTCTTTTTCTCAAAATAGAAATGGCAACCCTACATAAGCCTCTAGTTTAGCAGTTATGTATTGATAAATCCATGAACATTTTTAGGTCAACTTTTTGGACATAAATGCAAATGGGCTGGCCGGTTTATACCGTAAAAACCCAATTTGTGCACAGATCGTATTTTTTACTCTTATCCTATTCGAAAATGTGCGGGGAGCTGGAAAAATAATAATGAGTCGATCTAGCGATGTTCGTCCGTCCGTTTGTCAACGTAAAATAAACTACCCTTGCAATCAAGCTATAGGTCGCAATCCTAAAGATAATTGGACAATATTTGGTACATGAATTTGTATACCAAATTCGGTACATGAGTTTGTTCACCATTTTACCGTGTTGAAGATGGCAACTTCGTTGCTAGACAAAATTCTCTTCCGAAAATCGGGACCAACAGCAGTCTCATTTTGGGATTATTCACCGATTTTTTTTAATTTTATGTACCTCTAAAAAAAACACCACTTACCATAGTATAAAAAAACCTATCAGAATTTCATCCTGAAAAATTTGTGAGTTATTAGTATTTTAAAAATTTAAACATGGTGGGCAAAATAGTCTTAATTATTTGGATTTTTTGTTTTGAAACAATATTGGTTAAGATATTTTGTAATACATACTGTCATTATTAGACATTGTTCTTTTTAATATTTTTGTTAAATAAATTCCTTCGTAATTGACTTCTTATTTAAATCCTTAAGTAAATTCCAAAGATTTACATTTTAAATTAAAACAGAATTAGTTAAACATCATAAATATTTTTAGCTAGAACTTTAATATTTTTCTTTTAAGAATATTTACTATTCAATTTAAATCTTGCAATATTTTGTCTGGTATACTTATGTTAAACATATTTTAATAACAACACATATTTTATGCTAACGAAGCTCTTGCCATAAGCAATTTAAGCTTCTTAATATGAAAATCATCATAAAACAAAACTATGTAAGAGGAAACTTGGTTTTTCCCTAAAATTGAAAAGAATATTTGGCAATATTTGTATACTTTTTAAGGGAGATGTTCCCTCATAAAAACAACACGAAAAGAATATAAAAAGATTTGTGATGTTAATTTGCATGAAAAATTCATAAATAACATATACGAATATTTTAAAGGAATGAACAAAAAAAAAGACTCATGTAAAAAACGATGCATATGTTACAAATAACAATGATGGGAAAAAATGTTGTTAGAAGACAAGAAGAAACAACAATATATGGCAGCCAAAGCAATAAGTCATCAGGGTAAAAAAGAAAAGTCACTAACCCCATATTAGAACTTAAGAAAATAATCAAACACACGTATAATATAAAATCCATGCAATGCCAAATAAGTACGAGTAAGTAAGCACAAATGTAGCTGAAGCTAATTTTATTTTTTTAAGAACATGATTTTAAAAATTTTGAGAAAAAAAAACTAACACCGGAGTACAGAAATTGTGTTGACTTACAGTAAAAATTAATTGAATTATTCAGTTTAAAAAACATGACAACTTACGCTGGCTTTTATACATAGAAAAATGTAAAATCGATTTTTAATTACGGAATTGATTATACAAATTTTAATTGATTTTGCACCTTACACTCAAATAGTACTATTAATTAATAAAAATTGTATACGGACACACTCACGAAAGTTTATAGGTAGAATCTACTGAAAATCACAGTTGAAACAAAGGTATATTCAGTTAAAAAGGCAACAAACGTAGTTATCTTTAAAATAACTGAAACTTTTGTTGTTTTAAACTGTTGAAAAAAATTAACAAACTCATTAAAAATAACTACCAATGTCGTAAAATTAACTGACAAGTTTTTACTACAAAAAATGTACAACGAATTTTTTTAATTTTTAAATAACTAACAAAAACAAATGTTTACTGTGAAATTACTGTTTTGGTAGTTGCTTATTATGATATTAAAAATAATTGCTTTAAACAACTGTTACGAAATTACAGTACGTTTCCTTAGTTGTTTTCTTAAATAACGGTCATAAGAGTTGTTTTGCATTTTCTATAGAAAAGCAACTGTAATTATTGTAGTAACTGTCAAATTTTTTTGAGTGTAATTGAAACAAAATTCAATTAAAGTAAAAATATCAATTAAAGTATTACAGTAACAATATCAATTAAAGTAGTAATAATGTCAATTAAAACATTAATTGTAAATGAAAAAAAAAATTATACTGATCAACAAAGAGTGTGTACGTCACGTTTAAAGTTTATCAAAAAAGTTTGTCGGTGGAATCTACTAAAAATGACAGTTAAAACAAAAATATATGCAGTTAGAAAGGCGACAAATGTTATTTTTAACTGTTATTGTTATTTTTCAATAGAAATAACTCACAAATGCATTAAAAATAACTATCAATGTCGTAAAATTAACTGAAAAAAATTTAATACAAAAATTTAAAAGAACTGACAAAATAGGCAAAAACTACTGATTTTTACGGTTAATTTCTTTTGGTATTTAAAAGTATATTTTATTAAAAAGACAACAATTTTTTCCGTCGATTACAAAAATATGTGTAATTACATCAGCCTGTTTAAAATTTGAAGTAAAAATTCCAAACGGTTCTCCAATTACTAAGCATTCAAGCATTGGAGATACAAGTCGCTGATTTTTATTTACAAACTAGGAATATATCAATAATAACAAATATAAACTAAACACGAATTTTTAAAATTCAAAGAAATTCAACGAAATTTTTTATTTTTCAATAACTATCAAAAACAACGGTTTATTGTAAAATTACTGTTTTGGTAGTTTTTATTACGATATTAAAAATAACCGCTTTAAACAACTATTACGAAATTACACCAATTTTCGAGTTGTTTTTTTAAATAACCGTCATAACAGTTGTTTTAATTTTTCTATAGAAAAAAAACCGTAATTACTGTCAAAAACAGCAACTACCACTTACTACACACACAACTGTCATGTAGTAACTGTCAAACTTTTTGAGTGTATGGTTGTTATACTAAAAATTTTCTATTTATGTGTAAAGCTTAAGAAAAAAAAATATTTATAATTACCCTACGGGAAATTTTAACAAACTGTCACCGAACTGGCCCCTTTATATGAAATAGACTGGTCACTTTTACATGGCGTTGTCATAGGAGGTGGAAATTGACCCCTTGTGACATGTCACAAGACAAATCCCAGGACAGGTCCCTGAAATTGAGAGTTCAGTAACCTGTCCTAGGATTTGTCTTGTGACATGTCACAAGGGGTCAATTTCCACCTCCTATGACAACGCCATGTAAAAGTGACCAGTCTATTTCATATAAAGGGGCCAGTTCGGTGACAGTTTGTTAAAATTTCCCGTAGGGTAGATACAATATTTAAGGTTAATAATTTCTTCTGTGTACTGAATATCTATGAGTTAACTATTAGTTGTTTGGTATATCATTTTTTGACATTTCCGTTTGCTTACAAGTAATCGTTATTGTCATGTTTCTGCTAGATATAGCATTTTCTTTTTCCCGCTGGGTATAGGTAGGGTTGCCATTTCTATTTTGAGAAAAAGAGGACGTCAACCTTAAAAAAGTAGGACATTTGTCTTAAAAAAGATGACTATTTTTTTAATAAATCAATTTTACAAAAATCAACAACGCGATAAAATATACAAATAAAAATTTATTTTATAAAAAAAAAATCAAAAAAAAATCATTCTGAACTTTAAATCAAAACAAAAAACATAACGATTAACCAATTCATTGCATACATTTTCAGGAATGTATAATTTCTTGATACGAATTGTAAAGGGTTTCAGGAATGTTTTTCAATGCTTCCAATTTGAATCAATATATTACTATCGCATTTCTTTAAATATTCATAAAACTATTGAAAATAGATATCAACATTTTATTTGACTCTAATAATATCAGAAATATAACTAGAAATAGTTTCTGGATTCAATTTTTGTTCTGGCGTCCACTGGGCCTTGATAAGGGTCCTCCCAAAATTATATTCTTTATATGCTGCAGGTCGCAAATATTAAGATATTGTGATGAAATTTGGTGCACAGACCTATGTTGGCCCAAGGACGGAGCCTATTATTTTGGTGAACATCGGTCCATGTTTAGACCTAGTGCCCATATAAGGGTCCTACCAAAATTATATTGTTTATACGCAGCAGGTCGCAAATATTAAGATATTTTGATGAAATTTGGTACACAGACCTATGTTGGCCCAAGGACGAAGCCTATTGATTTTGGTTAACACCGGTCCATGTTTAGACTTAGTGCCCATATAAGGGTCCCCCCAAAATTGGCTTGGTTACAAACTGCAGGTCGGAAATATTAAGATATTTTGATGATTAATTATACACCACTATGTCGTCAGGGTATTATAAGTTTGTGCTGATGTTTGTAACACCAAAAAATATTGGTCCTAGACCCACCTTATAGTATACCGATCGGCTCAGAATTTTTTTATTTCGATTTAACGATGTCCGTCGGTCCATGCGCACTCTACAGGTCGCAAATATTAAGATATTTTGATGAAACTTGGTGCACAGACCCATGTTGGCCCAAGGACGAAGCCTATTGATTTTGGTGAATATCGGTCCATGTTTAGACCTAGTGCCCATATAAGGGTCCCCTCAAAATTATATTAGGTGTGTTTCTTTACTTTTTGGGTAAAGTTCGGTAAAATGAGAGTAAGCACAAAATCCTCTCACAAAATTACAAAATTACCCAATAGTACAGGAACGCAAAAAACCACTTTTCTAGCCCAAAAACTTATTTCAAAGAATAATGTTAAACAGTGATGGGACTTGAAGAATTTTGTTTTGTGCCAATTGTGTGACTAAAATGTGCCAAAAGGGCCTTTATTGTGCCAAAACTCAATTTTCACTTAGAACCCATGTTTTCAACTTTCATTTTGTAAATGCATTCTTATGGAATTAATTCTATCTTGAATTCTTATGGACTTAATTATATTTGAATGAATTAAAATTTTCTTTCAATTAAAAGGTAAATGATAAATTAAATTCATCCGATTCTTATTAAAGATTTGGGAATGCAGCCAATGAATGAATTCTTTAGGAATGGTACACAGAAAAAAGTATCACAAATTTTTAAGTAATTAAAAAAAATTGTTGGCTTTTTACTTAGATATCTAACAATTTTTTTATTAAATGTTTGTAAATTGTGTCAAAAATATCAAAAAAAATAGCCTTAGAATTTTTTGAAACAAAAAAAAAACAAATCATTTATTTTTTGTTTTCAATTGTAAATTGTAACAAAAATTTCAAAAAAGTATTTTTTTTTTGTCAATACGACAACATAAAGCGAATAATTGTTTTAATATAACAAACTCGTTGTTGAATTTTATTTTTTTATTTTTAACAAATACAAACAAGTTACAAAAAAAAATTATTGTATTTACAAAACACATTGTTAAAAAAAAATTGATTTTATTTTTAACAAATTACAAAAAAGTTACAAAAAGGGATTTGTATATACAAATTCCATTGTTGGTGCCTTTTTAAAAAATTTTTTGTTTGTTTATGCAAAAAAGGTGTTTAACATTACAAACAGAATTTTGTAAATTTTTTCTGTGTATACATATAAACATTTTCTAAAACTGAATTAATTTTTTCATGAATTAAACTTAAATTAATTCTTTCGAAGCTCTGATATAAATTTATAGCATTTGAATTTTTAAAATTCTATGGATTAAACACCGTAAGTTGTTCAGTTTTCACATGAAAAAACTGTTATACTCCATATAAAAAAAATTATTTTTCACGACAATGAGTTTCACGTGAAAATTGTGCAAACTTAGTTTTCACGCAAATTTAATGTACAATACTATTATTTTTCTGGTGAAAAATTGTCATTTTGTGTTAATTGTGATTGTGGCTTTGTTATAAAATTAAAATATTGTTAATTTTTTTAACTTAAATTGCAATTTAAAGCATTTAAAGTCTGAGAGAAATTTTTTCACGTGAAAAACAACTTACGGTGCTTTATTCGGTAATATCTTCGATGCCATTTTTTAGTTTTGCTTTATTCGAAAAGGTATTTTAATACCAATAAATGCTTAGAAACTAAAAATTAATGAATTGTTATTTTTTAAATTCATTTTATATTAAATTTTGTAGATAACCAAAATGTGCCAAAATAGTATCGGTTGTGCCATTGTACCAATCAATCTTAGATTGTGCCAAAAATCCCATCACTGATGTGAAAATACGTATAATTTCAGTTTGCACATCGGCACAAATATACATATTTATACGCATTTAAAAGTTGTTTTTGATTTTATTCAATTAATTTTAACAAAAAACCAAGTTTCTTTTGCTTATTTCTTTATTAAATTACTATTTTTAATTTAATTTCACAATTGTTTTTTGTTTATATTTGCATCAGCTGTTTTACCAAAGTTTACCCGAAGAAAAAGTCTGGGTAAATTTTGGTAAAAAGAGAAGCACTAATACACTCGCATTAGCGCTCTCATTTACCCAATTCTCGAGTACGGGAACGCTTTTGGGTAAATTTCGGTAACTTTGGGTAAATTTCGGTAACTTTGGGAACGTACGGGAACACACTGATTGTTTATACGCTGCAGGTCGCAAATACATATTAAGATATTTTGATGAAATTTGGTATACCTACCTATATCAGCCCAAGGACGAAGCCTATTGATTTTGGTTAACACCGGTCCATGTTTAGACCTAGTGCCCATATAAGGGTCCCCCCAAAATTAGTTTGGTTACAAACTGCAGGTCGCAAATATTAAGACATTTTAATGAAATTTGGTTCGCTGACTCACATTAGAAAAAATTTTGACACAAGTCCCATTTTAACCCATTCGAATTTCGGATCCAAACATTAGTTGGCTTTTAACCAGACTGGTGTAGGGTATTGTATAGTCGGCATGCCCGACTTTAACCTTTTTACTCGTTTTTATTAAAAAAATCGCACCAAAATTTGTTATCAGTAGTGTTAATTGAATTTAAGTTTTTTACATAATTCTTCATGACAAGGAATTCATTAAATAAATTTTGATCATTAAAAGCAATGATAAATTTTATCAGTTAGCTCACTGCTGATATTTTGGCAATCAAAGTAAGTGATGCCAAGTTAATTGAGATAACAGCGAGAAAGTAGCGATGCCAACAATTGAAAAGTTTAGAAGCAATAAAAAAAAGTTATAGAGAAAAGTGCAAAAAGTAGGACAACCCCGGACACTTACTGAAAAAGAAGGAGGACTGCTCCGGACGCCGTAAAAAAGAGGACGGTGTCCGGGGAAGAGAGAACGGATGGCAACCCTAGGTATAGCGAACTCATATAGCAGGAAAACAATATTTTCAATTTCTTACTCGAAGAAAATGATTCTTAAAACTAGAAAAAACAATTATATTAATTTTTGCATTAAAAAATACAATAATTATTTTTTCGGACTTTCTAATTTCGGAATTTCTAAATTCTAATATGATATTGTCAAACTAGATTTTATTTGTTGTTTCAAAAAAGTTGATAATTTTCATGATAGACAATCAAAGAGTATACATAATAAAGAGATTGGGGGACTCTCTATCACTGAGAAAGAATTTGTTCTATTATGTGCCTTGGAACAGGAACATACTCAAACCAATATCACCCAGCAAACATGGCAATACGAAGAAGATTCTCCGAACATATCGCCAGGAAGAAAACATTTATTGCCGGCAATATCAATTTCATATTCCGGAAGTTTCCACCGTCGGAAACAACTGTTACACTAAAACAATACTTCCAGGCAATATGAGAGCAATAACTCATATGGGAGATAAAAGGGATATCGCTAAATAAACTCCCAGTAGAATAAAAAAACGATTTAATTTTTTCATTATTAAATTTAAGCATGAGAAACCTTATCTGCATACATACATAATCTTAGCCGATTTTTCCCGCGCAATTAATCTTTACTTTTCAGGAGTTTACTTCCTATATGTCTTTTGATTGTTTTTGTACAAATTTAGTTTTAATTTTTTCCAAATTGATAAAAGATTTCAAACAAATTTGCTTTATCTTTCAAATGATACAAAGATGATATTGCCGAAATATTGTCATAAAAAGTTATGACAAAAGATAAAATTTTTGTATTATTTTTTTCCCAATATCGCCGAATTTCTTCCAAGTGATAAAAGGAAGACAATTTCAAAGTAAATACTACTTGATTATTTTCAGTAAATACTACAGGTATCTTTTAAATGTTTGCAGGGTCATTATGTGCGCTCTTTGTATGACTCAAAACATCGATTGTAACCAGGGATGGAAAATAATAATTTAGTTATAAAAATCAATTGCAAGAAAGAATAGCAAAATAATAGCGAAATTTAAAAAAAGACTTTATGGTACAAAAATTTAATCCCTAGGTTATATATTTAAAAAAACCGCACTTAAAAATTGCAAAATAACGGCGGAAGTCGAAAAAGGCTTTATGGTACAGAAAATGAATTAAAAGAGGTAATCAGCGATCGACATTCTGCAAACGAATATATTGTTGCAAAAATTTCCCTTTTTGCAAATGTTTCTTTTCGCAATTTGTGCTAATATTTGCTAATATCTAAATATTTAATTTAAATTTTTTTAACGAGCCAAAGAGGAAGCTATTTTTTAGTTACTTACATTTTTAAATATGTAAGAGCGATCTAACATTTTTTAGTATAAGAGCCCGATTAAGTGAGCCTTTTCCATTCCTGATTAACCAGTCGGAGTTCGTTCCTGTTCCAAGCCGCCTAATATTTTTTCAAATAAAAAATATTGAGCGAGTTGCAAGGCCATTGTAGACAATACAACTGTTTTTACATAAGGTACAAAAATTCAACGGGACGAGAATTTGGTACTTTTGTATATGAACTGTCTGATTTGGTAAAACCAGTTATAAATCAACTCCTTTTTGAAAGCAACAATTACATAAAAGTACTCTTTGGGTACTATTTATATTACATAAGGTACAAAAATTCATTGGGACGGAAATTTTGTATTTTTGTATATGAACTGTCTGATTTAGTAAAACCAGCCATAAATTTTATGACTTGTTTTTGGCATAAAACAACACTTTTTGAAAGCAACAATTGCAAAGCAACAATTGCAGCAAAAACATGGTACTGACAGGTCATTACCATACGGATTACCAAGTAATGATAGGTCATTGCCTTTTGCATTACTTTAAAATACAAAATAATGACGTACCGATAATACGTTATAGAAGTACTAATATATTCGTGCAAAGTAATCACTTACTAGTAACTAATTAAATAAGTACTGATTTAATTTTTTTTATATTAATATTTTATTTAAAAATTTGTTTTGAACTAAATAGGACATTTTCTAAAGGAAAAAGTTTTTTTTTGCCAACTATTTTACAATGTAGGGTAACCACTTATTTCCTAACTTCTGAGTAACCACTTATTCTATCTTTGTGAGTAACTACTTATTTGTTCACTATGGGTAACTCATTATTCGCACTTTTTTTGTAAGCGAGAGGGTAATGACTAGGCCAGAGCATGTTTTTTATTCGAAAGGATATAAGAGTTTAGATTAAATACAAGTTCTGATCTTAAAAATATAAGAATTTTAAGCTATGTTTGTTAGAGCTTTTTTTTGCTTATTTTATCTAATTTTGCTTGTTTTTGCATATTTTGTAAATATTGGCTTATTTTTGCTATTTTCTTTAAAAAAATAAGCTTATTTTAGCTTTTTTTATGCGAAAATAGAGCATATTTTTGCTTTTTTTTCATAAAATCGGTAATTTTAAACATTATTTTAAGTCGACATAATCTTTTTTATTTAAAATTATTTTTTTTAAATTTATTTTAAATTAAAAAACTCTTTTGTTAAAGTAAAATTTTTATTTTTCCTTCCCGAATTCTAATAATACAAATATGACAATGATGGTTTCCTTGGGCAAGAATGAAATCCGGATTATTTTTCACAATTTGTTAGAGTTTTGGGATTTTAGCACATTTAATTCTTTAATGCAATTAATGTATTTCCCGATGAAAATAAATTTAAGAATGTATTAAATAAAAAATGTAATTTTATGAGGATTTTAATGAAGAAATAATGAAGTTTAAGGGCTTATTTTACTGTTTTTCCGAGCTTTTTTTAAGAGCTTAAAACATTGCTTTTAGAGCTTTTTTTTGGTTGCCCTAGTAATGACCAACCATGAAGTAGTGGAACCTGGTAAGTAGTGAAACCCTTTGTGTGCTACTTACTCGCTTAATTACTCGGTAATGTCTGTTTTTGCTGGGAAGAGAAATGGGAAAGAGAACAGGTGTTGGTGGCCAGAAGTTAAAAAAATGGAAAATGGAAATGGAATATTATAATTAAGGCAACATAAAAATAGTCCTTAAAATGTGATTTTTCAATTTTGAAATAGTTTTGTGTAAAAACTACCCAGGTAGAAAAATACAAACGGCAAAACGTTGGCAAATCACTGTATATGGTGGTACAAGCGCTGGAATGGCGTCCGTTTTTCGAAATTCGGTTGGCCGTTTATCTTTCCGAACGTTGGCAAAGCATTGGTAACAATGGTCAAATAAGTGCTCTGCCAACGTCCTGAAAAGTACTATTACAATGGACTAAAAAGTGGTTTTCAGGCATTCTAAATGCCGAAAGAGATGCCTATATTACACATTTGTAGGTTTTTAGATTTTTTTATTTGATTATAGATTAAATTATGAAATAACATAAAATGGAAAAACAAAACATAAAAAATTAAACTTACATTCTGAGTATTTTTTGTAATATTAAAGGATTTTCAATTGAAATTGATAAAATTTAAAGATTTTTCTTTTAATTAGAAATTTATTAATTCAGTTCGAGGCCAATTTCCTTATTATGAATTAACATAATAAGTACTTTTTTCAAAAACTGCTATTTTTCTTCATCAGGATATTCTCCTAACAAATACTTCACAGAGTTTTTTTTGCTTTCAAAAACCTCTAACACTTTCAGGAATGAAAAGACGATCGTTTCGGGGATTTTCCAAGTCCCCTTCTTCAGTTTTCTTTAGAAAGTGGTGGCAATAGTGCAATGCAAATTGAAACATCAAAATTTCATATTAAACGTAGTCTACTACATCAACGAAATGAGAATGGAGTAAACAATAAAATATGTTTTCGAAGTCTCTGCAAAGACATAACCAACAATAGAAATATTATGAAAGTTTTTGTTTTTGTATTTCGTACCATCGGTACAAATAAAATACAAATTTTATTTTTACCACTTCTCTGTCAATTACAAGGAAGGGGCAAAAAACATTTCTCCGTACTGCGAGTGTTGTCAAAATGTTGGGTTTTAATTTTTATTCAAAAAAATAAAAATTGTTTTTTCGATCTTTTTATTAATTAATTAGAAATTTATTAATTCAGTTCGAGGCCAATTTCCTTATTATGAATTAACATAATAAGTACTTTTTTTAAAAACTGCTATTTTTCTTCATCAGGATATTCTCCTAACAAATACTTCACAGAGTTTTTTTGCTTTCAAAAAGAAGAAGGGGACTTGGAAAATCCCCGAAACGATCGTCTTTTCATTCCTGAAAGTGTTAGAGGTTTTTGAAAGCAAAAAAACTCTGTGAAGTATTTGTTAGGAGAATATCCTGATGAAGAAAAATAGCAGTTTTTGAAAAAAGTACTTATTATGTTAATTCATAATAAGGAAATTGGTCTCGAACTGAATTAATAAATTTCTAATTAATTAATAAAAAGGTCGAAAAAACAATTTTTATTTTTTTGAATAAAAATTAAAACCCAAGATTTTTCTTTTATTTTATTTTATTTTATTTTATTGGAAATTAGGATAATTTGAAAAGAATCAACATTAATTAACAGTTTTTATTTGAAATAAAGAAAAATTTAACTGAAATTATTCACCTTTACTATAAAAAAGAAAAAGTCGATTTTAAATCACAAAAGCCGACTACTATTTTAATTTTCGTACCATACAAAATATTTAAAATATACTTTAAAATTCTGTTTTAAATTTGAAATTTTAAAATTTTGTTTACATTTGGTTTACAAATTTCCTTTTTATTTTTGAATATTTTGTTTTGGTTTTTCAATAAAAATAAACAAAATTTTTGAATGTACAATATGTTTGGCATTATTTTAAAAGTTCTATTTTAAATATTTTGTATAGTACGGTTAAAACAAAACCTTTCCTTTAAAATAAAGTCGACTTGAACAAAAATATACATTTGAAAAATATTGATAGTAAGGCTGATTATTTTTTACTTTAAATTGAGAATATTAATGTGCTAATTCATAAAAAAAATTTATTTGGTATTGAAAGCTTGCTATAGTTAAAGTACATATTTCGCTTAATAAAGAGTTATTGAAATCTTGATTCATAATCGTATTTTAACTATAAATTAATTTTTCGATTTGATACTGGCAACACTATTGTTTGTTTTCTCTCTTCTCTCAAATAAGTCGTAAGTGATGTACAAATTTAGTAAACGATTGACTCGGTAATCGGAAGTGAAAATGTGTTTTCTTAAATTAGAGAACTAATGATGTGCTAAGATAAATTTAAAAGCTATTAAAAATATTTTTTTTTATTTATAAAGCAAATCAATGGAAATGTGTGTAAAAAAGTAATTTTTTAGAACATATTATTCGAAGCATACAAAATTAATCGAATTTCGAATAATGTTTTGACAGTCTGTACATCACTATTGTTTTGTTTTTCTTTTTAATTTTATTTTTACATTTTTTTGGAAATTTTTTCGAAAATGGTCATTGGCTACGCAATTGTTGTAGTTTTTTTCAGTTTGATGGATGCAAGTTGTTGGAAGCCACACATTCTAGGGATGGGATGGCTTTAATAAATCATTTCATGCCTGAAAATGAAATAATTAATTATTAAATGGTGGCTTCCGCACTCCAAACTTTATAAAAGGTTTAAAGTTAGTGAGTACCAACTATAAACCTTTATTATTTTCTTCATTATTAAGCAAATATGAATACTGTTTTTCACAAATTATCTTAAAATCCCGCAATAAGACTGTTGTAAAAGTTTATGAATTAGACCATAAGAGTGAAAACGATATTTTCACAAAAAAGTTTTTTGAAAAAAGGTAATCTTAAAAAATAAAAAAATAAAGTGCCTACACGGAAAAAATAAAAAGTGTATTATTATCGAAGTACTTAGGTAAAATACAACTTCAAAAGTATTTTTTGTAAGTTAATAAACAACCCTGCGGGAAATGAAGGATCGATTGATCCAAAGTGACAAATCTGTGACAGGTGAATAGGGGACATGTTACAAAACTGATGTAAACCAAAATTTCGGTGCATCAAAAAGTGGTAATTGCAGTAAAATATTCAACCTCGTGACTAATGAAATGGAGGCCAAACATTAACTGGTTCATTTTGGATATATCATATAACTGGAGAAAAAGTATCATAACATCAAATCGACAAAAATTACTAGTACCGTTACAGTTGAAGTAGTGATATAACACAGAATAGGTGCAGTATAATTATATGTGTTTGAAAAAATGACAATCGGTACCGTAAAACCCTATCCAGTGACTGTTACAAAGTTCACATAATATACTTAACTTTGTGGCCACAGAAATGATGACATAATATTAAACTACGAGTAGTTCAAAAATACTGATTACGGAATTGTTCGAATACGAGAATGCATAATAGAGTGTCAATGGCAAGCAAAACCCTTTTGGATTTATTCACAAACACTTAGGGGATGTTATATCTAAAAAGTCAGAACTTTTTATTGGATATTTTCATTGCCTGTTATTTTCTCTAATCGTTGGTGAAATTTGATTTAAATATTCGTAAGTGTTAACAGAATAAATAAAAAGAAAATGTTTTATAACACCGATATTACCATTATAAAATAGAGGAAAGTATTCCAAAAAAAATCACTAGAGAAGCTTAAATCACCAAGGGGTCAAAATGACCCATTCGACTAAAATAGGTACATCACATCCGTATTTGCAAAAATTAATTACAGAGAAGAATAAAATTATGTTTTTTTAAATAGATTAATGGAACAGTTTTTTTAAATATGCTGTTATCAATTTTATAGAAATAACTAAAAACTAGCACAAAAATCCCAAAATGACCCGAAAACCAGTTTGGGGTTGAAATCAGGAATGGTCTTTGTAAATTTCGTACATATTTTTTTATATGTAAACTTAACAGGGATTTACTTAAAATCTGTGTCCAGATTCTATAATACGATAAGACGATTATAGTACACTTTTCGAAGTTTAATAACTAGCATATTACATAAAATTTTAAAAATATTGTAAAAAAATTGGTGAAAGACAGCAATTTTGCATCACTTATTTCAACATTTTTGTAAGTACTACCATCTTTAAAATGTTAGAAATTTAACATCGAAAAGTTGAAGATAATCGTCAGTTTTTTATAGAATCCCTAGCATGTTGCAAAAACGAAAAAAACTACTGAACCGATTTCCAAATGTTGTTTTTGCGTGAAAAAAAAATCACTCGAATTCTAAAGGCCTCAAATCGTAAATAAAATTGAGAAACTGAATAATTTTTACTTTTATAAGAAAGACACAATCCAAAAAAACTGCATAAGATGAAAATTTCGGCAAAATCGGAGTTCTCTGTTGGGAGACTCCTTTGGAGACACTCTTTCACATGTTGATGTGAAAGAGTTTTGCCTTCAACATTGAGATTGAGAAGAGGGATTTTGTGTTTGAGATAGCAATGGATTTTGTGTTTTGTTTGAAAGGCCTATGAATGACATTATGTGTGGAATATGACACCGTTTAAATGAACCCGCGGCCTCGCCAGGGAGCGCACATCCGATATGCTTAATTAAATTTGAGCTTGGGCACGGATTATGCAGACATCGGTTGTTTGTGACTTATTGGTATAGATATGCGACTTGATGGAGCCTCACAAGAACAAGTCTAAAGCGGTCAAACTGCACGATTTCCGTGACTAGTTCAAGTCGCTTCTGTTTGAGATAACCATGCCCTCAAATTGGTCGTGCAGAATGTCCAGGTCACTGCAGCTATGTGGCACGCAGCGACGTCTGTTGGAACCACATGTCGTTCACATCCATATCATCCAATTTTGGCCAAAGAAATCATCATAATGTGATAATAACCTGTGAAAAGGAGATAACGATAGGAATTTTCTAAATGAGAAATTAATTGCTCATGTATTAGTTAATTCTGATTCTTCCGATTACAAAACATTCATTGTGTAGGTTATGATTGACAAAACTTCAATTAGGCACACTCATCGATATTTCGACCATGGGGTGTCTCGTCAAGAGATGATGCAACGGGTCGTAGCCTGTGTAGAGAGTTGCCGGTTTGATTCTTGGTCATAGAATATACAGAAAAAGTTTTTCATATAGAGACGATTTAACGATTAAAAATACTTTGATCAATTCACAAATAAACTTCTTTCTGCAAATGAACTATAAAAAATTGTATTTCATATTCGTAACGTATATAAAATTGTTCAGAATTTATGCAGAAATCCTGAAAAGGGACCGATAAACGTCATTCCATTTTGACGAAATTTGGTCTGTATATATATATATACGACTTGTTGCGTGCGCACAAGGGTACATGGACAGATAGATAGACTGACGGACGGACGGACGGACATTGCCAAATCGACTCAAAACGCGATTCCGAGTAAATTGGTACACTAATAGGTTGGTCTAGGTCCAATATTTTTTGGTGTTACAAGCAGCAGTATAAACTTATTTTACCCTGTCGAAGTAGTGGTATATAGTGTAACTAGTATATCTGAATTTTTAAGTTAAAATTTATATGTATACTTTCATATATTTGTCAGAATATTATTATACCTCAAGTCCAAATTCGAATATGATAATTTGAAACAACATATAAAATTTAATATTACTATATCGTATTCGAATTTGGACTTGAGGTAGAACAATATTCTAACTAAATATATGAAAATCTATTTAGAAAGTCCGAACAAACAATTTTTGTATTTTTAATGCAAAAATTAAAATAATTTATATGTATAGCTTATAAACTTAACTAAATTGAATTGTAATCATGAGTTAATAAGGGTTTTCATATAAACGCGTATTCTACTAGTAAACGGTGTAAACTTGGTATGTTTATGAGTTTAATATCAAACTCCATACATAAAAAATATGTTTATATTTATTTTAAAAAAAACAAACAATTTTTTTAAATAATTTTTTTGTGACTTAGCGATGTTTTAAAAACAGATTCGGTGACTTATTGCTTTAAGTATGTTCAGTAACTGGATCCTTCTGGGTTCTTCCAGCACCTGTACTTATTATGACAGATGGTGAATAATAAGTGACATGTTACACGTTAATTAGTTTCAGTTAGTCCTGTGACTTGTTAACTTAGAGCACTATAGTGATACGTCACGAAACTATTATTTTGTACTAGTTCCGCAACAACACACATATTGACTAATGTGTGACTAGTTTTTTAACAAATATTTTTCTTTAGTTCTGTGATATGTGCGCTTAAACCAGTCACGTGTTATTTTATTTCGCACTAGTTTCGGTACATATCGCAAAATGTCTAACATGAGACTACTTCCGTATTAGATAATTTTAACTTGTTATATTGCATACTCTCTTAAACCAGTAGTGTGATATGTTATAATCGACAAGCTTTACGACAAGTCACAAGTAGCTCAAAAGGAGGAAATTGCCACCTCCTATGACAAGCCCACGTTAAAGTTGCCGGTTACTTTCATATAAAAAAACCGAATCGAGGACCGGTAACTCCCACAAAGTTCCAGTCACGTGACCAACTCTGTGACTGATCCATTTCCCGTAGGGAAGATACATATAGATTTAGCAATTTTTAATTTTTGTCAACTTGCCTTAGTTTCTAGCTCATTCCATTTGTGAAGTTGTATTTTACCGAAGTACTTCGGCAATTATACATGTTTTATTTTTTGCGTGTATGCATAATAATTTGAAAACCTTATAACACATTTATAAAATTTAATTTGTAAGGAAAATTTGTTTTATAAGTCACTTATAAATTTAAAAATTGATTATACATATGACCCTAAAAGTACAGTCGTAAATTTTGTGAAACAAGTACTGGCAAAGTCCTTTTATCAAACGTTGGAAATTCGTTTTAAGCCGATGTTTTACAGTGATATTTTTTATATACGGTTGTAAATTTTGTAAAACAGGCACTGGCAAAGTCCTTTTACCTAACGTTGGAAAATTGTTTTGAACCGATGTTTTGCCGGTGGTTTTTGTTTTCATAAACAGTGGTAAACTTTATAAAACAAGTATTTGGAAAGCACTCTTTCCAAAGGTTGGCAAAGCGTTCTAAATAAGTGCTTTCCATTTTCATTTTTTCATTTTTTATTTATTTTGATTTCCTATACAACAAGACATATAATCTTATGATTAAAGTATAGGAGGAGTAGTAGTCAGAAGCAACAATGTTTAACAATAAATAGTATAATTAATAATATAAATATATAAAATTGGTTTAATGAAATTGAATAAGAATAACACAAAAATAGTTATAAAATAAAAAATCATAGATATAAAAAAAACAAAAATAACAATTATAAATTAAAAACTACCTGATAAAATGCAATAATAAATAAATAAAAAATAAATAAACGATAATAATTTTAAATTAGCATATTTTAAGGTTTTATATTCTCATTATATGGCCTAGCTATAAAAATTAAAAAGGGCCCTTTTAAAGTGCATGGCGTTGCCTATAAATTGAATGTTCGGAGGTAGAGAGTTCCAAAGACTTATTGCATGGATATAAAAATGCCATTCGGATTTTGTAGTTCGGTGCATTATTGGGGTCAAATCATTATTCCTGTGTGATTGAGAGAACATTATTCTATTATAGAGATACGAGGGTTCATGAGTATATATAATCTTGTGCAACAGAGTCAAAGTTCGTATATGTAACATATCAGCAAACATAACACCATATATGTTCTTTGCAACCGTTGACACACGGTCATATTTCCCCATACCATAAACATATTTTACAACCGCATTGTAGGCAACATTTAGCTTACGATAACTTACAGTATCTGTTTTTGAAAAAGTCTCACATCCGTATAATAAAGTTGGTATTAAATACGTTTTTGCCAGTAGTAATCGTATTTTAAGTGGTGTTAAATATTGTGTTTTCCATAGCATTCGCAACATACAGTAAGTTTTTCCAGCCGCAGCATTAATGTGGTCTGACCAGGTTAGAGTGTCATTAAATATTATGCCAAGATTCTTTGCAGTTTTTACAATTTCAATTTTCTGATTGTTGAGAACTACTTCCGGGTTTGAAAGCATTTTCAAGGACTTTCGAGTTATAAATAAGCATTTTGACTTAGAAGGGTTGAGGCAAAGTCCATTTGCAGTTGCCCATGTGTGTATTCGTTTAAGATCTTCATTAAGTTTATACACACAATCATCAATGCTTTTCACATCACTACTTATATAGACTTGAACATCATCAGCATAAATATGCATATTGCAGTAAGATAGTTGTTTAGGTAAATCATTCACATAAATGGTAAAAAGAAGAGGGCCAAGAATAGAGCCCTGAGGTACACCTTTTGAAACATATAATGGGCGTGAT
Organism: Leucophora obtusa; assembly: GCA_949987735.1. Taxonomy (NCBI): domain Eukaryota; kingdom Metazoa; phylum Arthropoda; class Insecta; order Diptera; family Anthomyiidae; genus Leucophora; species Leucophora obtusa. Next base: position 112,844,799 of record OX465295.1, on the reverse strand, counting down.
TTCGTATTGTTAACAAATACTGACTGATGACGATCTGATAAATATGAAGATATTAGACGAGTGGACGACGATGAAAAATTAAACATTTCTCTCAATTTCATTGTAAGAACATTATGGTTAACCGTGTCAAATGCCTTAGAGTGGTCTAAAAGAACAAGAAAGGAAATGTTTCCCTTATCAAGATTTTCTCGTATTTCCTCAGATACATCAATAAGAGCAGTTATGCAGCTATGCTTTGGACGAAAACCTGACTGCCTATTTGTGAGGAGCATATTATCATTGACATAACTATATATTTGGTGATGTAATATCTTCTCAAAAACTTTTGACAAGTATGGTAGTATAGCAATAGGACGATATTCATTATTTGCCTTAGGTGTAGGTATTATCTTCGCATATTTCCAGTTTTTAGGAAATATACTCTTTGTTAAAATTGTATTAAAAATAAAAGTAATATATGGTACAATTATAGGGAGAACTGCTTTCAAAAATCTTGGGTGAACATTGTCAAAACCTACAGCATTCGATTTAACAGCAATACAGTTTGATAGCACATCCCAGCGATTTACACATTCAAAATTGAACACATTTCCATGTATAACATTAGTTCGGTTATAGAAATCTACATTTAAGGGTATATTCGGCAAATTTGTAAACGTTTCATTAAGACTTTCTACATCTATTCCAGGCAAAACTTCTGTCTTTGGTTTTCCAATACCAATTTCCCGTATGGTTTTCCAAGTTTTTTTCGATCCAACAGCTGATTCAAAAACACTGGAATAGTATGTAGATTTAGCTTTTTTTATCTTTCTGTTTACTTCCCTTCTTGCATTACAATATTCTTCATGTAACTCCTCAGTTTTAAAACGTTTCCAACGTCATTGCTTTTGCAATGATTTTTTTTGTACCATTGTAAACAAACGCTTTCCCAGTGCTTTGTTTTCTGTACCATCGGCAATTTCTACGTGGGAAGTATTGGGAAAGCACTCTTTCCAAAGGTTGGCAAAGCGTTCTAAATTAGTGCTTTTGCAATGCTTTTTTTTTTGTACCATTGTAAAGCAACGCTTTGCCAGTGCTTTGTTTTTTGTACCGTCGGCAATTTCTACCTGGGTATCTACGATAAATGGTTTATTTTTTCTACAATGTTATTTCTGAAGTCTTTCGTATTAAAAATACAATTTTTTCAGATAAAATTATTGATTTTTATTTTATAATTATTTTTTTTTTTTTGTAAAAAAAGTCTTACATTTTTAGAAAAATGTGATTTTTACAATAAAACACTATCAAAAATAATTTTTGTGAAGTATTTAAAAATTACGCACGCTAAATCTAATGCACGTGCAGTTTTGGATTTGCGATTATGTTGTTAATTAAAATTTTTTAAGCCAAAAACTATTTGTAAGGACTACTTTTATGTTGCTTTAATCATAATGCAAAATTGATGGCTTTTAATATATGTCAGTTAAAATTTCTATTTCACAAAAATGCATTTAATGGTTAAGAATAGAAGAGAAAATAGAAAATCAATGTGTTTGTTTACCAGAAAACAATAGTGTCTAGACTTATAAGCATTAAAGTCACTTATTTGTTACATTTTTATGGTTGAAAGAAATATTGCGAAAAGTCACTTAAAATCACAATTCAACAATAGAAAATAATGGTTAGAATTTTGTTAAGAAACTTACAAACAACTCTCCTCTTTACAAAAGTATTGGCTCGTATGAATAAAAAAATATATATTACTAATAGGGGGAAATATTGGGCTTTTTAAAGGCTGGTTTACACTATAAGATTTTCGGAAAGCTTTTGTAACTTTGCCTATATGTTTTGCATGTGTACTAAAGCAAAATCGTACCGAAAATCTTGTAATGTAAACCAGTCTTAAGCAATTACTTCACAATTCTAGTCTGTTTGCGAGTAGACCAAAAATTTAATTTTTTTATTTTCGTTTATATTTTACGCTATTCTACAAATATATGGATAAATTTGATGTTAACAGTTGTTCCTAAGCCCAAAGTAATTACTTCGAAGTAATTGCTAAGTTTTATTCATATGACCCATTGTTAACCAGGAAAACTATAAGTTGCGATAAAAATTAAAATTCAAATTATAGGTAAAAAATTTGTATCAATATATAAAAATGAGATGAATTTAATGCCATGGAAGTAAAATATGTAAGTAAGCAAACATTTTTTGTAACTGAAGCAAAAGTAGTATTTCAAATATGATTGAATTATGATAAGAATCTATAAAGATATGTCAAAGAGGCAATTATAAATCTATTTAAAAAGAAATATACTAAAATTAACAAATGTAAAGCTGATTCATTATCATTATTGAATAGTTATGTGCATATAATTCTCCTACATATATACCATCATTCAATAAAATACTTAAATTCTTACCCCTAAATTCATAAATGCTTTGTAGAGTTATAGGAGGTTTACAAAACGTCATTTTCATACAAAATTTGTTTAATAAACCTCCTATAATTTTACAAAGCTTTTATGATTTTGGGGGTAATTTTTAACTATTGGGAGTGAAAATAAATAAATTTGAATGCATGCTCTTTATTTTTTACATATGACTTATTTTCTTCTTCCTGGAAACAAAAGAAGACATATACGTCCGGTATCTTTTAACATATGCCACACACAAAAATATGAAAAACAACACCCGCTTGTCACAATAGACTTTTGCAACTTCCGGTATAGCATTTTATTTTACTTATCTGCACAGTTTTTAACTATTGTGTAAGCTTGTACTTAATGGTCTCTTAAACAATAAATTTTTGGTAGTTTTTTTCTTATTTTTTTGTTATTATTTTAACACTGCTTTCTGCACTCTATTCATAATGTTCCTTATCCATACATTTCATAGTGTCATATAGAGATACTACTAACAGTATGTTGGGTAACATTATGCACACAAAGGAAAGAAGACATAAATGTTACAAATTATAAAAAATATAATACACATACTATCACTTATTTACGTTTATATGCAGTAAGGCAATGCTTATTTTTTAAAAATTATCCTAACCAGCAAATCTTATAAGGCAACTCAACCGAAAAATTCCATGCTGCTGTTCATAAAAATCTTAAGGGCACACGCAGGAAAAAATACCATACAAGTGTTTGGAGTACGCTTCCAATTATTTTACTTTTGTAGTTATTATACATGTCCCTATTTTCAAAAGTTGAGAGACGTACTATGGAGCTATAGCTTTCAAGGTTTTCAAAATGGCGGATCCAGTGCGGCAGACGGGTTTTAAATGATTCACAATTTGCTTAAAAGTTTATATCGTATCTGACATTCAATTTTTTAAATTCAAAATGACGGATCCAATGCAGCAGATGATTTTTTTAAATTGATAGGTTTTGTGTCAAATATTTGATTTTGGCAAGTTTTGGGGGTCACTGAATACGAATCAGATACCGAATATCAAAAATTCATAACGACGGATCTAATAAGGTGGACAATTTTTTTTATTAACTGAGGGAATCGTGTCACATAATTTTTCAGAAAGTTTTATGATTCGCTCGGAACGATTTTCATACCAACATTTTAAAAATAAAAATGGCGGATTAAATTTAAGTTAAGAAATGAGCCATTTACTATTTTACCAAGGAATAAAAATCCCAAAGTATTGGCAAAATTAAATTAATTTTTTCTGGGTTAATATAATTAATATAAAATGGTGGATCTGGTTAGAGTTTGATAAAAACCCAAAAATTTGGAAACCGCGGTTTCGGTTTTTAAAAATAATAAAAACCGCGGTTTCAGTTATTTTTCGGTTTTCTTCTTTTATAATAAATTTTTTTTAAATAATTAAATATAGAGTTCGCTGTTCGGTTTTAATCGAAACCGAAACCGCGGTTTTCCAAGCCTCAAAACCGAAACCGAAAACCGAGAAAAATAAGTCGGTTTTTAACAAATACAATTAAAATAATTAATCAAATTGCATATTATTGAATCTTGAATTTCGAAAAGGCTCAGCTCCTATTTTACAAAATTTTGTATTTAATTGTAATGAACATTTTTTCCATTAAAAATTGCTTTAAAGAATTTTTTGTTTTTGTTATTGTTATTACGTAATTTTTAGAAAAAAAAATTGCACCAAAAATTCAAGTGGTTTAAGAGATATTGAGCTTCACATATTCAGTTCGGATTTTCGCCGCGTATTTTTCAAAAAGCCTTATTTCGTATTCCGCAAAATTTATAAAATTTTAACTTTATATTGTTTAAACAAATTGCTAAAACTATTTAATTCTTATGAATATTTAATTATCATATATTTAGTTAGAATATTGTTATATTTAATTAGCGTTTGCTAAAAACCGAAAAATTTTAAAACCGTGGTTTCGGTTTTTCGAAATAATAAAAACCGCTGTTTCGGTTATTTTTCGGTTTTCCTGTGATAGTATAGAATTTTTTAAAAATAATTAAATATGTATAAAAATTAAATAATTTAACACGCTCAAGATATTTATTAAAATTCGACTGAAGTTCTCACTCGATTGAAGGCAATAATGACACTTCGTGAACTTTCCGGGAAAAAATTAACGCGGAAAACCGTTACAAATTAAAAAAAATTTTTTTCGGCAAATAAAGCTGTATTTTAAAGAGCTTAAATTTTAACAATTTGTTTAAAACGATATTAAGTTACAATTTTATAAATTTCGCGGTCTACCAAGTAAGACTTTGAAAAATAAGCGGTGAAAATCTTAACTGACTATATGAAACTCAATATCTCTTAAACCACATGACTTTTTGTTGAAATTCTTTTGTAAAATTATAATGGGTTTATGTTATCCGTAATAACAAAAAATATTTAATCGAGACAATGTTCATTAAAATTAAATACAAAATTTTGTAAAATATGAGCTGAGCTTATTTCGAAATTCAAGATTCAATAATATGGAATTTAATTATTTATTTTAATTGGTTAAAGTATATGTTAAAAACCGATTTATTTTGGTCGGTTTTCGGTTTCGGATTAGAGGCTTGAAAAACCGCGATTTCGGTTTCGATTAAAACCGAACAGCAAACTCTACTCATGAGGAAGAGGTCTGTGTAAGAAAATCTTTGATTTGTGTATAATTTTTCCAACAACCGCTTCTAAAGTTGCCACATTTTTAAAGCAAATATCAATTTGCTTTAAAAATGTATATTTTTATTATTTACTTTCAACAATTTTGCAAAATATTCCACCGTGTAACATAGCGGGCTTGCCCGATACTACACAGTTCATTTTCGGTTTAATTAAAACAAGTATAACTGGCATCCCAAAAACTAGGCCTAAGGCACGCTAACAACGTAGCAGGCATATCTGCTATTATCGAAATATTCTTAGTTTATAAATAAAATTTAAACAATTGATTGCATATGCAATGCATGAAAACGTAATAACTGAAGAACAGTTTAGAAGTTTTGCTTAAAATTACATGTGGGCGGAAGAAATAACACATTATTTTGTAATCGAAAGAAAAATAAATGCTTTTTGCATTAAAAAATAGTGGTTTTTACTAATTTTGTGAGTTATTGCAAGAATTGTTGTTATTGTTTTCTTGTAGCGGGTAGTTGGTATGGAAAGCCCGGTATGCGTGGTAAAGACATAAGAAAAACAGTAGAATTTCCGTGTTGCTAATTTTTAGTGGATGCGAACTTGTGAGACCTTTTTAGTGAGTATGTGTAACATGAACTCTTCGCTATATTTTATTAGCAGATTTCAAAAACGAATACTAAGAAACAAACAAATTCTGAATTAAAAAATACTCCACACAAAATTATTACCACCCTTATAAATAGGCTAAAGCTAAAATTACCCATATTTATAGTAAATACACGGATATGCAAGTTGGCAATATTATATGGAAGCATATAGGAATACAATACTAAATATATATGTAAAAATATTGAAAATGCTGATTCAGTACTTACATGCATCTAGTGTTGCCAAATCTTTTTTTACAAATACCTTAAATTGTCAAAAAAAACCCTAAATTTATTACACTACCGCTAAAAATCCGTTTTTTCAAAATAATTTTTCTCATTTGGAAAAATCGATTAACAAGTGAAAGAAGATACCACGTTTAGTAAAAATACGTATTCAATTTTTCATCATCACTTTAGTAGTCCTTAAAAAAGGACTTTAAATTTTCAGCGCATGGTTTTTGGCAAACTCTTTTTTAAGGATATTTTGTACATTCCATGATGTTGATATGGGGTTCAAATGAAAGAGGAGAATTTCTATATTTTAAAAAAAGATTTTTTTTTTCTACTGCAAATTTTAAAAAATATTTTCTTCATAATTTGTTGTCAAAATATATATTATCACTGAACTGGGGAGATTATCCTTTCTTGTTTGATGCCCATTTTGGAGAGAAGTGAAAAAAATATATATTGCCATTTTAGTATGAATTAGTATTTCGAAGTCCTTTAAAATGGACATCTGACGTGATGGATATGCAGTTCATCTATAAATGGTGTCTACCTTCACATATATTTTGATTCCTCCATGGGTGAGAGCAAAATTTGAAAATGTTGCACGTTGTAATAAATAACTGCAAGAAGAAAAGAAATAATCAACGTCGATTTTATGCAGCAGATGATGAAGTTATAGAATTGCTTAACGCATATGAAAATGATGAAACCCACCAATTAAAATCACCAGTATACTCTGTGCCTCTTGGTTGCTATGGTTCGGCCACGATTTGAAGAAATTCGGATTTCACAAACAATGTTCAGCAACCAAGCCATCACGATCCATCATCGATCGAGCATTTAGAATTCAACCAATTCAGAATAATTACAATTCGTCATTTGGAAAAGCTATGAGTGAAACCAAATGAAAGTCAATCGATATATCGTCACATGAACTGCAGAAGGGCGTAACAACACTTTTTATCTTTTTAGAGGAGAAGCAAAAACATTGTAGAATTACACATATTTTCGAATTAAAGGATATATTTCTTCTCTTGACTATAGATTTATTTCTGTATATAAGTTTAAATTTTTGTAGGGACATGTCTTTAGTATAGTGCATCATAACCAATCAAAAACTTGATTTTGAATTTTTTGTTGTTACGCCCTTCTGCATTTTAGGCAAAATATCTTTTTTCTAATGCTGTTATTCAAAAAACTTCTTAATTTAGCTTTAGAACTCGAATTTGCTAAAGCATTCATTATCTCTATTAAAAAATTGTATTAAAAACCGTACAATAAAAGTTTATTAATTTCGTTTTTAATTCTGGCAACACTTTGTATATTCTCTCTTTTTATTGTTAGTGATACATGAATTTAGTGAACGATTGACTCGGTTATTGTAGGTAAATATATTATTTTGTAATTTTTTGAAATTAAAATGTTTTATTACAAATCAAAACATATTAAAAAAGTACATATTAATTACAATATTAATTGTATTTGGTCTATACGACGAGTTTGAAAAATCAACACTTTACTATAAAAAATGCCCTGTTGGCAGTCCGTCTCCAATATACACAAATTGCCTGCACTTGTACGTAAAAACCACACGTCAATGTGGCAACATTTGCGAAAAGGTGAGACGGAGGAAATAAGAAGAGAAACAAAAAAATCTAAGTAGAATGTTTGTATATGGGCATTTCCACCGAAAGGTCCACCGAGACTAAAATATTAAAAGTTCTTGAAAAAACTTTGTTTTATCATATTTTCATAGGGAAACAATCAAATTTATATAACGTAAAAAGATTTCGCATTTATTCATAACCCATTTCGAGGTATTCGAATGCAAAGTCGCACAAGCGCATCTTTTCCTTTTTGGATATTTCTATTGCACATTTTGTTTTGATAAAAGTTTTTAAACAGAGACGTTATGCATTGACTTGTGCTTTCTAAAATATTTCTAAAGGTACAGAGTCATAAAAGAATGCATAAGAAACAATGCGATTGAAAATAACTGTAAGTTTTTGATTTGCATTGTCGCATATTTCGATGTCCCGTGCGACATTGAAAAACAACATTTGTTATCAGTGCGTCGAAAGTACGCGCAGAAACCTCATCAAATATTGATTACAAACAGAGATTTTTTATACAATTAAAATAAAAAAACCTACCTGAAAAATAAGAAGAATTGTGATCTTGGTACTTAGACACAGTTGGTCACGTGCGACATCGTAAGTGTGAAATTTAAAAATTTTGAATTTTTTTTCTTATGTATATGATTTATTTATGTAAATACATACATACATACTTTAAAATTTTTTTTAAAATTGGAATGCACCATGGTCAAGAAGTAAAAGCAGCTAGGAATGCCTATTCTAAAAAAAAAACTGTGTTTTATATTTTCATATAAATAAATACTTCCAAGCAAAAGTTTTTTGAACTGGTTGCCTCTGAATCTGTTCTAGAACAGGTATTTTTACCACCGGTTACGTGGAACAGCTTCTAGAACTGATTCCTGGGAATCAAAATGGAAGGTTTCACTGTCGCGGAACCAGTTCTATAACTGGTTCTAGAATCGGTTCCAAAGTAACCTGTTCAAATTTGGAGGAAAAGAACCTGTTGCTTTTGGGACAAACTCAAACAAAAATCACCGATGATAGAACATAAATTGGAACAGGTTGCATACACGTACAAGTTGTTCTACAATGGGTTCTTTCCATCCGACAATTTTGCTGGATTAATACATACTACATATTTCTTTTAAGTTTGTTTTTGGTTATTATATTCAAATAAATACCTTGAATACTTCTGTCGATTTAAAAACATTTTTACTAAGCTTCCCAGTGTAGAAAATCATTACCAGATATGTGGTTATGTAACTACATACTTGGTAATGGTAACTAGTTACTTTTGTTATTACATTTCTTATTACCTTTTCGCGATGTCGCGAAAAATAATGAGTTGTCGTTACACACCAGCATACGAAAAATCAAAAAATATATCGTTACCTATGTGCTTACCAGTACTGACAAAAATAATGAGTCTAAAAATAGATTTTCTAAAAAATAAATTATATAAAAAAAAATATTTTTTATTGTATTTTTTTTTTAAATAAAGTTTGCTGGTGCGGGAATCGAACCTGGGTCTACAGATTACCAGTCAATAGCTCTACAATCTGAGCTATATCGACATGTAATATTTAATAGATAAAAACACAATTGACCTGCTGCACACAAGTAAGCTTACTCGCCAACATACAAAAAATCAAAAAATATGTGGTTACATAAATCCTTACCAGTGTTTAAAAAATATTGAGTCTAAAAATAAATTTCAAAAAATTTTCAAATAAATCTAAAAAATTATTTTCTATTTGAAATAATGATAAAAATAAGTCATTATCAGTAACTCATTATTATATCTTTTAAAATAATACAGAAGGTAAGTGGGTGTCATTACTGGTAGTCCAAAAAATAATGATATGTCATTACCGTTTCTACACTGGGTTGTTTATATATAATTTCGTAAAAAGAGCAACAGAAACAACATAAATCTCATGATGGAAAAAAATGTCCCGTGCGACATGTCACGTGCGACAGTGAATAAAATTAAATTAAAAAAATAATACGAATCGTTTTTGAGTAAAATTACAACCATTTTTAAAAGACATCAATGCACAACAGTGTAAAATTAGTCACATTGAAATATTGCTTCAGGTTTCGCTGAAATCGGCATTTTAATTGTTAGCCGCGAAAACCACTTCTGTTTTTGTCCCGTGCGAATGTCTTGGTTTTTTACAATTATCTTGAAAACGAAAAATTGCTAAAAATCAACCTCAGCACCAATTGTAGGGCTAATAAAAAGATATAAGTAAAGCCTATTGTCAAAATAAAAATCCGTTTAATTTTGACTTTTTTTCACTTTAAAGGTGTTCGACGATCCCGTTCGACATGATGGAAATGCCCATATGTCTGAAATTATTCATATAGAGACAATCTGACAATAAAAATGTAAACAATAATGCAATTTAAAGGAAAATCACTAATGAAGCCTGTCCATAAAAAAACGGCAGAAACTAGATCTAGTCTGATTTGCAAATTAATAATGTGTCTATAACTTTGAAAAAATATTTATTATTCTTCTTAACTTCAAACCTACTTAAGAAAAATTTTTTAAATTTGTTGAAAAAGCTTCATATATTTTAGGAATCTAGTTTTATTGAAACTTTTTCATTGAGTGTATGAAAATTTTAATAATAAAATGAAAATTTTCACAACATTTCTAGTGAAACTTTGCTTTTGAAGAAAAGGTTTATTCTTCTTCTTAACCTCAAACACCCGCTCGCTTACGAAAAAATTAGAAATAAGTAGTTATGAGGTTTTGAATAATAAGTGGTTACACACATGCTTACAAAAAGTTGAATTATAAGTGGTTATCTGATTGCTTACTTGATTCTTAAAAATAAGGAGTTAAGCAAATACTATTAGCTTAAGGAAATACATTCAGAAAAATTTAAGTTTTGTCTAGTGTGTAATTTTAGGACTCGTCATAAAAATTTAAACATAAAACATATTTACATATCCCAGTGTGGAAACGGTAATGACATATCATTATTTTTTGGACTACCAGTAATGACACCGACATACTTTCTGGATTCTTTTAAAATATATAATAATGAGCTACTAATAACTAGTTACTTTTTCCACAAGCTCAAAATAAAAAATAATGCATTACCAATAATGACATATTTTTATCATTATTTCAAACATAAATTAATGTTCTAGAATTTTTTGTAAATTTTTTTGAAATCTATTTTTAGACTCAATATTTTTTCAACAGTGGTAAGGATATATGTAACCACATATTTTTTAATTGTATGTTGGCGAGTAAGCTGACTTGTGCGCGGCAGGTCAATTATGTTTTTATCTATCAAATATAACATGTCGAGATAGCTCAGATGGTAGAGCTATAGACTGGCAATCTGGCAATTTTATTTAAAAAAATTTTTACAATACAAAAATATTTTTTTTTATAGAACTTATTTTTTCAAAATCTATTTTTAGAATCAATATTTTTGTCAATACTGGTAAGCACATAGGTACAGTAGACGCTCGCAAATTAGAACCGCTTTGTTTTAGAGGCAATTCTTATTTCTGAATTATTCTAATTTCTGGACGTTTTTTTTCGAAAAAAAAAATTGAGTAAATTTATTTCCAAAAACTTAAATAAAACTCTTTTTAATATTTTTTAATTCAATTTTATTTGATAAAAACAAGAAAACAAAACATAACAATTCAGTCCAATACATCAAATGTATTTTTATAAATTAAAAATATGAATATAAAAAAAAAACGAATGGCAACAAAACATAGCAATGCAGTCCAATTACATCACATGTATTTTTTTAAATTAAAAACTAAAAAACTGTATTTAAAAAAAATTAAACAATTAAAATTAAACAATGGCCAAGTTAACAACTAATCTTTGTTTGACATATAATCAGTTATATTTGTTTGTTTTTTTGGTTTCTTTAAATCCGAAATATCATTACGGAGAGCCAAAAGATTACTTATGTGCTTAGTTGAAAACAATTCACTGTTATTGCACCATTTTATTAAATTATTTACGCTTTCAATGGCTGTAGTATTAGAGACAACTGATGATACTGCAACAACGTCGTCTTCGCTGCTATCTGAAGACTCACCATCGCTACTGAGAACATAAACAGATCCGTCATCAAACATATCTTCATTCCATCTGTCGATGTCTTCTATACCGATGCAATCGTTGGGAGCTATTTCTTTTAAAAGAGCTTCAGTTATCTGAATAACTTCGTTGCAGTCCTGATCTATTTGCAACAATTGTGCTATTGGCACGTCATCGTCGCTGTCGTATTGGTTAGAGTCCCAATTGGACAACTTTGACCAAGATTTCTTCATAACACTTTGTGGTACCGCATCCCAAGCTTGTTTCAGTAATAATATAGCATTGCGGATCGAATGGGATTTCAAATTATTCTTCAGTTCACCACCTTCAGCAATTAACTGAGAAAGAAACATACTTCTGTAATTGAGCTTTGTTAACTTAATAGGGTTTTGATCCATTGGTTGTAAAGCTGCTGTCACATTTGGTGGAAAGAATAATGCAACTATGTTTCCATCGTCACTTTTAAGTTTCTCAATGGGTGTATGAGCGGAGCAATTATCTATAAGCAAAATGGCTTTCGGAGGCAAATTCTTTTCCTGAGAAAAGCGGATCACCTGTGAATTGAAAAAAATTTTAAAATTATGTACTGAACCTGAAATCAATAGTTTTGTTTACCTCTTTAATAAATATTCCGTGAAACCATTCGTGAAAAATCCGAGAAGTCATCCAAGCATTTTTTGAAAAGTTGTAATGCAGAGGATTATTGAAATTTTTAAAACACCTGGGTTTTTTGCTTTTCCAATTACCAATGGAACTAATTTGTGTGATCCATCAGAGTTTGCACCAAGTAGGACTGAAATTCTGTCTTTTTGAATCTTATGTCCAGGGGCGTTTTTTTCAAAAGCAGAGACATAGGTTCTGTCTGGTAGGCAACGAAAAAATAATCCGGTTTCGTCGACATTATATATTTGTGACTCCATTAAACCCATCTCAGCGATCTTTGCACGATATCGATGAATAAAAGGAGTGACTGAAGCAACATCACTGGAAAGAATCTCGCCACAAATTTTTAAAAAACGGATACCGTGTCGCTTATTAAATTTGGTAAACCATCCATCACTTGCCCGGAATGCATTTTCATCTTTATCGGGATATTCCTCTCTAAATATTTGTTTAGCTTTCTCTTTTAATATTGGCCCAGTCAATGTACACTTTTTTTCTCGTTGATTTAAAAACCACTCATACAGACGACTTTCCATTTTTGGATATTCAGCGCTGTGCAAAGATTTATTGTTTGCCTCCTGATATGTGTTTGAAACAGCATTTAATATTGCTGTTCTATGTGATTTGATGTAGCTGATTGAAGATGTTGTCACATTAAAATCTAGGGCTAACCGGTTCCCTTGAACGCCTTTGTCAAGCTTTTCTAATATTTTGACTTTAGACTCGAATTTAAGAGCGTTTAATGTATTGCAAACATTGATTCTAATTTCTGGACGTTCGAATTACTGAAAGCTCTAATTTGCGAGATTCTACTGTAACGACATATTTTTTGATTTTCCGTATGATGGTGATATGGACCTGGACGATATGTGCTTTCAACAGGATGGTGCCACTTGCTACACAGCCAACAAATCAATGGCTCTTTTGCGCGAAAAATTCAATGGCCGTGTTATCTCACGTCGTGGTGATGTTAATTGGCCGCCACGATCATGTGATTTGACACCGTTGGACTTGTTTGGGGATATTTAAAAGAAAAAGTGTACGTCAATAAGCCAAGAACAATTCAAGAGCTAAAGGATGAGATAATTCGGCACATTAACGACATTGAACCTCAATTATGTCTCAGAATCATTGAAAATATGGACCATCGGATAAAGATATGCCACCGAAGCCGTGGCGAGTATTTGGCCGATATTTTGTTTCACACATAATTGTCATAGATCCTTCTATCATAATAAAAATATTAAGATAATTCTCTAAAAACTTTTTATTTTATTTACAATTAACATCGTGCGTTTTAGTTGGACCACCCTGTACTAACAAATTGTTACCCTATTAAATTCTAACTAATCGGCTGAAAACCTCCGATGTATGCAGTGTTGCCTAACTTGGCAACACTACATATACATATTAAAAAATATGTTTATAAAAATGGAATTTATAAAGATAACATGACAGAGCTGCGTAGCATATGGACTTTATATAGCATACATGGGCAAATGTGGCCCGCCAACCAATTTCGTGCGGCCCTTCATTAATTTTAAAACAATCAAAAATTTGGACTTTGGACTTTATATAGCGTACATGGGCAAATGCGTCCCGCCAACCAATTTCGTGCAGCCCTTCATTAATTTTAAAACAATCAAAAATTTTTTTTAAATTTTAGGCAAAATTAAAAAAAATTACAATCAGAATTAAAAAATATACATATTATAGAAAACTGCGGAAACAAAATAACCATTCAACATATATCGACTTTTTTGAACAGAGTTTCTCTAAATCATTTCAAAGCATTTTCGCCTCCTACATATGAATATTAAGTGAAAAATTCCTTCTTCTTTATTTAAACCTTAAGGCTGGGAAAAATACTTTATGGCTCAATATGACATAGAAGTATTTAGAAGTCTCTTATTTGATATGAGTTTGAAGTCAAAAAAATTACGCCCGACTAAAAAAGATGTTATATAATCATATATCACCATATGTGACGCGAAAAATAGAAAGGGACCTAAGGATAGAAAGGGACCTAAGGTCAGGAGAGCATGGGATCGGTCTCATTCGATGCTCAGATGTTGTCCACAAAAAAAAAAAAATTGATTTTTTTACCCTTAGGTCCCTTTCTCTATGCGCTGTCACATATATAAACCCATATATATGTTCATATCTAATTTGATCCGAATATTGGAATATATAACTATATCAAGCGAGATAAGTATGTTATCTAACCTGATACAATTTGATCCGAAAAATGGGTCTATCTAATTGCATCAAATTATATATAAAAACATGTAATTTTATGAAAATTTTCAAATAAAATTTTAGTAAATATTGTTGAGATCACTTATTTTCATTCATATTAAATACTAATGCCCGACAGAACAGTTTGGCTAAAAAAGTGGGTATTGGACGATCTTTCGTATGTTGACGCAATACAGAAAAAATTTATTGATGGAAAGATGTTTTAAATGAGGATTGAATGCGATTTAGGCCGTTTTTAGGACGCATTTTCCTTAAACTTAGAATAACGCAGTTTCTAACAGAAATCCTTCTTTTAAAATGTGGTTTATTTTATTTTATTTCAATAAAGACCAAAATTCAAAACGACAAAAATTTGTTTAGAAAAATTCTTTGCTAATAAACTTGGAAATAGCTGACTAAATAAATTTTCAGATTAACTCCACATTACAAAAATTTGTCGGAACAACTTTTTCTAGTTTAGAGTTTGTCTTTCTTATAAAATATAAAAATTAACTTATTATTATTATTATTTTTTTTTCACGGAATAAATAACTGAACTTAAACCAATAAAATAAAAGACTACCCAACTCTTCCTACCTCTGTTAAATCACTCTCTTCTTAATTTGTATCGAAAAATTCAGCCATAAGAATTACACACGGCTGCAAAGGCTAACATTTTTCGATACAAACTGTTAATGTTCGAAAGAGGCGATGAAAACCGCCTGCTTAAACCGTATTTATTTCAACATAAGTTTGTCTAATTTTTCTTTTTAAATTTAAAAATAAAAATAGTTCTTTCGACTTTTAATTCCACAACGAAAAAATTTTTTTTTTTATTTATTTCTTTAAAATAATTTTTTAATAAATAGTATTTTGCCAAATATTTGAAAAATAGATGTTAATTTCAATTATAAACATTAATTTATGTATAGGTCAAAGTGCAAAATTCAAAACCAGATCCACAATTTCTAAGTTTTTTTCTTAATTTTTATAGTGCAATTAAACGTTGTATAATTAGATATCATGTCATATATAATTATGTATAAAATTAATACAATTTTCTATTAACTTGTTTATATATTTTCATACAAGGTTGTTTATAGAAACTTATACGCCATTATATGTAATTATATATAAACTATATCGCAGATCTCTTAATATATGGCTGGAGACCAAATCCCATATGGAGACCAAAACGTCATATCAAACATATTTATAAAACCAAAGTGCTAATATAAATGTATATGGTTATATAAAGCCACGCATATAAACATTTTAATTATATCAAATCATATAAGATTATATGAAAACTTTTTTAGTCGGGCGTTTCATTTTAGGAATTATTTAAGGCTGTTCTAAGGACCTCGTAAGGATATCTAAAATCTACTTTTGAGAATAGTCCTTGAAGCACCCAAATTTGGTAAAACAGTTAGACACAATAAAATTTTATTCATACAATCATAGAAACAAACCTGTGAAAGTAGTAAAACAATTAGTAGGTTTTTTTTGCTATTTTTACAGGTTTATTATTTAAAGGTGATTTTGCAGAAAAATTTTCGCCGATTTTTGCTAAATATTAATAAGATTAGAAGAGCTAAAATAAACTGTTAAATATAATAATAGTCATCCTGCTAAACTCAACAGAAATATGTGATGAAAAATAGTTGACTGCTGATTTCACAAAAATAGATTTTTATTCTCTTAAAACAATTTAAATTTTTTTGGGATTTTTTTATTGTACTAATATCAACGAGCATAAAGGCTAAAGAGTTCCCATATGAAAAAAGTGTACTCTACCTTACAGGCAAAAAAAAAGTGCGCCGTACACCCTCTAATATGAAGTATTTTTGCAAGGAGGTTTCAAAAAAATTTTTTTCGTTATATCTTTGGAATTTACAGTCGGATCTTAAAGTATGATACATCGATGTTTTTCTCTCGAGGAGACCAGTGTTTTGCTCTAAGGACATTTTGACCTCAAGTATCCCGTTCTAGTAGTTACCCACCAGATCTCAGTTGCTACCACCCTAATGTACAACCCTAATGTCAGAAAACTAAAGCTCGCAAAAAATCATTAAACTTTTGCTAAGGAAGTTTTTCGCTAAACCCAGTAGAAATTTTTTTTATATATTGGTTGCCGAACGTAGGGGTCGCCTTTTTAAATTTTTTTTAGTTTGATTTTTAATATATAGCAAAACACTGGTCTCCTCGAGGCAAAAAAATCGATATATCACACTTTAAAATCCGATTTTAAATGCCCTACGGTCGGCAAAAAAAAATATAAAATTTATTTTGAAATCGCCTTCCAAAAATACATTATATTGGAGGGTGTACGGCGAACTTTTTTTTTTGAGGTACGGTCTAGTGTACTCTTTGGTTCCCTTAAAATTTATATGGATTGGGATTCTGTTAATTCCCGTGAAGAATAAGAGAAACAAAAGGAAAACCGAAAAAGTTAACAGGGCACTGTTTTTATTGTTTCTTATGATTATTGATTAAAGCGGTAACAAAAACAACTTTAAGAGTGAAATAAATAATAAATAATCAATTTTAATTATTTTTTTATTGTTTTTAATGATGTTTTTTGCTTGTAAACCCGTTTTTATTAAATTTATTGTTATCGCGACGTCCTTCATTTTTCTCGTTCGCTGTTAAATTTCTTCAAATCCTTTGTTTTTCTTCTCATTCGTGTGTGAAATTTTTTGGAAATCTGAAAACACCTTAATGGATACCCCCTGCTAATATACAGAAAAATTTGTTTTTGATTCTAGCAGAGAAAATTTTTACTTCAATTAACTAAAATTTAGCTCAAATATAACTAAAATTCTGTATATTTAACAGCTTTATTTTTACTATTCTTATCTTACTAATATTTAGCAAAGAAAATATGCTTATTTCAGCAGTTTTTTATGCTTTTGACGAGATTATACCGCTTTTTAAAGGCTTGTGCCGCCTTGAAGGCAACAATTCAGCCTTATACCAATTTTTTAATATGATATTCAACTTTTGAATAACGTTTTCATAATTTAATTTTTCTAGAGTTCCCAGCCAGCAAACAAGCCCAAAAATGAACCAGAAAAGTGCTCATAATATATTACTAAACTTTCACTTGTATAAAAGTAGCGCGTCCAAAAGAGCATTTTTTTATTCAAAAATGACTCAAAGAAATATTTTGAAAAATTTTTTAGGCTAAACAATTTATCTTTTTCTGAGTCATTTTTGAATTGTTCACAAAATATTTAAATTTATTTACATTTCTGAGTCGTTTTTAAATCATCTTGGGAATTAAAAAATTTGCCTCAAAAGTTTGTGCATTCATTCATTTTACTAAGACTAATATTTTCGTCCTAAAAATGCGCAGTTTTTGACAAATAGGCTTAAAATTTAAAAATATTTGTGCTTTGTTTGAATAATTTTTGACTTACTGAATAAGAACCCTCATAAAAGTATACTAATTTTCTGGCTGGGTTATCAGTCTTGTGATTGAATTTTTAAAATTTAGGAATTAATTTAATGCAATCAGAGCCTGAGAGGTTTGATATTTGTTATAAATTTTCTATACGAAAATGTGGTAGACCTATGACTTTTAAATTTCCTTTACATTCAGATTTTCTATAAAAATTATATTTTTCCACGTTTTATATCAAAGTTTCGTTCATCCCGTAATTCATGTTACACATTTCAATAAATAAAACAAGGGATCAAAATCCATTAATTAAATCTAAAAATATTTTAAAAATTTGTAAAAACCTTAAACCAAATTTTTTGAAATAACGAAAACTTTATTTTCGAAGATTAATTCCACAAAGTTCTTTGACTTCAGATTCGTATTAAGGACGACAAAAAAAATTTATTGAGTCTGTGCCTACATTTTTTTGACTTTAGGTCCAGACTTAAGAATCCAAAATACTCAAAAAAAAGTTTTAGCAGAAGGCTGTACAAAAACATTGTTTTTGTCGATTAATGTATTAATTGGTCTTCTAATTTGGCCCTTCAATCAATTTATGTGCCCATGCCTGTTATATAGTGTCTCTTGCCTTGGATATTTTAAATTTTTTTTTGGTTTTTGTTTCTTAATGTATTGCAAAAAAACTCTTTTAAGAAAAATTTTATTAATTTTATAATGAAAAAGATGTTTTTTTTTGGAAATCTATATGGGTCAAACATGTTTTTGGTGCAGAATATAGACATTTATATTAGAAAAATTTTAACTTTAAACTCGCACAAAAAAATGTGAGCACAACAATATGCCAATTATTTTTAGGTTTGTGCAAATATTTCTATCAGTGGCGTATCTGTCATAATACATAGACTCTTAAACAACTGTTTTTAACCCTCTTTGTTTCCAAATGTTTGACATTAAAAACTTAACAGAGAAAATAGAATCATTCTGACAACAGAATTACTTGGCAACCTAATGATTTTGTTGCAGCAACCGAATTATTTGAAAGTCCTAATCAAATATAATCCTGTCACAATTTAAATATATTGCTCTAAACGAAATTCTGTTATATTAAAGAAATTTCTTTGTATTTTCATAAACAAATATATGTGTGGCTCCCACCAAACTGGTTTGTTGGCAAAAAATTTGGCTGTCACAATGATTTTGTTTTCTCTGTGTAGCAACACTCATAATAAAGCAACATAACGCAGCAAAAACAGACATTACTGAGTAATTAAGCGAGTAAGTAGCACACAAAGGGTTTCACTACTATTTACTCGCAACATTACTTTTGTTCGCGATGTCCAAAAATTCATGGGTGGTCATTACCCTCTCGCTTACAAAAAAAGTGCGAATAATGAGTTACCCATAGTGAAAGAATAACTAGTTACTCACAAAGATAAAATAAGTGGTTACTCAGAAGTTAGGAAATAAGTGGTTGCCCTACATTGTAAAATAGTTGTTCATATTGGCAAAAAAAACTTTTTACCTTGGAAAATTTCCTATTTAGTTCAAAGCAAATTTATAAATAAAATTTTAATATAAAAGAATACTTAATCAGTACTTATTTAATCAATTAGTAAGTGATTACTTTGAACGAATATATAAGTACTTCTATAACTTATTATCGGTAAGTCATTATTTTGTATTTTAAAGTCATGCAAAAGGTAATGACCCAAATAGAAGAAATCGATTTTTTTTTTTGGAAAACGTTAACCCGTTGGATGAAAATGTCCCATTTTGGAAAAAAGTGTATTACTATTAAAAATTCCCAAAAATTCGAAATTTCTAAAAAAAATCTTTTTATTTCATTTATTCATTTAGTATAGTCAAAATCAGAGACCCGAAATAACTGTTATATTTATTAAGGTTGTTAAATACTGTAACAACAGAATTTTAAGGGGCATATTTAAACGGTTGTCAAAAATTCAAATAACAATATTTTTACTGTATTATTTTTTTATTTAAAATATATATTCTTGTTGTATTTTTAAAAAATATTAGTTTTAAATTTCCAAATCACCAGGGCTGCCACTTCATTATTAGCCTTTTTTAAAAAAGGCAAAATCGGCCGCCACTGTATAGCCTTCATTAATTATTGGAAAATAAAAATGTAAAGTGATTCTTAATACCAGATAAATTCTCTATTCCTCATCGTGGCCCGATTTTTATTTTTTTAATTTTTTTTGAACAAAGTTTCCACACAAACTTGAAAATTCCAAAAAAGGCAATAAAAATCAATTTTACTTGGAAATATAAAATTTATTTGACTGAAATTCAAAAAAGGGCCACGATAAGGACTACAGTTTTTTGTTGACTACGAAAGAAAAAAACCGGATCGAAATCGGTTAACCCACCTTGGCTGTACAGTGGCAGCCGATTTTGAACTCATGGTTGCGAGAAAAACGCGTTTGAAGTCTAAAGTTAATTTTAAGCTAAGGAAACAGCAAAATTTAAAAAAATTGTAAATGAAGAAAAGTTATATCTCCTAGCTTACTTCATGTCCACCAAATTTGGGAGGAATCGGTTAATGGGTATTTGATATATTAAACATAATATTCTCAAAAACGATGGTAGATACATATATAGTTATACATAATGCTACTCATATTATTTTGTAAAAATGCTATAATTTTGAACAGTTTTTAATTTATTTCGTATTTTTTCCCCATTTTTATATAAATTGATTACTTTCATAACTTATATTAAGCCATCGGCACCTGCCCCATATGACGTGTCTTCAACATCCATCAAGGAATCGTCATTGCGTGCAATTTTACATCTTTTGATGTACGATTTCTAATAAAAATGAAAACAAAAAGTGTTACACACAAATTTACCACTTACAGTTTTACTTTGGGACTAAAACATATTTTACAAAAAAATATGTGTAAATTTAATTTCTTAGAATTTTTTATTGAAATTTTCGGGGCATATAGAGAAAAGTATGCTCCACCCAAATAATATATAAAAAAAATTCGAAAACAAAAATTTCCCTCGAGTCGATAACCCCCTTAAAAAGTCACAATCCAAATTTGTTTAATTATAATATTTCAATAATGCACTATATTTTATAAATCATATTCCACAAAAAAATCACAAAGTTTGGCAAACAATTCAATTTTTTCAATTTTTCTATTTTAATCTATAAATTTCTGTTGTTTTTTTAATTTTTATTTTAAAACTTTTTATAAAAGTTACAGACTGATTTTTTAAAAAAAATTAAGCACTAACTTTTTTATTTGATAATAAAATAAAAATTTACCTAAATTGAATGCCGGAAGTTACTAGAATATACATATTTGTACTCACTTTAAACCACTGTTCAATATTTTATTATCACTAATTGATATCATCAGATTATTATAATTGTTGGCTTTTGATTTATATTCTTACCCCCAAATTCATAAACGCTTTGTAAAATTACAGGAGGTTTATTGAACAAATTTTGTATGAAAATGACGTTTTGTAAACCTGCTATAACTTTACAAAGCATTTATGAATTGAGGGGTTAATTGTTAATTTTTGATAAAGAAAAAAAAATCACAAAATAACTTTTTTTATTTTTGAAAAAATAAAAATCGTGTTTGGATTGTTTTTGTTTGAATTAAAAATAAAAATCAAACAGAGCAAATAAATAGAAAATTAAAAATATTCAAACAAGAAATAATTGTAAATCAATCAGTTTTTTGAATAAAAGTTATAACTGTTACTTTCCTGGTCAAAATGATTCGGATATGGAGTTTTGACTTCATCGGATGTCACTAACCCACTTTAGCCTGAAATCCAAAATGACCCACAAATTTGATAGAAATGCAAAAGCGTGGTTGGCAAAATATTCCGTCGCCACAACGGAAATGTTCTGAGAGTGTAATTTGGAGATGTCGATTGCTATTTGTACCATTAAATAGTTGATATTTAAGAAAAAAAAAAAACAATTTGGAAAAACGATAATTCGAGTTTGGAGCGACTGCTTTCCAGGACATTTTACAAAAATTGCTTATTTTGTCAAAAATTTAACAAAACTTGAATGTTTTCATCAAATTTTACATAGTTTTTGGAAAAATATCACTTAAATTTAGTTAGACTATAATTATCATTACATTTGTTTAAAAAATATTTAACCCTTAGTGGCCTGGGGTCAGAGAGACTAATAAAATTTAATATTAATTATGACTACGAGATTGTAAAGCCATAAAATGGATAGTTAAAACATTAACCCTATATGGATCAAGCTACACAAAATAATAATTTTTATCTAGTGGAAAAAAGATTTTTTTTTTATCCATTTGAAGTGATATTTTTCCGAAAATTATGAAAGGTGTTATTCTGTAAATTTCCTAGTGGGTCGTTTTTGGCCAAGAGTAAAAATTTATCATGTTACATAAAATACTTATTTTTATCAATTGGAAATTTGTTTTCAAAACATTCAACATTGCATTATTTGATATAATTATATTCATTCAGGTGTTTCCACTTGACCTAAAGATTTTCACCTTTCAGAGCTGCTTAGCAACTATTTTTATAACAATTTCAGACGCCACTGATTTTTTGAACAAAACAAATTTCTTTACAATAATATAGTCTTATCTCTCGGTCACTGTAGATGACCATATGAATGAAAACATTCTTTTTTTGTGTGTTATTTTATAGTTAACCTGCAACATGAGACCAATATGCAACATTGTTAATACTATAAACATGTAACATGATTCCATTTTTTTAGTTTCTGCTGGTTTATACTTCTACAACAATATCAAAACAACCTCTTGAGACACACCCAATTCAACTAATTTTACCCAACATAGATAGATAATCCTTGTATCGCAAGTGTTTGTTGCTTTGGACATTTATCATTGTGGCCAGCACTACAACAATAACAAGAATATTTGGAGAATCGGTGTATAAAGGAACCAACAATATTGTATGAATGAAGATTGAACACAAGCGCTTAGTATGAGTGAATGACTAATACAAGTATTTTTGTCATGTTATTGTCGATGTGTATCATGAGCATTGTTATTGTACTTGTATCTGTCAATACACTATGTACCAAAATTATAAAAACACTGAGAGAATTATCTGCCTGATATTAATGAGTTTTTGCATTAAATGAATAAAGTTTCGCTAGAATTCGTCTAAAATTTTAAAAATTTCATTTTGTTTATGAAAAGTATTATACAACCAATGAAAAAGTTTTATTAAAAGTAGTTTCATAAAAATGATGAAGCTTTTTCATAAAATTAAAGAATTTTTTTATTTTCATTGTGAAGAAAACTTCATTCGTTCAGTGACAAAATTCTTTAAAACTCGCACGAAAAATTTTCTTTGTAATAGTGTATTTAGACTGGGCAAAAACTAGTAGTTTTTAGCCATTTTTAGGTTTTCAGCCGAAAACTACAAAATTAATTTAGTTTTTCCATACAATTTTCATACAAACTGAAAACCAGGTTCTACCAAGTAAAAATATATGAAATTTGCATTTTTGATACACGCGGTATCATTTATAATTAACTTTCGATACACCCTGTTACAACGAATATAGAAGTAAAGCAAGTGTCAAAAAAAATTTTTTTTAATTTTTTAAGAATATTTCTGTTTTAGTTTGAAATTGTGTGTTGTTATTAATTGTTAAATGTATTAATAATTTTTTTACATTAATTTAACAATAAAAAAATAAAGAAAAATGTGGAATAAAAAAGTGATGTGACAAAGAAAAACTAAATAACCAATGTAATTGACTTGGCTTTTGTAATTTAGTTTTGTATAAAAACCCGGTGGTTTCTGCTTAGTCTAAATTCATTATAACTAAAATTTGAAGATGACAAATGTATGGTACTGTGATTTTATAGCCCTGTAACATAGCAGATTATTAAGAAGTAAATACACTGAGAGAATTATCTTCACTTCAGTAACGAATTTCTTGAGAGTTTCAATGAAAATTGTCACTGGAACTCGTCCATTGAGACTTTTCATTGAATATATGAAATAGGTTTCATTAAAGTCATTGTTTGTGAAAAGCTTCAAAGAACTAATAAAACTCTCCACCAACTGAATGAGTCATTCCGACAATGGCTTGTATGAATAAAAATCAAGGCTAAAGTAGGGCATGCCGACTATATAATACCCTACACCAGTCTGACTTAAAGCCAACTAATAGCTGTGTTTGTGTGACTCTCTATCAGTGTTATCAAGAACGATTTTGACAGTTTTTTAACGTATTCCGGCTTTCTACTGTCAAAATTGTTCGAGATATCATTGATAGGAATGCTGCACAAACGGATCCGAAATTTGATCCGAAATTTGAATGGGTTCAAACGGATTAGTGTCAAAATTTTTTATAAAATCATAAAAGAAGAGATAATCGAAAACATAGCCCATATGGGCGATAGGTCCAAATATGGACCGATCCTATATAGCATACATGAGCAAATGCGGCCCCACGGGCCGCATGTGGCCCGTCAGCCAATTTTGTGCGGCCGTTCATTAATTTTAAAACAATAAAAAAAATTTTTTTTAATTAAAAAAAAAATATTAATTAAATAAAAAAAAAAATTAAAATTAGAATTTAAATCAACAAATATCGACTTTTTTGCACGGACGTCCTATAAAACTTTTTAAAGTATTTTCGCCTCCAATACACGAATATTAAGTGGAAAATTCCTTCTTCTTTATTTAAACCTTAAGCTTGGGAAAAATACTTTATGGCTCAATATGATGTAGAAATACTATCTAATTTTTTATGAGTTTGAATTCAAAAAAATTACCTTTCATTTAAGGAAATGTTTAAGGCTGTTCTACAGGCCTCGTAAGAATCTCTAAAATCTACTTGTGAGAATTGTCCTTCAAGAACTTAAATTTGGTAAAACACTTAGACACAATAAAATTTTATTTATACACTAACGGAAATAAACCTGGGAAAATAGCAAATCAATTAGTAGCTTTTTCCGCTATCGATTATACCGCTTTTTAAAGCGGTATAATCGAATTTTTATCTCGCTTTTAAAGCAAACAATTCCGCCTTACCCCAATTTTTTAATATATTAAACTTTTGAATAAAGTTTTTATAATTAATTTTTTCTAGAGCTCTCAGCCAACAAACGAGCCCAAAAATGAATCAGAAAAGTGCTCAAAATATATTATTAAACTTTCACTTGTATTAAAGTGGTACATCCAAAAGAGCCTTCTTTTTGATTCAAAAATGGCTCAAAGAAATATTTTAAAAAATTCCTTGGGCTAAAAAATTAATCTTTTTTGAGTCATTTTTGAATTGTTCACAAAATATTCAAATTTATTTACATTTCTGGGTCGTTTCTGAATCATCTTTGGATTTAAAAATTTGCCTCAAATTGTGGCATATGTATTTTCATCCAAAAAATTCGTAATTTTTGAGAAAGAAGTTTAAAATATAAAAAAAATATGTGCTTTGCTTGAATAATTTTCTTTTGACTTACTAAATAAGAACCCTCATAAAAGTATCAAAATTTTCTGCCGGGGTTATCAGTCAAGGGATCAAAATCCAATAAGTAAATTTAAAAATATTTGAAAAATTGGTAAAAACCTTAAACCAAATTTTTTGAAATAACGAAAACTATATTTTCGAAGATTAATTCGACAAAGTGTTTTGATTTCAGATTCGTATTATGGAGGGCAAAATATTTTAAAAACATTTATTGAGTCTGTGCCTTATATTTTTAAATATATTTGGATCAAAAATATAAAAAATTACAAAAATATAAAAGATTTTGATGTACTTCTCCGCAACATTGACTCATAAAGTATTTTCCTGGGTGAGGGGATAAAAAAGAAAGACCCACAACTCGAAGGCTATTCAGTGGACCGTTTTTGACTTTAGATCCGGGCTTAGGAAACCAAAATACTCAAAAAAAGATTTTAGCAGAAGGCTGTACAAAAAATTCATTTTTGTCGAGTAATGTATTAATTGGTGCGGCCCTCGGTAAGTTTGTGAAATCCTAAATTTGGCCCGTTAAGCCATTTGTGTGCCCATACCTGCTATATAGAATCAATAGGCTTTTTCCTTGGGACCATGTAAGTCAGCAAACCAAATTTCATTGAAATATCTTCGTATTTGCGAACTGCAGCGTGTACCAAAGCCAATTTTGTGGTCTGTTAAATTTTCAATAAAAAAATTCCTTTGTTCTTCTTCCTGTAAATAAACTTTACAAAATTGTTTTAATTAATTAAAAAGTATGAATTATGAAACACTTCCATGAAAATTATGAACACCCCAGGAAAACTTTTTGCAATCGGTAGCCAACCACACCCATTCTACAAATGGTTCCACTGCAACCGATTACATGGAACTGGTTCCGGAACCAAATCCTGGGATCCTATATGCAAGGTGTGGGTGACGTAGAATCAGTTCCAGAACTGATTCTAGAGCAACCGGTTCCACTTTAGAGCTATAGAAGGGGTTGCTTTTGGGACAATTTCAAACAAAAAGAATCGGTGTTAGAATCGACAGTAGAAGGGGTTGTAAAAGAAAAGTAGCTATTCTACAACTGATTCTTTGGAACAGAAAATTTTCCTGGGACATCTTAAAATCGGCCTAACCCAGCAAAATTGTCGGATGCAAAGAACTGGTTGTAGAACAACCCAGGAAAATTTTTTACAATCGGTAGCCAACCACACCTATTCTACAACTGGTTGCACTGCAACCGATCCTATATGAAAGGTATAACTGACGTATAATTAGTTCTACAACTAGTTCCAGAACTGATTCTACGGCAACCGGTTCCACTTTGGAGCTATAGAAATGGTTGCTTTTGGGACAATTTTAAATAAAAATAATCGGTGTTAGAATCGACAGTAGAAGGGGTTGTAAAGGACAGTAGAAGGGGTTGTAAAGGAATGCAGATATACACTCATAAAAAAAGTCCTTACAAATAGGTCAAAATTGTGCTGGCGCAAATACATGTATTATTTCCTCTTTTTTTATCAAAATTTGTACCTATTTGTACCGACTTTTTTAGAAAAAATAACAGAAAAATTAGTTCAATTTAATCAGAACGCGTTTAACAGACTTTTAAACTAACTTTTTTTTATTAGTGTACAATTTTAAATTTTTTAAAAGAAATTTTAAAAAATCAATTATTGGAGTTTAAGGGGGTAGCCCGGTCAACAACTGAAAAAAAAATTTTTTTGAAGAACCCTAGTGTACACAAAACACTGTTAACGTGCTCTCAAAACGAAAACGCTGTTTTCTGATCCCAAATATTAAAAGTTTTTAGGAATTCCACATATGTTTTTTAGGTTATCCTTTTATTTACATATAAGTAGGGGATTCACATTTTTTACTTTTATATAAAAAGTCGCGCTTCAGAGTAAAAACACAATAAAAATTAAAAGATATTGACCATTGGCGATTAACTAACATATAATGAAGTTAAAAGATACTGAAGAAAATGTTCACACCAACGCAGTACCTGCCATTAAAAAAACAGCCTCTGAATACACCTTTTTTGTTAAAATATTGCATCCTCAAAGGCGAATAATAAGAGTAAATGAGATAACTGTGAAACTTTCGTCATGAAAACAGAATAGATTCTATTCTGGCTTTTAATTTTAACTTTTATTGTGTGTCTCCACTCAAATTTCGTTTTTATTGATATCCCAACACGTGTTTCTGCGAAAATGGCACCACCAAATAACAAATAGAGGAAGAATTTTTAACCGTATTTTTCGATTATCCATACTGCGCCCAAACAACCCATAAAATCGAGGATTAAGTGTATTTTCTTTTGTATGGTTTTGCTAAAACTCATTATTTTTTATATTTTTTTTGTAGAACCCCCAGCAAAACCTTGGTAATATATGGGGATTACTATGCATATTACCTGGAAATATATCAAACCGCTTACCCTTGCATTACTTTGGACCCTTACACCTTACCCTTGCCTTACTTGTAATACCAAATTCATACGTTTGGATGTCTTATTGGTATACCCAATTCGTTTCTCTAGAAAATTTTAAAAATTCTATTTTTTCTTAAAAATTTGTGAATTTAAAATTGATATTAGGTTTAAAAAATTAAAATTTAAGCAAATGTTTTTGACTCGTAAGTTCAGAATAACATGTTACCCAGCCAGAAATCGCCAGTGGTACAAAAAAAATCAAGCACTAGCATACCACTGGATAACCACGGTGTTAAAAATAAATGACTGGCAGAACACTCATTTGGGAAAAAAAAACCACTGGCAAAGGTGGGCTTAGAGTGATATGCCAAAGTTTGCAACCAGATGTTATCCAGTGCTTACTAGTCAGAAATTGTCAGGGGTACAAAAGTCAATTCACTGGTAGAGCAATGATTTTATAAAAATTCTGGCGTTTTGTTAAAAAATATGTGTAGTCAGAAGGTTCCCAGTTCAAATCCGGTTGGAAAGAAAAATTTTGTTTTTAATTTTTTTTAGTTTAAAAATTTTTTTGTTTTATAAAATCAATTCTTTTGTTTGTAGAAAAGCTCCTTTAAGACCAACTTTTTTTTTTGCTTTCCCAATGCTGGCATATTAGTTCCAAAAAACTGTTTGCCAGTGCTAGCATTTTAGCACGGCCAGTAGTTGTGCAGCTGTTATCACTCATTTATGTGTATTATATGTCTCGTTAACTCAGTATTATATGTCTTGTTAGTTCAGTGGGTAGAGCTGTCGTCTGCCAATCTGACGGCCTGGGTTCAAACCACGGTAGGACCAAAAAAATACATATGAACTTTTTTAAATTTTATTTTGGAAAGTATATATCCAGACCATCTATTTTATGGGTTTTCCAGCGTTTTGCCAACGTTTAAAAATTTTGTTTCTCCAGTGCTATTCCGGCACCTTTTGTACAGCTGGTCCTTTTCTCTAATGATGTTATCTTTTTGGGAATGGGAAAGCACTTTTTGTCAGTACTTGTACCACCCGTTAAAGTACTTTGCCATCGCTTTCCCGTTTGTATTTTCCTGACTGGGGAGTTACAGCGATGGACATGCCCTTGTTAAAATAATAGCATTGATAATAGTAAGAGTTACATACCTTTATTTCTACTTACTAAAGTCATTACCGGGTAATAGAAGGTTTTGCTGGGTACTTCTGTTAACTAGCTCTAGCCGACATTCCAAGATTTTTTTCTTAGAAGGTTATAAGTTAAATTTTATGATAAAATTTTAATAAATATTTAACAATGCTTTAAAAAATACACAGAAAAAACTAAAATCGAGTTTCAATTAAAATATTTATAAATACAATTAAAAATTTAATTGTATTCGGACCAATTAAGAAAATTGTTATATAAATAAAAAATTTAACCCAAAATCGTCAAAATTTTCAATTAAAAATTTAATTAAAAATCATTAAATTTTCAGTTAAAGTTTTAATTACATCAATTAAAACTTCAATTGATATAAATTATGTTATGATGCTTTTATTAAAATTCGTAATATTAAAAATAATTTTAACATATATTTATTAATTTCCTTATGTTTTTGTTTCTGAGTGAATTTTGACACACTTTTTTAATGTTTATATCTGCAATAAAATATTGTGATTTTATGCAAAGCATATTGAGCTTTTTTTTTAATAATGTTGTTTATAGTGTCCCTTAAAAATAGATTTGTCATTACACCCCCCCCAGTTTTATTGGAAATGGTCCCAAATGGAAGAAACCGTTTTTTTTTTTTTGGAAAACGTTAACCCGTACCGAAAGTTGGACGAAAATGGCCCATTTTGGGAAAAAAGTGTATTACTATAAAAATTCCCAAAATTCGAAATTTTGAAAAAAAAAATATTTTTTATTCCATTTATTCATTTAGTATAGTCAAAATGATTCAGATATGGAATTTTGACTTCATCGAATATCATTAACCCGCTTTAGCCTGGAATCCAAAATGACCCACGAATTTGATCAAAATGCAAAAACGTGTTTTTTTTAACACGTAAATTTCCTAGTGGGGCGTTTTTGGCCAAAAGTATAAAAATTAACCCCATCTGGATCATGTTACATAAAATAATTATTTTTATCCAGTTGATATCTTTCTTTTTATCAATTTAATGGCTTTACAATCTCGTAGTCATAATTAATATTAAGTTTAATGGGTCTTTTCTGACCCCACGCCAAGGCTTAAAGATTTTTTAAAAAATTGTAAATATAATTATATTCTAACCAAACTTAAGTGTTTTTTCCCCGAAAACTGTGTAAAATTTGATGAAAACATTTAAATTTTGTTTAGTTTTTGACAAAATGAGTAATTTTTGTAAAATATTCTGGAAAGCAGTCGCTCCAAACACAAACTCGAATTATCATTTTTCCAATTTATTTTTTTCTTTAATATCAACTATTATGTGGTACAAATAGCAATCGACATCTCCAAATTAGGCATTTTAAAAAATCTTTGAAATTATTTTTATCAAATTTGTGGGTCGTTTTGGATTCCAGGCTAAAGTGGGTTAATGATATCCGATGAAGTCAGAATTCCACGACTGAATCACTTTGACTACATTAAATGAATAAATGGAATAAAAAATAATTTTTTTCAAAATTTCGAATTTTGGGAATTTTTAATAGTAACCCAGCAAAATCTTTCATTACCAAATAAGTGGTTATATAATAGAAATTCATAGCTCCGCACAACTTATTTTTTCGCGTCTAAACTCATTATTTTTGTTTGGCGTGGTCGTTTTTATAAGTAGTCACGCTTACCCGCTCGCTTACGAAAAAATGAGAAATAAGTAGTTATGAGATTTTGAATAATAAGTGGTTACACACATGCTTACAAAAAATTGAATTATAAGTGGTTATCCGATTGCTTACTTGATTCTTAAAAATAAGGATTTCAGCAAATACTATTAGCTTAAGGAAATACATTCAGAAAAATTTAAGTTTTCTGTAGTGTGTAATTTTAGGACTCGTCATAAAAATTTAAACATAAAACATATTTACATATAATAAAAAAATTTAACTGTGTAAAAAGTACTTATTTCAACTAATACAAGTAAGTCATTATTTTAAATTTAGAAACAATGAATACAATAGGCCATTATTAGGAATTCATTATTTTATATTATAAAATAATGCAAAAGGTAATGATATATCATTTTTGGTAATGCAGATAGTAATGAGGTGTCATTACCAATATTTTGCTGGGAATACACTTTCTTTCCAAAATGTGCCATTTTCGTCCAACTTTCGGCACGGGTTAACGTTTTCCAAAAAAAAAATCGATTTCTTCCATTTGGGACCATTTCCAATAAAACTGGGGGTGCAATGAACGAAAATCGACTAATCGCTATTTTAAGGGTTGTTGTTATGGTAAACTAAATATTTCTTCGACACTATGCTAATTTCCAATTAAAAATTTAATTGATATGATCAAACTTTTAATTGAAAATAGATTTGAAATGAAACAATATTTGAATTAAATTTTTTTTTTTTAATTTTTGTTCTGTGTAAGCGTAATATGAAAAAATATAATAAAAAACTAAACTAATTTCTTGAAATATCAGACAGAGCCAGTGAGAGAAACTAAGTTTCTTTGTAATTTCAATTTAACATAACAATTAATTTCATCCGTATTTGAGATTATTTTTAGTAATTTGTGTTTCTGAGTACTTAAAGATCTGCCAGCTAAATTGAAACTCAATTATTTACCCATATTTTTTTATTGTATAATCACAAAATAGGTTATATTTCAGACACTAATCGATAAAAACTGAAAAAAATTCGTTTCCTTATAAAACACATACACTACCAATAATAAATATGGTTCTGTCTCTGGTCAGATCCGGAGAGCCCAAAAACCTAGGTTTGAAGCGAAATTTTATCAGAAATTGTTAGTTCCATTAGAAGAATATGTATCTGTTTAATTTAGATTAAAATTATGTGAGACAGGCGACCGGATTTACACGCAAATGGAGCGCAAATTGGGGTTCGATAGTATGACTTTTATATGATATCCCCAATAAGAATCATATCTCTACAGTATCGTATACTTTTCCATTATATTGTACAAATGATACATGTTCGTTATCATGCTTTTGTAATATGTTCTGTTATTGCGAGCATGTGTGTGTACAAAATTATTGTTGATTATTTTGTGGTTCTTCGAAGTGTGGTCAAAAAGCTTAAAGCCTTGTTTGTATGTGTGCATTTGATGTCAAGAATTTGTCACTTGTTAGCTGATAAAAAAAGTGGTACTGATTGTAAGTTGACAAAGTGGCATTGATGTTTGTTTGCTTGCTGGATACTAATGTTATTGTATGTGTTTCTGTGTACAACCAACACAATCAAAGATCTTGTCTAAACATGTGATACATGTTTATAGCACATTTTTCTTTAAAATTGTATCCTTAAAATTATTTAAATTTTTTCGATATATTGTCGCTGCTCCTAAGAAATTAGCTATGTGTAGGAAATAAGTTTTATGAATAGATATACAAAACAGCTCTATTTCGGTTTTTCGTGACGTTTTTTTTTTACAAATTATGCATTTAAAAATGTATAAACAGATCTTCAAACTTTCCGTATATAAAAAATTTACTTCCAAAAGTAATAGCTTACTTACATTTCCGTATATAAAAAATTTTCTTCCAAAAGTAATAGCTTACGCACATTTTTAAAAACACATAGCTAGTTACTTGGAAGCATCGACGATATGTAACTTTAATGGACAATTCTTATATTTTTATTAAAAATTTTGTATATTTATTCATTTCAACATATTGCTAGATTTTGTTTTTAATAAAGTCAAAGTAGCTAATATGAAAAGACTGTATGCATATTTAACTTCATATGTAGAAAAATAGAAGAGACCAAATTAAACTTTTCCACTAAAAATACAAATAAAAATTTATTTGAAGTCGAATTCAAAAACTTTTTTAATTTGTTTTTAAATCTGGCCTCTCTATTCATGTTATATTAATAATACAGACTGACTATATTTAGCATAATGACGCGTCATGCTTTTAAATATTATAATTTTTTTAATGCTGGTGTAGTATGTACATTCTATCTGCTAAATGAATGCTTTATAATGATGATGCTCTCATGTGTATGTTTGTAATATGTTTGTAATATGTTTGTTTATATTTTTTTATTTTTATTATTAAATGTATAAATAAACATAAAATATGTTAAATGAAACAAAGAACCATACTGTTCAAATAAAAAAGAATATTTCAACGAATTAATGAATGAGAGAATTGCATGTTCATATCTTTATACATCATGGATGACTAATAGGGTGACAAATTATAGAAAATATGTATATCGAATTGTATGTACTTACTAGAGTCCCCATAGGCGTACCTAGACCATATTTCTGGGGTGGGCAAGGGCCCCATTATGGCCCCATGTTTTTATAGAAAACCGTGAAAATTGCATTCATTTTTCTCACGAAAACCTCGTGCAGGAAATGTTATACGCTGATAATAGTATGAAATTTGGATATTTGATAGAGAGAAAAAACTAAGATTAAACTGAAAAAACTAAGATTAGCATTTTTGTTTCTACAACATATTGAAATTTCAATAAAATATTAGTGTTTAGTTTTAAGTAACGCCTTTGTTAGATATTAACAAATTATTCTTAAAAAAAAAAACTTTTATATCTAAGATATTTATCTCACCAAAAAAGATTTTGCTATATTTTCCTATTAAAAATGCTTTACCATTTTCGAATCAAATATCTTCAGTTGCTTATTGAATAACTCTATGATTCTATTAATTTTTCTTAAACAAAACCTCTTAGAGCCAGTTTTATAATCAGAACTAAGATCGATTTGTTTCTTAAATATTTTTTAAGTAAGAAGTTTTCAAATAACATTTTTTATTTAAGAAATATTTAATACAAAAATCCATCTTAGTTCTGACTATTAAACTGACCCTTTGATTCAAACAAATTATCTTCATAGGAAACCAGTACATACTATTAAAAAAAAATAATATTGTGATACTTTTTGCCATCAAAATCATAGATGCAAGAATTATAGGTGAATTTTTTAAAATTCTGGGGTGGGCAAAAATCAGTCTAGGGTGGGCTTTGCCCACCCCAGACCGGCCTAAGTCCGCCAATGAGAGTCCCCGAGTGCTTTCAAACTCTACACACAATTTGGCTTACTCTATAACAAAATTTGGTCCAGAGCATCGTTTAAAATGTACGAAATTTGCAAATTCCAAACTATATCCACTTAGCGATGATTTATTTGTTAAAAGAAAAATGTTGGTATCCATATTGCCCTATTTAAAACATATTGTTTCCACCATATTTAATTTCTGATAAAAAGCGGAAAATCGCGAATTTTAAAAAAATCTGAAACACGTGTTCACTTAAGTCATCTATAGATTATGATATGTAAGTTTGACATTTCAATCACAAATATCTCCGTACAAAAGAGTCAAAATTTTGTTTTTTTTTTATAGAATATACTTGAAAATAGACTTGTCAGGATATGCTTGAACATGTTATATATGATACCTATATTGAGTATGCTGTCTTCAGCTAAAATGCAAAATTCTTACAAAAACTAAAAAAATACCTTTTTTAAAAAAGGTCCAGCTCGTGACATCTCTTTGCTAGACCCGAAATGTTTTGGGAATCATCATAAAACAAACCAAAGTTTATTTTGAGGGGGTCACTTTTTTATTTTTTTTATTATTTTTTTATTTATCGATTTTTAAAAATCATATTTACACAGAAAGAATTTACAAATTTTTAATTAAATTTTTAAACACCTTTCTCATACCAAATTTGTAAATACAAAAAAAACTTTTTAGAAAGGCACCAACAAAAAAATTTTTAAATGCAAAAAAAAATTTTTTTTTTTGTAACTTTGAATTTTTATTTTTAAAAAATTTTTATATGAAAGATAACAATTAACAAACGAGTTACAAATATTTCAAACAAAAAAGTTGTTGGGAATAAAATTTCAATCTAAAAGCAAATGTTATTGCTTTTACAAATTACTATTTTTGGTGCCCTTATGCACTTAAAAGCAAAATATGCAAAAATATGCATTTATAACAAAATATGCAAAAATATGCAACAACAAATCCATGCCATTTTTTGCAAATTCTTTGATTCGGAAAGTATTTGGTTAAAATCATTTTTGGATTAATGACTACACACATGAATTTGCATGAAATTCGCTGCCCTGGTCATAATTGTCTACACCACTTTGTGGACAGGTCGTAAATATTAAGATATGTTGATGAAGTTTGATACACCAATTTATATCGGCCCAAGGACGAAGCCTATTGATTTTGGTTAGAATCCATAGTGCCCATACAAAGGTTCCCAGAAAATTACATTATTTGCATGCTACAGGAAGTAAATATAAGATATTTTAATGAAATTTGGTACACTCATATGGACAAAGTCTAGAATCGGTCGCTCAAAGAGAGCGTGTTCGCACACCATATATCGAAAATATTAAGACGGTGTGCTTAAATTTGGTACACCAACTTAAATCGGCCCGTTGATTATGGTTAAAATCGTTCGATAGTTAGTCCTAGTGAAGATTTTTTAATGAAATTTGGTTCTTCCACTCACAAGGAACCAAGAATAAAGTATATTGATTCTATATGGGATCGGTTCATATTTGGACCTATCGCTCATATAAAAACAAAATTTCTTACCGTTTTTGTAAATTTTAATAATTTTATATACAAATTTGTGCTTTTCAAACCATTCGAATTTCGGTTCAAAATATTAGTTTGCTTTCAACCAGACTGGCGTGGGTTATCATGCCCGACTTTAACTTTTTTACTATTTTTTTTTTCTTTCCAATATATTTGAATTGGAAACCTAAAGAAAAATTTGAAAAATTGACTTTTTGCCGCCAAATTTAAAATTTGGCTATAGTTCAACGTTGGCATTTGTTGTTACTAGTAACTTATGATTATATGTTTTAAAATAATTCAGTAAACAAGTCGGTGTCATTACTGGTAGTAAAAAAACTAATGATTTGTCATTATCATTCCTACACTGGGCTTTTAATAATCCCACTTGCTTTAAAACATTCCTTTTAATAGTAGCAACTAAATTGCAAATTTCGCGGATATAGTATGTGCTGGAAAAATTTGGCTGATTTCGTATTTGAAGATCAAAGTTTATGGGGAGGATTTTATAGTTTTGTTCAAAATAAATTGCAATAAAAAAATCCCGTTAAAATTTCAGTGATGTTAAGAGTATTGACGAATAAATAGTATACATTGAATTAGAAATGGACTTATATGACTTTGAAAATAAATAAGTGGTATAAATATATAATATATTTAATACATTAAAGTTTTTGTTTAAAATAGCGAATGTTTAAAATGGTTATGTTTAAACTGGTCCACTTAAAATAATACGTCAGTAGAAAAATCGGTCAAACGGGTTTCAAATCGATTTGACTAATTTTTAACGAATTTTAAGTTGAAACACTGATTTAAGCAAAGATTTTAGTTATCTTCATTTAACACAATACTGAAAATTCTCAGTACTTTAACTAATTTTGAGTGTTAATTTTCAAAACTATTTATGACAAATTTTGAAAAACCCATTCGTTAAAATTTACACAATTTATTGTTAAAATATAATGCTTTAATGCTTCTGTGATTGCCCGGTAGATGGCGCCACTAATGTATCCGAAGTTTTAAAGATGGCGCTATTTAATTAACTTTCCTTCCTGATTTTTTAAAATAGCCCATATCTCGAAAACTAAAAGATGATTTGATGAAAACATTGAAATTTTTGACAAAATGAGCAATTTTTGTTAAATGTCCTGAAAAGCAGTCGCTCCAAACACAAACTCGAATTATCATTTTTCCAATTTATTTTTTTTTTCTTTAATATCAACTATTATGTGGTACAAATAGCAATCGAGATCTCCAAATTAGGCATTTTAAAAAATCTTTAAAATTAAGTTAAAAAAAACACGTTTTTGCAAAAAAAAATGACAAAAAAAAATCGATTTCTTCCATTTGGGACCATTTCCAATATAATGAACGAAAATCGACAAATCGCTATTTTAAGGGACAGTCTACTGTGCAGTTCTATAACAGTACAGGAATCTCTTTTTAGAGCTAATGCTTCCGAATATTTATTTAATTAAGAAAAAAATATAATTAATAAAATAATTGTTTTTCAAAATTAAAAAAATTCTTTTTTAACTGAACAAATTGTATTTTACCTGGTAACTGGACAAGACCAAAAATAACTGGAAAATCTAGGCCATTCCAGGCCGCCTAGCAGCGCTAGTTAGCATACACTTTGTCATTTTGGATAGGGGTGTAGATCATTTTTTCTCAAATATGGGAATTTTCTTTGGACTTAGAATTTTTTTTTAAATGTGTTAAGTTTTTTTTATTTCAAATAAAATTTTACTGATTAGCCCGGCAATGCACTTCTTTTTTATTGGGAGCTG
Source organism: Leucophora obtusa (assembly GCA_949987735.1). NCBI lineage: Eukaryota > Metazoa > Arthropoda > Insecta > Diptera > Anthomyiidae > Leucophora > Leucophora obtusa. The sequence continues at coordinate 112,807,432 of OX465295.1, read as the reverse complement.
ATTTATGGAGCTGAAAATGATCTATAACAATTTTCAATGGCTTATTTCTCCACTCAAAACTTAACGGACCAGAACAAAATATATATGTCGTTGGAAATGTACTTGAAATACCTTACCAATTGTTTGCAACTGGCCTAGACTTATTAACCCATTACAGGTCGGGTCATAATTTTAAATGTTAATTTTTTTAAATTGGATTTTTTAAATTAAAAAAACTTTTAAAAGTAAAAAAAGCTCAGAAGATATTAATTTAATGAAAAATTGAGTAAAACATATAAAAAATTGTTTTTGATGAAATGAGTTTCGAACTTGTGTCTGAGATTAACTAATAAATTGTAATATATAAAATAAAATCAAAAATATTTTTCGTTTCTATTTATATATAAAATTTTGAACGGATTTATCAATTATATATTCCTGTATAAACAATTTGCAAATACTTTTATACGATTTAATATGATTACATATGAGAAAATTTCAAAAAAAATTTTTAATATATCACATAAAAACATATAAAGTCGCATAAAATATTTTATATTATCATATATTTAAATATTAAAAAATATATGTTATATAAACTCTTTTCTCCTCGGTTGGTCAGTGATATTAATGAAGAGCTTTCTTTCATTTATTCGAATATTTAAAGAATTGTCTGTGCAGTTCAACTTAATATCGTATAGAGTTGTGATTTTTAAGGGTGTGTGCAAACTGGCTATTTTCAATCTAAACTAGCCAGCGGAATAGTGGGATACAAAGAACCGGTTTTAGAACAAATTATAATTGCATGCAACCTGTTCTACTTTATGTTCTATCATCGGCGATTTTTGATTGAGTTTGTTCCAAAAGCAATAGGTTCTTTTCTCCAAACTAGAACAGGTTGCGTTGGAACCGGCTCCAACACCAGTTATAGAACTGGTTTTTCGACAGTGAAACCTTACATGTTGACCCCCAGGAATCGGTTCTAGAACCTGTTCCATGGAACCCGTAACAAAAAGACCTGCTCTAGAACAGATTCAGAGGTAACCAGTTCGAAAAAATTTTGCTGGGTATATTCAAGTTTACATGTAGATTTGAAATCTTAAAAACATTTTAAATATTTTTCAATGATGTTTACATTCTTGCGTCAATTCATATTTTTCTTAGAATAAATTTAACCGCCAAGTAATATAGCAAAAAAAATTTGTCAAATGTGACTACTGTCACCCTAATGTTTATATTTTCAGTTAAAAGCTTTATGCAAATAAAATTTATGAAGGCAGAAATTCCCATCCAAAAGAAATAGCCTTGCCGGATGAAAATTTTCATATGTGACCATTAGGATTCCAAACATTGTATGGAGAAAAAAATGGTGAGTTATTGAACGGAATCCAACTAGAAATATTTATTTGGGTATAAAACTGAGTATGCCAAAAATTAGTACAAGGTGTTTTTTTAAGCCCGATAGAATTCTAAATTGTAAAAAAACACAAAAAATTAAATTTTAATCCAGAAGGAAATTTTTTTCAAAGATCAATACATGGAATTAACATTTGAAAATGTTTTCAGGCATTATGGCCACCGCGGCTATTCTTAACGAAGTGCATTCTGGACGTCCAATTTTGGGCCACTTTTTCGAACATTGATGGCCGTATGTCATGAATAACACGGAAAATGTTGGCTAGTTTATCAGCACAAACCAGTGACTTCACGTGGCCCCCACAGAAAATAAACGAGAGGTGTCAAATCGCACGACCTTGGAGGCCATTTCTCGAAATCAACTTAACGCACAAATTTTGATTTCAATAAGTCGATGTTTGCGGTCGCCGTATGGCACATAGCGCCATCCTGTTGAAACCACATATCGCCCGGACCAATGGCATCCATATTTTCAAACAAAAAATCATTGATGGTGTGGTAACGATGTCCATTGATCGTAACGCTCTGGCTGAATTTTTGAAGAAATAAGGTCCAATGATGCAACAAGGGTGCAAACCGCACCAAACAGTGCATTTTTCAGGAAGTAATGGAGTCTGTAGGGTCTCTTTTGCATTGGTTTCACTCTATATAAGGCTATTTTGTTTATTAACAAACCCGTTAAGCCAAAATGAGCCTCATCACTGAACACAATTCTGCGTCTATAAGTTGCGCGAATTGATGACTTATTTTCAAAGTAAATCCGGATAATTTGGTAGCGTTGTTCAAGAGTCAATCTAATCCTCTCGTAAGTTCTACGGGGCTTAACAAACCACCTTTAGAATCGGATTTCCGGAAAAAACTTACATTTGGAGTTTTTTATGTACCCCAACAGCAGTTAATAAATATCAGTTTGTTTCTAAAATATCCACTCAAAAATTTCTGTCAGATTAATATGTATTATGTTTAAAAACATTAAAAACTCCTAAGATTTTACTTTTGACCGTAAACATGGATACTCTAATGGATCTCCATTTTAGACTAATTTAAAAAACTTAAGAATGTGAATTTGTTTTGAAATATTTCGGTCAGAAGCGTATGGAATTAAAAAAAAGAAAAACCTGTCTAAAGGCTAAATAAGTAACAAAAATAGACGGTTTTCGAAATCTGCTGAACCAGCCAAATGTTTGGAGTTTCTAATCCGTAATATGTGCTTAACAAAAGCTTAAAGCCTAATTTTTTTTTAATTTTTTTAACAAAATTTTAGAAATTTATTAATTCTAGTTCGAGGCCAATTTCTTTATTATGAATTAACAAATTAAGTACTTCTTTCGAAAAACTGCTATTTTTTTCATCAGGACATTCTTTACAAATACTTCACAGAGTTTTTGCTTTCAAAAACCTCTACACTTTCAGGAATGAAAAGACGATCGCTTCAGGGAAGCAAATTGAAGCAAAAAAAAGCAAATTGAAGCAATAAAATATTTTTTCGAAGTCTTCCGCAAGCATAAAACATATTTTATTGTTTGATTCATTCACATTTTGTTGATGTAGCAGACTACATTTAATATGAGATTTTGATGCTTCAATTTGCAGTAATGCCAACCACTTTCCAAAGAAAACTGATGAAGGGGAACTGCAAAATCCCCGAAACGATCGTCTTTTCATTCCTGAACATGAAGAGGTTTTTGAAAGCCAAAACTCTGTGAAGTATTTGTCAGGAGAATATCCTGATGAAGAAAAATAACAAATTTTAGAAAAAAGTAACTACAATTTTTCTGTTAATTAATAATAAGGAAATTGGCCTCGAACTAGAATTAATAAATTTCTAATTTATCAATTAAAAAGGTGGAAAAAACAATTTTTTTACATAAAATTTTTTAACAAAATTTTTTAAACTTAAAAATTAGAGATTTTAAAATGGCCAACAACTCACAATGTATTTTGTGAACACATATATGGGTTTATATATGGTTCCATATGGTTCGGATCAAAAATTTAAACGTATGTGGCCATATATGATGATATGTGGACATTAGGGTGTCTTTTTTAAAGTGTTTGTTCGATTTTCGACACGCATACCCCCCATTTTTTTACAAATGGTCCCAAATTAACAAAATCGATTTTTTTTTGGAAAACGTTAACCCGTGGAAAAAGCGTATTATTATTAAAAATTCCCAAATTTCGAAATTTTTAAAATTTTGTATTTTGTTTCATTTATTCATTTAGTATAGTCAAAATGATTCAGACATGGAATTTTGACTACATCGGATAATGATATCCGATGAAGTCATTAACCCACTTTCGCCTGGAATCCAAAATGACCCACGAATTTGATAAAAATGCGAAATCGTGTTTTTTTAAATTAATTTTAAAGATTTTTTAAAATGCCTAATTTGGAGATGTCGATTACTAGTTGTACCACATAATAGTTGATATTAAAGAAAAAAAAAAATAAATTGGAAAAATGATAATTCGAGTTTGTGTTTGGAGCGACTGATTTCCAGGACATTTTACAAAAATTGCTTATTTTGTCAAAAATTTAACAAAGTTTTAATGTTTTCATCAAATTTTACATAGTTTTCGGAAAATATCACTTAACTTTGGTTAGACTATAATTATCTTTACATTTAAAAAAAAAAATCTTTAACCCTTAGTGGACTGGGGTCAGAAAAGACCCATGAAACCTAATATTATTATGACTACGAGATTCTAAAGCCATTAAATTGATTAAAAAAATCTCAACTGGATAAAAATAATTATTTTACGTAACATGATCCATATGGGTTTAACTTTTATACTTTTGGCCAAAAACGCCCCAATAGGAAATTTACAGAATAACACCTTTATTATTTTGAGTAACTTGATCCATATAGGGTTAATGTTCTCACTTTTCACAAAAAAAAGGACCCACTAGGAATCAGAACTGATGTTTCGTTTGAGGTTTTGTTTCTATATGGCATCGTCTGTATTAAAAAATGTAAAAAAAATGAAACACTTATTCTGTGACGAATGTTCCTTCGTGTGTAGGCAGCATAACACACATTTTTTTAATAAGTTTTTCCACCTTTAATCAATGGCCTTGCAACTCTCTCAATACTTTTTATGGGAAAAAATATTATATGCCTTCGAACAGGAACGAAGTCCAACTGATTAATCAGGGATGGAAAAGGCTCGCTCGATCGGGCTCTTATACCAAAAAATGTTAGCTCGCTCTTATGTAAAAATTTAAGTAGCTAAAAAAACAGCTTCCGCCTTTGGCTCGTTAAAACAAATTAAAATTAAATATTTAGATATTAGCAAATATAGCCAGAAACTTCAATACAGCATTTCCAATAGCTTTCATAAATTATTAAAAATTGTTTAACTATACAAGGGGTAAGATATGGGCCCACCTTTATGCCTAGTTTGGAAAAAAAATTTCGCATCAATATATTCGTTTGCAGAATGTTAACCGATGGTTGTCTATTAATTCATTTTCTGCACCACAAAGCCTTTTTCGCATTCCTCCATTATTTTGCGATTTTTTAAGTGCGGTTTTTTTTAATTAATAATCTTATACCAAAAATTGGTGGATAGTTTGAAAAAAAAAAATTTCGAAAAAAATTTCAAAAAACTAAAAATTGTGCATCATTATATTCGTTTGCAGAATGTTAATCGCTGATTAAGTTTCTTAATTCATTTTCTAAGGTAAAAGCTTTTTCCGCATTCCGCAAATATTTTGGAATTTTTTAACTGCGGTTTATTTTCATTCATTATCCAAGGAATATAATACCCATATCTGAAACCAAAGTTTGGTGGACAGTTTACAAAAAAAAAAATGTCCGAAAAAAATTGCAAGACCCAATCAAAAAAATGTATATATTGTCGTACACAGTAATATCTTGTTTTATCTTATAATATGTGAGTATATATGTTGTCATGAATAGCCATATATAATTATATGTTTCTTATGTGGTACCTTATATAACCATATATTTTTATATATTGTCTTTTATAAAATTAGATATCAACCATATATGCTATACATAATGAGATATGACAGATCTGTTATCATATATAACTATAAATGATCATATATAACATAATATATGATCACATATGGTGGAATATAAGCCATATATTTTGAGATATAGTAATATATGCCCTCTTATAAAAATTTTTTGGTTGTATGATATAAGATATTTTTATATATGATTATTTACTGTAAATGCTATAAGATATGATTATATATGATTCCATATATGGTGCAGGATTAAACATATAATTTTAGATATGATTATATATGGTTCCCCGTCAGTAATATTTTCTATGTGTTTAATATATAATTATATAAAGTCACATATTACCTGAGAGACCCTACTATCAAATCCCAGCTCGGGCACAAAAAATTATTTTTTTTTTAAACTTTTTTCACTCAATTTAATTTACTTGTAAATATTCTTTTTACACATCTTAATAAAATTAACCCATTTACTGCCAACAGCACCTGAAAGTTATGTTTACTGCAACTTGGGATTAATAATATTTTAATATGTTATTATATATTGTACCCCACATAATTATTTATGTGACTGAGGTACTATTATCGAATCCTAGCTCGGGCCCAAAAAAAATTTTTTTTTTTACTTTTTTAACTCAATTTGATTTACTTATAAACATTTTTTTTACAGATCTTAAAAAGGTTAAACCATTTTGTGTCAACAGCATCGGCAAATTATGTTTTCAATTAATAGTATTTTAAATATATAATTAGATATCGTAATATATAATAATTTCGTTAAAGTTCTGAATTTGAGTTCTTCCAGAGCGAAATGATTTTTTTTTGTAATATTTCTACATACAATTTTGGCAATGTTTTTATTTTTGTACTCCTACTTTTAATACTAACAATTTGTGAAAAAGTGTTGGATAAGAGTAGTTTTTCCAAAGGATTGCTAAGCTTATATATGTCATACCTTATTTAAAATACATTTATATTACCTTTTAAATAACATGTTAATGTATATTAATTTCGCAAATACAGACTGTTGATATTTAGACTTTTGACAAAATGGACCGGCTTGTATCTCTGGTCTTGACCCTTCAACAAGCATTTGTTTTATCTTATTCACCAAAAAAAAATCCGTCAGTGGAAAACATTTAAGATTTTTAATTTTTGTTTTTTTGAAAGAATGTTATTGATTTATTTTTCTAAGTCACCTATATATATAAATTTATATAATTATATATAACTCAGTAACACGAACAATGTTGTCTCATAGTCAGTCATGAGCAATGTTTGGTTGAGTGAGTTAAGTAGCCGACTACAACGCCAGCAACCTGGGTTCAAATCCAGCCGACGGAATTTTTTTTTGTTTTTTTTTTTTAATTAAATAAATATTTTTTAAATAATAAATTTTTTTTTAAGTTTTTGTGTTATTTTTTAATTTTTTTTTTTAATTTAAATAGTTACAAATATATCATAGGATAAATTTTGATCTGAAATTATCAAATTCGATCTGCCAAAATTAGCTTATCCGTTTGCATCTAATTGGATGTAAATTAATCCCATTGGATATTTTGGGATCTATCAGCATCTTAATTTGATATTATTGGATATTTTTGGATCTCCGAATTTTGAGATCTATTTGGATCTAATTTAATCCTGTAATATATTTGAGGGATCTGATTGGATATTACTGAATACCCCAATTTGGAGATGAACTTGGATAAGATCATACGTCGATCTATATCAAATGAGATATGACTACATATGCTAGATATAATGTTTTTTTGATCGGGGAGGGAAAATTTTTGCAACAATATATCTTTTGCAGAATGTCAATCGCTGATTAGCTCTTTTAATTCATTTTCTGCACCAAAAAGCCTTTTTCGCATTCCGCCATTATTTTGCAAATTTTTAAGTGTGGTTTTTTTATTTATAATCTAGGTACTATAATACATTTCATACAATAAAGTTTGGTGGCTAGTTCCAAAAAAAAGTTGCGAAAAATATAATTCGCAAAAAGAAAATTTTTCCATCAATATATTTGTTTGCAGAATGTTAATTGCTGAGTTTTTAATTATTTTTTCTACCACAAAGCCTTTTTTCGATATATTCGTTTGCATAATGTAAATAGCTAATTAAGTCTTTAAATTAATTTTTTGAACCACAAGACTTTTTTTCGCATTCTGCCATTATTTTGCAATTTTTTACGTGTGGTTTTTTAAATTCATAACCTAGGGCTATAATATTGTTGGAATAGTATAATTAAGATTCAGGCTGACTTCATAAACGCAGTAATGCGAAGCAACACTGCAAACATATGCGTTTACAATGCAAAGCAATACTGCATGGCAAAATTGCTTTGCCAAATAATGCGATGACATTTTGAAACGTTTATGCAGAGACAATTAATTATAGAGATAGGAAATCAAAACTTACACCACTCACCGGTAGAGGACATTGTAATTTAGTATTACCTGAGCAACTATTTAGTATCAGTTTATTATCAGTTGAGCCTATATTTAGAAACTCAAAAACTGCTGAAAACTGCTCAAAATAACAAAAGAACAAGCGCGGAATATATTGAAATAATAAAATTTTATATATCGGTTTGTTTTTTTTTTGTTGTTTGTTATTATTTAAATTTAAATAAAAAAAGAAAATTGTGAATTTTTTTAACAAAGTGCCATCTAGTGATAACGATGTTTTTATAACTTATTTTTTTGGTGATGCCATATCCTGAGTTTATGAACGCTTTTCGTCTGTTTTTCACTATATAAATACATAAAGTCATATAAAATCATTGAAAAAAAGCTAAATGCATTTTATTTGTATAAAAATTATGTTTAATTTTAACTGTCCGTCATTTCAACCGCCGAAATTCAAAAAGCAACACAAATAAAAACACAGCACAAATTTGACAAATGTTGCGCATTAAAAAGGGTTATTATGCATTAATGAACTCACGGCATTGTCAAAAAAAGGCAATGACGTTTAAGAACACTATGCAATGCAATGTTGCTTTGCATACTGCGTTTATGAAGTCATCCTCTATTCTTGATTTTAATAATAACTAAATTATTTTGGATGGCTCGCTCTAGCTCGCTCCCATCCCTGTTTACAATCGATGTTCCAGTAATACAAAGAGCGCACATAATGACCCTGCAAGCATTTGGAAGATATCTTCCAAGAAGATATTAAAGCGATATCTTCTATTTCAAGTAGTACTTTGAAATTGCCTTCCCTTTATCAGTTGGAAGATAATTTGGCGCTATTTGGAAAAAAATAATTCAAAAATTGTATTTTTTGTCATAATTATACCCTACACCACTATGTGGTCAGGGTATTATAAGTTTGTGCTGATGTTTGTAACACCAAAAAATATTGGTCGTAGACCCACCTTATAGTATACCGATCGGTTCAGAATTTTTTTTATTTCGATTTAACAATGTCCGTCTGTCCGTCCGTCCGTCCGTCTGTCTGTCTGTCCATGCAATCTTGTGCGCACTCTACAGGTCGCACCTATTAAGATATTTTGATCAAATTTGGTACGCAGACCTATGTTGGCCCAAGGACGAACAAGTTTGATTTTTTTGAACATCGGTCCATGTTTAGACCTAGTGCCCATATAAGGGTCCTACCAAAATTATACTGTTTATATGCTGCAGGTCGTAAATATTAAGATATTTTGATGAAATTTGGTACACAGACCTATATTGGCCCAATAACGCAGCCTATTGATTTTGGTAAACATCGGTCCATGTTTAGACCTAGTGCCCATATAAGGGTCCTACCAAAATTATACTGTTTATACGCTGCAGGTCGTAAATATTAAGATATTTTGATGAAATTTGGTACACAGACCTATATTGGCCCAATAATGCAGCCTATTGATTTTGGTGAACATCGGTCCATGTTTAGACCTAGTGCCCATATAAGGGTCCTATCAAAATTATACTGTTTATACGCTGCAGGTCGTAAACATTAAGATATTTTGATGAAATTTGGTACACAGGCCTATATTGGGCCAATAACGCAGCCTATTGATTTTGGTAAACATCGGTCCATGTTTAGACCTAGTGCCCATATAAGGGTCCTACCAAAATTATAATGTTTATACGCTGCAGGTCGCAAATATTATGATATTTTGATGAAATTTGGTACATAGACCTATGTTGGCTCAAGGACGAAGCCTATTGATTTTGGTGAACATCGGTCCATGTTTAGAACTAGTGCCCATATAAGGGTCCCCCCAAAATTATATTGTTTATACGCTGCAGGTCGCAAATATTAAGATATTTTGATGAAATTTGGTACATAGACCTATGTTGGCCCAAGGACGAAGCCTATTGATTTTGGTGAACATCGGTCCATGTTTAGAACTAGTGCCCATATAAGGGTCCCCCCAAAATTGGCTTGGTTACAAACTGCAGGTCGCAAATATTAAGATATTTTAATGAAATTTGGTGCGCTGACTCACATTATAGAAAATTTTGACATAAGCCCCATTTTAACCCATTCGAATTTCGGATCCAAACAATACACCAGAGTGGTGTAGGGTATTGTATAGTCGGCATGCCCGACTTTAACCTTTTTACTCGTTTTTTATGATAATATTGCGGGGTCGCCTTTTTACAAAAGTTATTTTCGTACAAAGACTTGGCCGGAAGGCGAAATGGAGCAATTATGTTGTGTGCCCTGCTCTAACTTTACTAACAAACGCATTATTCATTTGGTAGCTTTTATTGTTTTTAATATTTTGTGATATAAAAAATACAAAAATTCCAAATATATCTATGACAAATATTTTTGTTTACATTTGAAAGAGGAAAGCCAAGAATTTTTAAGACTTGGTAGCATTTTTATAACCACTTAATTTTTAAGAAGCTAAATTTATACCTACTTAAAATTTCTATAATGCTTAAATTTGTATGGAATATTTATAAAAAATTCGAAAAAAACAAATCTATAGAAGAAAATAAAAAATTGTTTTGAGATGACTTATTAGATTTTAGTACATTTAAAACATTTTGATTTGAATTTATGCTGTTTTTGTAATTTGGGAAACGTATTCCTTGTTTTTTTTATGGATCACGTTTTATGCAATTTCAGTTTATGCGGATTTCTGCGTAACACATTTACCGCATAAAGTGACACGAACAATTTTTCTTAAAAGATTTAGGGAATTTTTTTTATGATAGCTGCACTGAGGCATCCTTAACCGTTTTAAAGTTAAAAATCTGCCTCCAAACTTAAGTTCAGATTCCCAATTGGGGCTAAATCCTCTTTTATAACATGGCTTGTAACAGCAGCAAAACATTATTCAAAATACTTCCTGCTTAATTCAAAGAAATTTTTTTAGTACGTACAAATATTCTTGTTTAGTTTAATACATGCTTAACATCATGGTATAATTAACATTAACGTTCATCTTGCCATTTTTAGAAAAAAAGCTTAAAAACTTTTTAATTGTATGTTAAAAACTTTGCATGCATTATTCTGCAATCAATTAACAAGTTTTATTATCAAACAACAAAATGACAGCTCCGTAGACTTGATGATGTACACATACACTCTAAAAAAAATTAAATACTACATAATGAATACAGTATAATGTAAAACCTATTGCGAAAATTCAATAAATATAAACACTAAATGCATTAAACTTATTTGTACACGTTATAGCACACATGCATTTTTTTTTTTTTGTGATAGTTAAAAAGTTTAACTCAGTCAATTTAAAATACCAAGGTGGCGCCGATAGTGATCAGTCAAATGGTGAACATCTTAACTTTAATTTTTATCTGACTTTGTGTTTGCATTTTTAGTCATACATTTTTAAACATACGATTTTGTTCAGTTTGCGTGTGAAAACCCTATAAAAATATTTATATTTTCAAACATTTTGATTGGTTCAAAATAAATGAACCAATCAGAATGCTCCAAAAAAAAAGTCAAGGCATACTGCCACCCAATATTTTAACTAAAGTCGACTTAAACTAAAAATACATTTGAAATATTTATATATAGTAAGGGCTTTTGAGTTTAGTTGTCATAAAATTCTTTACTTTAAGTTGAGTTAAATACAAAAAAATAAAATCTACATTATAACGTAGAGAGAATACCGTAAAGACAATCGGATGAGAGTGCTTTGTAGTACTTGAAAATGCATTAATTGTCAACCATTGGTTTTAGCAAAGTTTTTTTCATAAGTTTTTTTTCTGTTTGTTGTAAAGTAAATTGTGAATTCTAAATGGAATTTGTCATATTTGATCGTAAACCGAACAAAAATAACACACATAAAGTATAATTTTAGGGTACTTTGAATTTAGTTTCTTAAAAACAACAGACTTTATTATTTGCCAGACTCAAATAATCTGATTTTGTCTTATATTTTATTTAATTTGCTAGAATTATAGATTTTTGCAAATATCAAATATCGATGTGAGTTTTGTTGTTAACAACTATCCTTAAAAGTAAGGCTTATATTTTGTTTTTAATAACTGTTGCTTTTAAAAGATTTAAGCAAGTTCAAGTAGCCTAAAGTTGAAATTTATATTTTTCAGATTTTTTATATAAAAATTGAGCATCTTTAATGAAATTTAAGACAATAACTTGCAATTAACGGTGCAACTGAGGAAACTGAGACAATTGTATAAGCACTATCGGATTCATTTATAAAATTATATATGTCTGCTAAAACGTTGAATGTATAAATTTAAATTTCAATTTGAATTTAATTCTATCAATTTTTTGTTGTTTTAGGGTTTTTTCTATTTCAGCGATTTTGTTTCTAATTTTAGAATTTGCTTCATTTTTTTTTTTTAATTTTGATGACTTTTCCAAATTTTTGTGTTTCTTTCAATTTCAGAGATTTTAAATTTTTTTGCTAACTTATTATATGATTTTTTGCGTTTTTTGAAATATTGGCAATTAGGTTTTTCTTACTTGTAGTAATTTTTTGTAAATTTTATCGATTTTTTTAATGTTGACCATTTTTTCAATTTAATATATTTCGTTTAGGTTAGGTTGAATGAGATAACGGCGAGTCCACTCTGTATATCCCACCTCCACGACCCGATATAGTTATGGCTACCAGTAATTCGGTAGTCACAACCGAATTGAAATCTAATTCGGCTGCCACAACTGAATTCGATTGGAGCAACAGAATTACGAGGTTGCGGCAACCGAATCAACTAGGTTGGCAAAAATTTCGGTTGCGACAACTTAATTGTTTTGGTAGTGGACACACAAAATAAATTTACCCAATTTAGTAGGAGTAGTTTTCTGCTATAATTTGGATAAATTTCAGCAGAAATTAATTGAAGTGTACACAAAAAGATTCAATACATGAATGCATGAAAAAGTAAAAATTAAAGTGGAAAGACTTACACTTACGTATATTAGGGTGTCCCAATATATGACTTTCTTGTGAATTCATTGCACTAATTGCTCGCAAACGATGCGTGTTGATGAACTGAATATAGGAAAATAAACAAAATGGTTTCGGAATGGATCTACAGTTAAAAATTTCAATATTAGTGTATTAGGATGAAACCTGCCGTGTCTGGCTGTAGCACCGTTGATATATAATTTTTTTAAAAGAATTTTAATAAATGCCCTTTTTGAGATGTCGGTATTTGAACTCAAGAACCCAAAACATATAATTTGACCATTTCATGAAAAAAATCAATATGTACAATATATTGCTTTAAATGATGCATTCTCATATAAAATGAACACCAAAATGAATCTTGTTTAATGAATGTTATAAGAAACGCACTTAAAAATATTGATGGAGAAGTTTTGGTCCACCACTGCATTTTAAAGAAAAAGATTTTAAACATTTTTGTCCAAACGGGTCTGAAAACTTGCTGGTGAATAATTCTAGTCTACATTTTATGTGGTTCACATACTTTAAAGAAAGCATTAGTTTATGAAAATTAACCAAACAAAAATTTAAAACATATTTTTGAATAACTCATTACCCAAATTTTGATACTAATTAGTTTAAAATTTTTTAACTTATTCAACAATACACATACCTTAGCTATTTCTTCAATATTCGCACAGCAACATTTTTTAGAACCGGTTCTTGAACAGATTCGCCAAAGTCAATGTGTAAGATTTCACTGTACCAGAACCAGTTACATAACTAGTTCTAGAACCGGTTCCAAATCAACCTGTTCTAGTTGAGATGAAAAGAACATCTTGCTTTTAAGTCAAACTCCATACAAAGAGAATCGTTTGTAGAACATAAATTAGAACCTATGATAATGCAGTATAAGCTGTTCTGAAACCAGTTCTTTGGATTTTACCCTTTTACTGGGTATTGTTTATATATAAAAATTTGACCTAATATTAATAATTTTAAAGAATGAATGTTTTTAGTTAATACCACTTTCTGTTTAAATTATTTTTCAAATTAAAGAAAGATGATACAATTTTCACAATTACAAAGAATAAAAAAATTTGAAATAATTCGATAAGGAGAGCAAGACAGAATATCGAACTAAAAACATTCATTTACCAAATAAAAGGTCAACTATACATACACTCACAATATGTTTTCCATAACCGATTGAGGTTTATTTAAAAAGTAATAGGTAAAGTTTGTTTTCAATTGAAGAATCAATTAAAATACATCATTGTCGGACTTAGGACGGTCTGGGGTGGGCAAAGCCCACCCTAGACTGCTTTTTGCCCACCCCAGAATTTAAAAAAAAATCTGGCTATAATTCTTGTTCTATGATTACTTTTTTTTAATATCAGTTAATACTGTATTTTTGATTGGGAAAATGTTTTCTAGTTTCCTAGGAAGATAATTTGTTAGAATCTAAGGGTCAGTTTTACAGCCAGAACTAATATCGATTTTTGTCTTGAATATTTCTTAAATAAAAAAATGTTGTTTAAAATTTCTTAGTTAAGAAATATTTCAGAAACAAATCGATCTTAGTTCTGGCTGTAAAAGAAAAATTTATTGGATTTAATAGTTTTCAAAGAAATAATTAGTTAATATTACACTCATGGAAATAAATCTGTAAAAATAGGAGAAAAAGCAACTAAAAATCAGTTAAAAATGATGCTCCAGAAAGAACTGATTTTTTGCTTTAGTATTTATACTAGTAAAATAAAAACAGCAAAAATAAAGCTGTTAAATTTGCAGAAATTTAGTTACATTTAAGACAACATTTAGTTAATTGAAAATGACAAATTGTATTGTAAAATCTATAGAAAATTTTGCTAAATATTAGTTGACTAAAAATAGCAAAAACAAACTGTTATATCTATAATTTTTTGTTATTTTTAAGCTAAATTTAGTTGAATGCAGTCTATAATGTTAAACTAGGAGAAATATTTACTAAAAAAATTGTAAAACTGTAATTGTAAAAAAAAAATCTGGTAATTTAACAGTTTCTTCTGCAGCATCATTTTTAACTAATTTTTAGTTACTTTTTCTGCTATTTTTACAGATTTGTTTGAGTGTACTCTTTGAAAGAAATTTCAATATGTTGTAGGAGCAAAAATTCTACGATTAAAATGTCAGTTTTGATCACTTCGGTAATTTAAGTGGTCAAAATATGGGATAAGAATGGGTTCGTCAGAAGTGGAAGAAAATATGAGACAGGTTGATCTTAGATTTCTTTTCTCCATCAAATATCAAAATTGTGTACTATTCTGAGCGTATAGCATTCTCTGCACGAGGTTTTCTTCAGAGAAAAGGATACATTTTTGGGAGTTTTCTATAAAAAAACATTTGTGATATTTATAAAAAGGGAGGGAGTTATTTTCTTTTTTAGTATGAAAAAATCGCAAGCATAATGTCGAAAGCAGAGCTTCGAAGAATTAATTCCCTAATTCCCTTTTTTTGAACTGAATTTATATTTTGGGAATGAATTACCTAAGCAAACTTAAGGAATTGAATGAATTCCTTTTTTTTTCATTCGATTTATATTAAAGGAATTCATTCATTTTTTTCTAATGCCTTCATAAAATTTTATGAATTCATTCAACAAGGAATTCATTCAATTCTAGTTAATTCAACTTTTGGTAAAGGAATTCGTTCAATTCTAGTTAATTCAACTTTTGACTAAGGAATTCATTCAACTGTGCACTTAATTCAACTTTTGATCAAGGAATTCATTCAATTCTAGTTAATTCAACTTTTGGTCAAGGAATTCATTCAATTCTAGTTAAATCTACTTTTGGTCAAGGAATTCATTCAAGTTCAACTTTTGGTCAAGGAATTCATTCAATTCTAGTTAATTAAACTTTTAGTCGAGGAATTCGTTCAATTCTAGTTAATTCAACTTTTAGTCAAGGAATTAAATTTATTTCTGAATTAAGTTTCAATTCCTAGGGAATTAAACGAAAAGAAATTTAATTCCTTAGGGAATTAAACGAAATAAATTTAATTCCTTGACTAAAAGTTGAATTAACTAGAATTGAATGAATTCCTTGACTAACAGTCAACTAGAATTGAATGAATTCCTTGACCAAAAGTTGAACTTGAATGAATTCCTTGACCAAAAGTTGAATTAACTAGAATTGAATGAATTCCTTGATCAAAAGTTGAATTAAGTGCACAGTTGAATGAATTCCTTAGCCAAAAGTTGAATTAACTAGAATTGAATGAATTCCTTGACTTCATATTGAATTAAATAGTGTTGAATGAATTCTTTAGTGAATGAATTATTTAATTTTAATTCTTCACGCTTTGGTCAGGGAATTCATTCTATAAATTTGAATTCTTTGAATTCATTCACAGGAATTTATTCCTGCTTATGTCTTATTGATGAATTCATTCCTTGAATTAAAGAATTGAATTAAATTTTTGGGAATTCATTCCAAAAAGGAATTAATTCTTTAAAGCTCTGGTCGAAAGTGTTTCTTAAGATTAAGAGTCTCAGAATGGGCAAATAAACAGCCAAACATAAATGGGGCCCTTGCCCATCCCAGAAAAAGATCTAGGTACGCCTATGAAATACATTGAAACATATTGTTTAACTTTTCTATCAATCAATAAAAAAAAAAAAATAGAAAAAATATGTATCGTCTGTAGGAGTTATTTTCAGCAACGACTATATAATTAAAAGACTCTCTTCAGCCATAAGAATTACACACGTGTGTTCAGTCAAATATTCTATTTTTAGATTTCTATTTTTATAAAAAAATAATTAAAAAAATTTCGTTGTTTTCTGTTTTAAAACAAAAAATTCAATTTCTTTTTTGTTAAAATAGTTTGTTTATATACAAAATTCTTTCAATTCAAATTACAAAAAATTCTTTACTCATACACAAAAATATAGCCAATAAAAATATGCACGTGTGTGTTTTTGTATGGTGTAGTGTTTTGAAAATTAAACAAAAAAAAAAAACTTTCAAATATGAAAAACCAAACCACAAAATCGTTTTTTTTACGTTTTGTCAGTTAATAATTGATGATTGTTTTAATAGACTTTTAAATTATTTTTATTTCTTTTATGGATTGTTTAAACAATGTTTGAAAATAATTAGCAAAATGGTTTGAATATAATGAAAAATCAGTAGTCCTTTTTTTAATTGTGTTTTCAATTAATTTAATATGAATTTTAGGTTGTTTTTAATGATAAAATATTATGAGTGTATCCCTCAATAATTTTAAAGCTTAATTTGTAATTAAAATAATGTCAAAACTTTTTTTATTCTCTCTTTAAAATTTAAGAATACAGCTTTATACGATGTTGCAGAATTTCTTCCAAACTGAATACTCTCTGACAAAAGGGTTTAAAATTGCACTGAAAATTATTTAAAAGTTTATAGAAACTTATTAACCTGAATTAAGTTTATATTTAGTCCGCACCCAAACTCAAAATTTTAAATTTATTAATTGAAATTAAAAATTTATTGATAACACTGCATGACACTCAAAAAATTAATGGAGATCTGACCACTTGTTTACTTGAAATTTTGCAACAACAGATTTTAGAGGTGACCCCATATTATACTAAAAGATGGCCTTTGGGGACATCTTGGAAAGCTATGCTGCCATACAAAATTTTGGAAAAATCGCGATTTTAACGTATAGGCCGCTATAGATGAACACATTTGTTTTGTTGAAATATTTTCCTTTTAACTGCTTCTTTATTAAGCAATTATCATTTATTAAGGCCGATTTTGCTTTCAGCGATTCAATTGGCAAAAACCTTAAAAAACCGTAAGAATACATCTAAAACGCAAACAGTGGTTTTAATATCAAGTTTTATACATCAAATTTTAAGTCTAAATATGAATACAGGTCCTGCGCCTACATTTCACCACAAATAAATATATTTTGATTGCATTTAAAAATTTTTGTATACAAAAAACTAAATGGAAAAACCACCAAAGTTTAAAGACATTTGGCGAAAAATCTGTTACATTGATCGAAAAATAAAGTACACCATTGCAATCAGCATGTCCGAAGTATATAGAATTGATGGTCAGAGCTCTATTAATTTTTAAGTCATGATTTTGTCATGCAGTGTAATTTTCTTATTATAGTTGATAATTTTTTAATTGTTAATTTTTTCTAATTAAAATTATATTTTTGATTTTCAAGTGCTCTTTTGTAGTTTAAATTAATATAAATAAATTAAGTGAATCCAAGAAAATCAAATTTTGGATTTTTATAAGATCTGCGAATGGCAAAAAAATAATACTTGATTTAAAAATGCCCAAATGAAATAAAATCATCAATTGCTTTTAACATTAACAAAAGTTTAATGCTTTTTCAATAGATTTTTTTTTATTTTTCAAATTGACCTTTTTTAATTGATATTCAAGAAATTCTCATTGAGTTTGTAATTTAACTTAACAAATATTTCCAGAAATTCTAAAAACGTCGTCCCCTGACGATTTCCTTAGGCAAGAATGAAATCCGGATAGGGACATGCCTACAACGGATAATTTTTCACAATTTGTAAAATACGTTTGGGATTTTAACATATTTAATTCCTTTAATAAAATTTTTTAAAATTAAATAGAAATTAGGAATTTATGGTTATTGTTCCTAAATTTCAAATAAAAATTCTGAATTTTTATCCATGTTCTTTTAATTTAAACAAAAGAAGTCTGTAAAATACTCATCACTTCCACAACGAGTTCCAAAATACTTTTCTAGAGCTGTCATCTTTAATTTTCTTTTGAAATTGTCACAGGAGGAACAAGGCCTTGAGAGCAGCTCTTACCATTAAATGCGTTACATAACTAGTTCCGATAATACTTCTCAGAAGAACTTGGGTAATGGAACAGAAATTATTATTTGTAGGTTTACTACTTTTGAACCCAAAATAATACAAAATTAATGGAAAATCACTGATGAAGCCTGTCCATAGAAAAAGGCAGAAACTGGATCTAGTCTGATTTGCAAATTTAATGTGTTTATAACTTTTGAAGAAAATGTTTATTCTTCTTCTTAACCTAAAAACCTATTAAATTAGAATTAATAAAAATACATATTATTACAATATTAATTGTATTTGGTCTATACGACGCGTTGGGAAAAACAACACTTTACTAAGTTGTTAATTTTAGTTTAAGCAAAAAATTAGAAATAATTCTGCTAAATTACATACGTTTTAGTTTGAGTGTATTTAGAAAAAGTTCTTAAAGCTTTGCTGGAAATTTGTGATCAAACAACTAATTATTTATTTACTCTTATAGTTCTGTTTGATTTAATTATTTTCTTATATGCGAGAATTATCGGGATTCCGAGAAATACGTACAAAAAATACTCTGGGAAATGACAAAGACCGGGGAAAAAGACCTTAAGATACACAGCTATAAAGGAAACATTTTCTGTACTTTTCTTTAAAATGTAAGTGCTTTTAATAGAATTGTGTTCATTGTATACAACTTTATTTATACAAATACTCTGAAAAACGGATGTGCTGGTAAATTCGATTAGGTACTTTTCAATACTCGATGCTAATCAATATTTTTAATTTAAATACTCGATTCTAGTTGTAACAGGATTGAAATTTATTGCAATTTTTTGTTCGAAATTTTTGAACATTTTACGTTTATTAAATATTTTAAAGTTTAAAATGTCACAATTCAATGTGTTTTTATTAAAACTTAAACCTTTTCTTTAAAGTTTTCATTTTTAATTATTTCTTCTATCAGAGTTGTATTTTGATGCTAAATAATTTAGCACAGTCGGAGTTTTGCAACTTTTGTCTGTCCAAAAAACAACCCTGAAAATATCGTGTAGTTATTTTTAATATCGAGTACTCAAAAATCCAAATACTCATTTTTTCACCAGCACTAATATGAATGAGTATTAAGGTATGTAGCAAATACGGTAACAAAAATAATGGTGCAGACAAAGACTCATATAAAATTTATAGACATAAAAAAACGCTATCAAAGACATTTTTAGCACTGTTTTATATACAAGGAGTAAAGTTTTCTACTATGGCTTCTGCTGCTTCTAAGAATGCTCGTAAACATATTTCGCACATTTAAAAATAAAGATTTACAGCCACTTGCATGCACAAATATTCTCTGAACTTGAGCATATTTTTAGATTTATTTACTGCAAAAATAAATGTTGAAATTATTTAGAAATAGAATAAAATTTTCTTCTTTCGATTAAATTTAAAATAACCAATTACATTAGATAAGTTAAAGGATCTTTAGGGAAATTTATTATATCGACACCAATTGTAGCACAATTAAGACTTATTTTAATGCAACACAAATACACTCACAGTGGGCGATTTTAAAATACTTACACACAGACAAAAGTCCCAGTTGTGGTCACCGATTTGTTGCCAATTGAATTGTGGCGGTTACAACTATATTTATATTAAATTATATTTTTGGTCGTGAAAGCCAATACTCAGTAGCCCAATTTATTATTATATTCCAGATAAATATTATAACATTCCTCAAAATTTTACTTGATGTTAAATTTTTGTTCAATTTTTCAGGTATTAAACCAGACAATTTAGATTACTTATTGCATCACAACCACCTTTAATTTTTTTGCCATTTCGGAGTGTAATATTTTATTTTAATTAAAAAATAAGTTTTTTTTAATATTTGCCTTTTCCGGGATTTCAACTTGGAAATTTGGAGTACACTAAGAGAATTATCATCATTATAACCACCAAACTTTGATATGAGATAATTGGTAATATGAGATATCTGCACTTAAAAAATTGCAAAAAAATCGCGGAACGCGAAAAAAAGCTTTTTGGTATAAAAAGGCGACAAAGGCATTTACTTTTTATATAACTAAAAATGTTATTTTTAGCTTTTGAAAAACAAAAAAAAATAACAAATGCATTAAAAATAACTAAGAATGCCGTAAAATTAACTGAACATTTTTTACTAAAAAAATTTTAAAACGACTGACAAAATGGGTAAAATATTCTGTTTTTTTGTCGTTAGTTCTATTGGTATTATAAATGCATATTTCAATGAAAAAACAATTTTTAGTAGGTTTGAGGTTAAGAAGAAAAATAAACATTTTTCAGAAGTTATAAACATATTATTACTTTGCGAATCAGACTAGATCTAGTTTCTGCCTTTTTTTATGGACAAGCTTCATCAGTGATTTTCTAATAAATTGTATTATTGTTTATATTTTATTATCAGATTGTCTCTATATGTTAATTTTTTTTCAACAACCTGTCGGCTGTAGGAATCGAACCCATGCACTCCTACATTACAAACGTAACTATACTAGAGTTCGACAGTTTGAGTTTCGACATATAACCCACGGTAAGGCCTTGCTTATAGTGTGGCTAATTCATAGTTTTCTTTCCTATTCAGCTTTCTGTTATTGTTTTTACTCCCAGAAGTGATCAAACAGACATACAAACCATAGATTACATAGATCTATTACTCTTTGACATTCGCTGACAGTGCACGTATCTCATTAGAATGTGTTAGACATACGTGGTATACCTACACAAAAAAAAATTCAATGTATGTGTAAAAATTTATTTGTTGACAAAAGAAGAAGAAGAGTGAGATATCTATCTAATCTATGACACAAACATTCTACTTTAGATTTTTTTATCTTCTTATGTATCTCCTCCTTGACACCTTTTTCGCAAATGTTGCCACACTGAAGTCTTTTTTTTTTGAATTTTTGTTTCGGTTACAAAAATAATCATAATTACTTCAGTCTACTTAAAATTTTAAGTAAAAATTCCAAACGGTTTTCCAATTATTATGCTTTTATGCATTGGAGATACAATACAAGTTTTTAATTTTTATTTGCAAACTAGGAATATATCATACATGGGAATTTTTCATTACCATTGAAATTTCATTACCATTAGTTCATACTAATGACAATGAAAAAAATTTCATTACCATTTAATGGTAATGAAATATTTTTCATTAGAAAAATCATTACTAATGGTAATGAAATTACACTAATGTATAAAAAAACTAATTACAATTGATTAAAAACCATTTGTTTACAAAAAAATTCAGACAAACTAAAATGAACAACGGGTTTGGCCGGGGAAGTTATAAAACATAATTTTTTAAGGAGGATCCATTTAATTCCGTTTAACTTTACCTGGATACAAATAACAATGGAATGGAAAGTAATATTTAATTTCAAAAGAGGATGAGCCTGAATAAACACCCAGCAAAATCTTTCATTACCAAATAAGTGGTTATATAATAGAAATTCATAGCTCCGCACAACTTATTTTTTGGGGTCTAAACTCATTATTTTTGTTTGGCGTGGTCGTTTTTATAAGTAGTCACGCTTACCTGCTCGCTTACGAAAAAATGAGAAATAAGTAGTTACGAGATTTTGAATAATAAGTGGTTACATACATGCTTACAAAAATTTGAATTATAAGTGGTTATCCGACTGCTTACTTGATTCTTAAAAATAAGGAGTTACACAAATACTATTACCTTCAGGAAATACATTCAGAGAATTTAAAGTTTTTCCTAGTGTGTAATTTTAGTACTCGTCATAAAAATTTAACACAAAACATATTTACATGTAATAAATATTAATGTATAAAATTTAACTTTGTAAAAAGTACTTATTTAAACTATTGCGAGTAAGTCATTATTTTATATTTAAAAGCAATAACTACAATAGGCCGTTATTAGGAAGTCATTATTTTATATTACAAAATAATGCAAAATGTAATGATATATCATTATTGGTAATGCAGACAGCAATGAGGTGTCATTACCAATATTTTGCTGGGCATATTCTATCTTCGATTTCAGCGAGTTTTACTCCATTTTCACGTTTTTCTGTCAATGGCAATTATTTTTTTTAATTTACTCATTATCAATGGTAATGAAATTTAAAATCATTGTCATTAATCAATGAAATTAAATTTTAAAATCATTACCATTAATTAAAAAAATGGTAATGAAAATAATTTCATTACAATTGATATCAATGCAATGGTAATGAAATCATCAATTAATTAGTCCACCTAATTAATTACTCCTATGTATGGAATATATCAATAATAGCAAATATAAACTAAACAAACATTTTTAAAACTCAATGAAATTCAACGAAATTTTTTAATTTTTTAATAACTAACAAAAAGAATTGTTTACTGTAAAATACCGTTTTAGTACTTGTTCATTATGATATTAGAAATAACTGCTTTAAACAACTGTTACGAAATTACAGAACTTTTCGATAGTTGTTTTCTTAAATAACTGTTATAACCAGCGCAGCGACTTTCATGCACTTAAAAATTTAAAATATGTGCTTAAAATATGCAGTAAAAAACCCAAAATATGCACTTAAATGAAAATATGTACTAAAAAGCAAAAAATATGCACTAAAGATCCAAAAATAAAATTAACTTTAAATTTACCGATTTTTAAAAATCATATTTATTACTCGAGAGCGTTTGGTTAAAAATAAAATCCAAGATAAATGTCTAAAGTAGATGACAACTTGATGTTTTTTTTCTAGTTAAGTATCCCAACAAAATATTGGTAATGACATTACTATCTGCATTACCAAAAATGATATATCATTACCTTTTGCATTATTTTATAATATAAAATAATGACTTCATAATAACGGCCTTTTGTATTCATTGTTTCTAGATATAAAAGAATGTCTTACTCGTAATAGTTTAAATAAGTACTTTTTACACAGTTAAATTTTATACATTTTTATTTATTATATGTAAATATGTTTTGTATTTAAATTTTTATGACGAGTCCTAAAATCACGCACTAGAAAAACTTAAATTTTTGTGAATGTATTTCTTTAAACTAATAGTATTTGCCTAAGTCCTTATTTTTAAGAATCAAGTAAGCAATCGGATAACCACTTATAATTCAACTTTTTCTAAGCAGGTGTGTTACCACTTATTATTCAAAATCTCATTACTTACTTCTCATATTTTCGTAAGCGAGCGGGTAAGCGTGACTACTTATAAAAACGACCACGCCAAACAAAAATAATGAGTTTAGACGCGACAAAATAAGTTGTGCGGAGCTATGAATTTCTATTATATAACCACTTATTTGGTAATGAAAGATTTTGCTGGGATTGCGTAAAGGTTTGCAAATTCTTTTTTTTCTTTATTTTTAGTTTTTTTTTTAAAATATGCAAAAATATGCAATTTAATGAAAAATAAGCAATAAAAATCATAAAATATGCATTTAAATGCAAAATATGTACAAATATGCATTTATAACAAAATAAATAACAACAAATCGATGCCATTTTGTTGTAAATTCCTTGAATGGGAAAAGTATTTGGGCAAAATCAAATTTGGATTAAGAACTACAAACATGCATTTGCATGAAAATCGCTGCCCTGGTGATAATAGTTGCTTTCCATTTTTCCATAAAAAAACAACAGTAATTACAGTTAAAAACAACAACTATTGAGTACTACACAAACAACTGTCATGTAGTAACTGTCAAACTTTCTTGAATGTATAGCAAAATCCAACACCAACCTCAACTAGGTTTTGTAAACCAATCCGCATTCCGCATTTTAGTTTTGGGAAAATCTTGATTAGTTCCGGAGATACAGCATGTTAAAATTTGAATTTTAGTTACAAATATTTCCGCTGGGGGCGTTGCAAAGGCACAAAATAATCTAAAATACTTTCCTTATACGTATCCATGTTCCTTCAAACTTCGGTCGATAAAGGATTAAAAAACAAAATAAAAAAAATTGGAAATTCTCATTCTTCTGCGAAGTACGAGAGAGAGGGGAGTGAAAAACAACACGAATCCTCCAAAAATCCGCCACTGGATTCTTTTCTGAAGTTTTAGTTCAAAAACAGGTTTAATAATTTTGGCCAGCTTTTCGGGTCAAATACTCCTCTGTGCGATGGTTGGCTTACCAAATTCAAAAGATGACATGGTATTCGCCTCCGAAATATGTCTGGGGGAAAACTGTCCTCCAACGATTTCACGGTTCCCGGCTTCTTTAATGAATTTAAAGCTAAAATTTCAATCATTGATCTGCGGCTTGAGCAAATCTATAATGGTGGCCTTATTACTATAGAGTTGTAAAATGTCAAACCTTTTCTTTCCTTTATTTGTTAAAATAAAAAAAAAACATGAAGAAAATAAATTGCTAGTACGCTTTAATTTTCCGAAAATTCCATGAGTCATGTTTTTAAACACATTTAATCAGGATAGGTGACATAGGACTTTCAGTGTATTAATGTTATTTAATTCAAAATCGTATCTTTTCTGAATGTAAAGACTGAAGTAAACATATTATAAACTTATTTAAAAAAAATCTGTTGAACAAAAATTAAAGAAAATTTTGGTTTCGTCTGATTTGGACTTAATTGGTGCGGCCCTCCGTAAGTTTGTGAAATCCCAAATTTGGTCTTCAAGCCATTTGTCTGTGTACAAAGATTTTATAATTTGTTTTTTAATTTGTCTATTTTTAAATATTTTCCAAGTGTTTAGAAAATAATAGTGGCCACATTTGAGATAAACACTTTCGAATAAAAAAAACACAGTCGACTTTTACTTTTGTCTGTCGGAAAAAAATCGCCGTTTTTCGACCCATTCTTTCGCCTAATTAGAAATCTGGGATTTCGATCAAATTTGGATATGAAAAAAATACAAAACCTGGTCTGGTTTGCATTTTTCTAACCCGGAAAAGTTCAAAGGATAAAATGTAATTTATGGCCTTGTTCTATAATTTGTCATTTCGTCGACCGGCCTACAAAATGTCACATGTGTTTTTTAATAGATTTTCAGGAGAGCGAAAAAACTGTTACAAAATCTACTTTTAAGATATTTAATTGGCATCATATGCCATAATGATTCATATGATGCCAATTAAATATCTTATCTTTCTTTGAATTTTCAAAACTACACACACGTTCATATTTTTATTGGCTATGTTTGTGTGTATGAGTAAAGAATTTCTTGTATTTTGAATTTAAATAATTTTGTATATAAACAAACTATTTTAACAAAAAAGAAAACCGAAAATATTTTAATTTTTGTTTTAAAACAGAAAATAACGAAATTATTTATATTATTTTTTCTAAAAATAAAAAACTAAGAATAGAATATTTGACTAAAAATATCAACTCCTACAGACGATACGTATTTTTTTGTAGTTTGTTTTTATTGACTAATACAAAAAGTTAAACAATATGTTTCCATATATTTTAATTGATAATTCAATTGAAAACAAACTTTACCCATTACTTTTCAAATAAACCTCAATCGGTTATGGAAAATATATTGTGAGTGTATAAATGTATAAAAAATATTCATAAGACCAAAATCCCGTTATAATTGTATAAAATTATAATCAAAACTATATTAATTTATATATTTAGACTTTGTTTTATTGAATTAAATTAATCCGTTTTACGAATTAAATAAACATTTTATGGATGGAAATCTAAAGTGTTTAGATTTTTCAAACAAAACAAAACTTTACAAGAATTTAAATATTTCAGTCAATTACTTTTTTTTTTATTATTTTTACAGTATATTGTAACTGAGAAAGAAGTCAATCCATATACTCTGTGTGATATTAATCCTTATTAAGTATTTATTTGATATCTGTAAAATACTATGCATTTGCATGGCATTAATATTCATATTGATTGAGTACTTATATCAACATCATTTCAAACAGTTTTGGTATAATGCCCTCTGAACTTTCAAAATATTTCTTATCTGCCTAAAAACATACCAACTCAGCGAAACCTCATATACACCACAGTTTTCAATACAAAGAAATGAATAACAAAAATCAACTACCACCAGTAAAAGAGCAACCTAAGCTTAACTAATTTATCACTTCCGCCGAAAAACATAATATGAAAACAGGAAACAGATGAGGCAAATAAGATAACGATTTGTTCGAGTATGTATGTATAAATAAATTGAATATAATCTTCTCGTTCTCGAACTAACATAGAACTCGTTCATACCTTCAAATTTACTTACTTACTGAAATGTAGACAATATGCAGACTGATTTTTATAAAATATTGATGAACGTAATATTGGCAAAACATATCACAACTGCTTACTTTTTAGTGGATTTTTTTTTTTCTAAACTGAACAGGCCTCTAAACAAGTAGTAAAACGATATAATAAATAGACGCTAAAGCAGGCAGTTAGTTATTTAGCAGTTTTTTCAAAGAGTATTTATTCGGGAGAGAAACTATGCTACTCTTAAATCTCTCGACAAAAGTCAAAGTCGGTCGAACTCGATAAACAACATTTTTCTCTCAAAAATGGGTTGAGTCCAAACATTTTGTCAATTTTGTTACAACATGTTCGATGTTAAGTGATAAATTTGCCGATTTTTGGTGAAATTATACCCGTTTTGAGTTAAATTATGATCACTCCCTGTTTTACGCCCACTTTTTATATAAATTTGTAGAATTTGTCTATAAGCAATTTTTTTATTTACTCTTTTTACAAATTTTACTCCAATGTTCCAAAAAATGTGTACAATACTTATAATCATTTATAAAATTAAACTAAATAACAAATAAATAAATTACCAAATTTTTTTTGGTAATTTTTAAAGATTTGTCGTTTTTAGGCATTCTGAATGCTTTAAACCCAATTCTGTGCTTTCAAACGCAATTTCTGCGACTTCAAACCAAAAATTCCCTTAAATAAGGTTCTTTGGGTGTTTATCAACTTGTGGACAGACTAGGATCAAAAATAAGGAGTACCAGTTGAGCACGAAAGAGTAGCATGGAATGCCTCTGGCTTTTTCCTTGTTAGCCGAGTATTTGACAGAATATGCGTACAGCTATACCTCGTTTAACGAAGAATTGGTTTTTTTTTTTAAATACACTCAAAATATATCAACAGTGAAGGTTAAATGTACAGTGAAGGTTAATTCAAGTACGCTATATTCAGTGGTTGGCGGTAGGTCTTAAAAAGGATATTTGAAAATTTTGTTTGATTCGTTTTGAACCAAAAAAAAAAAAAATACGATAAAAGAAGATAGAGTTTGCGATGTTGTTGTATTTTGGTTGAAATTTATTTCTTTTATGTTGGATATCGTGCACCAAAATTCCTCAAAACTTTTAATATGTGGTGTACAAATTTTATTATAGTTTTGACGCCACATCAGTGATGTTTTCTATACACTCAAAAAATAAATTAGTAAAACGTCTTTTATATCAAGTGTACTAATTTTCAACATTTTTTTCTGAAATTGTGTTTTCAGCAAAAGTTCTAGTAATATTTTTAAAGAACTAAACTAATTTCTAACAAATGTTTTACTAATTTATTTTGCTACCAAAATTGTACTGATAAACAAATTGGAATTTTTTCTATGGTCCATTTTGCTTAAAGAAAACGGGTTTTAGTGATAAAAAAAGTAATTCCCGATCAAAAAAATTTATATATAGTCATATATAGTAATATCTTGTTTTATCTTATAATATGTGAGTATATATGTTGTCATGAATAGCCATATATAATTATATGTTTCTTATGTGGCACCTTATATAATCATATATTTTTATATATTGTCTTTTATAAAATTAGATATCAACCATATATTTTATACATAATGAGATATGACAGATCTGTTGTCATATATAATTATAAATGATCATATATAACATAATATATGATCACATATGGTGGCATATAAGCCATATATTTTGAGATATAGTAATATATGCCATGTTATAAAAATTTCTTGGTTGTATGATGTAATATATTTTTATATATGATTATATATTACATTAAATGATATAAGATATGATTATATATGATTCCAGATATGGTGCAACATTAACTATATAATTTTAGATATGATTATATATGGTCCCACGTCAGTAATATTTTCTATGTGTTTAATATATAATTCTATACAGTCACATATTACCTGAGAGACCCTATTATCAAATCCCAGCTCGGACACAAAAACCAAACAATTTTTTTTTACTTTTTAAACTCAATTTAATTTACTTGTAAATATTCTTTTTACAGATCTTAAAAAATTTAACCCATTTACTGCCAGCAGCACCTGAAAGTTATGTTTACTGCAACTTCGGATTAATAATATTTTAATATGTTATTATATATTGTCATATATAGACCCACACATAATTATATATTTGACTGAGGTACTATTATAGAATCCCAGCTCGGGCACAAAAAAAAAATTTTTTTTTACTTTTTTTAACTCAACTTGGTTTACTTATAAATATTTTTTTACAGATCTTAAAAAGGTTAAACCATTCTGTGTCAACAGCATCTGCAAATTATGTTTTCAATTAATAATAGTTTCAATATATAATTAGATATCGTAATATATAATAATTTCGTTAAAGTTCAGAATTTGAGTTCTTCCAGAGCAAAATAATTTTTTTTCTAATAATTGTACATACAAAACAACTTGTGAAAAAGTGTTGGATAAGAGTATTTTTTCCAAAGGATCGCTAAGCTTATATATGTCATACCTTATTTAAAATACATTTGATATTTAGATTTTTGAGCCATATAAATCGGTGCCTTGACCCTTCAACAAACATTTTTTTTATCTTATTCACCAAAAAATTTCCGTCAGTGGAAAACATTTAAGATTTTTAATTTTTGTTTTTTTGAAAGAATGTTATTAATTTTTTTTTCTAAGTCATCTATATATATAAATTTATATAATTATATATAACTCAGTAACACGAACAATGTTGTCTCATATAGTCAGTCATGTTGTATAGTAGTGTTTGGCTGAGTGAGTTAAGTGGCCGACTACAACCCCAGCAACCTGGGTTCAAATCCTGCTGACGGCATTTTTTTTGTTTTTTTTTTTAATGAAATAAATATTTTTTTAAATAATAAATGTTTTTTTTAATTTTTTGTGTTATTTTTAAAAATTTTTTACAATTTATATAATTCCAAATATATCATAGGATAAATTTTGATCTCAAATTATCCAATTCGATCTGCCAAAATTAGCTTATCCGTTTGCATCTATTTGGATGTAAATTAATCCCATGGGATATTTTGGGATCTAGCAGGATCTTAATTTGATATTATTGGATATCATCGGATCTCCCAATTTTGAGATCTATTTGGATCTTATTTAATCCTGTAAAATATTTGAGGGATCTGATTGGATATTACTGGATACCCCAATTTTGAGATGAACTTGGATAAAATCATATGTCGATCTATATCAAATGAGATATGACTACATATGCTAGATATAATGTTTTTTTGATCGGGTTGTTTATATTTTATTTAAAATTATTTTTATATATTTTTAGATTTTTAATTAAATCATGTCGACAATGTGGAGGTCTGGAAATTTTATATATTACAAAGTTTTCTAAATAATTTCAAAAGAATCACAAAAATCAATTTCTAGATTTAAATTTTCTGCAAATGAATTCAGTTAAGTAAAATTTCTGTACAATTTTACCTTTGTTTTCTGCAGTCCACTAATATTTAGCAAAAAGTTTATTACTTTTATCAATAATTTTCTTTATCTGCAATCGACTGTTAGAAAAAAATATTTGTTATTTTTTAATATACCCTTTTATGATATAAAGAAAATTAACTGTAAAAACAGTAGTTTCACCTATTTTGTCAGTTGTTTTAAAATATTTTGTAGTAAAAAATTGTCAACTTATTTTACAATAAAGTTAGTTATTTTTAATGCATTTCTTAGTTATTTTAAGCACGTTTTTGTCCATTTTAAAGTTAAATACTTTTGTCGCCTCTTTAACTGAGTATACCTTTGTTCCAACTGTCATTTTCAGTAGATTTTAACGAAAAACTTAATGATTGTGCGCTTGATTCACATTCAATAGTTGGACACCTGGTGTAGGTCAGATGCATCATATGCATTGCTGGGAAATTTTTTATTGTTCTTGGGTAAAGTGTTTGTAACCGTTACATAGGACTATCATAGTTAATATTAGAATCACTACTAACGAAGTTTTCTTAAGTTAATTTACAGGAAGAAGAAGAAAACATTTTTATTGAAAAATGCAACAGACATAAGTGAATTACCAGACTGCCGCTATTTCGTCTCACCCAAAGACTCGTCAGTGTTTAGTTCATGTGTCAATTGATCAAAGTAATTTTAATTGATAATTTGTCTCTATATGAAAAAAATGTTGTGTACTCATAACCGAGAATCGAACCTGAAACGTCTTACACACACATACATTTGTTAGTAGTCAGAGGGCATTTTTTTGTAAAATTGTTGCTTTTCAGACAGTTTTCATACACTTGTACAAACAAATTTTTAAGCTACTCGCATCTACGGATAATATTTCAAAAGTATGCCATATCATCAATTGTGTTTTTCCTCTAAAACAATTTTGGTTAGCAGTCTTTTAAATTTTTACAAAATCCAAATTGTTTTTTACAAATTGAAGATTTTGATTTTTATTGCAATATTGTTCGAAGACATCCCAAATATATAATCAATAAAAATATTTAGGGTGGTCGTGCTTTTAGGTTAAAGCTTCTTAGTTCGGTTCCTTTCAGTGGGGGTAGTTGGCATGGAAAATGCCATATTTTGAAAATAATTAATTAAATTAAAAATAATGCTAAATCAATGTGTGAAAAAACTTATTTATTAAACATAAAAATGTATCATGTAAATCAAGGCATTGGTGTACTCATATTATTGCCATAAAATATTCATGTACAAATTTTATAACACATTCTCCCTTTTATTCCTTATACTAACTTCAGTCGATGTTTCAGTTGATAAAGGGTCATAAATATAAAATTTTCAAAATTGTTTTGCATGAATTGTTTATGAAAGTAATTGAAAATACATATTGTTGGGTAATAACTTATAAATAAAAATTGTGCTGTAATAGAAAACCATTTGTATCAAAAGATTCACATTTTTTGATAATAACGATTTTATTACAGTTTAACCATAACAATAACAAGAGCAAAAACTTAAGGGTTAAACAAAAAACAAATTGAAATTTTTAATAAAAATTTATGTAACAACAATAGAAAACAATGCAAAACATCTTGTTTTTATTTTGTTGCCCCCATACTATTACTCATGGTATCTGCCAAATTTGTTCACAATATGTTCAATTAATGGCCAATAATGTTGGAATATTTAAATTTTTCAAAAAAATTAAAAAACTCATAAAAATCTCGAACTCAAGAACAATAAAAACTGAAATGAATATGGTTGGTAAATTTGGATGGTCGTTCGAGGATTTGAGGGCACAAAATGTGTAATTTTTAAGGAGGGCATTTCCGATGACACTGATTTTAATGAATACGATGAAAACAAATTTTTACGAAGAGTTAAAGTCCTCCACGAATACGTATTTTTGTTTCAGCGGTCCAATTTCATGTCTACTAGTAAAGCACCGTATGTTATTTTTCACGTGGAAAAATTTTACGCGAATTTTAAAGGCCTCAAACTGTAATTTTAATTATAAAAATCAACAGATTTTTAATTTTATAACGAAGACACAATCATAATAAACACAAAATTTCACTTTTTCACCAGAAAAATAGTAGTCTTGTATATCAAATTTCAGTGAAAATAAACTGTACACACTTTTCATGTGAAACAATTATCGTGAAAAATATTTTTTATATATGGAGTATAACAGATTTTTCACGTGAAATCGAAAGAGAAAGATGAAAAAAGTAGACTTGTTTGTATTGGAATCACTGTTGCCACCAGTAAAACCAGCTGAAGATAAAAAAATTATCCAAAACCGTATGAAATTATACGAAAAATTATAATTTTTTTAATATTATTTCAAAATAAAGATATAAGCAACATTGATTTAAGTTGAAATCACAATTGTTAAGTTTGCTCGAAATTTGGCTGGATTTTTCATCAAATCAAAGATCTCCCATACTTGGCCTACCGAAATTATTAAATTTTCGCTAGTTTCGAAGCCATTTTATGCTTTTTGTGTTTAATTTTTTCATTGTAATTTCTTACAATAATTTATTTTGTTTGTTTGAAATGTTTTTAATTTGACGGAGTTGGATACTATGAGTTTCGATTGAAAATTAACCAAATTAATTGAGTTGAAACTTTTCAGAAGTTGACTTAAGCTAAATATGGGTGCTTTAATGTATTTTCCTGTTATCGCTCTTTCACTTAATTCAGATTCGCTAAATATAGTTGGCCCTTTACAGCTTTTCAAGTTTGATCGAAAATTGACTTTATTTTTTACCAAATTAAAGAGCTCCCATATTTGGCTTACTCAAATTTGGAAATTTTCGCCAGATTTGCGAATTTATTTTATATTTTTTAATTGGTTTATTGTTATTTTTAAATTTATTTTGTTTGTTTAAAATGTTTTTAAATCGATTAAATTAGGTACGATGATTTTCGATTGAAAATTTACCAAATTAATAGAGACGGAACTTTTCTAATGTTGACTTAAGCTAGATATAGGTCGTTCAGTGAAATTTCATTACCGTCTGGTTGGATTACTATGACATTACACTCTGTCGGAGCTAAAGTAATTTCGAGCATAATTTCTAACGGCCGACTCCACAGGATAGCTGGACACTGTGGCGTTCGACTCCAAAGTAGGACAACTCTGGCATGTCGAAAATTTGAAAGCTTTCCATTTTTTATTTATGGACCGATTTCAAAAACATAAAATTTTTTTAATTAGGAATTAAAGGTTTTATGTAAAATGTTTTTGAATTTATAAATTAATAATAATAAAACAAATGACATATTAAAATTAACTGTAAGGCATTGAATTATAGCTTAAATGTCTGAATTGGTGAAATATTCCAATATATTTTCACTCTGCCACACTGTTGTATATTTACCAAATTTTTGTCTGACCAAAACCCTATTGTGTTAGCCACAGCAAAAAAAAAATCTCGCTAAATTCACTTTAAATTGTTAGAAAAGGACTTTGAAAATACTGGTTTCTTGTAAATATTTCACAGACAAACTTATTTAGTCGACTGATTTTTATGAAATTACGAAAATTTCTTTAAAAAGTGAAATTACACAAAAAAAAACTACACAAAAATTTCATTATTCAAAAGTTCTCCAACGAATGTGTTAATAGTCCCGTTTTTGAATAATTATTCAAAAAGTGGCAACACTGATGGGAATGAAATTCAAATTTAGTTGAGTGCAGTGATGCCAGAACCTATTTTGAAAACTCCTACGTTTGTTAAAAAAATTCCCTTTTTTACATACATTAAAACTCGATTAACACGAACTCGAGTTGAGTGTCCAAAAAACCGGCCATTTCGGAAAACGGGTTTTCGGTTTGTTCGAAAAATACTATTTAAAAAAAACCGGTTTCGGTTACTGTTTTCTTAAAAAAACCGATTAAAACCGGTTTTGGGTTTTTTGTTATGAAAATGAATTTGTACAAATAGCAGAAAAAGCTAATAAAATTTATTAAAAGCGCCCTGCAGAAACAACTCCTAAAATCAGCTGAACCTGAAACTTTTAAAAAGCGCTAAAAATCATTATTATTCCAGCAAACAAAGATGATCATTAATGACTCAGAATTGAGCTCCAAAAACATAAACATTTGTCCACTTTTTCCTATGAAAGTGGTCCATCTAAAAGAGCCCCCTGTGTACTCAGAAATGACTCCGAAAAAAGAACGAATAAAATCGAAATTTTCTTCATAAGTTTAAATAATTTTGGAATCTTCTTTGAGTCCGAAAAATGAACCCTCGTTTTGAGACAGCTTTTTAGATTGTAGAGACAACTTTTTGGATTATTTTCTGAGGGTTCATATTTTCTACCAAAAAAAGTGTTTTCAAAAAAACAATAATCATATCTATGAGCCATTTAAAAATCTTATTTATGAGCGCTGCGGAATTGCTGGATGGGATGTTAAAATGTAATTTAATATCACATTATTATGAAAATAATAAAAAAAAACATTTAAATTACAAAAAAGTGTATCAAAATAAAGGCTTCACCATAGAGATGAGCGATATTTTCATACCGGTGATTTAATCACAGTTATTGATAAATCACTGGTAACGGCAGTGATCAAATATTTCAAGTCGCAGTTACTCGGAATGTCGTTCTTTTAATATTTTTGTACTATTCTTTCTTGCAAACTTCATTGTGCACAGTAATAGATGTTTTTTTTCAATAACAGTGACTTGCTTTCACACTCTTCTGAATAAAATTTCTCCTTCTATCATGTCTTTGTTACCGGTCGCAACTATTCTTCTTTTAAGGTCCAGTTTTTAGGAAGTGGATTATCTTTAAACTTAGTTTAACGCAGTTTGTAACTGGAATACTGCTTTTAAAATGTAGTTTACTCGAGAAAAAGTTTTTCCGGCAAATTTTTGTTAATAAACTTTGAAATGGCTGACAAAATACGTTTTCGGTTTAACTAAACCAAGTTTAACTGACATCTTAAAAACTCGCCATAAATATTATTTCGTTTATTTATCAGAAAATCGCAGTCTTTTCCATAGAAAAACCGTGATTACGATCACAGTTTAAAAGTACAACAATTTGCAAATCACATTCACTGAGAACAATGTTACTGAAAAATCGCCGGATCGCCCATCTCTATTACAAACCCGTGATCACGGTCACTGTTTAAAAGAACGGTGATTTGAAAATCACGATCACTGGTAGCAGCGTTATTCAAAAATCACCGGATCGCACATCTCTACTTCACCATAAAGCGCTAAATAAAAAATAGAAAAACGTCAAACTAGTACCTTACTATAAAAAGCGCTAACCGAAAATAATGCGAGTTTTGAGTCATACAAAAGCGCCAAGGATAGCACGATCAGATGTAATTAGACAAAAATTTTAATTTTAGTTAATTGCAAAGAACATTTTACACTACTGAAATCAGAAAAATGCCGAATATTAGTAAATTAATAACACCACAGAAAAACAATTACATTTCCAAAATTTTTTTTAATTGGAAGACATCTACTCTTTTAAAAACGGATTTTTAGCATATTTAATTCCTTTGAAACAGTACTTACTATTTATTTTTGCTATTTTAACTCTACTAATATTCAGTAAAAACGTATAACGGTTTTGTCAGGATAGAATGTTATTTGTATTCAACTAAATCTTATTTAAATATAACTAAAATTTTTGTAGAATTAACAGTTTTTTCATCATCCAATCGTATATATTTCTTAAATTGAACCAATTAATCACGCAAGTAATTATGTTTTTTGTAGCAACATTCATTAGTCACCCAAAAGACTTTCGTATCTTATTTGTTTGAATACATGTGAAAATATATTATTTTTATATGAAGGAGAACAAAACTGCAGTTTCGTTTATTAAAATTAAGTCTTTAAAAATAAAATGCAGTCGAAATATAGAATTTTCGAATGATTAGCTTAAAAATAGTTTTGATAAAAACATCTTTTAGAAAAACCGGTTAACCGACGAATAATAACCGGTTTTTCAGAGTCACATTATTCGAAACCGGTCGGTTTTTTTAAATTAAAAAAACCGGTTTTCGTTTACGGTTTTGGACACTCTAAACTCGAGAGACCAAAGAAATTAAATTGTCTTAAGCGAAGTTCGTATTAACTGATTTTTGGTTTAACCCTTATTATCCTAGAGTCGTCATATGACGGCTAGTGCTTTTAAAAATATGAGTAGTGGGAATAGAGCATCGAGTATTTGTCTTTTTTTTTGAGTACTCGATACTTAAAACTACTCGATATTTTCAGAGTTGCATTTTTAATGGAAAATATATATATAAAAATGTGACTCTGCTAAAATATTTACCACAAAAATGTGACTCCGCAAAAAATATTTATCACAAAATTACAACTCTGCTAAAAGAAAAAATCTGAAGTAAAATAT
Source organism: Leucophora obtusa (assembly GCA_949987735.1). NCBI lineage: Eukaryota > Metazoa > Arthropoda > Insecta > Diptera > Anthomyiidae > Leucophora > Leucophora obtusa. The sequence continues at coordinate 112,770,783 of OX465295.1, read as the reverse complement.
TTAAAAGTATATGTTAAAAAACTATAACAAATATAATGAATAGTTGCTGCAAAAGTTTAAAAATATGTTCATAAATTTAAATATTGAATCAACGTACACATGTCCAAAGAATTTTAATAAAAAAATTCAAATTTAAAAACCGTTAAAAGTATCGAGTTATATCGAGTATCCAAATTTAAAATATCGAGTATTGCAAAGTAATCGATTTTACCAGCACTAATGATGACACAACTTCAAGAACCGATATTTTCAAAATGTTATTCGATATAATAACGTAGTAAAAAGCATAAGATAGTATAAAACTTTGGCTATAACTATAAATTACAAAATTACAATATAATTACAGGATTGCCACATATTGATTTAAAAATCAGTTTGTCTTAACCAAGTTTGTTTTATACGAGTTTTACTGACCAGTTTGAGTGAAATAATACAAGAAACATCTTAAAGAACGTTCCGAGATGTACAAAATCATGCATCCGGGTTTTTCCGCACGTTAACGGACCGTAAAATAAAATAAACATGCGTCAAAGCTTATAGGTAAAATAAGGAAACAATACATTCGTTTCAAAACTTGTGTTAAAAAATATCATTCAAATGTTCTGAAATTTCTATGAAATAATCTTTTAAAATTATAACTTTTCCTACTAATTTCAGACGAATTAGATTTCTTTATGAAACACATACATACCCAGTGTTGAAACGATAATGACGAATCATTATTTTTTCGACTAACAGTAATTATACCGACTTATTTTCTGCATTATTCTGTAACATATAATATTCAGTTACTAATAACCAGTTAATTGTTCCATTATTTCAAAATAAAAAATAATGCGTTACCAATAACTACTTATTTTATCGTTATTTTAATCACAAAGTATTATTCTAGAATTTGTTGTAAATTTTTTGAAATTTTTTTGGGCTCAAGATTTTTTTAACATAAAATCATAAAATCTATGAAGCAATTTCATTTACTATTATTTATTATAGATGGTTGTTGTCGTTGCTAAGCTGGAGTGAATAAATAAAAAGTACTTAGCAAATGAAAAGGCGTAATAAAATTGTAGCATATTTTACAGATGTACAAAATATATCTAAAGAAAGAATTCATTAAATTAAAAAGTTTCATTAAAAAAAAGCTTCGAAAAAATTAATATGATTTATAAAAAAATTTCATAGTGCAAAATAAATAATAAAAAATTACAAAAAAAAAATTAAAAATTATAAAATATTATTCTATCAGGAAATGACGATAATTTATAAAAAAAAGTAAAAAAAAAAGTAAATACTATTGAACAATTTCATATAAAGAACATTTTCATTATATTTATGGAGATCTAATTTATGAAATTCAATTTTTTTAATGAAATTTTATGAAAGAAAAGTTATGAAAATTTTCATAATACTAATTAAATATAATATACATAATGAACTTCTTCATTGATTCTACGAAAAAATATTCTATGAATATATTTCATTAATATAATGAAGGATAATTCTCTCAGTGTAGATTTTGTTTTTGACGTGTTTATTTGCAGTCTCAGTTTGTCAGAGTTTAGGCCAATCTTGTTAAGTTTTTGTTGCATTTCGGCAAAGTTTTGAGAGATTAAACAAATGTCGTCTGCATAATCTCGATCATGAAGTCTTGCCGATATACCTAGATTGATACCGCCTTCATTTGAGATGGATTTTCTCATTACCAGATCGAGCACCACATTAAACAGTAAGGGAGAGAGGACACACCCCTGTCTGACACCTTTATTAACATCAATGAAATTGCTTTTTAAACCTTCATGGAGAACCAAACATCGTGCATCATCATAAATTTAAGCGCCTCCCTTGCATTTAAGCGCCTCCCAGATAGCAGATTGGTGGATGGAGTCAAAAGATCTTTTAAAGTCCATGAAAATGAGGTATAATGGGGGTCTGAATTCGACATATTGCTCCAATACTATACGCAGGCTATTTTAGAATCTGTTGGCACGAAAGCCTGCTTGTTTTGGACGTAAATTTTAGTCCAACGCTTTGAAGATCCGATGATGCAGAATTTGTGCAATTTTATTTATGATATTAAGGAGAGTGATTCCACTCCAATCCGAGCATTCCATTAAATTTCCTTTTTTTTTGGCAGTTTTGATAATGAGTCAGATTTTCATATCATCTGGCGTATTTTCCTAGCTCCAAAACTGGGTAATTATCGGCATTAAAATTGTTGCAGTTATCGGGCTGTTGATTTTGAAAAGTTCCGGGGGTAAGATGTCTAGACCACTTGATTTATGGTTTTTCAATAAATGGATTGCCTGAGTTATTCCCCCGATATCGGGAGTATTTGTATCTATAGGGAGGAGGTCGTGAATGTAACAGGTGCACAATGATTGAGTATGGTTTGAATTTGGCGACAGTAAGTTTCTGTAGTAGTTTTCCCATATACCAACTTGGTCATGTTTGGCGTACTTTATGACACCATTTCCATCTTTTAAGGGTTTATTATTTGAACGGTTTTTCCCTGCAATGAGTCTGGTAATCCTGTACATGTCTCGAACGGTTGATTTCACTGGCAGCTTGAGCCTCTTGGAACAGATTATCTATCCATTTTCTTTTGTCGGCTCTGGCACTAAGTTTCACCTTTTTATTTGCCAGGTTATAAGAAATTTGGAGGTGTTGATTCTCAATTCTAGTTTTAGCGTGGTTTTGGTCGTTTTTCAAGTTTTTTCTTTCATCTTAATTAATTAATTCAGCTTAAAAGTTCCCGCGGATAACCATGGTTTATTGACCTTTTTTTATAGCCGATACATTTTCCTGCCGATTTTGTAAAATCGTTTTTTACTTCTCCCCATTCGGCGGTAACTTCTCTTATCGACTGCATCAAGACTTCTTGACATAATTGCTGTTTCACTTCTTCATTAATTAGTTTAAGTTTTTCATTATTCATTATTAGTTTAGTTTTTTGTGAAAAACTGCTTTTTTCTTGAGTTGAATGTCTCCGATTACTAAATGGTGGTCTATCTGGTTGTATGTTCTTTCATTGGGATGATTCCACGTAACCTTATGGATATTTTTATGGGGAAATATTGTTACTCCAATAACCAGATTGTAGTTGGCGCATGTCCTAAGAAAGACTTCTCCATTTTCGCTTAATCTTCCATTACGATGCTTGCCTATAATAGCTTCTCTACACTTAAAATAATACGTCAGTAAAAAAATCCGTCAAACCAGTTTCAAATTGATTTGACTATTTTTTAACAAATTTTTAGTTGAAACACTGATTTAAGCAAATACTTTAGTTATCTTCATTTTACACAATACTAAAAATCCTCAGTACTTTAATTTTGAGTGTTAATTTTCAAAATTATTTAAACCCAGTCAGCAATTTCGGAGCGCTCATAAATAAGATTCTTAAATGGCTCACAGAAATCACTATTGTTTTTTTGAAAACTCTCTTTTTTTGGTAAAAAATATGAACCCTCAGAAAACAATCCAAAAATTTGTCTCCACAATCTAAAAAGCTGTCTCAAAATGAGGGTTCATTTTTCGGACTCAAAAAAGATTACAAAATTATTTAAATTTATGAGGAAAATTTCGATTTTATACTTTCTTTTTTCTGAGTCATTTCTGAGTACACAGGGGGCTCTCTTGGACGGACCACTTTCATATAAAAGTGGAAAAATTTTAATGTTTTTGGAGCTCATTTCTGAGTCATTAATGATCATCTTTGTTTGCTGGGAAACTAATTTTTAAGAACCCATTCGCTAAATTTTTACAAAATGTATTGCTAAAATATAATATTTTCATGTTACTGTTATTACCCGGTAGATGGCGCCACCAATGTATCCGATATTTTAAAGATGGCGATATTTCCCTCCCTCCCGATTTTTCAAAATGGCCCATATCTCGAAAACTAAGAGAGATAGAGCAAAATTGATGACAATTTAGGACTACCCTTAACCATACAAAGTGTACATTTGCGAGGCCTTGGACCCTCAGAAATTTTTAATAAAAATTTTCCACTTCATAAAATAGCCCATATCTCAAAAACTAAGCGAGATAGAGCAAAACGCATAAAATGTTTACTCCATTAGAGTGCCCTTATAAATTTCAATAAATTATACGATTCAGTATAATTACAGACTAAACTGTAGTTTTACAAATTTTTTACTTAAATTTAGATTTGTTAAATTTAACAAATTTTATTTTAAGCCAAAAAACAGGAATAAATTTTGTTAAAGTAAGAAATTTTTCTGTTCAGCCAACAAACTTATTAATTTGAGTGTACCAGTGTTGTCACTTCCAACCTGTGCATTGAAATCTCCCATGAGTATTTTAATGTCACCATGATTTATATGGTTCAGCACGTTGCCGATATTGTTGTAAAAGTTTCGTTTTTCGTCATTATCTGTATCATCGGTAGGAGCATAACATTCTATGTAAGTAATGTTTCTGGCTTTTGATCTAAATTTGGCAACAATGACGCGGTCGCCATGAGGTTGAAATTCAATAAGTGCTTCTTTAGCCTTCTTTGGAACCATTAGCTGTTCTGTGTTCGCCACAACTGTACCGCCTGGTTTCGCACAGGCCAAGAAAAAGTAGTTTGTATCTGTTCATTTGTTCAAATTTACATCATTTGTTTTTAAAAAGAACAACTTCCTTCCTATGATAAGCCAATGCTTAATTCGTCGACTAGAATAACTTCCTATTCAACATTTGGTGTGCTTTAATTACTTCTTTTTTTGCTGGGTACACAAAGGAGTGTGATATAACTGCCAAACTTATTTGAGTGTGACACTACACAAAGACTACATATAGCGATTCTCATCATATTAAATATGTAAACTTAGCTCTTAAGATACGTTAAGTCATATATTTATTTAAGTAGTGACTTTAAAGTATTTACCATACAAACAAACTTTGGTCAGAATATTTTAAAATTTGAATAGAATTTATTTGTTTTTAATTCTCCTCCAGCCTTCGTACATTTACACCAAACGGCAAAGTATCAAAAATATAACCTACAGCTGTGAAACAGTTTAACATTTCGCTGTATTCCTTGTTTAAAACATGATATTTGGCTCGTTGGTTAGTTGGCGTCACAAAATATGCTGCAATACCCTTATAAAATAACTATTCATATACAGATATTGGAATTGTATCATTACCTGGGCCGCGACTTCCAACTACTCAAAAATAGAAAATATTGAGTAAAAATTAAACATATGCATAAAAAATATGCATTTAAAAGGAAAAAATGCAAATATATACAATCAAATGAAAAATATGCATTACAAATCATTAAATATGTAATATGCAAACAAAAATTGCAAATTAAAACCAAATATGGAAAATCGATGCCATTTTGTCTCAAATACATTTTTGGGCTACTGACCAAAAATGGTTAAATTTCTGGAAAAAGGCTAAAAAATTCTAAAAAATGGCTAAACAGCCCTGCGATTTTGTTCAAAATATTATCAAATACAGTGAAACCTCCCAATAACGGTTATTCCCATTAAAAAATACCTGTCTTTAACACACAATTTACAATAAAAATTAAATCATTTTCAAATTTTAGTAATCTGTTATTGCTTTTTTTTAAATGATTTCAGCGTTTCCAACTTAAACATCTCAACGTTTATAGATTTTCACATCTAACATAACTTCTTCGCGTTACTTCCTAAAAAGTTTTGCTGGCATACTTTTGATTATACCGCGAGTATTTTACACATTAGCTGTTTAAAATCTTTTTATTCTTTAAGCGGTTAAACTTATATTTGTTTTTAATACTTAACGTTGATAGGTATGAACGAAAGAACAGCTTGAAAGTCGCGGCTCTGATCATTACTTTATGCTGTTCTACAATACCGCATGTAGTTGTTGTACTATTTCCCAAGTGTATAATAACTAGAATCATAAAAAATCTGCACAAAAATGCTTTTGGTTTTATTATTTTTTATTCTGAATATTACATACCAAAACGAGTGTCTAAAAGTTTCATTATTAGTTTCATTTGGTACACAAAAATTGACCATTCATGTTATGCCTGAATTCACACGTAGTACTTTAGTTGAAGTTTAGTGTGTTGGTGCTATCTGGGTGAGAGGAGGAATCACCATGTATGTACGTAGTCATATAGAGTAGTACCATGTATAATGACATAATATGGCAGATGATGTGACTTTATGTAATTGGCACCATTAACTTTTCATGTGAACAAGTAATAAGGATAGGGTTTTCAAATTCCCAACTTTTATCAACTCCCGGGAGTCGGAAATTATTTTGGAACATTTGTGAGAATCTTGAAATAAATTTTTATTTAAGTGTGTATCGCCGCTATATTATTTTATTATTGATTATTAAATATTTTCTGTAATTCATGTTTTAATAATTTTCTGTAATCAATGTAATCATTTATTACAATCTAATTAATTACTATTTTTGAATTAGATTCAATTTAACGGATAAATTAATTATTAGTTGCTAAGAATCGTCTTATTATAAAAATAAAAATACATAAAGCAATAAAAACCATTAACACTGGAGTTACAAGATCAATATTTTGCTTTCAAGTTGATCACACATACTGCTTGTCAAATTCAGTTGAACTTGAAGCTGTGACGTAGGCTGCATGCACTTGATATTCAATTTGCCTTTCAAGATGCCGTTGTCAAGGAAACAACTAAAAATGTTCGCCTCTGTAGGCTGTTCGAAAAGACCATTTTTTCTTCACATCTTCCAATTACATTTTCATGTCAGCAGAAATTGATTTATAGCTCATAGCTCCATAGAATTTCATGGTTTCTATATAAATTTATAAATCGCTACACATCACAATATTTGTAAAAACAAAATTTACAAGAAATTTGATCAGCTGTTTAAAACTTGACTGTCAAGTTTTCTCACAACTTGAAAAAAAAATTCAATTTTTTTTTAAGTGTAAGTGTGTTAGTAAAAAAGTGCGAGTGTATTGAAACTGGAAAGGCAAAATTTGAACGTTTAACCCCTATGTAACACACATGAAGACTTTTTAGTCCCTTGTGGCTAGTGGTAATTTCTGAGGACAGAAGCTGACCCAAATGACTCTTTTGGACCAGGAAATAATATTTTTATAATTATAATTTTCCCCTTGCTGCAAGTGTTGATAGTAAAAATTACTTTCTGTTACAAAAAAATATAAAATAATACACTATGACACAAATCTGAGGTCATGGTGTGGGGTTTGGATAATTCCAACGCTAAACGAAAGTACTTGATTAGCGTAGAGAACCTCCCGAAGCGTTTGCCGTTGGCACAACAAGAAAAAAATGGCGGTAGAAAAATTTGTACACGGTTTTCAATTATATTTTATTATTTTTATTACAGTGTCCAAAAAACCGACCATTTCAGAAAACCGGTTTTCGGTTATGGTTTTCTTTAAAAACCGGTTAAAACCGGTTTCGCTATTTTTTTTGATGAAAGTAAATCTGTACAAATAGCAGAAAAGGCTAATAAAAATTAGTTAAGACAAAACCAACAGCTGAATTAAAGCGGGATTTACATTATCAGATTCTACTTCTGACAAATAAAAAAAAATCTATGAGAGGATGTGATTGTGAAAAAAATCTTTAAGCAAATCGACTTTTTAAGAACAAAGAACAAAATAGAGTAGAACAAAGAACAAAATAGCGACTTTTCAACTACTTAAAAGCCCTAAAAATCAATATTATGGTAAAATATAATTTAATATCACATTATTATAAAAATAATAACAAAACGTTTAAATTAAACAAAAATTAAATCAGCAAAAAAAAAATAGCTCAATATTAGTAAATTAAAAACATCACAGAAAAACAATTACATTTCCAAAATTTATAATTTAATGGGAAGACGATCTATCTGAAAACAGTAGAAATACTTTTTTATTTGCATTCAACTCAAATTATTTAAATATAACTAAAATTTTTGTAGATTTTACAGTTCTTCTTTCATCATCCCAATCGTAATTTTTTCTTAAATGAAACCGATTATTTACGTTTTTTGTAGAAACAGCAGTCACCCTATATTTAAGAAAATATTTCAAACGATTACAAAGGATTTTCGTATCATATTTATTTGAATACATGCGAAAAGATATTATTTTTTATATAGAAGCGAACAAAACAGCAGTTTGGTTTTTTAAAATAAAAAAAAAATGTAGTCGAAATATAGAATTATCAAAGGATGATTGAATGTCCGGTTAACCGACAAATAATAACCGCGTTGCGGTTTATTCGAATTTAGAAATTATTCGAAACCCGTCGGTTTTTTGAAACTAAAAAAACCGGTCAACCGGTTTTCGGTTACGGTTTAGGACACTCTAATTTTTATACTAATTGATAGTAAAAATATATATTTTAGACAATATTTTTGCTATTTTCATTTTTAAATTTCCTGAATTTTTAATTAATTTCCATTGCTGATTTCAAAAAACATTTTAAAAATATTTGAAAACTGTGTTGGTAAAATTATAAAATATTTTACACACAGAAAACAGATTAATTGTGACAACCGAATTTTTTGCCAACTGAATAGTTTTGTTGCAGGAACCGAATTATTTGGTTATCACAATCATATACATTTCTGATGCAGTTAAAATATATTGTTCTAACAGAAATTCTGTTGTCTTAATAGAATTTCTGTTAGCATAAACAAATATATCGGTGGTTCAAACCCAACCATTCGGGTTTGGTTAAAAATGAAAAAAACTGCTAAATTAGCAGATTATTTTTGCTATATATTAGTACTATAAAAGCAGCAAAAATAAAACTGTTAAATGTACAGAATCTTAATTATACTTGAGCTAAATTTTTGTTAAATTAACCTGCTAAAATCAGCAAAAAATGTTGCTAAATAGTTAGTAGCGTAACAAATCGCCAAAAAATTTAAAATGTTAGAAGTTTTTTTTCGATTTTTATTTTAAATGTAAATAAAAATCGAGCCTTTTGAAAACAGCAGTTTACAATTTTTTAGCAAATATTTCTGCTAATTTTAGCAGAATAGACGGCTATTTGCATTCAACTAAATTTTGCTTAAAAATGGCAAAAATTTTTTAGGTATAACAGTTTTTTTTTGCTATTTTTAGTCCAATAATATTTAGCAAAATTTTCTTCAGATTCTACAGTAAAATCACTATTTTCCATTAACTAAAAGTTGACTCAAATATAACTTAAATTCTCTAAATTTAGCAGTTTTAATTTTGCTGTTCTATTTTACTAGTTTTTAGTAAAAAAAATCTGCTAATTTTAGCATTTTTTTCTGCAGCATCAGAACACCATTCACGGTAGCTGCTTGGCCACACTATCGCGAACAACAGCAATTTTTCCGCAGAACGAACTGAGCGAGCATGCACAAGTGTTCTCACATTTCCTACAGACCCGATTTGCTGAAATTTGCGAACAATTCTCCCGATTGTGGACACATTTGGTCGATTATGCTGACCAAAGAAATTACGAAGTGCACGAAATGGATTTTGATTTGAACGCCCGTTTTCGTAAAAGGCTTCAACAATCTTAACGCGCTGCTCAATTGTGTACCTCTCCATGGTTGAATTTGTCAAACACTGAAACAAAGAAATGTCAAATTAAGTTGGGCAAAAAACTTGACGTTAAGGTGTGACCCCCCAGCAAAATATTTCATTACCAAATAAGTGGTTATATAACAGAAATTTATAGCTCCGCACAATTTATTTTTTGGCGTCTAAACTCATTATTTTTGTTTGGCGTGGTCGTCACGCTTACCCGCTCGCTTACGAAAAAAAGAGAAGTAAGTAGTTATGAGATTCTGAATAATAAGTGGTTACAAACATGCTTACAAAAAGGTGAATTATAAGTGGTTATCCGACTGCTTAGTTGATTCTTAAAAATAAGGAGTTACACAAATACTATTAGCTTCAGGAAATACATTCAGAGAAATTAAAGTTTTTTCTAGTGTGTAATTTTAGTACTCGGCATAAAAATTTTAACACAAAACATATGTATTTACATGTAATAAATATAAATGTATAAAATTTAGCTTTGTAAAAAGTACTTATTTAAACTATTGCGAGTAAGTTATTATTTTATATTTAAAAGCAATGACTACAATAGGCAGTTATTAAGAAGTCATTATTTTATATTACAAAATAATGCAAAAGGTAATGATATATCATTATTGGTTATGCAGACAGCAATGAGGTGTCATTACCTATATTTTGCTGGTGCATTATGGTTGGACCACCCTTTACATAATACGTCCAAATACTTTAGAGTGAAATGGAAGAATGGCTATTGGTCTATAATCGGAACCAGCTTTGGGTATTGGAACGATTTTAACTACTTTCCAATTCGAGGGAAAGTAACTTGAAGTTAATATTTCGTTAAAGAAAAATTTTATTATTGGAAGTAGTTGATGTTCTGGCTTCTGAAAAGCTAAAAGGTAAAAAAATGATTTAGTTTTCATATATTTCTACCTCAATTCCAAATTCTAATATGATATTTAGGTTGATCACAAGGGGTGTGCTATCGTTGTATCGTTCTAACAAAAAGCAGAGTTGTTAAAATTTTTATTTGATTTCAACAACGATTTTCGGTTGGGTTTTCTATCTGTTGGCACACTTAAATATAATACACTAAACATACGTAAAAATGTTGTATCGTGCTATTCTCAAATGTTGTATTTTTCAATTGAAATTTTAACAACCCGATCAAAAAAATTTATATAACATAATATTTTTCAACTCAATTTATTTTACTTGTAAATATTTTTTTACAGATCTTAGAAAAATTAACCCATTTTCTGCCAACAGCGCTTGAAAGTTATGTTTACTGCAACTAGGGATTAATAATATTTTAATATGTAATTATATATTGTCATATATAACCCCATATATAATTATATATGTGACTGAGGTACTATTATCGAATCCCAGCTCGGGCACAAAAAAAAAATTTTATTACTTTTTTTAACTCAATTTGATTTACTATTAAATAAATAATCAAGCGTAAGGACTGTTTTAGCAATAAATTGTATTTATTTTATATATTTCGCCTTCAAACATTGGAGAGCATCTTCAGGAAATTCTTAAAAATATACAAAAATAAGTAATTTTTTGTTAGTCACTGTAACACAAAAATCAAAAAAAATTGCATGTGTAATTAATTTCCAAATATAATGATTAACCCAAAGGTCTGCTGGAGATCCTATAATTTCGATAAATCTACCATTACTTTTATCCATATTTACCATGACAGTGCATTAAACATGAACAAAATTTTCTTTATTTTTAGTAATTTTAAAATAAAGTTAACAAGACTGAAATTTTAAAGTTTATAGGATTATGTTATACAACCAAGATATAAGAAAAATAGTAAAATATTACAAAATAGTAAAAATTACTAAAAATATATGATGCAAAAAATAAACTCACACACGAATCATGCACGGGTTGTATATTCTTATTCACGCTCACGCACGAATCAAGTACGAATTATATATTCTCAGACTCACGCACGAATCACTTGAGTATAGTAATTATTACTCACGATCATATGTGACTTACGCACATTTCTAGTCACGCGCCAATCCATAGTAATTACTAAATATAAAACTAATTCAAAATCATTGTTAACACACTGAAAATATTATTACAGTAACTGACTGTAGTTTATTTAAAAAGTTATCCGTACATTTATTTTTAAATGATTATTCAGTTAAAATACAAAGAAATATATTTTTTAACTGTTTTTGTCGTTTATTTAAAAAATAAATTACATACAGCTATGGACATAGAAATAGGACACTTCATACAAAATTATCTTCATGCATTTCTCTTAATAATTATAAAGCAATAATTATATTTCTTTTCTATTATAGTAAACTCTAATCAAGTAGTCTCAGATTATATATAAAACTTTGCAATATTTAAAACATGCAAATATTTACAACAAAGTTACTTTACTTTGTTCATATTTGACTTGGACATAAAAATAGGACACTTGCAATAATTGTCAAAATTTTACTCGATGCACTTAGTAATAATTTTCTTTTCATAATTTGCGTTTGAAATAAGTAAATTCTTTTCTAATTGTACCAATATGGGACGTGGAAAACATTGTAATCCAGAAAAACGAAGACTTATATCTCAATTCCACAACGAGATGATATCTCCAACTGAAATTGCTAAAATATTAGAGTGTTCGTATACAATGTTCGTTATGGTATACAATGCTATTCGTCTATGTGCTGCCGACAAGAAATATCATACGCAAAATAAAGAACGTAGGTCAATCCGTCCTAAAACTACAACTTATATGGACAGGACTATAGTATGCAAAAGCAAACTCAACCCTTTTATGTCCTCCCGTCAAATAAATAATGAAATCAGGGAAAAATTCAAGGTTCAAGTGTCAGACAGGTTAGTAAGAAGAAGACTGAATGAAGCAAACTTATTTGGACGAATAAGTAGAAAGAAGCCTCTTCTTTCAAGAAAAAATATTAAGAAACGTATTATATATTTGTTCCTTTTACTCCTGCAAGGAGCATAGGGCCGTAAACGTATTGATTTTGCCAAAACCCACAAGAAAATGAGTTGTCCTTTTGAAAAAATGTGCTTTGGAGCGATGAAACGAAGGTAAATCGTATCGGACCAGATGGTAGAACATTTGTACACCGCCAAAATAACCAGGATTTAAACATTAAGTACACTCAGAAGACCTTGAAACACGGTGGGGGTAATATTATGGTATGGGGGGCTTTTTCCTGGCGTGGTGTTGGGCCTATCATAAAAGTAGAGGACAAAATGAACAGGTTTCAATATTTGAGCATTCTTAAGAATGTTATGGAGCCACTTGCCTATGAAAATATGCCAGTTAAGTGACATTTATACAAGACAATGATCCGAAGCATTCGTCGAACATAGTGAATGATTGGTTTTTACAAGAACAAATTAAGGTTTTTAACTAGCCAGCCCAAAGTCCGGACCTTAATCCAATAGAAAATCTATGGAATGATATAAAAACAAAAGTTTCGCAAAACAATTACAAAAATTCCACCGAACTTTGGGCTGGTATTCAAGAAGACTGGTATTCTATACCAAAAGAAAGATGCCAGAGATTAGTTGAGAGTATGCCAAGAAGATGCGAAGCGGTTATTGATAATAATAGATACAGCACAATATATTAGTGTAATATTAACGCTAAAGACATAATAATTGTTTTAAAAACCCAAAAAATGTACGGATTTTTGTAAAAATATAAAATGTGTCCTATTTAGAAGTCCAGGTATTTTTAATTAGTTTATACATATTTACCAATATATATAAAATAGTTGAAGGATTTTTATTTAAATAAAGAATGAATTACAATCATCAATAACAATAACACTTCCCGTGTATGAGATAAAAAATTTTATTTTTGTTTTATTTTTCAAAATAAATAATTATGTTTCTTAACACATACAAGTGTCCTATTTCCATGTCCATAGCTGTATAAATACGGATTTTCTAAAAAAAGAATTCCTTTTCGATTTCTAGGTCAGTTAGAAAAACGAAATAAACTAAATATCATTTATTCTTACGGATTTTGTAGTTAATTTTTTGAAATTTAAAACAACGAAATAAATGAAAAATCGTTATTTTTTAAGGATTTTGTAGTTTATTTATTAACATTTAAAAATAAATGAAAATTTCTTTTGATTTAAATGAAAAGTCAGTAGACCGGTTTTCAAGTGATTTTTCATTAATTTTAAATTACATTTTCAGTTAATTTAAACTACAAACTATTTTGAGTACATAGAACCACATATAATATAATACGGTTTTATATGGACCTTATATATGTTTATATAAAATCACTTTGAAATGATTGCTTATGTGGGATGATATATAATTATAGATGATTTTATAAAGAACGTTATATTGTTATATATTAAAGAAATCATGAAATATTGTAGATATGGAACCATATTCAGTTATATATGGGTTCTTATTCGTCAATATATAATCATATCTAACACCAATTATGAAATATTTCTTATATAGCTCCACATATAGTTTTATATTATTATGTATAGTGTCATACTAAATTATATATAAACGTATATGTAATTATATCTGTAATATGTTACTTTATGTACTTATATATAGCACATGCAATTATATGTAGGCCAGTATGTAATAATATAAAATCACATATGTCTCCATATTAAAACCTTTTAATATCTCTTTCTTTAAATTATTTTTCAAATTAAAGAAAGATGATACAATTTTTACAAGTAAATTACAAAGAATAAAAAATTTGAAGTAATTCGGCCAGCAGGACAGAATACGCATTTTCGGCTTTCACTACAAAGCCATCGTCAGTGTCGTTTGCCTGATGGGTTAATAATTGATAATGGCCTACTTATGCTAAGTGGAAAACGAAAAATAATATGTTAACAACTCAACTAGACTAACATCAACGAAATATAACAATGCTATTTTTATCCTTTGTTCTTACTGTTTTTGTTTTGAACTTTAATTCTTAAAGTATCGCAGCTGATTCTATTCAATTCTGTGTATGTAATAATGTACATTTATATTTAACGGTTCGTTGTCATTTATAAATCTGTGTTGTCATACATAGAGTTGTATAGAACCAGCTGCGATACTTTAAGAATTAAAGTTCAAAGCAAACACAGTAATAACAAAGGATAAAAATAGCATTGTTAGATTTCGTTGATGTTAGTCTAGTTGAGTTGTTAACATGTTATTAATTGTTTTCCATTTAGCATAAGTAGACCATTATCAATTAACCCATCATATTCCGTCCTGCTAGCCTTATCGAATTCTTTCAAATTTTTTACTCTTGTAATTTACTTGTAAAAATTGTATCATCTTTCTTTAATTTGGAAAATAATTTAAACAGAAAGAGATATTAATATATATGATCTCAAATCGAACGAAAAACATTCATTTACCAAATAAAAGATCAACTATATATACCTTACAGTCATACACTCACAATATATTTTCCATAACCGATTGAGGTTTATTTGAAAAGTAATAGGTAAAGTTTGTTTTCAATTGAAGAATCAATTAAAATACATTGAAACATATTGTTTAACTTTTTATATTCGTCAATAAAAAACAAACTACAAGAAATATTTATCGTCTGTAGGAGTTGATATTTTCAGTCAAATAATCTATTTTTAGATTTCTATTTTTAGAAAAAATAATTTAAATAATTTCGTTGTTTTCTGTTTTAAAACAAAAAATTCAAATATTTTCGGTTTTCAGTTAAAAATTGACGATTGTTTTAACAGACTTTTCAATTATCCTTTCATTTTTTAATTGTGTTTTCAATTAATTTAATATGTATTTTAGGTGGTTTTTAACGATAAAATATTTTAAGTGTATACATACCCTACGGGAAATTTTAACAAACTGTCACCGAACTGGCCCCTTTATATGAAATAGACTGGTCACTTTTACATGGCGTTGTCATAGGAGGTGGAAATTGACCACTTGTGACATGTCACAAGACAACACGCAGGACAAGTCCCTGAACTTTGTTTTTTATGAGAGTTCAGTGACCTGTCCTGGGATTTGTCTTGTGACATGTCACAAGGGGTCAATTTCCACCTCCTATGACAACGCCATGTAAAAGTGACCAGTCTATTTCATATAAAGGGGCCAGTTCGGTGACAGTTTGTTAAAATTTCCCGTAGGGTAGTTATAGAAAAAATAAAAAAAAAAAATTTTTTTGGGATGAGATTTGAACCACCACCCTCAAAAATTGAAATTTTGTCAATGCCTGACCTTCCAGACATCTACACCACAACCGATTTGAAAATTGTATAAATTAAATTTGAATTTAAAATATTTCGAAACATTTATTTATACAACAAAAAGAAATTTAAACAAACAAATATACCCAACACACAATTTGAATTTATAAAAATAATTTGAATCTATCGCACAACTAGAAAAACTGAACTTCGTTTTATATCTAAATTCTTTTGTTTGTTTTAACTTAAATTAGTTGAATATTAAATAATATGAATTCAATCAGTGTTTACGATAACGAAATTATCGAAATTGATTGCCAAATTTATTTGAATTGTTAGTAAAAATGTTTAAATTGATTTGATAATCACGGGGTTGCCGGGTTGTAAAAATGTGAAGAAATCTCGATGATGTCAGCTGCTAGCAATAGGGTCGGCATATACGACTAAAAAATTTACCATACAAATCGTTTTAAATGTTCATCATACAAATCGTTATAAAAACTAAAAATATAAAATACTAAAATAAAATTTAAAAACAAGCTTTTTTATAATGCCCTTTGAGGGGAATTTTTTTACAGAGTTTTTATTTTTAATTTTGTGTGGAAGTAAAAACGGAAGATTTTATATTTTATGATTTTTTTTTTATTCTCAAAAAGTTTTATGCATGTCAGAAATTAAATAAATACAGGGTTATAATTTTATTCAAATGAAAATTTAACTTAAAAAATCTAAAAAAGTAAATATAACGCAAGTTCTTTTTAATTAAAATTAAATTTTATAACTACAAAATTCTAGGGACTTTGATTTATGTAAATTGGTATTTCTAGTCAGTCGACTAATCTTATTCTCATCTAATTCAGAGAGTATTGTCACTTTTAAGATAATTGTCGTCAAACAGGATGATTTTAAAATCTTAAATAATTTTATGATAAAAATATTTTTGTGCAATTTTGCTCCAAAGTTTAATATCGATGGCTTAATAAAGAAAGACGCTACACAGAGAGAATTTTGCTGGACGAGTTTTAGTGAAATTTTTCAGTAAACTTTTGAAGTTTTCTTCACAATATAAATGAAAAATTTGTGAAATTGGATGAAAAAGCTTCGTATATTTTAGGAATATAGTTTTAGTGAAACTTTTTCATGGAGCGTTTGAAATTTTAAGCAAATAAAATGAAATTTTTGATAATATTTTATGAAAAATTCCATTAATTCAATGAAAAGTATCAATGGACGAGTTCCCATGAAACTTTATCGATTTTATGCAAAAATTCATTAATGTCATGCAGATAATTCTCTCAGTGTATCTTTATTCTTAATTTCTATAGAGGGGAAGGCAATAAAAATATAAAAGCGGTGGAAATATTGTTTCTCAGAATGAAACTTTATATTAATACAAAAACAATAAAATAAAAAGTATAATCTAAGTTTTTCAGATTTCCATTTCCTCTAGTGGAATATTAATTCCAGTTAGGGCCTTTCTGCATTAAGCATTAAATTTATATACCAAAAATTTGAAAAGAGCAGCATGTTCGTTGTTACATTTAGGGCATTTCTTTTAACTATTATATTTATGTGTGATGGGTAATTTGAAATTTAAAAACATAGATTCAAATAAAATAAAAGCAATTTGAATTATAAAAAAATGTTTATGAAAATATTTGTATCAATATAGTTTGGCTCAAGGGGTAAGGCGATGAACTTCTAAACCAAAGGTCGTTGGTTCGAATCGTATCTGGTGTTGGAACAAAACAAAATTGCTTTGAATTTAAAACGAAAGAAAATTAAATTAAAGAGAAATTAAATAAACAAAGAACGTGTGTGTTATGTGTGCAGTGTTTTGAAAATTGAACAAAAAAAAAACTTTCGAATATGAAAAAACAAACCAAAATAATCGTTTTTTTTTACGTTTTGTCAGTTAAAAATTGATGATTGTTTTAACAGACTTTTCAATTATTTTTATTTCTTTTATGGATTGTTTAAACAATGTTTGAAAATAAATAGCAAAATGGTTTGAATATAATGAAAAATCAGTCCTTTTTTTAATTGTGTTTTCAATTAATTTGATATGTAATTTAGGTTGTTTTTAACGATAAAATATTGTGAGTGTATAAATAAATCTGTAAAAATAGCAGAAAAAGTTACTAAAAATTAATTAATAATGATGCTGCAGAAAAAACCGCTAAAATTAGCAACTTTTTTTGTTAAATACTAGTAAAATAAGAACAGCAAAACTAAAACCGTTAAATTTACCGAATTAAAGTATATTTAAGCTAACTTTTAGTTAATTGAAAATAACAAATTGTACTGTAAAATCTGCAGAAAATTTTGCTAAATATTAGTAGACTAAAAATAGGAAAAACAAACTGTCATATCTACAAAATTTATGCTATTTTTAAGATAAATTTAGTTGAATGCAAATAGCAGTCTATACTGCTAAAATCGGCAGAAATATTTGCTGTCTTCAAAATGCTCGATTTTTATTTGCATTTAAAAAAAATCTGAAAAAAACTTAGAAAATGTAATTTTTTTTTTGATATTTTTGGGCTACTAATTATTTAGAAAAATTTTGATGATTTTAGCAGGTTAATTTGCTATTTTCCATTTACAAAAAATTTACTCAAATATAACTTAAATTCTGTATATTTAACAGTTTTATTTTTGCTGTTCCTATATTATTTAGCAAACAAATCTGCTAATTTTAGCAGTTTTTTCTGCAGCATAATTTGTGAAAAGGTGACACGGAGGAAATAAGAAGATAAACAGAGAAAATCTGAAGTAGAATGTTTGTATATGTCTGTTTGATCACTTCTGAAATTATTCATATAGAGACAATCTGACAATAAAAATATAAACAATAATACAATTTAATGGAAGATCACTGATGAAGCCTGTCCATAAAAAGGCAGAAACTAGATCTAGTCTGATTTGCAAATTTAATGTGTTTATAACTTTTGAGGAAGGTTTATTCTTCTTCTTAACCTCAAACCTACTAAATTAGAATTAATAAAAATACATTAATGACAATATTAATTGTATTTGGTCTATAAGACGCGTTTGAAAAAACAACACTTTACTATAAAAAATAAACAATGCCCTGTTGGCTGTCCGTCTCCAATATACACAAATTGCCTGCACTTGTACGTACAAACCATACGTCAATGTGGCAATATTTGTGAAAAGGTGACACGGAGGAAATAAGAAGATAAACAGAGAAAATCTGAAGTAGAATGTTTGTATATGTCTGTTTGATCACTTCTGAAATTATTCATATAGAGACAATCTGACAATAAAAATATAAACAATAATACAATTTAATGGAAGATCACTGATGAAGCCTGTCCATAAAAAGGCAGAAACTAGATCTAGTCTGATTTGCAAATTTAATGTGTTTATAACTTTTGAGGAAGGTTTATTCTTCTTCTTAACCTCAAACCTACTAAATTAGAATTAATAAAAATACATTAATGACAATATTAATTGTATTTGGTCTATAAGACGCGTTTGAAAAAACAACACTTTACTATAAAAAATAAACAATGCCCTGTTGGCTGTCCGTCTCCAATATACACAAATTGCCTGCACTTGTACGTACAAACCATACGTCAATGTGGCAATATTTGTGAAAAGGTGACACGGAGGAAATAAGAAGATAAACAGAGAAAATCTGAAGTAGAATGTTTGTATATGTCTGTTTGATCACTTCTGAAATTATTCATATAGAGACAATCTGACAATAAAAATATAAACAATAATACAATTTAATGGAAGATCACTGATGAAGCCTGTCCATAAAAAGGCAGAAACTAGATCTAGTCTGATTTGCAAATTTAATGTGTTTATAACTTTTGAGGAAGGTTTATTCTTCTTCTTAACCTCAAACCTACTAAATTAGAATTAATAAAAATACATTAATGACAATATTAATTGTATTTGGTCTATAAGACGCGTTTGAAAAAACAACACTTTACTATAATTTTTATTAGTTTTAAATAAATTAAGGACTTTCTGCTATTAGTGTACATTCAAAAAGTGTAATATTCAAAAATGTTTGTTTTAATATTTAAAGTGGTATTATTGCAATAAAATTCATTTTGACGACAATAACTGTATAGTGTATATATATTTTTTTGTTTTTGTTCCATACACAATAATCACAATGTAGCTATTTGACAAAAATCATATTTTTTAATAAAAAACACCTTTTTTAAATACATTTTTTTTTGTATTTTTTTTGAAATGTACACGCCTATAGAAATCACATATAAAAAAAATGGTTAAAAATTAAGAGATCATGCATTTAAGGGTTGAAGGTGTTTTATTTACGTTTAATTTAAACGAAACAAATACAATTCAGATGAGTTATGAAAATCGGGTTTGAATAAAATTTGACTTAAGAAATTTAGTAGAAATACTCTTCTAAGATTTGATGATTTTGTTGTTTTCTTTTGTGGGTTTTTAATTTAATATATAGGACGACTTCATTGTTTTTTTATATCCCAGGAATTCTATAGAATACTTCAAGTGATAAATGGATAAATAGTGAGCTAATAATGTGTTGCGAGAAAAGAGATAAACTTTACCGAAGATGGCTTAATAACAAAAATAATAAAATATATGAACAAGAATATAAAAAATTCAGAAATATGTTAAATAAAAAAATAAATTATACAAAAAATAATTACTATAGATAAAAATTTATTGAAAATAGAAATAACATGAGAATAACTTGGCAACTTATAAATGAAATAAATGGTAAAAAAGTTTCGAATCTGGATGAAATCATAATAAAAAATTTTAAAAACACGAACCTTCAAGATATTTTAAACAATTTTGCTATGAACTTAAAAGATAATGTGCAAAAAATTTTACATACATGTAACAAAATAACATTAATATACACAAAACCAACGATATCAAACTCTATGTTTATCGAAAACACTAATGAACTTGAAATAAATAATATCTTAAAAGCCCTAAATGAGAATAAAAGTCCGGATATAGATGGTATTAGAGTAAGAGACTTAAAAACTAATGCAATTACGCTAACACCAATAATAACAAGAATAATTAACGAAATTTTGAATAGCGGTTATGTGCCTGAACAGCTTAAAACTTCAGTAGTTCGTCCCATATATAAATCAGGTTCTAAAAATGATTACAACAATTAAAGACCCATATCTATACTCCCAGTAATAGAAAATATTATGGAAGAAGTAATTGTTAGACGGCTTACGGATTTCATAGAAAAATTCAAAATAATTAACAGCAACCAATTTGGTTTTCAAAAAAATAAAAGTATCAATAAATTGCTCGGAAACTTTGCATCCCATATCAACTCGTGCCTAACTGAAAATCTACACTGCCTAGTGTTATTCGTGGACTTCAGCAAAGCTTTCGACACTTTATCTCATAACAAACTATTGGAACCGCTGGAAAGAATCGGAGTACGTGGAACTTGTTTACATTTCTTTAGAAGTTACTTGGAATGCAGAAATTACAAAGTAAAAATAAATAACAATGTAAGCAAAGCAGTAGATATAACACACGGCGTTCCTCAGGGCTCGAAATTAGGTCCTATCCATTACTTGTTATATGCGAATGATCTTATCACTACACTAAAAAATAGCACTTCGTTTGCGTACGCAGATGACACCGCGATCATCGTAAATAATAAAAGCACAGCACATGCAACAAAAATAATGCAGGATGAGTTGAACATAGCAACTAAATGGTGCCATGATAATGGATTAATAATCAATGCTAGTAAAACTAAAATCATGCATATTAAGTCACGTCACTTTAGATACGAGACAATTAATATTAAATTCCATAACATCGATTGCACTCATCATGAAAATTACTCGAATAATTGCAACTGCAGAGAAGTAATAGAGCTGGTAAATACATATAAATACTTAGGTGTTCATGTTGATCACAACTTTACATGGCGAACACATATCGAGGAAATCCAAAAACAACTTCGGAAATCATCAGTTATGCTATATCACCTGAGTAACTCAGCAACTTACAGCGTATTGAGGCAAGCATATTTTTCTCTTTGCGAAGCATACTTGAGACATGGAATCAACGCATGGGGGAGTTCTACATTCTGCAGATCGTTACAGAACACACAAAATAAAATTTTAAAAATATTATGGAAAAATCTTCACAAATCAAAAAAATACAACACCCGTGATAACAGCTCAAGAACCAACAACACAAACAACACAATCATCAACAGCAACGAAGAGTCAGTAATATCAACAACAAGCAACAACAAGCAACAACATTAGAAATGTAGAATCAAACAACACAGATCTAACAAACGCGTTAAACAGCCAACCTAACTATAGCTACAATACTCACAACATAGCAACCCAACTTGGAATATTAAAAGTGGAAAGTATCTATCAAATCACACTCATAAACAGCTTCCAGGATGATAGATATTTAATAAGAGTTGATCATAATTACAACACTAGATGGCGTGCTGAAGGACGTTATAAGCCGGAGAAGTTCAAAAACAACTACGGAAAAGCAAGACTTGAAGTGAAACTACCAAACATAATCAATAATCTGCCAACATATATATTAAATATTTCAAATAAATATAGGAAAAATAAGGAAATTAAAAAATTTTACTTGAGTTCGCAATGAAATTAATTAACTTTTGAATTCATTACTTAAAATTTTATATAATTATAATTTTGATTTACATATTGAGTTTATTTTTATTTCTAACCTACAGAAAAGCCAATGTACGGCTTCGTGGGTTTTTAATTTATTTAAGTTGAAGTGTAAATTCGAATTTGTATATTTCATTAATAAAAAAAAAAAAAAAAAAAAAAAAAAAAAGTATCGGGAAGGGAAAACTGGTAAAAAAAAAGTTGGAAACCCTAAATAAAGAAGACGATGCTGAAATATGGGGAAGTTCATGTTACATAAATACGAGTACTAATAAAATTAAATTGTAAACTATTTAAAACATGAAACTACATATTTCCAATTTAAGTTACATCCAATATTAAATATAATACTATAAAAATTGATAGTTGATTATATTTTCCAAACGATTGGTTTTATCATAAATGTTAACTAACTACCCAGTGTAGAATCGGTAATGACATGTCATTATTTTTTGGACTACCAGTAATGACACCCACTTACCTTCTGCATTATTTTAAAACATATAGTAATGATTTACTGATAATCACTTATTTTTATCATTATTTCAAATAGAAAATATTTTTTTAGATTTTTTTTTAAATTTTTTTAAATCTATTTTTAGACTCAATATTTTTTAAACACTGGTAAGGATATAGATATTTTTTGATTTTTTGTATGTTGGCGAGTAAGCTTACTTGTGTGCAGCAGGTCAATTATGTTTTTATCTATTAAATATTACATGTCGATATAGCTCAGATGGTAGAGCTATTGACAATCTGTAGACCCAGGTTCGATTCCCGCACCAGCAAATTTTATTTAAAAAAAAAAATACAATAAAAAACATTTTTTTTATATAATTTATTTTTTTGAAAATCTATTTTTAGACCCATTATTTTTGTCAGTACTGGTAAGCACATAGGTAACGATATAATTTTTGATTCTTCGTATGCTGGTGTGTAACCATAACTCATTATTTGTGGCGACATCGCCATATAAAGGTAATAAGAAATGCAATAACAAAAGTAACTAGTTACCATTACCAAGTATGTAGTTACATAACCACATATCTGGTAATGATTTTCTACACTGGGTACAATAGTATAAAAAACTTATGTGCTAATTCATAAAAAAGATGTATTTGGTCTTTGAATTTTGCTATAGTTAAAGTACACATAACCTTTGCTAAGATTGCTATTTGTTTTTGGTAAAAATCAGCTTGCCGATTTCCAGCAAACCCCTTTTGGTAAAATTACCAACTTTTTTTCAAGCACGCTCCTGACTAAGCATTTGTTGACACAGCAACATTTTTTGCTGACTTTACTTAATTTGTTTTTAGAGTGTTGCTATTTTTCTAACAGTTATCATGACGTTCGTAAATTTACAGAGTTTCTGTAATTTGATTACAAGAAATGTTCATTTTACATAGACAGATCGATTGGTATACTATTAAGTAGGTCTACGACCATAATTTTTGGTAATCATAAATATCAGCATAAACTCAATATACCTTGTACCAGTGAGTGGTGTAGGTTATAAATTGCCTTCAGCCTCAATGCGTGTAAAATCTACTAATGTTATATGCAAAGTTATATCTATGCATTAGTTGGTAATGTTTGGTTTTGCTAATCCCTTATAAACAGAAAGAATTTACAAAATTCTAATTAAATTTTTAAACACCTTTCTCATACCAAATTTGTAAATCCAAAAAAAAAATTATTTTTTTTTGTAACTTTAAATTTTTATTTTCAAACAATATTTATATGAAAGATAACAATTTACAAACGAGTTACAAATATTTCAAACAAAAAAATTGTTGGAAATAAAATTTAAATTTAAAAGCAAATGTGATTGCTTCTACAAATTCCGATTGTAGGTGCCTACTGTTTTTTCTGTGTAGTGTAAGATCCCAGTGTAGAAGCGGTAATGACATATCATAATTTTTTGGACTACCAATAATGACACCGACTAACTTTCTGCATTATTTTAAAACATATAATAAGGAGTTACTAATAACTAGTTACTTGTACCATTATTTCAAAATAAAACATAATCCGTTACCAAAAATGACTTATTTTTTATCATTATTTCAAACATAAGGTATTATTAAGATTTTTTTTAAATCTATATTTAGACTCAATATTTTTGCAGCACGGTATGGATATATGTAACCACATATTTTGTAATTTTTTGTATGTTGGTGAGTAAGCTGACTTGTGCCCAGCAAGTCAATTATATTTTATCTATCAAATATTACATGTAGATATATCCTGTGGGAAAACAAGGGTCAGTCGTAGTGAGAGTACCTGTCCTGTGACCGGTGAAAACAGGAACCGTCTGAAGGAACCTGCCCTGTGACCCGTCTCGTGATTGGTGAAAACAGGACCGGTCTGCATGGACCTGTCCCATGACTAGTGAAAACAGGACCGGTTTGAAAGTACCTACCGGTGACCTGTCCCGTAACCGGTGATAACGCAACTGGTCTTAAAGCACCGGTCCTGTGACTGGTGAAAAGAGTACCGGTCTGAAAGTAGTACCTGTCCCGAGACAGGTGCAAATGGGACTGAACCAGTGGTACAAAGAGTTGTCAATTATTTAGAATTTTATTTTGATCGATTAACACTTACATGCCTGAATTGTAATGGCAGAGAATTTTCCGAATAAACTTCGTGGAAATATAGATCTATGCCAAAGAAATATTTTTATTATTTTTATAGCTTTGCAGCAGCCCCTAGCGGAGATATTGGGAATTATAGTTCGAATGTTAACATGCTGCCGGACCCGAGCGGGCTAAGATTTTTTTAAATTTTATTTTTATATTATTTCCATAACTAAACTCTACATAAAATTTGTAGAGTTTTTGGATTTTATTCAAACATTTTATTTTGCTTTAAATTTGAAAAATAGCTCGCAAATGAACACTATCAAAGAATGTGATATAAAAATATACATACGCATTGTGGAGCTGCAATGTTACTGAGTAAAAAAAATCATTATAAAAAAAGGAGTAAAAAAGTTAAAGTTACCGGTCCTTTTCATATAAAAGAACCGGTCCCAGGACCGGCCACGGGACGTGTCCTGGGATTTGAATAGAGTCAATAGCTCTACCATCTGAAGCTATAGTTTTCTTTTTTAGTTTAGAGTTTCTTTATTTCTTGTTTTCAAAGTTATATAATCTCAATTGTATACAATATTTAAATAATAACAATAATATAAAGAAAGTTACAGCATGGTTTACATAAACCGTCAGCTTGATAATTGAGAATAAAATGTTTAAAAGTTATATTCTTCGACAAGCTTAATGCATATCTTATATAATTATAAAGGTTTAGCCAATCAACATCTTCACCACCATTAAGAATATCTATTATTTCTACTTCAGATAAACTCAAACATCTGAAATATCTGAATCTTATTTCATTCAAAACAGGACATCTGCGTAAGAAATGCAAAATTGATTCAACTTCTCTTAAATTGCACAAAGAGCAAAGTCGAGAGTTATCGTCTCCTCGGCGACTACCATTTAGCCACATCAAACCTCTAGCCTTTAAAATAAGCGAGATTTGATTTTGGTTATACTGTTCATTTCAATAAGTGACACCTTTTGAACAATCCAAATACCTGTATATTCGATCATCACTTTAAAGCGCACCGTTAACGTATTCCTAGTATGCATATGCTTTCATTTGAACCAATAACTGTAAAGATGCATAGTTCCATAACACTACATTTTCAAAAAATATAGCGTAGTCAATGTTGCACTTCCAGGTTCGATTCCCGAACGAGCAAGTTTTATTAAAACAAAATCTTACAATAAAAAAACGTTTTTTTTATAAAACTTATTTTTTTGAAAATCTATTTTTAGACTCATTCTTTGTGTCAGTACTGGTAAGCATATAGGTAACGACATATTTTTAGATTTTTCGTATGCTGGTGTGTAACCATAAGTCATTATTTTTAGCGACATCGCCATACAAAAGTAATAAGAAATGTAGTAACAAAAGTAAATAGTTACAATTACCAGGTGTGTAGTTACATAAACACATATCTGTAGTGGGATTCTCTAACTTTTTAACGACAACATTCGGTAGTTAAGTTGTCAGTTTACTATGGAAACTTGTCAATATAACGACCGAATTTTGTCGTTAAAAAGTTAGAGAATTGGCCCTCTGGTAATGCTTTTCTACACTGCGATATTTACTAGTATGTTGAACTTTACAATTTTTTTCTTTTATTTGTCTTACCAATTTATTTATTCCCGCAATTAAAACAATTACATCATAATGTCATGCAAAAGTAAAATGTAACTTTATTTCAGGATTAAAAAAAGTTGACAATATTGGTATTCACATTCTGTCTAGTAAAAAAGTTCTCGGAATCATAATATACTGGTAGTATAAAAGTATGTTAAAAAAATACATGTATTTTGAAATTGTTTTTTAAGTACTTGTATAAATACTAGAGATTGTGAATTCTGTTAATATAATATAAGAACAAAAAAAAAAATCAATAAAAGATTTAAAAAAGCAATGAAACAATCTTGTATCCCAGCAAAATATTGGTAATGACACCTCATTACTATCTGCATTACCAAAAATGATATATCATTACCTTTTGCATTATTTTATAATATAAAATAATGACTTCCTAATAACGGCCTATTGTATTCATTGTTTCTAAATATAAAATAATGACTTACTCGTAATAGTTTAAATAAGTACTTTTTACACAGTTAAATTTTATACATTTTTATTTATTATATGTAAATATGTTTTGTTTAAATTTTTATGACGAGTCCTAAAATTAAACACTAGAGAAAACTTAAATTTTTCTGAATGTATTTCCTTAAGCTAATAGTATTTGCCTAACTCCTTATTTTTAAGAATCAAGCAATCGGATAACCACTTATAATTCAACTTTTTGTAATCATATGTGTAACCACTTATTATTCCAAATCTCATAACTACTTATTTCTCATTTTTTCGTAAGCGAGCGGGTAAGCGTGACTACTTATAAAAACGACCACGCCAAACAAAAATAATGAGTTTAGACACCAAAAAATAAGTTGTGCGGAGCTATGAATTTCTATTATATAACCACTTATTTGGTAATTAAAGATTTTGCTGGGATGCAATGAAAAATTAAAAAAATTAAACTTGACACTGTCATTATCGCGAAAAAAAAAAATAAATTTCAATCAGCAACGAATGAGCGTACGACGAATTTGTTGAGGACAGTATTAAGTGCGAATTGTTAAATAAAAATCAAAGAAAGAAACAAGTACTTAAATGCTTTACTTTACATATTAATTTTCTTTTTGCCAATTAAGGAGACATGAATAAAAATTTAAAATAAAAATCATTGCAAACAATATAAAAAGAACATTTGGAGTATTTAATCATCCTCATCGTCATCATCTATTATAGGAATACGACGTCGTTTAGCTGGTTCTTCGCCAGTTTCGGCAAATGTTTGCTTAGATGGTGATGGTTTCTTGCGTGTTAGAAATTTAGCATTTTCATCATCATCCTCCTCCTCTTCCTGTAAGACTGATTTTTCATTGTCTGCGTCCATAGAACGACGACGTTTTTTAATTACTGTGTTTGAGCCGTCAATGTTGTCGCCAGTTTGTTGTTGCCTTATGGTTTTATAAACATCATCACCATTAGTGTTGTCATCGCTGTTTTCGTCTTCATTGATGGCTTGTTTACTTTTGTTGTTGGCTTTATTAAAATTGTCAACATCATCATCATCAGAGTCGGATTCAATTACATTGGCACGACGAGAACGATTGGTTAGAGTTTGTTGTTGGTCCGGTAATTCATTTTCAATTTCCTTTTGTTGCTCATCATCGTCGTCCAATTCAGCCAAACGTTTACGATAATGCTCAGAATTGAAATCTAAATCATTATCACCATCTGTATTGGCATCTTCTTTTGGAGTATTTTCCGGTTCAGCTACCATATCGCTGAGTTTTATTTTACTACTGGCTCTTTTAGCCTTTAATTGATCAAATAAATCTCCACTGCTGGATTTAACAATTTCCTTTTCTTTAGGTTTAGGCTGTTCACCTTCTTCTTCACTACTCAAATCAAAATTACGTTTCTTTTTATCCAATTTCCTTTTAATTTCATTCACCAACTCTGGATCCTCTTCCGAATCGGTTTCATTTTGCTTTTTCTTGGCCTTCGTTTCTTTCTTAGAATTCGTTTTCTTCTTCCCTTTCAATGGGGCTCTCTCCTCAGTTTCCTCATCACTTTTACTAAACATTAGGCTTTTCAATTTTTCTCTTTGCTGATCCATATAATTTTCCAAATTGTCCAATTTTTTACGTTCTTTCGCAATACCCAAAGACTCCAAATAATCTTCTTCGCTTTCTTCACCATTTTGATCTGTAGCATTTTCCTCCTCCGACTCACCATCGTTATCTAAATTATCATCAACTTCTTCCTCCAAGTCCTCAACATCTATCTCAACTTCTTCACCTCCTACTATCTTAGCTCTTAACTTCAAATCAGCAGAATTCAAATAAGTTGGTATACGCCAATAGTTTTCCATACCAATAATTGGTGGCTGTATGCCCAAAGCTACCAATACCTTTTTGAAATTTTCATCTTCCATGGCATCTTTTTGTAACTCTTGCAATGGAACCAATGGTACACCATCATCTTCTTCTGAAGGTTCTTCGGAGTCATCAGCAGCATCATCCAAACATTCTTTTAACCAATCAATCGATTCCTGATATTTTTCCGCATCAATTTGTTCAATCAAAGCTCGTATAGTTCCCACATCCAAAGGTGTACGTACAATTTTACGCTTTTTAGCTTTGACCGATTTTTTCGGCTTATTTCGACCAGAACCACTAGGTATTTCTTCACCAAATGTTGGTTCTTCCATGTATTCAATTTCGTCATTGTCCTCATTGTCGCTGCCCTTTTTCTTGGATTTACGTTTTTTAGGTTTTTGTGGTAAAATTTCCGATTTATCTGCTATCATATGCAATTGCAACATTCTTTTGATAATTTGTTGTTTATTACGCCTTTCTTCAAATTCATCTAAAATTCGTTGTAAGCAATCTGTTGGTGAATGAGAAAGAAATGCAGTAAGTTTTATGAATAAATATAACATACAAAGTTATTAAACCTACCATCTTCAGTTCTATATTGATCGTAAAGACTACGTAGTTCTTCATCTTCTTCAGTTTTCCAAAGATTTTTATTTTGTGCATTTGCTGATGATTTCTTAGTTGGAGCTTTAAACATAAATCCCATTTCTTTTAATTTCTTTAAGACACCACGTCTTGTACGTGTCTTATCAATTATATTTTCCAAGATCCAATCAATGACATCTGAAATTAAGAATAAAAAATATTGAAAGATTTTGGGAATTATAAGAAACACGTTCGTGAAGAATTTCTGCTTCGAATTAAATTTGTCAAAACAAAATAATTAAGCGAAATCTATCAAGAGTTTGAAAAGTTAAGTGTATATTTAGAAAAGAAAATGTTATCCAAGCGAATTTGGTTCTCACAAACCCAAATCGGATTTGACAACGAAGTAAAGTTGGGTCCTATGGTTGGGACATTTCGATTCGCTTGTAACCAAATTCGTTTGTGGCAATGAGTACAGAATCTCAAGAGAATGCATGAGATAAATAATAAATAAAGGGTGTTTTTTTAGAGGTATAAAATTTTAAGTTAGTAATTCTGTTTTCAGTGTCAGCCGTTTGGATAGCTGTGATTTATTGAAAAACATAGTTCTTTTCGTAAAACGCATCGCGCACTACGTTCGTTTTATGATCGACATAATCTTCCATAAGAGAGTTTACTTCGTTTCACGATGAACAGTACAGAGCGTACTGAAAAAATTATTGCTGTTGTAGAATGTAGTATACACTTATGGAAGATTTTGCTTAGCGGGCCCACAAAATACAACTCGTGCCGCCCGTCTACCGGCAATGGCTATGTAATTCTCTCACCCTATGGTAATAGCTTGTGCATATAAGCAGAAAACAGGCTAGTTTTAAGAAAACCCAAGGATGAATTTATAAATTTGGTGCTTAAATTATAATAAATATGACGAAATCTGTCAGTAGCAACATTAGAAAATATAATTTTATCAAAAATAAATGGGCGTGAAAAAGGGTGGTTTCCTATTTGCAGGATCATTTTATATATTTTTTCTCACTAACTGACAGGATTATATACTCTTTATTTTCTAAACTCTTTGCTATCAGGCACGACGTACATTCCGTGAATGGAACAAAATGCGATAAAATGCCGCTTTTGTGTGAGTAAAGATCGTGTGCTTTCTGGGCTTTCTATGCTGGTGCTTATTTCTTAAAATCCGATGACGACCAGAACGTTACACTAATAACCCAATAAAAAAATCTGTAAAAATTTTAGTTAAAACTACTAAAAATTTGTTGAAAATTACCTTGCAGAATAAACTGCTGAAATTAGCAGATTATTTTTGCTAAATATTAGTAAGATAAGAACAGAAAAATTAAACTGTTTAATATACAATTTTGGTTATATTTGAGTTAAATTTTAGTTAATAGAAAATAGCAATTTATCTTGCTAAAACCAGCAAAAATTTTTCTAAATAATTAGTAGACTAAAAAATTCAAAAATTTTTAAATTTTCAAAGCTTTTTTTGATTTTTTTAATGCAAATAAAAATCGAACCTTTTGAAAACAGCAGTTTACAATTTTTTAGCAAATATTTCTGCTGATTTGAGGAGGATAGACTGCTATTTGCATTAAACTAAGTTTAACTTACAAATAACAAAATTTTTTAGATACAACAGATTGTTTTTGCTATTTTTATTCTACTAATATTTAGCAAGATTTTCTGCAGATTTTACAGTACAATTTCTCATTTTCAAGTAACCAAAAGTTAATTTAAATATAACTTAAAATCTGTAAATTTAAGAGTTTTATTTTTGCTGTTCTAATAATTTAATAGTATTTAGCAAAACAATCTGCTAATTTCAGGAGTTTTTTCTGCAAGGAAATTTTTACAAATTTTTAGTTGCTTATTCTGATATTTTCATATTTATTTCTATGAGTTTATACTTCAAGG
Source organism: Leucophora obtusa (assembly GCA_949987735.1). NCBI lineage: Eukaryota > Metazoa > Arthropoda > Insecta > Diptera > Anthomyiidae > Leucophora > Leucophora obtusa. The sequence goes on along the minus strand of OX465295.1, from coordinate 112,739,288 downwards.
AAAGTTAATTTTGTGTGGAATTCAAATCCATAAAAAATATTAAAATATTCCGAAGTACTTCTCAGTTATACGAATATTGACGGATAAAGTATTGCTCCATGGGTCAGGGGTTAAAAAAAGGACCACAATTCAGAGGCAATTCGATAAAACTTTTTCGAGTTCGGGTTCGTATTTAGGAGACCGAAATACTTTAAAAAAAATTTAGTACACTCAGAGAATTTCGTCGGTAAAATTAATTTCAATTGCAATTAATTACATTTACAGTTATTTTGAACTTCAGAAGTAGTTAAAGTAACTGCTATATCAGTTAATATTAAATTCAATTGGAATGTACCCTTTTTTAACCACAATTGCAGTTAATTTCACCGACACAATTCTCTTAGTGTATAAGGCTGTGCAAAACAGTCGATATTTGTTAAGTATTGTTATTATTATGAGTTTTCACGGCGATTCCCGGGACGGGAAACAATAATACCAATATCTTCATAAATCTAAACTCTAATTCTGTTTACACTAAAACAATTTAGTTTCTTAACATTTTTACTTATGGGGTCATTTTGTAACTCGAATGAAAAACGTTTTTTCGTTTTCGTTTGAAACGTAAACGAAAATATTTGGTATTTTATAAAACGGGTAGTAGTTTGCGTTTGTTGCCATTTGCGAGTTATTATTGCCAGACAAAAAAAAATAATATTTGTGACATGGAATTACAAATTATTTAAATAAAAATTTGTTCATAGAGTTTTCCAAGTCTGTTTAGCCTGATTAGTAAATGAGTTGTTATTTTTAGTTCTAATATTTTTAGGGTCCAGGTATCGAATCCTGTGTGGGGCAATTTTTTTTTTTATTAGTAGTTTATTTATGATATATTTTTGGACATTTTTTCCTAATAATATGAAACAAATATATTTAATAAAAATTTTATATTGTACAGAAAATCAACCTAAATAAGAAAACCTTCCATTAGCGGATAGCAAAGGAGTGCAAAGTATGGTTTGTTAATATGGCCCTTAAGTTTCGTATTGTCAGTTTTTATTTTTAAAACCCCTCAGTTTGTTTCATTTGGTCTCAAACGTAGAAGTTTATATATAAATAAAAATTTTTCTAAATCGGGTCTTAGCGCATCTAAAATCAGATATTTAAAATTGCCCAAATTTTCAATAATTTGCATATAAATTTAAGTGCTTATGCATAATAATTTGATTTTTTATAACGATTTTGGTGTGAAAAAATTTGTTTTATAAGCCGTTTATAAATTTAAAAAGTGATTATGCATATGACCCTAAAAGAATTATTTTTTATTGAGAATAAAAAATTTAGGAGTATTACATTTAACTACTTCATATTTTTAAACCCATATTTATACACGCTGAAAAAAATCGCCCTGCAGGAAACATGTTTGCTGGTGATATATATATGTTTGGAAGAACTGTCAAAATATATTTGCCGTATTTTTAATATAATATGTTTGCCAGCAAATATAATATTTTTGCCTGTAAACATATGTATGTTTGAATCATATGAAATACATCTACTCGCAAATATATAAATGTTTGCAGGCAAACATATATATATTTATCATTATTATATTTGCACTCCACAAACATAATAATGATAAAATAAAAATGCAAATATATTTTTGTTTAAATGGGAAAATATGACTAACATTCAAACATTACAGTGTTTACCTGGAGACATACGTATTATAACGATAAAAATAAAATAATTGGAAACACACCTCAAACATAAGTATGTAGTTTATAAACATATATATAATTGCCTGTAAATATATCCAACAATCTATTTTTTCTGCGTGTACAATTTTTATTCCAAAAATTGCAATTACCTAACTTTTTATGCAAAACCTTTAACTTTTTAATAGGAAACGACAACTATTTCTGTTCGTTTGAATATGGCATAATATTCGTTTGCAAACGTTTACTTACTTCTTATAAAATACCGTTTTATTAAGGAGTTTGTCTTCGATTATAATATTGCCAGATTGAAAAAAAAAGAAAATATACATATTTTTTTTTTGAGTTTTACAAAATTTAAAAAAATTAAAAATAAAAAAACGTTCAAACGAAAGCAAAGTTTCGTTTTACAAAATGACCCCATTAATTCTTGAATTAAACTTAAATTTTATTAACTTAACATTTTATAGTCGCTTGACTGGCTGTCAGTTTTTATTTTCCGACTTATAACTGCTTAATATTTAATGTCAACGAAAAAAAAAACGAAAACTCAAATAAATGATGATAAAAATCACAAAAATCCTATATAATCGCTTTTATAAAGTGTCCATATCGAACCTATTAAAGTAAAAATCCATCCTTTTTGCAGCCAACAATATTATTTTTAAACAATAAATTTATTTTTATGTGCAAAAATAAAATTTTCAACCATACCCAGACACATAACAATTAATCTTGGACATATTGGTGAAATAAAAATGTCAAAACATTAGCAGACGACAGACTTTAGGAAAAATTCTCATCAATTGGTGATAAAAAAAAAACGAAATTAAACGAAAACAAATGGATGCAGATGATGATAAGGACGACGCACACGGGTTTAAAATTCAAATCTGGTTGGTCAAAATTAGACAATAAAAATTAAAAAAGTTAGTTTAATAAAATAATTACACTGTGAGACAAATGGTAGGGGTCAGTGATCGGGAAGGGTTCAAACTACCGGGGAAAGTTATATCGGTAAAAAAGAAGTTATACGTGTCCCGGCGTTTCGCTGGGTCACCCCTAGGAATCGAGATATATCGATTTGACCTTTGGTGGTCTTTTTTTTTGACATAACTCGAGAACCACTAGTTTTAAAAAAATTAAAAATTACAATTCCTTTAATCTGTTCATATAACGTTTTTCTATATACTCAACAGTTTTGCCGGTAAAAATAAATGTATGAAGAAAAAAATATTTTTTGCCTAAAGTAATAAACAAAGGTTATTGATTTTTATGGTAGCGGTAACAAACAAAGATATATCTCGATTCCTAGAGGTGACCCAGCGAAACGCCGGGACACGTATAACTTGTTTTTGACCGATATAACATTTCCCGTTGGTTTCATCCCATCCCGATTTTGACTGTCGCATAGTGTTATCTGGGGCTGCGCTAACAAACAAATTTGTTCCTTTTTTTTATACCCTACACCACTACGTGGAGGGTATAATAAGTTTGTGCTGATGTTTGTAACACCAAAAAATATTGGACTTAGACCCACCTTTTAGTATACCGATCGACTCAAAATCAATTTTTGTTTCGATTTATCGATGTCCGTCCGTCTGTCTGTCCATGCATTCTTGTGCGCATTCTACAGGTCGAAAATATTAAGACACAGACCTATGTCGGCCCGAGGACGAAGCCTATTGATTTTGGCTTTTGATCGGTCCATGTTAGGCCTAGTGTCCATATAAGAGTCCCCCCAAAATTGGCTTGTTTACACGCTGCAGGTCGCAAATACGAAGATATTTCAATGAAATTTGGTTCGCTGACTCACGTGGTCCCAAGGGCAAAGCCTATTGATTTTGTTTAGAATCGGTCCATGTTTAGACCTATGAATATACCCAAAAATGGACATATTAACATACTACAGGTTACAGATATTAAGATATGGTGATCATATATGCTCACCGACTTACAGCTGTAGAAAATATAATAGGGACAATTCAAGTTTTTCTTATTTTATTCTCGTTGCCTTTATTTTTAAAAATAGTGGCTAAATTCGACCGAAAGGCGAGCAGATGGTCCAGAAAATTGTGCAGAATTTAAGAGTAATGTATTTTTTTTTTATTTTGTCACTTGTTTTACGTCGGCGTGGCTATTAACGAAAAATTTGCGATATTGACGTTTTATCAAATTACATAGTAAAATTTAGCGAGTACTGATTGGATCTACATATACAAACTGTATACTGTTGGAAATCCTATAAAATTTCCTCAAATCCTGCATTATTTCTATCCACAAATGGTCTTCATAATTACCATGGCAGTGCCTTAGACATGAACAAATTTTTCTTTGTTTGGATCTGTACACTCAGTTAAGTCAGCAAAAAATGTTGCTGTGTCAGCAAATTTTTAGTCAGGAGCGTGCTTGCAAAAAAGTTGGTAATTTCAGCAAAAGTAGTTTGCTGAAAATCAGCGATCTGATTTTTACCAAAAAAAATAGTAATTTCAGCAAAAGTTTTGCTAACACTTAGTCGATTGCAAATGGAAAAATAATTGCTAAAATCAACAAAACTTTTAGCTGAATATTAGTAGACAGAAATTGTACTTTTGTTGTTAATTTATTTGCTGAAAAAAGTAAAAAAATTGTGTTTTTGTGATACTTTCAGGAAACTTCTTAAAATATAAAAATTTTCATTAACAGAACATTCTAAATAACAAAAAATAATATAAAATACGGTTTTTATATTATAAAAACCTTTTCCTTAAAAAATTTAAAGTGAGCACAACAAATTACTCAAACGGTTGAAAGAAATGTCTGTCCTTGTATTTCACATAATCACTATTTATAAACATTTGTTTATACCATACATTCACATTTTATCTTTATTTTCACTAAATTTAATGGGGTCATTTTGTAACTCGAATGAAAAACGTTTTTTCGTTTTCGTTTGAAACGTAAACGAAAATATTTGGTATTTTATAAAACGGGTAGTAGTTTGCGTTTGTTGCCATTTGCGAGTTATTATTGCCAGACAAAAAAAAATAATATTTGTGACATGGAATTACAAATTATTTAAATAAAAATTTGTTCATAGAGTTTTCCAAGTCTGTTTAGGCTGATTGGTAAATGAGTTGTTGATTTTAGTTCTAATATTTTTAGAGTCCAGGTATCGAATCCTGTGTGGGGCAATTTTTTTTATTAGTAGTTTTTTTTATGATATATTTTTTGAAATTTTTTTCTAATAATATGAAACAAATATATTTAAGAAAAATTTTAAATTGTACAGAAAATCAAGCTAAATAAGAAGAACCTTAAATTAGCGGATAGCGAAGGAGTACAAAGTATGGTTTGTTAAGATGGCCCTTAAGTTTCGAATTGTCAGTTTTTAGTTTTAAAACCGCTCAGTTTCTTTCATTTGGTCTCAAACGTAGAAGTTTATATATAAATAAAAATTTTCTTAAACGTAAATCGTGTCTTAGCGCAATTAAAATCAGATATTTTTAAAATTGCCCAAATTTTCACTAATTTGCATATAAATTTAAGTACTTATGCATAATAATTTGATTTTTTATAAAGGATTTTGTGTGAAAAATTTGTTTTATAAGCCGTTTATAAATTTAAAAAGTGATTGTGCATATGACCCTTAAAGGAGTATTTTTTATTGAGAATAAAAAATATAGGAGTATCATATTTAACTACTTCATATTTTTAAACCCATATTTATACAATTTTTATTCCAAAAATTGCAATTATCTAACTATTTTAGCAAAAACTTTAACTTTTTAATAGGAAACGACAACTATTTCTGTTCGTTTGAATATGGCATAATATTCGTTTGCAAACGTTTACTTATGGGGTCATTTTGTAAAACGAAACTTTGCTTTCGTTTGAACGTTTTTCTATTTTTAATTTTTTTAAATTTTGTAAAACTCAAAAAAAATATGTATATTTTCTTTTTTTTTTCAATCTGGCAATATTATAATCGAAGACAAACTCCTTAATAAAACGGTATTTTATAAGAAGTAAGTAAACGTTTGCAAATGAATATTATGCCATATTCAAACGAACAGAAATAGTTGTCGTTTCCTATTAAAAAGTTAAAGTTTTTGCTAAAATAGTTAGATAATTGCAATTTTTGGAATAAAAATTGTATAAATATGGGTTTAAAAATATGAAGTAGTTAAATATGATACTCCTATATTTTTTATTCTCAATAAAAAATACTCCTTTAAGGGTCATATGCACAATCACTTTTTTAATTTATAAACGGCTTATTAAACAAATTTTTCACACAAAATCCTTTATAAAAAATCAAATTATTATGCATAAGTACTTAAATTTATATGCAAATTAGTGAAAATTTGGGCAATTTTAAAAATATCTGATTTTAATTGCGCTAAGACACGATTTACGTTTAAGAAGATTTTTATTTATATATAAACTTCTACGTTTGAGACCAAATGAAAGAATCTGAGCGGTTTTAAAACTAAAAACTGACAATTCGAAACTTAAGGGCCATCTTAACAAACCATACTTTGTACTCCTTCGCTATCCGCTAATTTAAGGTTCTTCTTATTTAGCTTGATTTTCTGTACAATTTAAAATTTTTCTTAAATATATTTGTTTCATATTATTAGAAAAAAATTTCAAAAAATATATCATAAAAAAACTACTAATAAAAAAAATTGCCCCACACAGGATTCGATACCTGGACTCTAAAAATATTAGAACTAAAAACAACAACTCATTTACCAATCAGCCTAAACAGACTTGGAAAACTCTATGAACAAATTTTTATTTAAATAATTTGTAATTCCATGTCACAAATATTATTTTTTTTTTGTCTGGCAATAATAACTCGCAAATGGCAACAAACGCAAACTACTACCCGTTTTATAAAATACCAAATATTTTCGTTTACGTTTCAAATGAAAACGAAAAAACGTTTTTCATTCAAGTTACAAAATGACCCCATTACTTCTTATAAAATACCGTTTTATTAAGGAGTTTGTCTTCGATTATAATATTGCCAGATTGAAAAAAAAAGAAAATATACATATTTTTTTTGAGTTTTACAAAATTTAAAAAAATTAAAAATAGAAAAACGTTCAAACGAAAGCAAAGTTTCGTTTTACAAAATGACCCCATAAATATTTTATTTTGTCTATAATTTAAATCATATTTTTTTTTATCTTATTGTGTTATATTTTTATGTATTCTTTTGGCGTCCTTTTGTTTCATGTATGAAACACAGATACAAAAATCTAATTGTTGTATTTATTATATGTCTTAGAAGTGCTGTGTTTAAGTATCATTTTCTTTGTCCGCACTACATCAAATATCTTATCTGCGTCATCTACATCTTGTCTGTCTGGTTGTTGCCCACAATATACATGTGTGTAGCAGCACAATTTTGGTAGCAAAATAAATTAGTAAAACATTAGTTGAAAATTAGTTTAGTGCTAAAAAAATATAACTAAAACTTTTGCTTAAAACAGAATGTCAGCAAAAAAGTTGCTCGAAACTAGTATACTTGATATAAAAGGCGTTTTACTAATTTTTCTAGAAACTTATTTTCTTGAGTGTAGAGTGCGAACCTGCCGAATTTTGGGGAAAATTTATATGGGAAGTAGGTCTAAATATGAACCGATTTTAACCCAAGCCAAGCGATTCTGAGTTAATCCGTATACTAAAAGGTGTAGAGTACAATCAATTTTTTTATAATAATTATAAATGTTATAAAACATTAAAGCAAACGAAAAGTGCTCAATATCTGTTGATATTCGTAATGGATTTTTCAAAAGGCCTAAGATTAAAACATTTCCTTTAGGGACATGTGTGTAGAAAAGCTGGTCGGAAGCTGACGAATACTCTATAGGTTTCGGACACAAATCATCAGAAAAATCCTTAGATTTGAATGACTTTTTACTGCAAAAACTCTTAGATATTGACGAATTTTTTTCAATGAAAACATTCTCAAATTCTGAAGCCTTTTCTCCAAAGAAAAACCCTCAGCTTCTGAACATATTTCTACAGAAAACTGCCAGATTCTGGGAACTTTTTTCTCCTACTGATTTGGGGACTTCCAGATTCTGATAACTTTTTATTAAAGCAAATTTTTCCAATTCTGAATAATTTTTGCTACAGAAATATCCCCACATATCGAAAACTTTTTCCCACAGAAAAACCCTCAGATTCCAAAGACTTCTCCCATTAGAATGCCTCTAAAGCGTGGTTTACATTATCTGATTTTGAATCTGATTTTACGTCTGACAAATAAAATTAAAAATCCTACGAAATGAAGCGTTTGTCATAAAAAAAATATTGTATATTTGTTCACACCATCAAATGCAATCAGATGAAAAAAGCTATTACCATAGAATTTTCACAATTTTATGAAATATTTAAAAAGCAATCTGACTGTCAAAATTTCAATCGGATTTTCTGTACGTATCAGACAAAATGTGTTTACACTATACGATTTTGTCTATCTGACTGATTTTTTTGACAGATCCTATGAATTATGGTATAATGTAAATACCGTTTAAGTTCCTATAGAAAAAAGTTCGATAAGTATGTGACAGGAGAAACCCCTCAAAATCTAAGGTTTTTCTATAGGAACATTCTCTAACACAGAATCTATAGATTTTCTTATAGGAAAAAATAAAAAAAATCCTCATAATCTGAAGTTACTTTTTAATTAGGAAAATTGACCTGAATCAAAGGCTTTTGCTATAGCACAATGCACTTAGAATTTGAAGCATCTATGAAAATACCTTAGCTTGGTAAATATTTGTATAAATTATTGTTTTCTAAATGTTGATTCAGAACTGTTAAACTATCCCACCAAAAACAGACATTACTTGATAATAATGTGTAAATAGCACACAAAAAACTCATTACCCTCTCACTTATAAAAACACAAAATAATTAGTACTTATTAATTTTGGGACATCAAGAACAAAAGTAATAAAGCGAGGAAATAGGCTGGTAAGTAGTTGAGACCATGTTTTTGCTAGATTGCCGAGTTTTTGCTAGGTAATTTGTTCAAATTCAGCAATCCAATAAAATGTTGGTCATAAAATATTTTTGTCGTTCCAGAATGTGATTTTGAACCTCTGTGCGACGATGGTGATTGCAAAGCGATAATAAAGAAAATTATTTCAATCATGAAACTGTCAACACATTGAAATTGACTTGTTAAATCAATCACTCAGGACTTTAGCCCAAGTTAAAGCACTTAAAAATATGCCAGAAGCAAAATGAAGTCCATTCAACAAAAGCCTTTGTCACAAAGCACAGTTCTTAAACAACACCACCACCATCAGTACCATACGAGTACAACAAGAGGAACAGTATCATTGCCATCATCAAAATCATCATCATCACCACCGTAGCCATCATCAAAGTAAAGTGTTATCAAAGAATGTTTATGGTTGGGCAGCACGTAGGGTTAAAAGACATTTTTTGTATTCTTGTTTATCTAATACTACTGCAAAGGCATTGTAATATTGAATAGTAATCTAAAATAAAAGAATAGACCTACCCTTGTCAGTTTCAGGATTCCGTTGATTCTCTTCAAAAAGGAAACGTAACTCAGCCTCCTGTTCTTCTGACCAAGTCGCTTTAGTGCCTCTGAAAACAAGAAAAACAGTTAACAATGTATAAGAAAATAATCCAAATATTGTATGTATTCCATTGTTATAAAAAAAAAATAATGAAAAAAGGGGTGTTAATATATTTTATTCACAACCATTCATCATCATTTTCATTTAAATTATATTTTATGAGATAAAATATCCCTGTCTGCAATTATATTGTAATCAATCTACTCTGCAAGACCACCCTAAAGAAAAAAGTGTAATTTTATTATATGATTGCGTTTGCAGAGAAGGAAAAGGAATTATTTAGTACAGATAGAAGAACAGAAAACAAAAAACAAGTTAAAAACTGCCTCAAGGTTGACCTAAATGATCGTCCAAAGCAAAAGTGTTTCAATAAAATGAATTGAGTGTATTTTAGTGTATGAATAGCAACTTACGATTCATAGGCATCACAGTAGCCACTTTCCAGTTCATTTGCTTCCTTAATCGATTTGTAAAACAACAATTCAGCATAGATTTTTGGATTGCTGGGTGCGGTTTCAACAAATTTGCGTACAACATAGATGCCCAAACGACGCAATTCTTCATGATGTGCATCACGACCAGCATGAATAACTTGTTGAAATATACGAAAGAGTTTGGCCTGGAAAAATTACAAACGTTATTAGAAATTTGTTTGAAATAAGTAGGATTTGCTTTTTAAGAACCAATATTTTTTTTTTAATTTATTTTTTTTTATTTACAATCTATCTTAAAATAAAGATATTAAGCAAATTTGACAAAATTCGAAAAAGATTAAAATAACAGAAGTGTTTACTACATTAACCCTCTAACCTGCCTAAGCTTTTTTGCAATGAAATTTATACCATGTGTTCCTCACGAAAAATAAACAATAAGATCTTCTACAAAATTTTTTTTCGTTGCCCATTTTAGGCGATATGGGCCAAAATAGTTTAAGGGTGAATCTTGCAAACTAGCGCATAAAAATTACTAGGTTTAGGCACAAATTATTTCTCTTACCAAGAAATAATTGCAATAAAAAAATTACATTTTTTGTGCTGTTACTTAAGAGGATGTAGCGATTTTCGTTTTTCGAAAAATTCGAAATTGAGCGAAAACGCACCAAAACTTCAATATATATTATTCAAACTTATAAGCTTTGCTACCTATACCAAATATATTCTTTTTACCAAATTTCAAAAAAAATCATTCCATTCGTTTTGAAGTTAAGGCGATGTCCTTTAAAGGTATCCTTATGGAATCCTGTGCGTCCTTGGACCAAAGTAAGGAACTTTTGAATAGCTTAAGCTCCAATCTTACTTCGTGGTCACTATCAATTGTTTTCGTCAATTTAAATATGTTTTTAAGATTTTTGAAACTTTTGGTTGTTTTAAAATATTTAATTTTTGAAATTTTACGAAATTTTATCTTTGACACTTTCTCGCTGCCAAACCGTGCATTGTGTACAAAAAAATTCTTCACAAAAAAGTTTATAAATTTTGTTTTCTGTTGAAAAAGCATAAAGTTTTATTATAAAATACCCCTTTGCCGAGTTTCTGGTCAATTTAATATACCCCGCATGGAGGCGGGCTTGCCGGTTAGAGGGTTAAGTAAAGGCACTAAATATGAACTTAATTATAGCTAACTAAATAAATTGTAGGTATGGTAAACAAAATTTAATTTCTGTATGGCAAATCAAGAATATGCAATCTTTTAAGTCTTCTTCTTGTATCAGTTTCATCGAGTAAACATATGGCTAAAACATTTGGGTGATTGCTTAATCTGTCTAAGTATCTTTGAGAATAGTACCGGATTTCTTCTTTTACTGTAGGAATATTCAGGTCCCTATGGATAGTATCATTGGAAACGTACCAAGGTGCATCTAATATCAAACGTAGCGTTTTTGATTGGAATCTCTGAAGAATCTCTGAAGAATTTCGATATTCGAATTGCTAGCTCCAAGAACCAATATCAAGCAGAAAAAATTTATATATTTTTTTCTTATCAATTAAAGATAAATATTCCAGCAAAAAAAATTTTTTTTTTTATTCCAAAGAACAACCCAGTGTAGAAAATCATTACCAGATATGTGGTTATGTAACTACATACTTGGTAATGGTAACTAGTTACTTTTGTTATTACATTTCTTATTACCGTTATATGGCGATGTCGCGAAAAATAATGAGTTATGGTTACACACCAGCATACGAAAAATCAACAAATATATCGTTACCTATGTGCTTACCAGTACTGACAAAAATAATGAGTCTAAAAATAGAATTTCAAAAAAATAAATTATATTAAAAAAAATATTTTTATTGTATTTTTTTTTTTTTAATAAAATTTGCTGGTGCGGGAATCGAACCTGGGTCTACAGATTGCCAGCCAATAGCTCTACCATCTGAGCTATATCGACATGTAATATTTAATAGATAAAAACATAATTGGCCTGCTGCACACAAGTAAGCTTACTCGCCAACATACAAAAAATCAAAAAATATGTGGTTACATACATCCTTACCAGTGTTTAAAAAATATTGAGTCTAAAAATAGATTTCAAAAAATTTTCAAAAAATCTAGAAAATTATTTTCTATTTGAAATAATGATTAAAATAAGTCATTATCAGTAACTCATTATCATATGTTTTAAAATAATGCAGCAGGTAAGTGGGTATCATTACTGGTAGTCCAAAAAATAATGATATGTCATTACCGTTTCTACACTGGGAAGTTGTAGGACAAAATTGTTTTGTTCAATAATATAAGTGTTCGTTTACTTACTATAATTTACTACTTTACTACAACTGGAAAAAATTAATAGAAAAAGTAAACAAAACTTTCCAACTATTGTAAAAGTAGTAAGAATTTCGAGTAAACGAGGTAAAAAGTGGGATCAAAATCTAACCTGTTTTAATATGAACACATGTCTGAAAATTATGAAATTCAGACTTATTTGTACACCACGTTAAAGTACTCGAGAGAATAAAAATATTTATAGCCATATTGCCTATGTCGTCGATCCAGGGTGACCAGCTATTTGAAGTATTTGCAATATACATGAAAAGGCGTCATGGAAAAAGGCGTCCTAAAGTCGAATGATAACGTATATAGAACTAAATTTAATATGCATTATTATTAGTGTCCGACCGAGTATTCGGTTTCGGCTTCGGCCAAAAGGTAATGTTCGGCCAAGTTCGGTGTTTGGCAAAATTTTGGCCGAATACCGAACTTTTCTATACATCAATATTTTGCAACATTTAGCTCTTTAATTTTGTATAGTTACTTATAAATATGCACATCTTTAACTTAATTTTTACGAAAAATACAACTTTTTTATGTTTTTGCAATTTAGAAATGTTCAGAAATTGGTTTCCGCATTTCTGAATTTGAAAAAGTTTCATAAAATTGTATTTTTCTTCAAACACAAAAGTATTCGGTTTCGGCCGAACTTAGTAATTTTGGCCGAAGTTTGGCTTCGGCTTGGCCTCAAAAAAGTGAGTTCGGTCGGACACTAATTCTTTATGTAAATTTGAGCTAAAACCACCAACGATTTCCCATACTGATACTCCAAAAAAGTTTTAATAAAATAACATAAAAGTTCGACATGCTTCATTTGTATACCGGTAGATACGACTTTAAAAAGGTGTTAATCTGATACCAAATTCCTGGTTGCTGGTTGCTTTACAACAACATTAAAAACTCTGCTTTCTTTAATTGCATTTTTAGAAGGGAAAGAAGAGAGTTGCAGTGGTGCAGTCAATCACAATGCCGAACCATTGTGATTGATTGCAATGGTGCAGCATCGCATATTTTTTGCAAATGCATTTATTTATTTTTTATTTTTAAGAAGCAATAAGGAACGATATTAAAAAAAACATTTCCTCTGTATATAATATATGCATTTCCAAGAGTGTTTCTAAGCATTTAGTATATTATCCTTAGACACATACAATTTAAATTTAAACAAAAATCTAATGTTACTGAACCTTTTCGATACACAGAACCAAATAAGTTCATAAATAATATGAATTGCTTGCATTGATTTGAATTCATACTATGTAAGAACAAATTTATACAATTTATGAATAATTTTATTGATTTTCATTTTAAAAAAACAAGTTAGTTTGAAATAAAAATGTCAAAAAATATTTATATTTTGTTTTATAAAAACTTATATATGTACATAAAAAGAAAAGACATATTCGCACAACTTTTATGGAAAAATCTAACAAAAGGTATGTTCAAATTTTCGGAAATTATTTACATATTTTGCATTAAATTTGTCAAATCTTTTTTAATTTTTTTTTCTAGATTACCACCAACTGTCATTAAGCCGCAATACTGCGAGTTAAGCTTGGTTTGAATTAATTAAAGACGTCACGATATTTTCTTCGCTTAATGGTACAATGCCTTCAGCTACTTTTTAACTGATATGCTCCGCTTCCACGTTCCATGCAACTTATACTGATCCGAAGTTTAGATCTTGTATACGCAGATGATAGCGGGTTTTTTATTGTTTCTGTATTTTCTTTGATTTTAAGTTTACGTTATAAAGCTAATAAAGTAAAAAACGTTGCATTAAAAAAAACCGTTAATTACATTGCTTATTTTATTCATTTGCGTACAAAAAGTGCAAAAATTAAAAAAAAATATCAAATTCATACAAATATGAAAAATTTTTAAGAAAAAATTATCAAGTTAGATTCATACGTATTATTAATAAATTCCTACTACACAGAAAGAATTTACAAAATTCTAATTAAATTTTTAAACACCTTTATCATACCAAATTTGTAAACCCTAGTAAAAATGATTTTTATATATTCATATATGATTTTTATACAATCATTTATGATTTTATACAATTATAACTTGTCGAGTATTGTGAAACATATATTTTTATATGATTATATCAAAAGATATTTAATTATATAAAATTATATTAACCAGATCCACCATTTTTCGGATCAAATAATATATTTTTTATATAATTATATTAATCCATACATGATTTGATCCGAAAAATGGTGGATCTGGTTCATATAATTTTATATAATTAAATATCTTTTGATATGATCATATAAAAATATATGTTTCACAATACTCGACAAGTTATAATTGTATAAAATCATAAATTATTATATAAAACTCATATCTGATTATATAAAAATCATTTTTACTAGGGAATACAAAAAAAAACTTTTTAAAAAGGCACCAACAAAAAAATTTGTAAATACAAAAAAAAATTCTTTTTGTTTTTGTAACTTTGAATTTTTATTTTTAAACAATTTTTATATGAAAGATAACAATTTAGAAACGAGTAACAAATATTTCAAACAAAAAAATTGTTGGAAATAAAATTTCAATTTAAAAGCAAATGTGATTGCTTCTACAAATTCCCATTGTTGGTGCCTACTGCTTTTTCTGTGTATGTAGGTATTATTTTTTTCTGTGTATTATTGCGGTTTAATGACAATTGGTGGTAATCTAGAAAAAATGTTAAAAAAGCTTTGGTAAATTTTATGCAAAATATGTAAATAATTTCCAAAAAATTTAACATACCTTTTGATAGATTTTTCCGTAAAAGTTGTGCGAATTGGTGTTTTCTTTTTATATAAGTTTTTATAAAACAAATTATATAAATAATTTGTTGAAAGTTTTTATATCAAACTAACTTGTTTTTTAAAAACTGAAAATCAATAAAATTATTCAATGAATTCAAATCAATGTAAGCAATTCATATTCTTTATGAACATATTTGGTTTTGCGTACACAAAATTATTTCAATTCAAATTAAAAAAAATTCTCATACACACACCCGTAGCCGCCGATAAAAATATGAACATATAGGAAAATCTACAAAACAGTTCGATTTCAGATTTTAAAAACGAAAAATTTTAAAATTAGTGGCACACATTTTTTTTAAGATTAACTTATTTAAAATGCATTAAAAAGAATAATCTGTTCGCGTGAATAAATTTTTTTGAGTGCTCAAAAAGTTATAAACAAAAAACCGCAAAGATTTTCGCTAATAAATATTTTTGGATTTTTTTGGGCATGTGACCACACATTTTCAAGTAAACTTTCCGTAATGAGTCCGAATTTTGTTTACAAATTTTTCCAACACATCTTGTTTTTGAACAAATTGAGGTCAAAGTTAACAAAAACCTTTTTTGGAAAATTTTTAGTTGTTTTTACACACTTTTACCTCGAGTTAATAAAAAAGATGAAACAAGTTTTGCATTCACACCGTAAGTTTATTTGAAAACGCATAGTCATGCTATATTTCCATTATTGATTTTAAATAATGTTGTTTTTTCAATTTTTCCGTCTGTCCGTCTGTCTGTCTGTCTCTCCATGTATTCTTGTGCGCATGCTACAGGTCGCAAATGTTAACATATTGTGATTGTGATGGTAGACCGACTTATATCGACTCAAGGACGAAGTCTATTGATTTTGGTTTAAATCGGTCTATGGTAGGACCTAGTGCCCATATAAAGCTCCCCCAAAATTGGAGCACAAAATTGAAATGCACATCCACGGTTTTAAGAATTATGGGGTCCAATCTACCTGGAACGGTAGATATTATCATAACTATCATTATGTGAAAGTCCTAAACATATCGGATTTTTTTAGGCTTTACATCACTTTTCGCTGTACAATACGCTAGAAATCCAACTTTTAATTGACTGGCACATCCGATCCATTTAGCACTTACACACAATAATAGTATTACTGATACATACCGATCACACAGGACTGCAACTAATTTTTTCCCAAACTTCACAGTTTGAGAAAAAAAATATAAAATTTTATGTTCTTCACTTCTTAATAGACATGAAGAGATTATTATTGTCATATCTTCTTTATTTCGGAAGGCACACTAATAATTTGACCTCATTTATTTTGTTTACTTGTCAGTATCAAAAAATTTTCAATTACATTGAGGCTGAAAGCGAAAAAATTAAAAATCTCTGAAATTACTCTTTATTTAAAAAACAGAGTTACAGGTTTTAAAGTACTACCATTTGTTCCTATTGTAATTGAGGGCACCTATTTTTTTCAACAAGTGTGAGATTTGTTAACATCAAAGTTATTATCCGCCAAAGGTTTTAGGCGATTTCCTTTTATGCTTTGCCCAAAAAAGTTGAAAAACTTTTGAAAGTTAGAAGCAAAATTAGGGTAAATTAGGGTGGTTTTTAATTGATTAGATCACATTAGCAGTATTAATGTTAAAATTTAAGATGTTCGCCTGATTAAATTCGTTGCCTCGAAAATGCTGATACCATCAAAAATATTACTTATTCACCCAGAAAACAGTCTCAGTTGTGGCCACCGAATTTGTTGCCAATCGAATTCGTGCGGTTACGACAACTATCTTTATATTAAATTATATTTTTCGTCGTGAAAGCCAATATTCGGTTGTCTAATTCAATAGTATGTTCCACATACATTTTATTATGTTCCACAAAATTTTATTGAAATTAAAAAACTTTTTTTCAATTTTCTGGTATTGAACCCGGCCTTTAAGGTTAATAATTCACACTCTTACCCACTGCACCACAACTACTTTTAATTTTCTTAGCCATATTTACTGTTTATACATACACACAGAGAAAAAATATGCCATTTTCCAACTGAAATTCGGTTACATCTACTAAAATAGGTTGGTGCAACTGAATATTGGTTATCACAACAAAATTCGGTTTCTACAACTGAATTTTAGTTGCAATACCCAAAATATTTAGGAATCAGATTCCAATATGGTTTCACCAACCGAATTTATTGGTTGTAGCAACCAAAATAGGCTTAGCAATTCGGTTGGCAAATTTTTTTCCTGTGTGTATGAATATTTTATTTTAATTTAAAAAAAATTAAATTTGCGGGATTTGAACTCGGAAATCCGGCGTACTAGCCCAACTCTCTACCGACTACACCACAAACACTTATTAATTTTGAAGTCTAATTTTGAATTTATATGTTTTGCTTGGAAAATAAATATAATAAAAAATTCGTTTACTAATACCAATCAATAGTTGTGTGTGTTATCAATACAATCCACAATTCGGTTGGTTCTACAGAAACTCGACTTTAAGGTCATATTTGATTAGGATACCCGTATTTGTAGTTATTACTTTCGAATATTGAAATTTTTTTAATAAAGGTTATAGGTCACACCAATTTTCTTGTATATATACTAAATAAATGGCTGCTTCTACTACATAGAATTACTAAGCTGATACTAATTTTAAAATTGATTGGAGATACCAATAATTTGTTAAAAGGATTGTTTTTTAGTTAATTTTCCCTATTTTTAATACCTAGTAAAATATTTTTGGTGTAGTATTCACTTATAGGCAACTGCAAATAAAATAACGTCCTGGCAAATTCATTTTAATGGTTTTGATCGAATTCCAACCAATCTTTTTCCTGGGTGTTGTTATTAAAATGGTTTAAATCCTAAGTTACATGGAATCGCCCGGTTCCGTAGATTTGCCCATATGTGGTGTAAATTTGAAGTTTCAAATAAAATGGATTTTTCTTTCGTTTTGTCAGTTAAATATTTACGATTGTTTAACCAGACTTTTCGATTGTTTTTATTTCTTTTATTGTTTGAAAATAAATAGTAAAATGGTTTGAATATAACGAAAAATCAGCGGTCCTCTTTTTAATTGTGTTTTCAATTAATTTAATATGTATTTTAGGTTGTTTTAAACGATTGTAAGTGTATCACTAGCAGTTTATCTCCCTCGTAGATGTGACTTAATATTATATTTTTTATATTTATTCCCGTCGTTCCAAGTTGGAGCATAGGGCCTTAATATTATTATTTTTATATTTTGTTTTCATAAATAGACTTATTTATAAGGAAAAATATTAAAAACATTAATGACAAATATTTCAAAAAAGTTTTCCTTTTCAGTTTCGGCCGAATAAAGCTTTTTGAACCGAATATTCGGTTTGCGAGCCCGATCGGACTCTAGTTTTATCTATTTAAAGGTAATCTATACGAGTATATGAATTATAATGCAGTATTTCAATTAAAAAAAAAAGTACGTGACATCTTTAATAAAATTTTACATTAAAGCATAATTAAAATCCCGTTGTTTTTTATAATGACATAAAAAATCCTTTTCCGACATCTAAGGCAAAAAAAAAATGTATATAGCAACAAACATCTTAAAACTTTATCTAACTCAAATATAATAATTGCAATATACAGTGAGTAATAAAATTAAAACAGTTGTTAAAAAAATCTTCGAGAATTATTTGCATAGAACACCATATTTTCAAACAAAAAATGACAAAAGTAAAAAGAATTATATTAAAGCTTAAATGGAACTCTCTTAAAATATGATTAAATACAAATGTTATTTGTATGCTCAATTTTACACATCACTGTATAAACAGCTTTTTTTGTTTCTTTTTTTTTTAACAATGCAATTTACTTCCTGTTGCACAAACAGATTTAATACAATACAGCAGTAGCAGCACCAGCAATAATGGCAGCAGCAACACGAAACAACACAATGAAAGGATATGATGATGATGGTGATTTTCTTTACTAATGAAATTAATTACAACGGAAATAAACAAAATATATATACAATGTTCATAAAGAATCTTTAAAACAATAATGACTCATTTCACAAAAATGGGAAGATTATTTTTAAAGAATGGAATGTTGACAGGAAGACTGGCAAATGGAAACGTTAAAAGAAGGATTAAAACAAAATATAATTCCTTGAGAATGTTCTTTTTTCTTAATTGTAAATTGTATTTATTTTTCCTACAGAAAACAGTTGGCTTCGTAGAAGTTAAACAACATACAATTGTAAAATGAACAAAGAAAAAAAAACATAGATGATTTATGAACCCGTAAAATATTTTTTAATAATTTTATTTATATGTTACATCAACATAAATTATAAAAGCAATTAAAAACTCGTGGATTTCATTTTTTAACTCAAAACAGTTCGATGCCCTACAATAGGCACTCACAAAAGAAGGCGCTATAAATTCTTTCTATGAGACTATTTATTTCTGTAAATCTAGTTTTTTTTTTTTACAAAAACTCAGTTTTTTAGAAAATGTCACCAGATAGAAATTTGTGGCAAAATTGTATCAAAATTTAAAAAGTACGGAAAAAAATGTTCTGTCCAAACTTGTGTGGCAAAAATCAAAAACTTTTGGTAATGGAAATTTTAAAAACACATTTTTTAAAATATAAACAAAAAAAAAATACTCCTCTTTCTCAAAACCACAAGAAAAAAGGACGTTTTATATATTTTTTACAATAATAGTGATATATGGGTATTTCAAAGGTCCTTTGAAGTGAAAAGAAATAAAGAATTCTTAAATTTTTTTTTCTTGTTTCTATTTTTCGATAGCATTTTAGGAGCACTATGTTTAGTGCAAAAGGTAGGTTTTGTCGATTTCTTGTTTCCAATTTATTAGCAATAAACATGTGATTACCAACGCGACAAAATCTAGAAGTCGTGTTCGACTGCATCTAGAAAAATTCAAAAATCTTTGAATTGGAACATAATTTTTTAAACTAAAATGGAATACTGTAGTTTTCTATTTATAGTTGTCATATTGAAATATTTGCATCCTTTGGCATGATTCCCCACGTAACATTCCCCACGCGACTTAATTTCCCCTCACTTTATGTGAATGTGACAATAGAAAGGAAATCAAATATTCACCGTTTACTAATCTTTAGTTACTATCCTTCCATTTTATTTTTATTTTTTTAAAGCGAAGCAACACTCAGGAAATTCTTCCTATTAATTAACGTGTTGCTTCCTTTGGAAAGGAGATAGAGATGTTGAATTTTAGAACAGTTGTTGCCCGCCATCTGATGGTGAGTTGGCGAACTTTGTTGAAGCTTTTTAGTTCATAGCCCTGTTATATTAATTTACTTCGGTGGGGTTAAGTGCTATGGGAACTCCGAAGGAGGATAGAAAAAACTCATACATATTACTATTTTTCATAAATTGATGTTGCCTTGGTTGGGGCTCGAACCCGCAACCTCACATGTAACAGTCCAACGCGCTAACCATTACACCACAGTTAATTGTTGTCATAACAAATATAGTGTCATAGGAGTGCACTTAATCATCACCCTAAAACAAGTAAAAATAAGGAGAAAATGTTATTAAAAACGAAACAGTTGAACAAAACCTGAACGCAACTTTGAAGCCCGTTTTATAATATAAGGTCAGCTTTGGACTCCTTAACTTAATTATATTTTAGTATTTTTCTTTATTAGTACAATTCAGAAGGGATTTTTTGTCTGCTTTTAATTTTTCGGTCACGGTGGACCTTTCTGTGGAAATGCCCATATATGTTTGTATCTCTTACGGTCCATGAGAAAAAGTTTGTGAAAGATTCAAAATGATGTAGATGCGATTTTTATAACGCTACTTGTCCAAAAACATGTAATTTTTCTTTATTCAGTTAGTGCTACCAACCAAAAATCAGCAAAATTGGAGATCACTATACTCTAATTAAATTCTGTTGAAATTTACCCAACTTATAGTAGGAAACTCTGCTCCTACTAAAAATTGGATAAATTTAATCTATGTGTGTAATCGGAAAACGAAATAGTCACATTATATTTCAGTTGGTACATAAATAATGAGTAACTTTAGATTGAAAGTGCGTAAAAATTAAATGGAATTTTGAAATTAGTTTGTTAATTTACAAAATGTGTGCGTTGAAAAGCACGTCTTATGAGTAAGTGTAAACGTAAAATGTGTAAAAATCAACAATACATATTACCAAGTAATGATAGGTCATTACCTTTTGCATTACTTTAAAATACAAAATAATGACTTACCGATAATAAATTATAGAAGTACTTATGTATTCGTGAAAAGTAATCACTTACTGGTAATTGATTAAATAAGTACTGATTAAGTCTCTTTTGATATTAATATTTTATTTATAAATTTGTTTTGAACTAAATAGGAAATTTTCCAAGATAAAAAGTTTTTTTTTTGCCAATATGACCAACTATTTTACAATGTAGGGTAACCACTTATTTCCTAACTTCTGAGTACCCACTTATTCTATCTTTGTGAGTAACTACTTATCCTTTCGCTATGGGTAACTCGTTATTCGCACTTTTTTTGTAAGCGAGAGGGTAATGACCACCCATGAATTTTTGGACATCGCGAACAATAGTAATGTTGCCAGTAAATAGCCTGGTAAGTAGTGAAACCCTTTGTATGGTACTTACTCGCTTAATTACTCGGTAATGTCAAAAAAAAAATTCAAGTTTTTATATCCGCGGTGGTTTGATTGCCCCCACTGAATAGCAATTTCAATGTTTTAGTTTTAGGGAGGGGGGGCAATGGGCAAATTCTTGATTCATTCTTGAATTTTTGCGGAATATCATGCCTTCCCGTATCAAGAGCAGCTTTTAGAATTGTAATATTATAAATCTTTTTCCAATACCTTCTACACTAGTAGAAAAAAGTCTGTAAAAAATATAGTTAAAACTACTAAAAATAAGTTAAAATTGATGCTGCAGAAAAAACTGCTAAAATTAGCAGACCCCTTTTGCTATATATTATTAAGATAAGAACAGCAAAAATAAAACTGTTGAATATACAGAAATTTTAGTTATTTTTGAGTAAAATTTTTGTTATTAGAAAATATCAAATTAGCCTGCTAAAATCAGCAAAAAATTTTGCTAAATAATTAGTAGCCTAAAAAATCCCAAAAAAAATAAAATTTTTGAAGTATTTGTTAAATTTTTTTAAATGGAACAAAAATAGAGCCTTTTAAAAACAGCAGAGTACAATTTTTCTACTAATATTTCTGCTGATTTTAGCAGGATAGACTGCTATTTGCATTCAACTAAATTTAGCTTAAAAATAACAAAAATTTTGTAGATATAACAGTTTGTTTTTCTTATTTTTAGTCTCCTAATATTTTGCAAAATTTTCTGCAGATTGTCATTTTCAATTAACAAAAAGTTAACTTAAATGTAACTAAAATATTGTAAATTTAACAATTTTATTTTTGCTGTTCTTATTTTACTAGTACTTAGCAAAAAAATCTGCTAATTTCAGCAGTTTTTATGTAACGCCATTTTTAACTAATTTTTAGTTTTTTTTTTTTTTTTGTTTACTATTTTTACAGATTTATTTCTATGAATGTACGAGTCTAAAAATATTCACAATAAACCATAAATTTTATTGTTTTTAGAATTATTATTTTTGTAAATACTGGTGCGCGTGTAACGACTCATTATTTTCCCGATATCCCTAAACCCATAATAATATGTGTGTTGGCTTAACAGAAAAATTTGTTTATTTAACAAAATGTATTTGAGTTTTTAGTTTAAAATAATTTATTTTATCCCTACCTAGACCCTATTATTTGAACGAATTTTGTGACTCAATATAATTAAAAATAAAGCGAAAATAAACGAAATAATTTCGTTTATTTTGTATGAATTCTCCTAAGAATAAAACGTTTTGTACGTTTTGCTCTATCTCTAGGTGTCGAGATATTGGCCAAGGACCCACCAAACATTTCAAGGGGTGTTATACAGTTAGGGGTGTCGAAATTTTTGTACATTTTTCCCCCTCTTAGTTTTCGACCATGGTCCATTTTAAAAAATTGTGAGGGGAAGAAATGGCGTCTGTTTTATAACTCTGGATTCACTGACGCCGTCATCTAGGGGGTATTGGCAGAAACATGAAATATTATATCCTAACAATAAATTGTGTAAAATTTGACAAACTGCCCTACGGGGAAAGGGACCGGTCCCAGATGACACGCAGGATAGGTCCCAAGGGGGCGGAGACCGGTCGTTGATCGGTCTTTTTGTTTGAAAGAGACATATCACTTTAACATGGCGTTGTCATTGGAAATGACTAATTGCCACAGTTTAGACACCTTGTGACAGTAAGGTGGTGTGTCTAAAAATAGCTTTTCAAATAAACTAATAAAAAATTAAGAATTAAAAAAAATCTACTTGACGTCGAAGTAGGGCTCGATAACACAACCCCCTGCTTGTAAGGCAAACGCTCTACCGTCTGAGCTAATGTTGCTTATGCGTAATGGTTGGCTGATGGTAATGTTATATATTTTTAGCTTCTGTTCAAATAAAAAAGAAAAAACAAACATAACAAGCAAATAAAAAAAAAATGGAAAAGAAAAAAATAGAAAAGAAAACAACACTAACACACACACAAATATAGTGGAATTGCCTTCAGTATGCCCCCCGATTGACCGGTCATGGGATAGGTCCTTTAATTGCAGTTGACTCGTTTTTTGCGTTTGCCATAATTAAATTAAAAAATCAATTAAAAATTAGAAAATTACCTCAAAAACTCTGATAAAATATATAAAAATATAAGTTAAAAAGTAAATTAAATGAAATACCAGTTGTTAAAACTAAAACAGCTTTAACATTAAAAAAAACGTTGAAAATACAAAACTTAAAATTGTTTAACAAAAAATTATAAAAATTTAAATTAAGAGCTAAAATAAGCAAATCGTAAAAAATAAAGTTCAAAATAAATAAAAGAGTAAATAAAAAAATACTTTAAAAAATATGCCGCGAATTTTATTTCTTATTTCGGTATCGGCCAAGCTTTTTAAAAGCAACAGTGAAAGTAGCGAATCAGAAAATACTTACAAAATTAATTCATTCTCTTTGGTTCATATTTGTACTAATTTAGTAATATGCCTTCGGTTGACCGGTCACGGGATAGGTCCTTGGAGGACAATTGACTCCTCATTCCCCGTAGGGTGATAATAAATAATTTTAAAAATTTCGGAGTCGTAAGCCCTGGTAGCTAGTACTCCTCTTTCTTTCTTAATTACAATAATTGTATTTTGTAATTAAATTTATATAAATAAATAAAATAAATAAATTTTAAAAATTTGAAATACCTCGGATTTTTAGTAGTATGTTAAATAAAATTAACTAAAATCATTGTTTGAAACAGTGTTTCAACTAAAAAGTTGTTAAAAAATAGTCAAATCGATTTGAAACCCGTTTGACATTCTTCTTTACTGAGGTATTATTTTAAGAGTACAAAACAAAAAACTAAGGAAAGAACTAGAAACGATGCGGTTATCGGTAAGAAAAGCTATTTTAGATTATTTCGGTAAAAGTATTTTAAGGGTAACGCTGTTTCACTTCCCTTTAGAAAAACGTGTAAGTCCACACAATGTAATCGATTTCGTGTACTTCAAATTGTGTGTACTTACGATATGGGATACTTGAAAGTACTCGGAGATACTTGTGTGTACTTACTAGTATCCCCGAGTGCTTTCAAACTCTACACACAAGCTTACTTACTTTACCCAGGGTATGGCCGCATTGTAATGGCGCACAAGCCAATATACTTCGTAAGTACACACAAGTATAGTGGCATGTAAGTTAGACAAAATTCTTTGAAAATTTCAAATATTTTAAGTTTCATATACAATTGTTATACACAAGTATCTCAAATAGTAAGTACACACAATGTGAAGTACACGAAATCGATTACATTGTGTGGACTTACACGTTTTTCTAAAGGGTTATTTCGGTATCGGTATTTTAAGGATAACGGTTTTTTAGTTATTTCGGTAATGGTATTTTAAGGGTAACGGTATTTAAGTTATTTCGGGAACGGTATTTTAAGGATAACGTTAGTCAGTTATTTCGGTTCATCCCGCAATTTTTTTTTTTTTGCAAAAAAAGACAAACGGGATTAAAAACAGAACCAACTTACAATACAAACTTAATGTATGAAAAATACTCAATAACCCCGAACAATTACCCAAAGCAGAAAATGAAAAATAACGGTATTTTAGGGGTAACGATATTTCATTTATTTCGGCAACGTTATTTTAGGGGTATCGATACTTCATTTATTTCGGTATCGCTGTTTTAAGGATAACGGTATTTCAGTTATTTCGGTCAACTGTTTCAAATATTTTAACAAGATAACCTGCAGTGCATTTCCATATTTAAATAATAATTTACCAATTACAATTATTTAAACAATTCCGGTTCTTTAATGATCTTTGTAGGGTGTAATTATAGTTAATTTTGATAATACCATAATTTTCTTATATTTTATAATTTTATCCATGCTTAAGCCTTCAAAAAATAGCAAATACCGATAAAAAAAAATATATATAAGAGGTCTGTGAATTTTTTTAGGCACCTTAGAATTTATACTGTCTGCCATTGTTTTTGGGTACTGTTTTTAAGTTAATGCTAAAAGTCGTTATTGTTTGCTTCTGGCCTGCCAACAGAAAAGAGAGATTAAAAGTTCAAGTTCATTTAATTTGTTCACAGCCTTAAATGTTGAAAAGAAACAAACAAACATTAAAACAACCATAAAAAACATTCAACTAACATGTGGCTTCTATTTTTTTTGTTTGGTTTGCCCAAAGCATCATCATAAGCAGCTGATGCTGTTTTCTATTTCCATTTCTATAGCAAAATATAATTTCTGCCTTAAAAATTTCATTCGTTTATAATGGTTGGGGTTATAATTGGTATGTTGGTAAATTTTGAATGCGCGTTTTTATGTGTACATGACGTTGATTTATGTATATTTTGCATGCAGTCATAGAAAGCATAAGAAGAATGAACGGAGGAATGGTTTAATATAACAACAACACAAAATTGAGCATACGGAAACGGATATACCTTTACACTTGTATAAACAAATTCACACACACATCTATAATTTTTTAACGAAAGATTTTAAACCTGTAGTGTTTTGTATTCATTTTCTCCACTATTTTCATTTTACTTTTTACACGTTAAAACTCAATCATAAAAATATACGGGCAGTTCTTCTTTCTCTATTGAATCCCAAAAACAGTACTTATCCTTACAGTATAAACGTTAGTTTCAAAAGGTCCTTTTGAAAAAAAAAAACTAAACTAAAGCACCCATAAACTCACCTGATAAAGCATAGCCGGACATGAGCATCCATAGGCAATGCGATGTAGTATGGTTACAGCTGCTTTTAGGGATTTTGTTGGTATTTGTTCCCAATCAGAAAGTACCACTACACAGGCACGAACTATTTTTGGATTTAGTAATCTGTAAATAGAAATAAAATTTATGATATATATGAGCATAACGAAGACATGAAAAAATAAAAATGAAATTTAAATGGTTATTAATCATTTTAAGTAGTCATAGAGTAGAAAAAATTGCTTCTTTTTATGCACCCAAGGATAGGTGCTTTTTTGTAAAGATTTAAAATTCTCTTTACTCAACACAATATTTAAAATATTCTCGTAAAGTTAACCTTGATTATGGAAAATAGTTAAAACATACTGGCAATAAAGCAAGGATAATCATAATTTACCATATTTATTGAATTTATGTAGTACTCAAACTGCACAGAAAGAATTTACGAAATTCTACTTAAATTTTTCAACACCTTTTTCATACCAAATTTGTAAATAGAAAAAAAAAACTTTTTAAAAAGGCACCAACAAAAAAATTTGTAAATCCAAAAGAGTTTTTCTTTTTTTTTTGTAACTTTGAATTTTAATTTTTAAACAATTTTTATATGAAAGATAACAATTTACAAAGGACTTACATGTATTTCAAACAAAAAAATTGTTGGGTATTCCCTTCAATTTAAAAGAAAATGTGATTGCTCTTACAAATTCCATTGTTGGTGCCTACTGTATTCTCTGTGTATAGAAACCCGGTTAGAAATAGTCTGTGGTGCATAAGTAAAAGTAAGCACTAGTATAAGACTGGCTAAATGTGAAGTTAACATAAAAGAAAATACCGGCAGAAAACTTATATTAAACACTTTGCCAGCATTTGCTTTGAAAAAGCTTCAATGGTCGATACAAAAAAAAAATTAACACTGGTCCATCACTGCACAATGGGGGATTTTGGGAAAATGTTTGAAATTAATAAAATTTTGATATATTACCTAGTAAAAAAAGAGATGCCGAAGCAGTAGAAAAACACTACAATTGATGATCTAGATCAATGGCCTTGCAACTCTCTCAATATTTTTTATTTGAAAAAATATTATGCGGCTTGGAACAGGAACGAAATTCGACTGGTTAATCAGGGAAAGGCTCACTTAATCGGGCTCTTATACCAAAAAATGTTAGATCGCTCTTACATATTTAAAAATGTAAGTAACTAAAAAATAGCTTTCTCTTTGGCTTGTTTAAAAAAATTAAAATTAAATATTTAGATATTAGCAAATATTAGCACAAATTGCGAAAATAAACATTTGCAAAAAGCGAACTTTTCTTTTTTAAAATTCCGCTATTATTTTGCAATTCTTTACGTGCGTTTTTTTTTTAATTTATAATCTAGGGGCTATAATACACATTTCATACAACAAAGTTTGGTGGCTAGTTGCAAAAAAAATCGCGAAAAATAAAATTTGCAAAAAGGAAAATTTTTTTCATTTTTGCAGAATCTAAATCGCTGATTACGTTTGCTAATTAATTTTTTGTACCACAAAGTCTTTTTTCGCGTTCCGCTTTTATTTTGCAATTTTTTAAGTACATTTCTTTTTAATTTATAGTCTAGGGACTATAATCAGTGTTGCCATTTTAGCATATTTTCTGCTAGATTTAGCAGATTGAGTTGGGCAATTGCATATTTTTTTTGTAAAAATATGCTAACTGCTTTTTAGCATATTCTGTTGGAAAAAAGAAGATTTTTTAGCATATTTTGTTTTATTTAATAAAAGCATATTTTTAGCATATTTTTTAACAAAATAATTTTTTTTGTAACAATATTTATAAAAATAACAATAAGCGTTTTTTTTAATCACCTGGATTTAGAATTTTTCATACAAAAAGGGGATTTATTAAATCCAAAAAAAGCTGAATTTAATAAATCACAAATATATGAAACAATGTCGAAAAAAATACGAATGAAAATTAAAAGAAAAACAAAAAAATTTAAAAACTAACAAATAGAAGGTTTTTATAAATATTCTTTTATGAAATGTTTAGAAAAAAAACTACACTTCTCCAAATATATGTTTTTCATCTTGGACATGGAGAAATAGCTGAAATAGAAATGGCAATTTTTCACTCTACTGTAAGTAATTTAATTACATCCATTTAGTGAATGTTAAATATTCCAATGGAATTTTTCAATTGTGTAAAAGAATAAATTGAAGTGATAAAACTGAAAAGGCAGACTGTATATCGCTGTTTTATATAAAATATAATTAAAACTTAAAAGTTAAAGTAAAATCCTTCATCATCGAATTCGGTATTAAAAATTAGGGTGAAAGAAGTGTCGGAGAGAAAATTATTTTTTAAATAGGGAGAATCTATCCCCATCTGTTGAGCACTTTTAGAACTACTTTTTGGATTTATTAAATCCAAGTGATTAGAAAAAGCGGCTACTGTTTTCATAACTTTTTATTTCATGCATAATTATTCAATTATTTTTTGAATGTAAACTTTTTTAGTAGTATTGTATACTACTATAATTTGAAAATGCTACAAAAACCATAACAAAATATTGCAACAATTTAAAATCAGTTATGTTTATTGTGAAAAAATTAAATGAGAAAGTTTATTTTTTTAGTTTCAGAGAAAGATTAAGCAGTATTTACAAGTATCTTAGAAGAAATGTAAAAGTTTACCTCTGAATTCATAAACACTCTGCAAAGTTCTAGGAGGTTTACAAAACAAATTCTTCACATAAAATTTGTTCGATAAACCTCCTATAACTTTTGAAAGCATTTATGAATTAAGGGGTAAACTTTTATATTTATTCTAAGATAGTTTAGAAAAGTATTAAAATATAATTTTTTATAAACATTGTTTAAAACAAGTATTTTTCCATTAATAAGACTTTATTAAATAATACTAAAAAAATTATTTAGCAGATTTTCAGCATATTTTTTGTATTAAATTTAGCAGATCTTTAGCATAATGAATATAATAAAAAAATTGCGATTTTTTAATTTAGCATATTCTAAGCATATATTTTTTATTTTAAGATTTAGCAGATTTTTGCAGAAAATTTTTAGGAATCTAGCATATTTCCATCTAAGAGTTCTGGCAACACTGACTATAATACACATTTCATACAACAAAGTTTGGTGGTTACCCAAACAGAAATCGCCAGTGGTACAAAAAATCAAGCACTGGCATACCACTGGGTAACCACGGTATCAAAAATAAATGACTGGCAGAACACTCATTTGGGACGCTTTGCCAGCATTTGCGAAAAGCGTTTTACCAGTATTTGTTTTACAAAAATTTCGGTGGTTTATAAAAAAAACCACTGGCAAAGAATTGGCTTAGAGTGATATGTCAAGGTTTGCAACCAGTGGTTATCCAGTGCTACCTAGCCAATGCTACCAGGCGTACAAAAATCAATTCACTGGAAAACCAATGATTTTATAAAAATGCTGACGCTTCGTTAAAAAATGTTTGTAGTCGGAAGGTTCCGAGTTCAAATCCGGTTGCAAGCAAAAAATTTTTTTTGGATTTTTTTTAATTTAAAATTTTTTTTGTTTTATAAAATCAATTTTTTTGTTTGTGGGAAAGCTCCTTCAAGACCAACTTTTTTTTTGCCCTCCCAACACTGGCATACTAGTTACAAAAAATTGTTTGCAAGTACTAGCATTTTGGCACAGCCAGTAGTTGTCCAGCTATTATCACTCATTTATGTGTTTACCCATTAAATATTATATGTCTCGTTAGCTCAGTGGGTTGAGCAATCGTCTGCCAATCTGACGGCCTGGGTTAAAATCACGGCGGGACCAAAAAAAAATACATATGAACTTTTTTTTTAATTTTATTTTGGAAAATATATTTCCAGACCACCTATTTATTGTTTTTGCCAGCGTTTTGCCAACATTTTTCAATTTTGTTCCTCCAGTGCTTTTCCGGCGCTTTTTGAACAGCCGGTCCTTTTGTCTAATGATGTTATCATTTTGGGAATGGGAAAGCACTTTTTGCCAGTACTTGTACCACCTGTTAAAGTGCTTTGCCACCGCTTTCCCGTTTGTATTTTTCTGACTGGGTAGTTGCAAAAAAAAATCGCGAAAAATAAAATTTGCAAAAAGAAAAAATTTTTTCATCAGTATATTTGTTTGCAGAATGTTAATCGCTGATTAAGTTTTTTAATTAATTTTTTGTACCATAAAGCATTTTTTCGCATTCCGCGATTATTTTGCACTTTTTTAAGTGTGGTTTTTTTAAATTTATAATCTAGGGTCTATAGTACCAATTTTATACACAAAAGTTTGGTGCTTAGTTTGCAAAAAAAAATAATTTTTTTTTTCAAAAACGAAAATTTTTGCGTCATTGTATTCATTTGCAGATTGTTAATACAATCTGCAAATGAATACGTTCCTCTATCATTTTGCAATTTTTTAAGTGCGGTTTTTTAAATTTATAATCTACGGAGTATAATGCCCATTTCATAAAACAAAGTTTGGTGGTTAGTTGCAAAAAAAGAAAATTTAGGCATCGTTTGCAGAATGTAAATCTTTGAATTAATTTTTTTAACCCCAAAGCCTTTTTTCGCATTCCGATATTATTTTGCAATTTTTTATGTATGGTTTTTTAAAATTCTTAATCTAGGGCTATAATACTGTTGGAATAGTATAATTCCATAGTATAGTTCCATTCTTGATTTTTATAACTAAATTATTAATTTTCCATCCCTGGTTACAATCGATGTTTTGAGTCATACAAAGAGCGCACATAATGACCCTTCAAACATTTAAAAGATACCTTCCAAGAAGATATTAAAGCGATATCTTCTATTTGTCATTTGAATGAAAATAATCAAGTAGTTTTTACTTTGAAATTGTCTTCCTTTTGTCACTTGGAAGATAATTCGGCGATATTTGGAAAAAAATAATTCAAAAATTTTATCTTTTGTCATAACTTTTTATGACAATATTGCCGCAATATCACCTTTGTATCATTTTGAAGATAAAGCAAATTTGTTTGAAATCTTTTATCAATTTGGAAAAAATTAAAACTAAATTTGCACAAAACAATCAAAAGATATATAGGAAATAAACTCGTGAAAAGTTAAGATAAATTGCGCGGGAAAAATCGGCTAAGATGAAATCAAGATAATTTATAAGTTGGTCAATTAATTATGTATGCAGATATTGTATTTCAGGCTTAAATTTAATAATGAAAAAATTAAATCGTTTTCTTATTGTACCGGGAGTTAATTTAGCGATATCCCTTTTATCTTCCATATGAGTTATTGCTTTCATATTGCCTGGACGTATTGTTTTAGTGTAACAGTTGTTTCCGACGGAGGAAACTTCCTGAATACGAAATTGATATTGCCGGCAATAAATGTTTTCTTCCTGGCGATATGTTCGGAGAATCTTCTTCGTATTGTCATGTTTGCTGGGTGATATTGGTTTGAGTATGTTCCTGTTCCAAGGCACATAATAGAACAAATGCTTTCTCAGTGATAGAGAGTCCCCCAGTCTCTTTATTATGTATACTCTTTGTCTAGATGCACTTCTTTTTTAGCATAAAACACTAATGATTTTAACATTGAGTTGTCATAGAAGAGGGGTACACGCACTTCAACATTTTTTCAGTACTTTTTGAACGAGTGCAAAGGAAGCTTTCACCAATTAAAATTAAAAAAAAAAAATTCTTCGCAACAAAAAATTATATTGTTTTTATTTTACAAAAGTTTTTTTTTTGCCGTCACCGGGTATCGAACTCGCGGGCTCACGATTGCTAGTCTAGCGCTCTACCGCCAGAGTTTTGCAGAATTAATTCCTTTTTGAATGAATTCACTACCAACCAAATTCAATTTTCTCTAGAATTGAAAGAATTCCTTTTCTTAAGTAATTCGTTCAACTTAACGCATTTATCAAACAACAGATTCAAAGAAATAATTCAATTGCTATAGTTCTTCTTATTAAATCAAATGAATTAATTCACTGGTAAACGCGTTAAATTTTATAAATCGAACGAAAAAAAAAGTGAATTAATTCTTTACTGAATTAAAAAAAAATTACGTTTTTAAATTCACTTAACATAAATGAAATTGTACGAATTCAGTGGTGAATTAATTCAGTAAGGAATTAATTCACCTTTTTCCGCGTTCACCAGTGAATTAATTCATTTGATTTAATAAAAAGAACTATAGCAATTGAATTCAGTCATAACAAAATAAATCAAACGAAAACAAATATGAATTAATTCCATCAATATATGTTGCTTTGTGAATTAATTCATCGAATTTTTAATTTAGAATTGAAAAAATCAATTAAGGAATTAATTCTTCGAAGCTCTGTCTACCGCTGAGCAACTCTTTGATATAAATGTTGACTGGCATAAAAACACCACTTTGTTACAGCGAGATATTGTTCCTTATTCTCTTCAATAAAAGTACTTATTAAACGAGTGTAAAAGGTGCACTCCAATTCAATATTGTTTGGAGTTTTTTTATTAACACATATTTTTAAAAATTTTAAAAATATTGAATTTAAACAAATTAATTATAAATATTAAAAAAAAATTAATAAAATAAAAACAAAATAAAAATTATTTATTAAATTGCAAATTTTCTTCATATTTTTTTTTTTGTAACTAAGATTAAGTTTTAATGAAAAATAAAAAAAAAGAATTGGCAAACCTTAACGCAGCACTTAACTACCCAGGAAAATATTGGTAATGACACCTCATTACTATCTACATTACCAAAAACGATATATCATTACCTTTTGCATTATTTTATTATATAAAATAATGACTTCCTAATAACAGCCTATTGTATTCAATGTTTTTAAATATAAAATAATGACTTACGTGTAATAGTTTAAATAAGTACTTTTGTACATTAAATTTTATACATTTTTATTTATTATATGTAAATATGTTTTATGTTCAAATTTTTATGACGAGTCATAAAATTACACACTAGAGAAAACTTAACTTTTTCTTAATATATTTCCTTAAGCTAAGCCAAACTCCTTTTTTAAGAATCAAGTAACCAGTCGGATTACCACTTATAATTCAACTTTTTGTAAGCATGTATGTAACCAGTTATTATTGAAAATCGCATAACTACTTATTTCCCATTTTATCGTTAGCGAGCGGGTAAGCGTGACTACTTATAAAAACGACCACGCCAAACAAAAATAATGAGTTTAGACGCCCAAAAATAAGTTGTGCGGAGCTATGAATTTCTATTATATAACCACATATTTGGTAATGAAAGATTTTACTGGGTAGAAGGAAAACATAAAGTTGTCATCCACTTCGACATTTATATTAAATTTAATTTTTAACCAAACGCTCGAATAATAATTATGATTTTTAAAAATCGATAAATTAAAGTTTTAAGCGTTTTTTGGATTTTAAGTGCATATTTTTGGGTTTCAGTGCATATTTCCATTTAAGTGCACATTTTGCTTATTTTACTGCATATTTTAAGCGCATATTTTCGATGTTTAAGTGCATGAAAGTCGCTGCCCTGGTAATTATATTAGGTAAGATATTGAGCCCTGTGCTCCTTGCAGGAGTAAAAGGAACAAATATATATATAGATATTAAGATTAGCAACAGAAATTTTAATTGTTATAATAACATATTGGAATGTATCATGAGTATTCGTTTAATACTTATGCATATTTAAATTCAAAATCAGACAACAAACAATGGAAGTGTCTGTGGTGCAGTGGGTAGAGACACAGCCTGATAGGCTTAGCAATCTGAGTTCAAACCCCAGCAAAGACATAGTTGTTTTCTTTTTTTAATTATTTTCTTTATTGATTGAAATTAAAAGATACACTTAATTTTCTGTTCTTAATATAATTTTATTCATAAATAAAATATCCAAATTTGCAACCTAAAAAAATTCAAATTTTAAATTTGTCTCAAAAAATTTAAATAGAGTTTAGCCTAGGGCAATGGACTGACAAACGGAAGGTCGCCGGTTGAATCCCAGTTCGCGACACTAAAAATTTTTAATTTTTAAATAAATTTTGTGGAGCGTGTTATTATATTTCTTGAATTTGAAATTCATAAACATAAACCATAAACTACAAATATGTTTTCTGTGTGCATGAATGTATCGAATATAGAAATAGTAGCAAAAAAAGCAAATGACGGTTGTTTGAAGTTTTTTCTATACAAGATATTTCTGAATTTGGAGGCTCAAGGGTATGTTCCTAGGAGGTCCATGGGGTCTATACTTAAAATTTAATCTTAAATATACCTCAGCTCCAACCACACGATTTCAATCGGTCCATTAGATAAGAATTGTCAGATTTATTTCCAATATTTTTTCTGAAATCCCCCGATATGCCCATATTTAGAAAAAAAAAACTGTTTCCAGCGGAGCTGAGAGTAATTACTTATTTTATAAATATCATTACCTGCTTTCATTGCCATTATTTACATGCAATGGAAATTAAAAAAAAAAATTAAAATGTAAAGGCAATGAAATTTTCATTACAAAACAAATTTCCCTTTTTATACCCTACACCACTATGTGGTCAGGGTATTATAAGTTTGTGCTGATGTTTGTAACAACAAAAAATATTGGTCGTAGACCCACCTTATAGTATACCGATCGGCTCAGAATTTTTTTTATTTCGATTTAACGATGTCCGTCTGTCCGTCCGTCCGTCTGTCTGTCTGTCTGTCCATGCAATATTGTGCGCACTCTACATATTAAGATATTTTGATGAAATTTGGTACGCAGACCTATGTTGGCCCAAGGACGAACAAGTTTGATTTTGGTGAACATCGGTCCATGTTTAGACCTAGTGCCCATATAAGGGTCCTACCAAAATTATATTGTTTATGCGCTGCAGGTCGTAAATATTAAAATATTTTGATGAAATTTGGTACACAGACCTATATTGGCCCAATAACGCAGCCTATTGATTTTGGTGAACATCGGTCCACGTTTAGACCTAGTGCCCATATAAGGGTCGTACCAAAATTATACTGTTTATACGCTGCAGCTCGCAAATATTAAGATATTTTGATGAAATTTGGTACATAGACCTATGTTGGCCCAATAACGCTGCCTATTGATTTTGGTGAACATCGGTCCATGTTTAGACCTAGTGCCCATATAAGGGTCCTACCAAAATTATACTGTTTATACGATGCAGGTCGCAAATATTAAGATATTTTGATGAAATTTGGTACACAGACCTATATTAGCCCAATAACGCTGCCTATTGATTTTGGTGAACATTGATCCATGTTTAGACCTAGTGCCCATATAAGGGTCCTACCAAAATTATACTGTTTATACGCTGCAGGTCGCACATATTAATTTATTTTGATGAAATTTGGTACATAGACCTATGTTGGCCCAATGACGAAGCCTATTGATTTTGGTGAACATCGGTCCATGTTTAGAACTAGTGCCCATATAAGGGTCCCCCCAAAATTGGCTTGGTTACAAACTGCAGGTCGCAAATATTAAGATATTTTAATGAAATTTGGTGCGCTGACTCACATTATAGAAAATTTTGACACAAGCCCAATTTTAACCCATTCGAATTTCGGATCCAAACAATACACCAGACTGGTGTAGGGTATTATATAGTCGGCATGCCCGACTTTAACCTTTTTACTCGTTTATATTTGTTTTTGTTTGCCTCTATACATAATCAACATTCTTGTTCAATAAGTTTAATTGTTCAATAATGTGGCTGAGTTGTGGTAAACAAAAATTCAAACAAACAAATGAAAACATTTAGGTTGTTCACAATGGGTGTGTTATCTATTGTATTATCCGATCAAAAAACCGAGTTGTTAAAAATTTTTATTTTATTTTAACAACGATTTCCTATTGGGTTTTCTGATAGAGCACTTAAAGATAAGACATTAAACATACGTAAAAATTTCGTATCGTGCTATTCTCAAATGTAGTATTTTTTAAATTTAAACAACTCTGTGTTTTGTTACACAGAGAGAATTTTACTGGACGAGTTTTAATGAAATTTTTCAGTAAATAAATGAAGTTTTTTTTACAAAGTAAATGAAAATTTTTTTTAAATTTGTTGAAAAATTTAAAAAAAATTTTTCATTGAGTGTATGAAAATTTTAATAAATAAAATTAAATTTTTCACATTTCCATTAATTCAATGAGTTTAAGTTCCAGTGAAACTTTGCTGGCTTTATGCAAAAAACCATTAATATCATGCAAATAATTCTCTCAGTGTAGAATGATAAAACGATACAACAAATAGCCTTGTTAACAACCTTATTTTAATTAAAATCAATATTTTCATTACGAATTCTCCACGTAATAGAAATTAAGAAAATGTGTTAAGTACAATTTACTTACGTAATGAAAATAAAAAAGTTTTGGTCTATCTTGGATTTTCAGTACAATCTAGTCAGAAATTGAAACAAAAACAAAAAAAAAACTACAAACTATACATTTATTCTCGCCAAAATGAATTTTATTGCGAGAACACCACTTTAAATATTTAAACAAACATTTTTGAATATTACATTTTCTGTAAAAAAACGCGTATTTTAAATTTTTCTCAAATATACGAAGCAAAACCAAGATCTTTTCTCTGTTTAAAAAATCTGCGCTAAACTATAAGAACACTGTGTACCTAAAATGCAGTGTTGTGCATCACGTAATTATACCCTACACCACTACGTGGAGAGGGTATTATAAGTTTGTGCTGATCTTTGTAACACCAAAACATAAGGGTCGTAGACCCACATTATAGTATACCGATCGGCTCAGAATTTTTTTTTGTTTCGATTTAACGATGTCCGTCTGTCCGTTCGTCCGTCTGTCTGTCCGTGCATTCTTGTGCGCACTGTACAGGTCGCAAATATTAACATATTTTGATGAATTTTGGTACACCGGCTTAAGTCGGCCCAACGACGGTGCCTATTGATTTTGGTTGAAATCGGTACGTATTTAGACCTAGTGCCCATATTAGGGTGCCCCAAAATTATATTGTTTATACGCTGCAGGTCGCAAATAATAAGATATTTTGATGAAATTTGGTATACACATCTATGTTGGCCCAAGGACGAAGCCTATTGATTTTGGTTAACATCGGTCCATGTTTAGACCTAGTGCCCATATAAGGGTCCCCCCAAAATTGGCTTCGTTATACGCTGCAGTTCGCAAATATTAAGATATTTTAACGAAATTTGGTTTGCTGACTCACATGGTCCAGAGAAAAAAGCCGATAGATTCTAGATAGAATCGGTCCATATTTGGACCTATCGCCCATATTCTCTTCTTTTATAATTTTATAGAAAATTTTGACACAAGTCCCATTTTAACCCATTCGAATTTCGGATCCAAACATTAGTTGGCTCTTAACCAGGGTACTGTATAGTCGGCATGCCCGACTTTAACCTTTTTACTCGTTTTTTTATTAAAAAACTGGTAAGTTGCCATATGGTTACACCGCGAACCCATACTTCGATTTTATTGAACAATTCTTATTTTGAAGCGAATAAAGCGCTTTAAAACTCGTTGGCTAACTTTTTGATCAGACACGCAATAAACCTAAAACCGTATATCTCTTAAATTAAATTAATATATTTTTTAAGGATTTTTATTAGAAAGTGCGAATAAGGTTCTTTAAATACTTTTTGTGTCGCACTTTTTTTTTGACAATTCCCAATTTGGGACTCCAAGTGGAGTTAATTAAAAAAATACACACTAAGCGATCGTTTTAGATAGATCTAAAAAGCTAAAAATGTTTGAAGCACTCAAAAAATCCGTTTTTCTGTCCTAATGAGGGTTAAATCAAAAAAATATAATTTCTTTTCCATAGACTCTAAATCGTCTGTTGTGTATTTCGTACTAAAAAAATACTTTAATAGCGAATTTACATTGTTAAATTTTTCACTAGATTTCGTTTTGAAATCCAATTCGAAATCTATATCGTTTACATTAGAATATTTGACAGATGAATGGGATTTCGATCGACCAACAACAATTTTTTTGTAAACAAACTAACCTTAAAAAATAACCAAAATTAAAAGATATTCTAAAAACTATTTTATGTAATGGCGGAACACAAAACTCATTTATATTATGAAAGATACAATGTTATATTTGCTAAGAAATGTGTTTAATTATAGGGATGATTAGTAGAAATCTAAAATATTCAATGTTTTATCAGTGCTCTTGTCGGCGCAATCAAATGATTTTTCATAGTTTCTCTTCGTCGGATGCAATAAAATAGCCGTTTTCCACTTTAAATATTTCTTTCAATTAAAAATAACAGACTTTATTATGTTATTCCTTAATTTTTTAAAGTTATTAAAACTTATTATTTATTAATTTTTTATGACATAAACAGCTGCTGAATGTTGCCACTTTTTCTGCAAACTTCCCTACTTTTCTACAAATATGGGAGAAAAATTGGATTTCAATTTGGATTTCGATGAGATTTCGCTGAAATCCAAATTAAATTGGGATTTCATTTCCTATGAGAAATCTGTTTGAAATCCCAAATTTGAATTGGATTTCAGTCGAAATCTATTGAAATCTACTTTTAACTCGATTTCGATCATAATGTAAATTCGCTATAAGCTCGAGGGAACTAATTAGAGATTAACGCTAAAAATTACTTATACTTTAAAAAATGTGTTCGTTCATCGTACGTAAATTTTTTTTCAACATTTTTTGCAATTTAGCTGTTAATTGTTGTTGTTATTATTGTTGTTCAGTGGTTTCATTTGCAATGCTGTTACTTTTGGATTGTTGCCGTCTTGCACAGGTATCTTCAAGGGTCAAAAAGTTCGACTGATATATGTGAAAGATAATTAAGTACTCGTATATTGTTGAGTCTTCAAAGTACTGAAAACCACTTTCAGTGAAATCTTAGCTGATTTCGTTTTCGAAAATATCTCACAAAATGGTCAAAAAAATGTTAAAAAAAATATATATACACATATGGTCAAAATAATAAGTAAGATAAAAATAAGAAATGTTTTTTAAAGGCTCGTAGCCGAAAATTGATTTAAATGAAAAGAAAAAACAAAAACTATAATGCAAGTACTATTTTGTTTTCTCATAACATTAGAAATAAAATAAATACTAATGGTCTAATTCATAAACTTTTACCATAGTCTTATTGCAGGATTTTAAGCTAAGTTGTGAAAAACAATATTCAATTTGCTTAATAACGAAAAAAATAATATAGGTTTATAGTCGATACTCATTAACTTTAAACCTTTTATAAAGTTTGGAGTTAGGAAGCCACAATTTAATTGTTAGTTATTTCATTTTCAGGCATGAAATGATTTATTAAAGCCATCCCATCCCTAGAATGTATGGCTTCCAACAACTTACATCCATCAAACTAGAAAAAAGCTGCAACAATGGCGTAGCCAAAGACCTTTTTCGAAAAAATTTCCAAAAAAAAAAAAATTAAATTAAAAAGAAAAACAAAACAATAGTGATGTACAGACTGCCAAAACATTATTCGAAATTCGATTACTTTTGTATGCTTCGAATTATATGTTCTAATAAATTACTTTTTTACACACATTTCCATTGATTTGCTTTATAAATAAAAGAAATATTTTTAATGGCTTTTAAATTTATCTTAGCACATCATTAGTTCTCTAATTTAAGAAAATACATTTTCACTTCCGATTACCGAGTCACTCGTTTACTAAATTTGTACATCACTTACGACTTATTTGGGAGAAGAGAGAAAATAAACAATAGTGTTGCCAGTATCAAATCAAAAAATTTATTTATAGTTAAAATACGATTATGATTCAAGATTTCTAATAACTCTTTATTAACCGAAATATGTACTTTAACTATAGCAAGCTTCAAATACCAAATAAATTTGTTTTATGAATTGGCACATAAAACAATAACAAAAAACAAAAATTAAATTTAGTCATGTTCAAAAACTAATTAATCAAAAACCATTGGACAAAATAATAAGTACATTTAGTTAAAACTAGCAAAACAGTAAAAAATTCAAGTTTTTTCTGCTAGATTGAGTGATTTTAGCTGAGTTTCGTTAAAAGCCGGTATATCCACCATTATTTTGAATTATTTTGTTGACTCTTTTTGGCATGCTGGCAATAAGCTTCTTGCAGGTCTCTACTGGTATTTCAATTCTTTGTTTTAACTCTCCCCAAAGATTTTCGATGGGGTTTAAGTCCGGAGGTTGGCCATTCAAGAAGGGCCACATGATTGTCTTGGAACCAATCGTTTACCAACTTAGAAGTATGCTTTGGATCGTTATCCTCCTGGAATGTCCATCTAAGAGGCATACTTTCCTCAGCATAGGTCAACATCGTATTTTCCAATATATCTTTGTAGTGGTATCAGGTCATAGTGTCGGTAATTCGATGTATCGGACCAACACGATACCACGAGAAACAACGCGAGACCATAATATTGCTGCCTCCGTGCTTGGCCGTCTTCTTTGTAAAGCGAACATGTAATTCCTTACTCTTAAGGAGTCGAACATTCCGGGCACAGTCGTTTCCAAATAAATTAATTTTTATTTTATCGCTCCACAAAATGTTTTGCTAGTTTTTTCACCGTCTGCTCCGGACCAATTGCAAACGCCAACCTAGCCTTTAAATTTTTTTGTCTAAGCAATGGGACTCTTTTGGCTATCCGTCCTGGTAAATGATCTTCTTGTAATCTACGACGAACAGTTCGCGATGAAATTACATTTCCAATATCTGCTGAAATCGCTCTTGAAGACCGAAATGGGTCCTTCTTCGCAAGAGTTACAATACGGATATCTGTTGTTTTTGAAGTTTTTTTGGGTCTCCCGATAGTTTCGCCTGGATTTTTAGATTTTAAAGCATAATAGCGACCGATTAATAATTTCTGCTATAGAACGAAGACTTTGGCCACTGGCTCTTAGTTTTGAAACAATTTTTCTCTCCTCCGGTGAACAATGACTTTTTCGACCCATCGCTGATTTTTTTACTATATATTTCGTTATGAATAAAGATAAACAACAGCAAAATAACTAGCCTTTCCAAAAAACTAGAGTAGATTGCGAAAATATTAAAGAATTCAGCATTGTATTTATTATTTTGACCAAGTTATGAAATCACACCTGTACAAAACTAACACACAATGAAAACAACAGCGAAGCCCCAGTTTTGTTTTTACTTTTAAAGACATTGCCATATTAAAGTTATTTAAATAAAAAAGAATTGCTATGTTAACTTTCCGTTAAAGTCACTAAAATTAAACATAAAGAAAAAAATAAGCAGGTGTACTTATTATTTTGACCATATGTGTAGGGTTGAGGGGGGTTCCTTCACCACTTTTTTTTCAAAGCACTGTCATTTCTTAACTTCTAATTATTTTTTAAAAATTACTTCCGGGTTGAAGATCTACATATCTTGGCTTTAATTTCTATGATTTTTATTCTAATTACACTATGGAACATTTTTGGGATTATTGTCTGGGGGGTGAGAAATTCCAAGTCAGGGTGATGGTACTAGGTCAGTATAGTAAAACCCTCAAAGGGTTTGGCGTTCGTATGTGTCATTTTTTTTTATGACCTTTTAAATTTTTTCCTTATCTTGATGTTTTTTCGCTTAGTTGTAACTCGAGAACCACTTGTCCGATTTTGATGAAACAAATTTAGAAAAATTTAGAATTACAATTTCTTTAATCCGTTCATATAACATTTTTCTTTATAATCAACAGATTTGCCGGTAAAAATAAATTTGTGGAGAAAAAAAAATATTTTTTTGCCTAAAAATTAAAATTTTTTATGAATTTAAAAAAAAAAAATTGTAATTTTTAGGCAAAAAAATATTTTTTTTTCTCCACAAATTTATTTTTACCGGCAAAACTGTTGATTATAAAGAAAAATGTTATATGAACGGATTAAAGAAATTGTAATTCTAAATTTTTCTAAATTTGTTTCATCAAAATCGGACAAGTGGTTCTCGAGTTACAACTAAGCGAAAAAACATCAAGATAAGGAAAAAATTTAAAAGGTCATAAAAAAAAATGACACATACGAACGCCAAACCCTTTGAGGGTTTTACTATACTGACCTAGTACCATCACCCTGACTTGGAATTTCTCACCCCCCAGATTGGCTGTTGTACTGTGTTATTTGCATATTTTCTATTAATTTTTTAATGATTTTCAAAGTAACCCAATGGGCATTGTAAGGGATTGGGCATTGTAAGTAAAGGTGGAAAGGTTCTTGATTGTCACTCACTTGGGAGTGGCCAGGAACGATTCCTTTATTGCAATGTCTATGGAGCTCACGACCTCCGGCTTTAGGCCAGGTATTCCCTGGGAAATGGCTATCGAACACCCGTTCAAAGCTAGCAAATGTGAGAAGGCGGCTAAGTAACCTGATGGTTAAGATAATGTCTCAGGTCAGTAGGAGTTAACTATCTCTGAAACTTAGTTTTTATCAACAGAGTAACCTGAGTTAGATCAAAGTCTCAGGAACTA
The DNA here is from genome assembly GCA_949987735.1 of Leucophora obtusa. Lineage (NCBI taxonomy): Eukaryota > Metazoa > Arthropoda > Insecta > Diptera > Anthomyiidae > Leucophora > Leucophora obtusa. The sequence continues at coordinate 112,696,587 of OX465295.1, read as the reverse complement.
GAAGGAAGTAGACACGCATACCCTTTGAAAACTCAACATCATGCCCCAGCCCCAGGATCGGATGCGGAAGCATAATCAGTTACTTCGTCTTAAAACTAAAAGATTACCGAAACCGCAGCAAATAAAAAAGGCCCTATGCTCCTTATAGGAACGAATCGGCGTAACTTCCCAAACTTGGGGGATATTCGCCAATATTCGCAAAAATATTCGCCAAAATACGGCAAAGTCAATCTTTTAATGACTGAAATAATTTAAAATAAGTTGTTTAAGATATGTGATTCTTTTTAATCAATAAGTCTCCATTATATTAAAAAAAAATTATTTAAAACTGTAATTAATTAATTAATTAATTAATATAAATTTAAGAATGATCACGAGTAGCCAAATTTACTATTAAACATATTTTAAACATATAGAAAAGTCTTATAGAACATTTTAGGCAGGCATGCACCAACTCTTTGTAGCTCCAGGGGCCATCTGGTGATTGTGCCCTAGAAACAGATTGCTAAGCGGTCGCACTTAGTACAGTTACGTTTGTAATATAGGAATAGGCACATGTTCGATTCCTACGGCCGACGTCGTGTTAAAAAATTATCATATCAAGCGAGTTTGTTTACAGTTGCTACTTTTAATATAGCTAGAAAAATTCAATACAAATTGTAAACAGTAAGTAAATTTAGTAAGAATTTCGAATAACCGAACACACTGATAGAGGCAATCTGATAATAAAATATAAACAATAATAATTTGTAGAGAAAAAGGATTATTGTTCTTGTTAACCATAGATTTAAAATATATCTTACTCTTATCTCCTGAGAATGTGTTGGACATATGTACGTCCTATACAAACATGGGAATTTTTCATTACCATTGAAATTTCATTACCATTAGTTGATACTAATGCCAATGAAAAAAATGTCATTACCATTTAATGGTAAGGAGTGAGATCATAAAAATGTGAACACACATTTTTGCCTATAACTTTGGTTTAAAGCTTCTCATATGTTTTTTTTTTCGGCAATTTATATTTTAAAAATATGTCAGTTAATAAATTAATTTACATCATGAGTTTTAATTTCCAATTTTTTACACAATGGACGATGAAAGAAAAGTGCGTTAAAAAATAATTAAATATTTTCAACAAAACCAAACATGGACATACAAAAAAATTGCAAAAGAGACTAATGCATGCCGCCAAACAGTTTCAAAAGTGGTAAAAAGATATCTGGAACACCTAACAATTGAAAGGAAGCCGGGAACAGGAACAACGACTGGTTATCGTAACATTGGTAAGGCATATAAAGTTAAAAGCATCCTTAAGAGAGCTCCTAACACATCTGGCAGAAAAACAGCTCGGTTAGCCCAATGCTCGGACTTTTTTGTACGTAAAGTGAAACGTAAGGCAGGACTAAAGTCCTACAAAGTTCAAAAAATTCCCGATAGAAACGCTTTTAAAAATTTGGAGGCCAAAACCAGAGCTTGAAAATTGAAATCAAATTTTATACAAAAATACAACTGTTGTGTAATGTACGACGAAACTTATGTCCTGGCTGATTTTTCGCAGCTCCCTGGTCAAGAATTTTATGTCTCCGATGTTCGAGGAAATGTTGCGGAAAAATTTAGGTCGAAAAAGCAAAAGAAATTCCCTAAAAAATTCCTACTATGGCAAGCCATATGTAGCTGGGGCCAAAGAAGCCAGTCATTTGTGACATCTGGCTCTATAAACAGCGAAATTTATATCAAGGAGTGTTTGCAGAAGAGACTTCTTCCATTTTTGAGTCAGCACAATGTATCCACTTACTTTTGGCCCGATTTAGCATCTTGTGACTACAGCGAGAAAGCGCTGGAGTGGTATAATGATAATAATGCGGTTTTTTTTTACCAAGAGAGGCAAATCCACCAAACTGCCCCGATCTCAGGCCAGTGGTGAGATATTGGCCTCTTGTTAAAATAGAATTAAAGGGCACAAAAAAGGTCTCGCAGGACATGCAAGATTTCATATGTAGATGGACCTGGTCTAAAAGGGTGACAGAAACTACCATAAAAGCCTTAATGGGAGGGTTTCAAGCTATAAAACAAAGTTATAAAACAATTTTTTAAGGAGGATCCATTCCATTCCGATATACTTTACCTGGATACAAATAACAATGGAATGAAAAGTAATATTTAATTTCAAGTGAGTTCAGCGAGTTTTTCTCCATTTTATGTTTTTCTATAATATTGTCAATAATCAATTGTCAATAATCAATGAAATTAAATTTTCAAATCATTACCATTAATTAAAAAAAAATGAATTAATGGTAATGAATTAGCTAACATCCATTGTTTAATAGCAAATTCATAATTTTTTTTTTAATGTGGGTGAGATCAAAAAAAAAAATAAAAAAATAATAATTACAACCACACAAAGAGAAAATTAATTTTATATACATACATATAGATGATCTCTACAAAATTTCGTTGAATTGCTAGATGGGAAAGGGATCAGCTACGAGTTTACTAACACATCGACTCTACCCCACATTTCAGCCGAAACTACCGACTCTTGAGGACACCTGTGTGTCTGTTGGTTTGATTATTTGAATTGTACTTTTTAAATACTTTGAAATCTTCTCATTTGTTGTTTTCCCTTGACTATAGCGTCCTTTCTTTAAGTTAACAATTTTCTTCATCGTCATCTTGGTGTTTGTATTTCAATTGCTGTCAATGCTGCTCATTCTCCATTTTATATTTTTATTTGTGATTCTTTAAGTGTTGCCAAGAGCAAAAGTTTTTATTATATCATTGCTGCTAAAATTGTTGTTGTTGTTGCTGTTCTTGAATAATATACATTTTGGTGGTTTTGCTTTTTCTTTACACAGTTTAACCACTTTTAACTGAAATTTAATTGCCAACAAATGTTTAAATATTAAATTTATTCCAAGCAATAGAGCTTCCTTTTCTGTTTTGTTACGACTTTTTTCATCATCCTTAGCTATTTGTACATTTAGACCCTTGTCTTTATTTTTTATATGCCACTTGCTCAAAATGAAACTTAAATGTTTATTGGTTTCATGATGATGCTAAACTTTCTGTTGCCGGTACTGAAATTACTGTTTTTCTCGTATTTATAATTTATTTAAAATTTACTATTTTTTTGTCTTCTTTTTCCACTTTTGCTTCAAGTATTCTTGTATATGAGCTACGAGTTTGAATGAAACTGCTTTTTGTCATTCTTTGCCCATGTTTATATTTACTTAATGCTTTTGACATCAATTGTTGTAGTTTTTTGTTGTTATTATTGTTATTCTGTTGATTATTTTTCTTATTTTCCTTTCATTAACCACTTGACATTTGAAAAGTGTCAACTTCATTTGCATTGTTGGAGGAGGTAAATAAGGTCATTAAGTCGAGTTTAATAATATTTTTTTTTAAATTAAAAACAAAAAATGTGTTTATTTTTATATAATGTGAAATGTTATCTACAAAATAGTGTCAAATGTTAATCAATGACAAACCATCAATATAATTTTAATAACCAAATAAATAGCACACTCAAAAAAATAATTTAGTAGAAAAATTAGTAAAATGTCTTGTATATCAAGTATACTAGTTTTCAGCAGCTGAAATTATGTTTTCTCTGCTTAAGTTTTAGTTACATTTTTTAGCCCTAAACTAATTTTTAACTAATGTTTTACTAATTTATTTTGCTACCAAAATTGTGCTGATAAATTCATTTATAGTGCTGATAGCAACCAGACAGACCAGATGTAGATGTAGGGTATACCCTACAAGTAAAACTATAGTTTTAAGACATATACTCAAAAAAAGTCAGTAAAGTCAGCAAAAAATGTCAATGTGTCAGCAAATTTTTAGTCAGAAGCGTGCTTGCAAAAAAGTTGGTAATTTCAGCAAACACCAGCGAGCTGATTTTTACCAAAAAACTAGTAATCTCAGCAAAATTATTGCTAACACTTAGTCGACTGCAAACATTGCTAAAATCAATAAAACTTTTTTCTGAATATTATTAGACTAAAAAAAACTAAAAAAAAATGTAGAGAAACTATAATTTAGTTAATTTATTTTCTAAAAATTTAATCTGTGTAGATATGGTTTTTTTAATTATAAAAAAAAATATAACTAAAACTTTTGCTTAAAACGGAATTTTCAGCAAAAAAGTGCTGAAAGTATACAAGACGTTTTACTAAATTTTCTACGAATTTATTTGTTTGAGTGTACCTACTCAAAAAAAGTATTGCTGTGTCAGATCTGGTCATTGCATATAAGTTTTAGGGGTATATTAATACCCAAAGGGCCAAAATTTTGTCCGTTTTGCCCTATCTCGCTTAGTTTTTAAGATATAGCCAACCCAAAGTACCAAATTAACGTCATTTTGTTGATATCTAGCTTAGTTTATCTAGCTTAGAATTATAAAATCTAGCTAAGGTAGGCCGGATCTGGTCATTGTATATAAGTTTTAGGGGTATACTAACACCCAAAGGGCCAAAATTTTAGCCGTTTCAAATGTAAATGTGCCGATACAACCAGCACATTCCACATGTAAATGTGCCAACATCAAATTTACATTTCATATGTGATGTGCCGTTAGTATTTGGCACATTTAATATTTAAATGTAAATGTGCCAATACTACCGGAAACATGGCACATGCAAATGTGCCGAATGTGCCCATATGTGGCCACATGTGTGGGCCGTTCCATACCCTGGTTCAAAATCGCAGTTTTGAGATTTTAAGATCATTGTATAAAATTGGTATGAAAATTTGTTATATTTTTGAACTAAAAGAAATTTAGAAAAGAAGTTTATACTACCATAAGCACCTTAATAAGATCCACAATAATCCCTAAAATTAATTCCATTCTTTTCTTTTAACTCATAAAAAACTCCAAGTGAATAAAAACATGTTTAAGACGACTTTTCGTATGCACGTTGACTTTCAACGTGGATAATTGTTTACATTGAAAACTCAACGTTTACACATTTTTGGATCTAACGTTTTGCTGACGTACGTTCGACCATACCGAAACTATTATCAATGATAATTTTTTAAAATTTTTTTTTGGAATAATCAAACCAATATTATTCTTAAGTCGATATTATAAGAAAAAATGGTGTTTATGGAAAATCGCTGTTTTAAAAAATATTATAGCTTTTGAACTAAATGGAATTCTTAATTGAGCAGTAGACGCTTGAATACGTCTTAACGAGGGCATCAATAATAAATAAATTCGACGAAAAGGAGAGAGATATTAAGGTATACATATTTTTTCACTTCTGGAGGTTTAATTTTAGTGGCATTCACAATCTGCCTGGTAGAAAAGTAATTAACTGGCTTAGTATTATCTGTGGTATTGTGGTATAAAAGTACTTTTTAGAAAACTATTTTAAAATGCTTGTATTTTACGTTTGTTCTGAATAAAAAATACTTTTATACTAAAATATCGGGCCAATTACTGTTTTACTATGTATTTTGTGAATACCGCTAATGTTGTTTTTTTGATCAGAAATTAATTTCAGCGGAATAAACAAATATATGGGTATAAATGACCATATATTTAATAAATGTATATGTTTATATATTTCCATATATGAACATATACTTAGGTGTTAGCTCATTTTTGGGATCCATGGTTGAACCATAAATGTTCATATATGAACATTTTTCACCGGGTAGTTAAAATTGTAAAAAAACCATAATGACAATGTACTTTGTATTAATAACTCAGAAATAAAAAGGGCTAACATTGAAAACTCAAATAGTTTACCACGAAAGAAAATTTTTTCGCGATTTCTTCATAGTCATTTTATACACTCATAAAAAAAGTTAGTACAAAAGTCTGTTAAATGCGTTCTGATTTAATTGAAATAATTTTTCTGTTATTTTGTCAAAAAATTTAGAATTGAACTAATATTTTTTGTAAATATAATTTAGCATTACAATCAATTTCATCCGTATTTGAACTAACTTTGCATGCTAATTTTTAGTAATTTATTACTCTTAACTTTATAAAATTTTCAGCTAATTTAACGCACAATAATTTCCTAATTATTATATTTGTGTGTCTCTGCTATCAATATCACATAGAGATGGCGCTATATTCTAATTTTTTTTTTATTATATACTCGTAAAATAGCTTGTATCTCGGAAACTAAGCGAGATAGAGCAAAATGGACAAAAATTCGACACTTTGCAGGAATAAGTTAACCCTTATAAGCCACCTATACTCCCAATAATAAATATGTCCCTGTCTAGGATCAGATCCGGGAAGTCGAAATTTTAAGCGACATTTTAAAGAAATTTTAAGTTAAATGAGACAAAATTTCTGCTGAATTGAGCTCAAATTTCCTACCTAATTTAACTATTAATTGACTGTATATTTAGCAGTACACTCAGAAAAGTTCTGCAGCTACTACATGACAGTTATTTATGTAGTAATGCGGTTGTAGTTATTTTAACTACAATTGTAGTAGAACAAAATTTTTCAATGTTTTTGACAGTTTTTTTTTTAAACAAACTACAAAAATTACTACATTGTAGTAACATTTATTTTATGCAGTTATTTTGAATTTTATTTACAAATACTTAAATTTTCAAGTGTGTATGCACACACACGAAGTAAACAGAAGCATGTGTATGAATCACTTGTTTAGAAATTTCTAGTGAAAGAATATGAGTATAACATGTTTTCTCTTGTCTTAGTCATAAAACAACGCCAAAGAGTGAGCACGCGTAATACGGAAAAGGTTATATATTTTTTATTAAATTACTAAAATAATAAGGTAAGTTTTATAATATAAATTTATTTACGGGGAATGTTAAAAAAATATTGTATTTATTTTCTTTCAGTTCTTTTATATTCTCATCCCTTTCTACCTGGAGAAAAAAAGGAAGCCAAAAAACAGCATATTTCATCTCTCACAGACGGACATGTACAACAATATCTTAATAGTGAAAAAAAGTGACATTAAGTGTAAATTTTGATTTCTCAATTTTAAATTTATTATAGAATAAAATTAAGTTAATAGTGTTTACATACATTTGTTTTTTTTATTAAATTAATAATTAAAAAAAAAATTTTTCATTTATGTTTTTTTAACTACATTTGCAAGTTGTTTGTACAGTTTTACAATAATTTGCATGTATGTTGTTTCAATTGCATATGTAGTTGTTTTTACTACATTTGTCAGTTGATTTTTAACAGTTAAAAATAACTTCATATTGCAGTTAATTTAACTGCAAATGTAGTCTACAGCTTTTTAAGTGCAAATGCAGTTATTTTAACTGTCATTTGCAGTTGATTTTACCTACATAATTCCCTGAGTGTATGTACAATTTAGCTTACTTAAATTTAGCAGACCATGATTTTCAACTTCTGCTGGCGCAAATATAAGCCATGTTTTCGACTTAACTATATCCGTTAACTCATAAAAAAACTGAAAGTGCATAAAAACGCGTTTAAGACGAAAACTAACACATTACTTTTCGTATGAACGTTTACTTTCAACACGGATAATTATCAACGTTGAAAACTCAACATTTATACATTTTCACATCTAATGTAACTTATGACGTGAGTTGTATTATAACGGAACAATTATAAACATAACCTGTTTAAAAATTTTTTATACTACAGCCGGTTTAACACATATTTCCTTTAAATACTTAACGTTGATAGGCATGAGACAAAATACAGCTATAGGTATAATTTTAAGTTATTTCAGCAGATTTTTCAACTATTTGTACGGGGTTTTTTTATGAGTGTAGAGTATATAAAATACTAGGCGCAGCTAACTTTAATGCTTTTAACTTTTAAGAGATAAGGTTTTGCGTAATATGACTACAAGGGGCAGTTTTTGTAAGAGATGGCGGTTAATACGGTGGAATCAAATTTTCGCTCACTTTGCTCTTTTTTTAGTTTATAAGATATTAAATATTTTCCACCCAAGCAATTACTTTTTCGGTTAAATTTTTAAGTCACATTACCGTTTTCTAAATGAAAAGTCTTTGAAATCTTAAAAAAAAACAACTTGTTCATTACTAAGTAAAAATAGCTCCTTCCGCTTGATGGAGGTCATAAATTAACGCGCTTATTCATAACAATTGAAAACAACCGTGGTAGTAATTGCAAAAATCTAAATGCCGAATAAGGAACAAAAGAAAAACTAACTAAATAGCAAAAAGAGAAATTAAACACCAACAGATGACGCCTTTTTGAAAATCAAAAGTTTTTAGCTGCTTTTAACAATTACCGTTCACCCATTTATAAAGGACAAACAAACTTTAGCTCTAACCCCTTATTATATTCCACAACTGCTTTATACATTTTTAGCTTATTTTAGCTTTCTTTAAATTGTAGACTTAAAAAATATTTAAATAAAATTCTGTAAAAAACATAATTTAAAAGTTTACATTGTAAATGAAACCAAAAGTATTATCTAACTTAGAAAACAAACTTACAAAAAATACACCCTCATTTATATCTTGTTGTAATTATACTTTAAAACGTCTAAATATTTGTGTTGGTGTAATTTGACTGTAAAAAATTGCCTCAAATTAAGTTCAAGAATTAATTCCAATTTGCGAAGAATAATAGCAAATTCCTACTAATTTGTAAAATGACTACATAAATCATTGTTTAGCGTTTTATATATTGTAGTACATTTTAAAATTGTATTTTTAACGCTTGCGATTTTTATAAATTGCTTAACTTACCTTTTGGCAAAATCATCAAATTTAAAAGTTTTTTCTACCATGCCATCGTCTATAGAACAGGAAGATACAAAAGAAGGAAACACAAGTAAAATTGTTAATAGCAAATATTTTCAAAAGTTTGATTTTCTTTTGGTGTTTTTTAAATTGTTTTACCTGCAATTTCATTATTTTCTTCCTCATCATCATCGTCACTATGATCTGAGTTTTCAACAACATGGTAATTTTCTGATGGGTCAACTGCAAAAAAGAAAGTGAAAAGAAAGAATAAGAGAATGTAAATATTTGAGTATTCTTATTCTTAATTCAAAGTTAGTTTTAAAGAAACAAGAAAAGTTTTTATTAAATAGGTATAACTCAATACTTTCTATAAAAAAAAATAATAATAATGAATTAAAAATTGAGTTGGCCTTAAGCAGGGCTACTCAACATGGCTCGTGTAACTACCCAGACAGAAATTGTCAACTGTATAAAAATTAACCCGCTTTGTTAAAATAAGAGTTCGATTCCGATCACGAGCACACAATTTTTTTTTTTATTTTTTTTATATTTTTTATTTTTATAGAATTAAATTTTGTTTTTTTTTAATTTAATTGTTTACTGCGAGTATTACTGAATTCTTTTTTCTAAAAACCTCAGATTTCATTCACTATTGATTTATTTGCGAAATTACAATATTATGATTTCCAAAGTTTATATTTAAATCACAATATTTTCTTCGACATTCAAAATGAGTTCGCAGAGAAATAATTGTAGAAACAGTCCGAATGCATGATTTAAATATAAACTTTGAAAATCACAATAATTTCGCAACAATATCAATAATGAATGGAATCAGATGTTTTTAGAAAAAAATAATACAGTACAGTTGATTTTTAGTTCAGTAAAATATTTTTTTCTGTTTTTAAGTCTAATTTAATTACAGGCACTAAAAGAGCATATAATTTGTTTATGGATTTGATATCAGTGTTGGCAAGTAATACCGCTAAAATACCGTTATCAATATAAAACCCTTTCAACTGACTACCGTTACCCCTAAAATACCGTTACCGAAATACCGGGAATACCGTTATCCTTAAAATACCGTTACCGAAATAACTGAAATACCGTTATCCTTAAAATACAGATAACGAAGTAAATGAAATATCAATACCCCTAAAATACCGTTACCGAAACAAATGAAATACCGCTATCCCTAAAATACTGTTACCGTTATTTTTAATTTTCTTCTTTTGGTAATTTCACGTGGTTATTGAGTACTTTTTTAACATCCCAGCAAAATATTGGTAATGACACCTCATTACTATCTGCATTACCAAAAATGATATATCATTACCTTTTGCATTATTTTATAATATAAAATAATGACTTCCTAATAACGGGCTATTGTATTCATTGTTTCTAAATATAAAATAATGACTTACTTGTAATAGTTTAAATAAGTACTGTTTACACAGTTAAATTTTATACATTTTTATTTATATGTAAATATGTTTTATATTTAAATTTTTATGACGAGTCCTAAAATCACGCACTAGAAAAACTTAAATTTTTGTGAATGTATTTCTTTAAACTAATAGTATTTGTGTAACTACTTATTTTTAAGAATCAAGTAAGCAATCGGATAACCACTTATAATTGAACTTTTTGTAAGCAGGTGTGTAACCACTTATTATTCAAAATATCATAACCACTTATTTCTCATTTTTTCGTAAGCGAGCGGATAAGCGTGACTACTTATAAAAACGACCATGTCAAACAAAAATAATGAGTTTACACGCCAAAAAATAAGTTGTACGGAGCTATAAATTTCTATTATATAACCACTTATTTGGTAATGAAAGATTTTGCTTCGATTAAATTGATAAATTGGTTCTGTTTTTAATCTCGTTTGTTTTTTGTAAAAAAAATTGCGGGATGCATCGAAATAACTGACTACCGTTACCCTTAAAAAACCGTTACCCATATAACCGAAATACCGTTAACCTTAAAATACCGTTACCGAAATAACCCAAATATCGTTATCTTTAAAATACCGTTACCGAAATAACTCAAATATCGTTATCCTTAAAATACCGATACCGAAATAAATGAAATAGAGTTACCCTTAAAATACCGTTACCGAAATAACCTAAAATATCGTTACCCTAACGATCACCGCATTCGTTTCGGTTACCACCCATGTTTGATATTTAAAATCGAATTTCGTCTAATATTTAAAATATATTTTTTTTAAAAACCTTAAACGAATTTTGATTTTGAGCGACTATATTTACAAAAGTTATTGAGATGTTGATAACACACTTAAGTTTGAAAAATAGGGCATGAAATCAAACCTAAACTGGGTGAAGGGTGTTTTTTCTGGAGCTATAGTTACTAACCCAGCAAAAAAATCCATTACAAAAAAGTTATTTTAAAAGCACTCCGAATAACATCAACTGATTGTGAAGTAGTTACAATTTAGCTTTAATACTGATTTATTTTACACGTGATGTCCCATGTTGTCAGTAGTTCATTTTAAGCATTTTGTTAGTAATTTAAAAGTGATTACATGATGTTAATAAAAGTATGGTTTTTAGGTATACATTTTCATCACATCAATACGAGTACATTTTGTTTGCATTTTTAGAGTGATTTAGAAGTACTCTTTATAATATATAATACATTTTTAAATTGATTTAAATGTGCTTTTTATAATGTATGAAATAGCATATTTTAGAGGCAATTTTAATGTTTAGTTTTTACAGAGCCCATTTCTGAACCTATTGTGTAACAAAAGATTCAATTTATTATTAATTGTAGGGCAATATTAAGGAAACACTTCTTTTGCATCTGAATCAATTCGATTAAGTCAAAATCAGACAAAACCAACATTTTTTTAATTTTTGTTCAACAGTTTTTTTAAATAAGTTTGTAACATGTTTACTTCAGTCTTTAAATTCAAAAAACATACGATAGCTGTTTTTGTGCGGCATGCCTATCAATGCTATCTCGAACAATTTTGACAGTGGAAAGCTGAAATAAGTTAACAAACTGTCAAAATCGTTCTAGATAACACTGATAGGTAGTCACACAAACACAACTGATATTGAATTAAATAAGATTAATAAACTAAGACCGAGTTTTTGAGATGTCAGTTAAACTTGGTTTAGTTAAACCGAAAACGAATTATATCAGCCATTTCAAGTTTATTAACAAAAATTTACCCGAACTACTTTTTCTCGATTAGAATTTATGTCTTCATTGAAAGAAAATAAAATAGATCACATTTTGGAAGCAGTATTCCAGTTATAAACTAAGTTTAAAGATTATCTACATCCTCAAAGCTGGTCCTAAAAGTTATATGTAACCCTCTGATTAATTTTTTTAAAAACATTACTCAAGGAATTTTCAGAATATTAAAGCGTACTAGGAAACTATTTTTTCATATATATTTTTTTTTTTTTTTTTAATTTTAACAAATAAAGGAAAGAAGATCACCGACATTTTACAATCCTACAGTAATAAGGCCATCATTATAAATTTGCTTAAGCTGCAGATCTACGATTGAAATTTTACCTTTAAATTCATTAAAGAGTCCGAGAACCGTTGGAGGACAGTTTTTCCCCAGACATATTTCGAGGGCGAATACCATGTCGTCATTTGAATTTTGCAAGTCAACCATCGTTAGCTTAAAATCAACGTTTTCATTAAACGATGCATTTATTTCCAATGCTATAATTTGCAATCGTGATTAGTTAAATTCTCATGTTGAAGAAGTTCATTTAGCAAAATTTTAACTTTAATTAAAATTTGGAACTTTAATGGACATTTTAAACTTGACGGCAGTTATTTTTTTAAATCTATTTTTGAGTTGAAATAATATATTTTTTGTCACTATAGAATTATTTATTTAGTTTGATTTTACGTCTTTTAAGGTGTAATAGCAATTAAAGCATATCGACATTTAAAGCAGGTGACATTTACAGAACTTTTAATGTATAAGCAAAGGTAAGGGACCAACCTCTGTTAACGAACCTCTTGATTGGTCTCTTTTAAACGATAAAATATGTTAACATTGCAACAAATTTTATTAACATATTTCTTTGGTGCTTAACAATACATTTTAATTGTTAAGTTTTATATATTTGCATTTAGTGAAAAGATGAATTCATATTTGGGTCATAGTCCAGGAGATTCAATGGGATACAATTCTTTATTTCCTTCCCTTTTTCAATGGGAACTGTAATTGAAGTATTTTTTAAAAAATGTACGAATAATTAAAAAATATGTAAATAATCGTAAATTAGTAAAGTACGTACATAAAATGAACTATTTTGTTTTTTTTAGAGATAAAAAATTGAATCTAATAAATTCGTAATTTAAAAACAAATGGATTTACAAAGAAAAAAAAACAACATTATATATACATTTTTGAAAGTTGTTTTAAAGCACATACATTCGAAACAGAAATAGAGCACTTATCGCTCCATTGTAACCAATTTAAAAGTTGTTTGTTTTGAATGACTTACACATATTTTTGCTTGGAAATTATAAATTTTTATAAATTTGAAAAATTTTAAAAAATAAGGTTGAAAATTTGCAAAAAGTAAAATCGCGAATTGTGCAAAATCTGGAGATAATTTGAATAAACTGGTTGCAGAATCGAAATCAGCACCCCCTAATTATCCTAAACCCACTGCAAAGTTGTGTGACTTTAAAATATTGTCTTATTTTGTAGACCTGTGTAATATATGCCGCAATATGACAGCATGTATGAAAAAAAAAAAACAGTGAGAAATTGCTATTGGTACAAAAAATCAAGCGCTGGTATACCACTGAAGTACCAAAAAGAAAAAAATACATATGAACTTTTTTTTTATTTTATTTTGGAAAATGTATTTGCAGACCACCTATTTATTGGTTTTGTCAACGTTAAAAATTTTGTTTTCCCGGTGTGTCTTCGGCACTTTTTGAACAGCCGGTCGGTCCTCTTGTCACATGATTTTATCATTTTAGGAACGGGAAAGAAATTTCTTCCAAACTTGTAGCATCTGGTAAAGTGCTTACTATCAATTTTCCGTTTGTAGTTTTCTGACTAAATAGTATCAAAATTTTCAACAACTGGCATCGCCTTGTGTTAAAAAAAATAAATTTTTATTTTCTAATTTTATTTTATCGGGATATACATTAATTGCATCAAAGGAATTAAATATGCTAAAAATCCCAAACGTATTTAACAAATTGTGAAAAATAATCCGCTGCAGGCATGTCCCTATCCGGATTTCATTCGTTTTCAAATCGTCAGGGGACGACGTTTTTAGAATTTCTGGAAATATTTGTTAAGTTAAATTACAAACTCAATGAGAATTTTTTGTTCTCGTCTAGGAGCGTTATTAAACATTTAAAATATCAAAGAAAAATGTATTATTGTTTAAGAAAATGTAGCACGAGTTTCAAATTCAAAAAAATTGCGTTCTTAACTGTAAGTAAAGTTAAGCAGCGCCCAGTTTCTTATTTTTGTTTCCAGCGAAGAACATCTTTGAAAGCAACTTTGGAATACTTAGTGCTGAGAGGACTTAACATGGACAAATTGCAAAAACAAGCTTCCAAATATCTATCCCTAATAGTTCATGCATTTATAATCGTGTTTTATATAAAGCAGTGGTCGGCACAAAGAGAGAATGTGAATGTATTGTGTTTCTACACTGTCAGAAATGAAATTTCTAAATTTATATTTGTATATTAAGAACATGAAATAATGAAGAAATGTAATAATGAATGCATGAATGAATTAAAGAAATAAAAAAAAAAAATAATTTATAGTAATTAAATTTTTTTAAATAATTCATAATAAATTTTATTATACACATTATTTAAAAAATAAATATTTTTTGTACATAAATTATTCATTCTTAAAAGAGTATTCCATTATTTAGTAAATTTTAATGCACTAAAGAAATAAAAATAACACAGTACAACAAAACAAGAAAAATTTGATGCATCGGGATTGCGACATATCATTTCTAATAGACTTTGGGACGCAGATCACGAATATGGCACTAGAATATTAAAGTTAGCTATAGTTTGAGAAATATTTGCAAAAACCTTTTTGTAGGAAAATTAAATTTTTTAATAAACTTTTTGCAAAAAAATATGAAATTGAAAGTATTAACGCTATTTTTTTGCAACATTTTAAAATGATGAAATATGCCCTTTAATTTGATATATTGCACGTTTTGACAGCTGCGATAATATTCCCTATATATGCATTTAAAATTGAAATTTCTCTTTTTTAACGATTTCGTTAATAAAGAATCTGCGATGAGAGGAATATCTAATATTTGAATTTATACCTTTAGTAAACATCTCATGTTACTTAATTTATCAAAAAAATTTCGCATTTTCTCTTTCAATTTAAAGTTAATATTGACTAAACCTGAAGAAGACTGACTTTTTTAATACCTAAAAATTAAGGAGTCTGTAACAAACCCAGATAAAACCATTCAGAAATATTAAACATATGTTTTCCAATCAATTTAAATAAAGTTTTAGATAATTGAAGTGCAAATTTTAAAAAAATAACGATTTTAAAATATGCATGTTCAAAAATGTACTTTATTTCCTTTTGCAATAGTAAATTCATATAAAATTTATTTGAAATAAAAAAGATGTAAAATGTGTATTTCAGATTGCATTTTCTGCAAATGTTGATACAGAAGTTGTGATTCTTTTGATAAAAAGAATTTAGTGGAATATGAATTGACGTCATATGTAAAGATTTTGCAAGTCCGATTAAGGGATTTTACTAGATTTGCAAAATAGGAAAATAAGTAAAGTTTTCACTTTAATTGCAGTTATATCCTAGATCCTTTATCTAATCAAAATAAATTGATATGTTTCCAAAAGCCCAAAGTCTATATTATTAAACCATCTCAAGTAAAAAAAAAATGATATGGAGCCATATAAAGTTATATTTAATTATATATAATCTTCTATGTAATTAGATATAATTATATCCGAAAAATGAGAACGTCTTATTGTATCATATTGTATCGAATTGTATACAATTGTATACAATTTGGTACAATTTGATACAATTCGATACAATATGATACAATTGTATCCGAATTTTGTCCTCATCCAATTACATAAAATTATATCTTTTTGTATAAAATTATATAAAATGTTATAAAAGTGGACATAGTTTGATACAATTATACCTAAATATTAACCCTATATTTTTACCATAATATATATGACCATATCTAACAATATACAAAATTATATTTTTAAATAAAAAAAGATATACAATATCTGGAGATCAGACCTAAAGGATTTCAATTACAATTACTTGTAATTTGTAATTGAAATTAAAAGTAATTGTAATCGAAAATTTTCAATTACAAATTACTAGTATTTGTAATTGAAAGTGATTTCAATTACAAATTTCAATTACATTTAGAATTAAAAAGTGTTTTTTGTTAAAATTTTGTAGAAAAATCTAACTGGGATAGGTTGCATAGGCATGGATGCGTATAAAAAGAACACGTCATGTTGGGCTTACCCCTAACTTGTGCTTTTTGTCATTATTTATTTTCCCAAAAAATGTAATTGACATTTTTCAAATTACAAATTACTTGTAATTGTTCTTTTTTGAATTACAATTACAAATAATTTGTAATTGTAATTGAGTTTTTTTCAATTACAATTACATGTAATTGTGTAAATGAATGTGTAATTAATTACAAAATGTAATGATTAACCCCCAGGTCTACTGGATATCCTATAATTTCGATAAATCTTCCATTACTTTTATCCAGATTTACCATGACAGTGCATTAAACATGAACAAATTTTTCTTTGTTTTTAGTAATTTTAAAATAAGGTTAACAACACTGAAATTTTTAACATAATAGGATTGTGATATACAACCAAGATATAAGAGATCAGTCAAGCGTGCGTTATAGTATAGATAATTCCATATTAAAGCTTCAGTATTGTTAATTTTACGGGCGCGTTATACATTTTGACTCACGCTCCTAAACAAAAAAAAATTACTCACGCACGAGCATTTCGTGTCTAACTCACGCAGACATGAGTATATTAAAAACTTACTCACAATCAGAACATTCTCACGCAAAACAGTAAAAATTACTAAAAACATATGATGCAAAAAATAAACTCACACACGAATCATGCACGGGTTATATATTCTTACTCACGCTCACGTACGAATTATATATTCTCACGCTCACGGGCGAATTACTTTGGTATAGTATATATTACTCACGATCACTTGTGAATAACTTCACTCACGATCGTGTCATGCGCCAATCCCTAGTAATTACTAAATCTAAAACTAGTTCAAAATCATTTTTAATATGTAACCACATTTAATACAATACGGTTTTAAAAGGACCTTATACATATATTTTTATATAAAATCACTTTGAAAAAATTGCTAATGTGGGATGATATATAATTATAGATGATTTTTTAAAGAACGTTATATCGTTATATATAAAAGAAATCATGAAATATTGTAGATATGAAACCATACTAAGTTATATATGGGTTCATATGCGTCAATATATAATCATATATAACACCTATTATATAATATTTCTTAAATGGCTCCATATATAGTTTTATATTATTATGTATAGTGTCATCGCTTTTTATTTAAAGTACAGTTTTTATAATAAAAGCCTTCACCCAGCCACCCCAAATAAATAATTCTGCACAACAATGGGTTTAAAATAAATAAATATTTGATCACTTTTTCTCATGAAAGTGGATTGTTAGTAATGAATCCATAATAAATTGCAATATACGTGTGTATGTTAAGATAATTTAGTAAAGTGCGAACTTAGGTAGATAGACCCGTAAGTAGTTTTGTTCGTTTGTGTTTTGAATGAAAATAAATAACGTAAAGCAGGGTTGGAAAGCATTTTATAATATTAAAAATAGCGGGCAAAGCCCGCTACGTTGTTAGCGTGTCTTAAAGTTTTGTTTTTAATTCCAGTTTATGGAAAGGTAGACCTGGCAATTCAAGTAAATTCACAAATTCAGTTGGAAAATTTACTGCGTCGGTTTCTTCCACCGGTGCTTCGTTACATGAAGTTTAAATATCGGAATATATAAGTTCCATTCCTTTTCTAAGGTTTTTTCTCTTTTAGAAAATTTGTTTAACTTTTTGGAGAGTAAGTTTCAATGCTACATAAGCTTCATATTCCGTGGATAGTGTTTGAACAGGTAATTCCCTCTTCCAATCCATTTGCATTCTCTATAATTTCAATTCTACTCGTTCAACGTTTATATCCATTTCGTTCCACTTGTGTAGTGTTTCAATTCCACTCATTTCTTATTTAGTTTCTTAATTTTAGTGTTCCCACTTGTTCTTTAAGTTTTAGGTTTCTAGCTAAAGACGCAGAAGTTAAGGGGGGGGGCAATTTTCCCCTTTTGAACCACAATTTTTACCACGTTCCTGTCCAAAGTCCTAGAAATGCCTTGTCGATAAGTTAGCCCATATTCCAAGGAAAACATATTATATATTATAGGTTTCTAGCCGAAGGGTTCGGTTAGGCCATCAAGGGGGAGAATTATTCCGTTTTTACTCCTCCCGGTAGGAATTTCCAAAAATACCGTCTTAGAGGATGTCTGCGTTGGAGGAGGAACCTACTACATACATAATTTTAGGTCTCTATATCCAGCAGTTTGGCCAGGCCGTCAAGGGGGAAGTTTTTTTCCTTTTTACCCCTCCCGGTATGAATTTTCAAAAATACCATCTTAGGGGACGTCAACGTTGGAGAAGGAACCCAAATACCGAATTTAAGATCCCTTGTTCCAGCTGTTTGGCCAGGCCGTTAAGGGGGAGACTTTTCCTGTTTTTGACCCTATCTGTAGAAATTTCCAAAAATCTCATCTTAGCGGATGTCTACAATAGAGGAGGAACTTTAATACCAAATTTCAACTTCCTACCTCCAGCGGTTTGGGCAGGCCTTTAAGCGGCACTTTTCGCTTCATTAATCCCCATTTTTGCAATGTCCCTGTCCAAAAAGCACCTTCCCGGTAAGTGAGCCCATACTCCAAGTAACATATGTTTTATATTTCAGGTTTCTAGCCAACTTTTACTATTTTTGCCCCTCTCGGTAGGAATTTCCGAAAATCCATCCTAGTTCCAGCAGTTTGAGCAGGCTGTCAAGGGGGACACTTTTTCTTTTTTTGTCCCTCCCGGTTGGAATTAGGCTGGAAGAGGAACCTAAGTACCGAATTTCAGCTTCCTAGTTCCAGCAGTTTGGACAGGTCGTTAAGGGGCAACTTTCCCTTTTTGAGCCCCCATTTTATAACGACCCTGTCCAAAATTCAAAAAAGTATCTTTCTAATAAGTTAGCCCTTACTCCAGGGACCCACATTTTAAGCTTCAGGTTTCTAGCCGAAGGGGTTTTTACCGGCCCCCAAGGTGAGGCTTTTCTTCTTTTTGCCCCTCCCTTTAGGAATTTACAAAAATTTTATCTTCGCGGCTATCTGCGATGGATGAGGAACTTTCATACCAAATTTCAACTGCATTGCCTAAGCGGTTTGGGCAGGTCGTTAGTGGGGACATTTTTCCCTTTCAACCACCATTTTTACTATGTTCCTGTTCCAAAATAGAAAAATTACGTTGCCGGTGAGTTAGTCCTACTCCAAGGAATACATATTTAAAATTTTAGGTTGGCCAAAAGGGATTGGGCAAGCCGTCATGAGGAGACTTTTACCTTATTTCCCCTCCCGATAGGAATTTCAAAAATTCCGTCTAAGCGGACGCCTACACAGAAGGAGGAACTCACATACCGAGTTTCCTTTTGGGATATCCTGTAGGGAATTCCAAAAATACAAACTTAGTCGATGTCTACTACAGTGGAGGAACCTTTATACCAAATTTCAACTTCCTACCTCCAGTGGTTTGGGCAGGCACTTTTCCAATTTGTGAGACTGTTTATGGGGAGACTTTTCCCCTTTTTGCCCGTTCCGGTAGGAATTTCCAAAAATCCCGTCTTAGCGCACGTCTATGCCGAATATCAAGAAACCTTGTTTTAGTGGAGATATCCGTGGGGGGAGGAAAAAAAGTAGTTTTTTTGAAATTATATATTATTTTAAATGGTACTTTTTGGAAAAACGAAATTTTTTGGAAAAAGATACTTTGTTTTTACAAAGTATTTTATTTGTACTTTTTTTGGAAAAGGTATTTTTTTTTAAAAGGTGTTTTTTTTGAAAAAATTTATGTTTTTTGGAAAAGGTACTTCTTTTGGAAAAGGAACATTTTTTTAGAAAAAGGTACTTTTTTTTGGGAAAAGTTACTTTTTTTTGGAAAAGGTACTTTTTTTGAAAAAATTTATGTTTTTTGGGAAAACGAACATTTTTTTAGAAAAAGTTACTTTTTTTGGGAAAAGGTACTTTTTTTTGAAAAAGGTACTTTTTTGAAAAAGGTATTTTTTTGTAAAAATGTATGTTTTTTGGAAAAATGTATGTTTTTTGGGAAAAGGTACTTTTTTTGGAAAAGGCACTTTTTTTTTTGGAAAATGTACATTTTTTTAGAAAAAGGTACATTTTTTGGAAAAAGGTACTTTTTTTAAAAAAGGTACTTTTTTTGGAAAAAGGTACTTTTTTTGGAATAAGGTACTTTTTTTGGAAAAAGGTACTTTTTATGTCCCCTTTTTGCCCCTCCCGATAAGAATTTCCAAAAATGCCGTCTCAACGGACGTCTACACCGGTCGAGGAACCTACATACCAAATTTCAACTTCATAGCTCCAGCAGTTTGAGCAGGCCGTCAAGGGGGAGACTTTTTTCCCTTTTTGCCCGTCCCTGTAAAAATTTCCAAAACTCCCGTCTTGGTGGATGTCTACGATAGTGGAGGAAAAATTACTTTTTTTGGAAAAAGGTACTTTTTTGGAAAAAGGTACTTTTTTGGAAAAAGGTACTTTTTTTTGGAAAAAGTTACTTTTTTTGGGAAAAGGTACTTTTTTTGAAAAAGGTACTTTTTTTAAAAAAATGTACTATTTTTGGAAAAAGGTACTTTTTTTGGAAAAAGGTACTTTTTTTGGAAAAAGGTACTTTTTCTGGAAAAAGGTACTTTTTTTGGAAAAAGGTACTTTTTTTGGAAAAAAGTACTTTTTTTTGGAAAAGGGTACTTTTTTTTGGAAAAATGTACTTTTTTTGGAAAAAGGTACTTTTTTGGAAAAAGGTATTTTTTTGGAAAAAGGTACTTTTTTCGGAAAAAAGTACTTTTTTTGGATAAGGGTACTTTTTTTGGAAAAAGGTACTTGTTTGGAAAAAGGAATTTTTTTTGGAAAAATGTACTTTTTTTGGAAAAAGGTACTTTTTTTGGAAAAAGGTACTTTTTTTTGAAAAATGTACTTTTTTTGGAAAAAGGTACTTTTTTTGGAAAAAGGTACTTTTTTTTGGAAAAAGGTACTTTTTTTTGGAAAAAGGTACTTTTTTCGGAAAAAGGTACTTTTTTTGGAAAAAGGTACTTTTTTTTGGAAAAGGTACTTTTTTTGGAAAAAGGTACTTTTTTTGGAAAAAGGTACTTTTTTTGGAAAAAGGGACTTTTTTTTGAAAAAGGTACTTTTTTTGTCCCCTTTTTGCCCCTCCCGATAAGAATTTCCAAAAATGCCGTCTCAACGGACGTCTACACCGGTCGAGGAACCTACATACCAAATTTCAAGTTCATAGCTCAAGCAGTTTGAGCAGGCCGTCAAGGGGGAGACTTTTTCCCCTTTTTGCCCGTCCCTGTAAAAATTTCCAAAACTCCCGTCTTGGTGGATGTCTACGACAAATTTCAACTTCCTACCTCCAGCGGTTTAGGCAGGCCGTCAAGGGGGGCCTTTTTCCCCTTTTTAACCCCCATTTTTACAACGTCCCTGTCCAAAATTCCAGAAAGTACTTTCCAGAAAAGTTAGCCCATACTCCAAGGAAAACATATCTTAAATTTCAGCTTTCTAGCCAAAGGGGTTTTGGCAGGCCGCCAAGGGGGAGACTTTTCCCCTTTTTGACCGTTCCGGTAGGAATTTCCAAAAATCCCGTCTTAGCGGACGTCTACGCCGAAAGAGGAACCTACATACCAAATTTCAACTTCCTAGCTTCAGCGGTTTGGGCTGGGCGATGTTGAGTCAGTCAGTCAGTCACGTTATTCTTTTATATATAGAAGATATCTGTAATATGTTACTTTATGTACTTATATAACACATGCAATTATATGTAGGCCAGTATGTAATAATATAAAATCACATACATATGTCTCAATATTAAAACCTTTGAGGAAAAAATATTTAATATATGACTATATAAAAGTCTATATGCTTCAATTTAAAAGCATAAGTGGCCATATCTAATGCCGTTTTCTTTTCTGAAAAAAGTGTTGCCTTTTTTCTGCCCTTTTTTTAAAAAATGTATTTTTGTGCATAGAAATAATAAGTAAATATAGGCATATTAGGTATAAAATTAAAGGTATTTTAAAGACCTATTTAACTATGCTTCAAAAATGTCCAACAATATTCAACTTATTTAACAAAACACCAAAATATAGAAAAATGTGACATTTTGTTAAATTGCACGAAAATTAGGGAATAATTAGACATATTTTATACACGGTTAGATTGATATCTGAAATACCTTTAATTTGATACCAAATTTGTCTATGTTTACCTTTTATTACTATACACAAAAAGGCATTTTGTAAAAAAAGGGCAGAAAAAAGGCAACATTTTTTTCAGAAAAGAAAACGCCATAACTGTAAGTTACTATATGTAATTACATAAAATAATATATGATTATATCAAAACTTTTTTACTCGGGATATTAAAAATTATCCATGGCTCAGTCAGGTGTATGAAAAAATAAGAAATTTTAGCAAAAAAACTGTCTTTTTGCTAAAAGTTAAATATGCACAAATTTCAAAAACTAGAGCTAATTTTGAAATTTGGTGTTCACAATCGTGATGTTCATTCTAAAATCTATCAGAATTGATATGTCGCATGCCCGATGTATTTTTAGTGTTGTACTGTGTAATTCATAATAAATTTCCTGTTCTTGTAAAATTTTAAGAGTGTAATATTTTTCTAAAATTTCTTAAACAAAGCGACGTCAACCTGCTTTGTTGAAAGTTACCGTGCTCCTGAATAAATTTTACGCTCTTAGTTGAGGGTTTGTTCCCATTCGTGTTGTGTACGTGTGAAAAGCCGATTATGATCGGGCTCTGGTGGCTATGAGTGCCGACCACTGATGTAAAGGGTGTTTTTTAAGCCCGACAGAACTTACGAAAGGATTAGCTATCAAACGAACTGTCATACTGCGCTCACTTTTTGTCATTTATGATCAGTATACTCTAGCAAATCATCATGAATAGATTGACGCTTGAAAAATGCTACCAAATTATCCAGATTTACTTTGAAAATCAGTCATCAATTAGCGCAACTTATAGACGCAATATTGTATTCAGGCTTCGATGAGGCTCATTTTTGACTGAAAGGGTTTGTTAATAAACAAAATTGCCGCATATGGAGTGAAACCAATCCACAATAGACCCAACAGACTCCATCCATAAATATGCACCGTTTGGTGCGGTTTACACGCTGGTGGCATCACTGGACCTTATTTATTCAAAAACCAAGCCGGAGCTCGTGTTACGGTCAATGGAGATCGTTACCACACCATGATCAATGATTTTTTGTTTTAAAATATGGATGAAATTGATCCTAAAAACCAATCGATAAACCACCAACAATTGACACCTTGGAGGAAAATATTGTTGGTGTTATTCGTGTTATACGGCCAGCAATGCTCAAAAAGTGGCCCAAAATTGGACGCCCAGAATGCGCTTCGTCAAGAACTGCCGCGGTGGCCATATGCCTGAAGTCATTTTCAAATGATCTTTGAAATAAAAAAAAATTTTGGATTAAAATTTAATTTCCTGTTGTATTTTTTACAATTTCAGTTCTATCGGGCTTAAAAAACTCCCTAAAAATAAAATATGTATTTATAATCGAAAAATATGCATTTAAGATTTTAAAAATATGCATTAATTATTGATATTTTCAACGCTTTCAATATTAGTAATTAAAATTTAGTATTACGAGTAAGTAATTGAATTTTGCTGATGTGTTTGTCGTTGTGATAAAAAAAATTAAAAAATTTTATAAATTTGAAAAATTATTTTTATAAAAGACACGAATTGTTCAAAACCACAGTTTTCAGTATAATATTAAGAAGTATGATTAAATTTTTTTTCTTTTGAAATATGTTACAACATTTGCCAAAACATGCACACAAATATGAATTTATAGCAAATTATGTGAACATATACAATTACAGAAGAACACGCAAAAATACCCAAGTAGAAATTATTTGTGGTAATAAAAAAGAAGCACTGGCAAAGCACAAGTAGACCGCGGCCTAACAAAAAGAAGTACTGACACACCACTAAATTCAGACGCTTTGCCAACGCTTGAAAATGCTGACTTCCCAGCGCTTGATTTCCTAAAAAATTATTTTGTTTTTGAAAAAGAAGTTCCAAAAACGAGTGAATATTTAAATAATTTTTGACTCCGCAATGTAAGAATCATCTATTTTTAGAGCAATTTAAAATTCTTCAGTGATGAGGGCTTATAATTTGGTGGCAGGGAAACTCTTGATTTTTGTGTTTCTTGGTGCTATCCAGAGCTTTAAAGAATTAATTATTTTTTGAATGAATTCACTACCAATCGAATTCAATTTTCTTTAGAATTGAATGAATTCCTTTTCTTAAGTAATTCAGTGAATTCGTTCAGCTGAACGCTTTCATCAAACAATAAATTCAAAGAATTAATTCCATTGCAATAGTTCTCTTTATTAAATCAAATGAATTAATTCACTGGTGAACGCGTTCAATTTTATAAATCGAACGGAAAAAAGTGAATTAATTCCTTACTGAATTAATTCACCACTGAATTCATTCAATTTCATTTTCATTCAGTGAATTAAAAAAAAATAAAATTACATTCAGTGAATTAAAAAAAAAATAAAATTACATTCAGTGAATTAAAAAAAATTAAATTACGTTCAGTGAATTAAAAAAGAAAAAAATACGTTCACTGAATTGAAAAACAAAAATTACGTATGCTGAATTAAAAGCCTGTTTTCTGCCGTTCAGTAGAAGAAAACATTGTATTGTAAAAACGTATAAATGAAATACGTCATAGTGAAGCATCTACATTTTACTGGGAAGCATAAGTTTGAAAAATTAATAGTTATATTTTTTCTAAATTCATCTATATCTGTAAAGTTTTATTTTTAATAGTAAAAGGCTTTATTTTTTAGTCATGTAGGTTGATAAATAACTTAATATATATGTAATTTGTTTATTTTCACTAGCAAACGCTGTAAAATTGCTTAGTTGCAAATTTTATTTGTAAATAAATGTTTTCTTCTACTGAATGGCAGAAAACAGGCTTTGAGTTCAATGAACGAATTTTTTTATTTTTTTAATTCACTGAACGTAATTTTATTTTTTTTATTCACTGAAAGTAATTTTATTTTTTTTAATTTACTGAATGTAATTTTTTTTTTTTTAATTCACTGAATGAAATTGAATGAATCCAGTGGTGAATTAATTCAGTAAGGAATTAATTCACTTTTTTGACGTTCGATTTATAATATTGAACGCGTTCACAAGTGAATTAATTCATTTGATTTAATAAAAAGAACTATATCATTTGAATTAATTCGTAACAAAATAAATCGAACGAAAACAAATATGAATTAATTCCATTCAATATATGGAGCTTTGTGAATTAATTCATCGAATTTTTAATTCAGAATTGAAAAATTGAATTAAGGAATTAATTCTTCAAAGCTCTGGTGCTATCTCAGTACTGTGCAACGCATTAAATGGATCGGTGTTATAATTTGGGTGTCAGGAAAGCACTTTATTTTTTTATTTGGGCGTTGGGAAAGCATTTGATTTTTATATTTCTGGGTGCTTTCCCACGGCTTTGTAAAGCATTGGCACGACCATGGAACGGTGTTATCATTTGGTCGTTGAGAAATAAATGTCAACAAGCACTCCTATCATCCATTTCGGTGATTTGCCAGTGCTGGCCCCTTTGTAATTTTCTATGTGGGTATGCATTAACAAACCAATGCCGTTTTGTTGGAAATTTGCTATTATTATTATTATTATTATGTTGTCTTATTTAAAAAAATGTTGTGGTTGTCAAATATGAAGTTTCATGTGTAAACAAATTAAGGCGATTTTCACCATATTGTCATCTTGTGTAGTTTTTATAATTTTTAAATCTAGTCAACCCCTTCTTTATTTTATATTAAAGACTGCATTTGACAGTATTTTAAAGTCAATAACCCAATATATTTATATATTTCAACAAAAGCTGTCATGACAATTTGGCAATAATACTTTATAGACATAAAAAGTTTTCGTTTTTTAAAGTTAACAGAATGAACTGCAACATAATGCTATAAATACCATTATCATTGTCAACATCATATGAGTGAGTATATGGGTGGACATCAATATAAAAATTGCCAGTTATACAGCAAGCAGACATATAGACTCGACAAGTAGACATTTTAAGTAATACAAACACAATGATTTCTTTTTATTTGTACACACACAACTATAACAATAGAGGAAACAGCAACATAGACAATTATAGATTTATAACTATGGCTAATGGAAAAAAAAAGAATTTTCAAAATAGAGAAACTGTCCACCTACTTAAGGAAAAAATAACTATTGAGCAGCATCTCACAAAAAGCCTGAAGGCGTTGAAATAGGAACATTATATAGGAAGTATAAATATTTTTTTAGGGAAATTTTACAAAGCACTGTGGGAGATCAAAAGGAAAATGGGGGCCAAACATAGAACTTATTTTAAAAATTTTTGATGTAAAATAAAGCCAATATAATCTTTGGTTTTTGTGTAACAATGTTTTCCTAAAGCCCCACTGTACAATGAGACCTTAAGTTAAAAAACACCCATATTATATTGCCATAAAATATATTTATTTGATAGATAATTTTTTAAATAAAAGGTTTCATGTTTAACTTATAATAAGAAAACATTCCAAAATTTTGCCCCTAAATGTATACTCTGCTTTTAGTCTCAAATAATATGCTGATATTAATCTACTTTTTTTTGTTGATTGCTTTTGAAATGCTTAACATATTTCAACATTTATATATTTGAGTTATTTCCCAGTGTACAATTGCAGTAAAAAAACATAGAGAAAAACCGTGAAATCTCTGGAAATCACAACATTTCTACTTAATGATGAACGCAAGAGTTAATTATGTATTATTTAAGACTCCCAATTTTCATTGCTCTAGTCCACATCATATTGAAGTCTTTTAAAAGTCATACGTTCTCATCGTTTAAAAAAGATATATATATCAGGTTGCCCAAGATATTCATAAAAATTAAAAATCATATTTACTAAATAAAATAACACATAAACATAAAATACGGAAGTATATCGGAAACACAAATATTGTATTGTTGATATTAAATTAATTCCATTGTTATGATATCTACAAACATAAGTATGTATGTATGCATGAAAGTATTGTAGTTTAGTGCTCACTTTTAAATGCCTATGAATATTTTAATGCCTTTGTATTGTATTGAATAAATTATTATAAAAAAAAAACAAAATTGGTATTTCCAACATTTATGTGTGAGTCTATTCCGTCTTTTAGTTAACGTTTATCCCTTTAAAAGCCTTTAACTGTTTTAGAGATTATTTGTTACAAAACAAATTTTTGCATAACCAAATAGAGTATTTTATAAAGGATGAATCAATGATGTAAAAGAATTAATTGTATTTTAAAGAAACACATTTAATTTCAAACTAAATTGGGTTAAAATTTTTAATTACACCTACTTCTAACCAGCAAAAACTTTAATTACCAAATAAATAGTTATATAATGAAAC
The DNA here is from genome assembly GCA_949987735.1 of Leucophora obtusa. Classification (NCBI taxonomy): domain Eukaryota; kingdom Metazoa; phylum Arthropoda; class Insecta; order Diptera; family Anthomyiidae; genus Leucophora; species Leucophora obtusa. Next base: position 112,668,926 of record OX465295.1, on the reverse strand, counting down.
TAAAAATTTTTCAAAATTATAATTCGGCGCCTGAACTAGTTAATTTTGTAGTACGAAGTCGTTTTGGTAAGTATTCAAGGTATTCTAAGCAGGGCAAGTTTAAAATGGCACAAAGCAAGTAGAAATTTGGCAGGCAAAATGGCATGAAAAAATAGTAAAATTGGCACAAAAAAACGCAAAAATGGCATGCTTACTCCTAAAATTTTTAAGTATAATAGTTGATTTAAGTGTTTTTCTAAAATACAATAATGAAGGAATTTACCGTTGAACTGCTAAAGTGCAATCGCCGTATATTAGTATGATTTAAAAAAAAATCAGGAATTTTATTAAATATTAAAACAAATATGGGTTTTTTGTAAATTTTTACCAAAAATTGTTTACAAAGATTGAGTTTTTACTGAATTTTATAGCATTTTTTTAACGAAAAGTCTAAAAAAAAAATAGACAAAATGGCTTTTTTTGGCAAGGATTGAATGGCATTTAATGGCAAATGCCAAAAAAAAACTTACATTCAAGGTTGGTTAACGCCCTGTAACGGCCTATCCTAAACATTACAATCAGGAAGCTAAAATTTGGTATATAAGTTTCTCCTCCGGCGTAGACATCCGCACTGACAGGAGTTTTTGAAATTCTTTTGGGGAAGGGCAAAAAGGGGAAAAGGCCTATCGCTGTCAACCCGAAATATTAAATATGTTTTCAAGTATGTTCTAATACACCGAAAAGGAGTTTTCGCCAGGAACTTGGTAAATATGGGGTTACCAAAGGGGAAATTCTCTCTTTTTACGGCCTTCCCAAACCTCTTTAGCTAGAAACCTGAAATTTAAAGAACTAGGGTAATTCGAACGCTATATTTGGGAAACGAAATGAAACGGGAAACAAGTGGAACGAAATGAAATGGAGCAGGGAACGGGTGGAATGAGACACCAGACAATAGAGACGAAATGGAATGAAACGGAAAATAAATGGAATATAAAGGAAACCGAAAAGGAATGGAACGGGTAACCCTCAAATTTCGGATCCAAATATATATGGAAATATATGAGATCATATATGGTCATTAAGGTTATGACTTTTTGATTTTTTTTGCAAATATCAAATTTTATATGCCCTAGGCCATAAAAAATATTACGAAACGCAATCTTACTTTTTCGCTGCTGTCAAAAAAGTTCCCGCACCAAAAGAGTTGAAATTTGTTCTAAGGGTTATAGTTTAATTAAAATATTTCTCCCAAGTTTTAAACAAATGAGACTCAAACGATGCTTATTAAAAGCTATTTACGGTAGAAATTACGAAACCTTTTTGGAGGGGCTTTTGGATTCATTTTTTGTCGTTTACAATAATTTTTGTAATAATTCGTTATATAAATTCTCTCGAGGAGACCAGTGTTTTGCTCTAAGGGCCATTGAGCTCAAGTATCCCGTTCTAGTAGTTGCCATCCAGATCTCAGTTACTACCCCATAATGTACTACCCTAATGTCAGAAAATTAAAGCTCGCAAAAAGTCATTAAACTTTTGCTAAGGAAGTTTCTCGATAAACCCATAAAATTTTTTTTTATATATTGTTTGCCGAACGTAGGGGTCGCCTTTTTAAATTTTTTTTCATTGGATTTTTCCTTTATAGCAACACACTGGTCTCCTCGAGGCAAAAAAATCGATATATCACACTTTAAAATCCGACTTTAAATGACGAAGCTATAATAACGAAAAATTGAAAAAGGCGACCCCTACGTTCGGCAAAAAATTTTTTTTGTTCAAATTGCCTTGCAAAAATACTTCATATTGGAGGGTGTACGTCGAACTTTTTTTTGAGGTACGGTCTAATGACCAGAGCTTTGAAGAATTAATTCTTTTTTGAATGAAATCACTACCAATCGAATTCAATTTTCTTTAGAATTGAATGAATTCCTTTTCTTAAGTAATTCACTGAATTCGTTCAACTGAACGCGTTCATCAAACAATAAATTCAAAGAATTAATTCCATTGCAATAGTTCTCTTTATTAAATCAAATGAATTAATTCACTGGTGAACGCGTTCAATTTTATAAATCGAACGGAAAAAAGTGAATTAATTCCTTACAGAATTAATTCATTAATTAATTCACCACTGAATTCATTCAATTTCATTTTCATTCAGTGAATTAAAAAAAAAAAATAAAATTACATTCAGTGAATTAAAAATAATAAAATTACATTCAGTGAATTAAAAAAAATTAAATTACTTTCAGTGAATTAAAAAAGAAAAAAATATGTTCAGTGAATTGAAAAAAAAAATTTCGTTCACTTAATTGAAAAACAAAAATTACGTATGCTGAATTAAAAGCCTGTTTTCTGCCGTTCAGTAGAAGAAAACATTGTATTCTAAAAACGTATAAATGAAATACGTCATAGTGGAGCATCTACATTTTACTGGGAAGCATAAGTCTGAAAAATTAATAGTTATATTTTTTCCAAATTCATCTATATCTGTAAAGTTTTTATTTTTAATAGTAAAAGGCTTTATTTTTTAATCATGTAGGTTGATAAAGTGCATCGGGCTTCTCTAACACTTAATATATATATGTAATTTGTTTATTTTTACTAGCAAACGCTGCAAAATTGCTAAGTTGCAAATTTTATTTGTAAAAAAATGTTTTCTTCTACTGAATAGCAGATAAGAGGCTTTGAGTTCAATAAAAGTATTTTTTTTTTTTAATTCACTGAACGTAATTTTATTTTTTTTTAATTCACTGAATGAAAATGAAATTGAATGAATTCAGTGGTGAATTAATTCAGTAAGGAATTAGTTCACTTTTTGCCGTTCGATTTATAATATTGAACGCGTTCACCAGTGAATTAATTCATTTGATTTAAGGGGTTACATGACATTCGCGGCAGAGAAAACAGACCTTTTTTAAAAAATTCATAACTCAGTCAAAAACAAACATTTTTACAAAATTTTCTTTTTTTTAAAAACTTATTACTCAGTCAAAAACAAACATTTTTCCAAAAAACGAAAAAAAAAATTTTTTATTATTCGATTGGTTATTCATACGATAACCAAATTTGTTAAGATTTAAAAAAGTCATTTTATTTCCAGATCGGACAATTTTTGCGACTCCCAGCGCCGCAACCACGAGGCCCCGTTTTTTTTTCTCTGCCGCCAGTTTTGAGCTCTATAAAACCATGTTGGAGTGAAAAATATATTTTTTTGAATTTTTTTTCTTGTAATTTGTTCAATTCTCTACAATATAATTTTGCAAAATTTTTGTTTTTGACTGAGTTATGAATTTTTAAAAAAAGGTCTGTTTTCTCTGCCGCGAATGTCATGTAACCCCTTAACAAACAGAACTATATATAGCAATTGAATTAATTCGTAACAAAATAAATCGAACGAAAACAAATATGAATTAATTCCATTCAATATATGGTGCTTTGTGAATTAATTCATCGAATTTTTAATTCAGAATTTAAAAATTGAATTAAGGAATTAATTCTTCAAAGTATTTTTGCAAGGCAATTTTGACAAATAATTTTTTTTTGCCTTTTTTAATTTTTCGTTATATCTTCGGCATTTGCAGTCGGATCTAAATATCGATTTTCTTGCCTGGAGTAGATCAATGTTTTGGTATAAAGGAAAAATCCAATGAAAATAAATTTAGAAAGGCGACCCCTACGTTCGGCAACAAAAAAAAAATAAAAGAATTTTCTGCTGGAATTATCGAAAAACTTCCTCAGCAAAAGTTGAATGCTTTTTTGCGAGATTTAATTATCTGACATTAGGGTCGTACATTAGAGTGGTAGGAACTGAGATATGGTGGGTAAATACAAGAACGGGATACTTGAGGCCAATGGGAAAACATTGGTTTTCTCGAGACAAAAACATCGATGTATTATACTTTAATGGTAATGAAATATTTTTCATTAGAAAAATCATTACTAATGGTAATGAAATTACACTAATGTATAAAAAAAATAATTACAATTGATTAAAAACCATTTCTTTACAAAAAATTCAGACAAATGAAAACGAACAACTGGTTTGGCCACGGAAGTTATAAAACATAATTTATTAAGGAGGATCCATTTAATTCCGTTAAACTTTACCTGGATACAAATAACAACGGAATGGAAAGTAATATTTAATTTCAAATGAGCATGAGTCTGAATGAGCATATTCCATCTTCGATTTCAGCGAGTTTTACTCCATTTTTACGTTTTTCTGTCAAAGGCAATTATTTTTTTAATTTATTCATTATCAATGTAATGAAATTTGAAATCATTGTCATTAATCAATGAAATTAAATTTAAGAATCATTACCATTAATTAAAAAAATGGTAATGAAAATGATTTCATTACAATTGATATCAATGTAATGGTAATGAAATCATCAATTAATTAGTCCACCTAATTAATTAGTCCAATGCATGATACATACATAAGGGTGGCTTCTTTCTTTTTAAATCAATATCAATGATTTCATTGTATTGACATATTTATAAAATATCTTTAATCTGCATTTATAATCATAAAATATTTGTCGTACATTGTTATTAATTTTTTTTTCAGTACATTAAAAAAAGTCAGCATATGTCCGTACTCATGTTCATTCGTCGCTGTTTTAGTGACGACTAAAAGCAAGAGCGTAAGAATACATGTGAATTAAGCAGGGACAATTGTCCTTTGAAGTGTAATAAAAAAAAAAATAGAAAAAGAATGCAGTTCTTTAAGATATATACCGATATATAAACCGACTGGTGGCAAAGTATCGGGCTTTTAAGCTAAAAATTGATAACAAACTGGTGGAATGAACCCATATAGAATTTTTGAATTCAGTTTAATTGCCAGGTCTGCCTCTAAATCAGCTGGAATTAATGGAATTCAATGACTTCAGTATCACTTGTATTAACAATTTAGTTTGTAAAAAGCTATAATGAAAATCCTTTAAAAATTGTGTAATTTTACCACAGATATTTAATTTCATTCCTTAAAATTTCTGACAAATTGACGATGGTATTTGATTTTCAGTTTGCGTGTGTGTGTGCGTTTACTTTGTGTATTTAATTTACAAAGCACAACATAAAAATTCATATTTGTATTACAAAAAAAAAAAAAAAACAATACAACATGATACTGTTTCTACCATTTGCTGTTTTTAGTGATAAGTAAAGCAAATAAAATTCGAACAATTGTATTGTCTATTCGAGTAGTCAATTCTATCTGTCCGCCTCTACATACAACATTCATAAAACCTAATACCGAAAAATGATGATAGCTTTTGTTAATACAACATAAAAAGACAATTTTGAAAAATTTAGAAAAAACTAGACAACCACTCATAGAAATAAACATGTAAAAATGGTAGATAAAGCTACTCAAAACTTAGTTAAGGTTATCAGCACAATCTTTTAAATATTAGTCAAATAAGAAAAACAGCAAGAAAAAATGTGTTAAATCTTCCAAAGTTTGGTTAGATTTCAGTTAATTGTAATTGACAATTTATCCTGCTGAATCAGCAAAAATGTTTGTTGAATATTAGTACTGTCTACAGAATTTTAGTTATTTTAAAGTTTAATTTAGTTGAATGTAAAAAAGAATTTCGTGGTAAAACCATATTTGCTTAAAAATTGGTATACTTCCGATTTTAAAAAGTTAGAGTATTACTCAAATTGAAATAATCTGAAAGAAGCTTTGAAAATGTACAATAATTTGTGATTTTGCTGCTTATTGTTTTTATCTTGCATATTTTAAACTAATTTTCAGTAGCTTTAGCAAAAAATTTTACCGGCTTTTTTCTATTAGTGCACAGAAGTAAATGAGTGAATGATGTACACAAAACCAACTACAGAAATAAAATCCTCTGCCACTAAAAATCACCGCAATTATAGAAAAATGATAAAACAATATAGAAGTTTATTGGTGGCAGGAGTTATGCGTGTCACGTTTGCTAGAGCCAGACGAGAATGACAAAAGCTAATGGATAGCATCAATGTGTCAATTCAATTCTCTTTTAACAAACTCAAATGTTGATGATGATGATTGTTTCATCATATCCATGTTGTATACAATGTATATGGATGATATATTTATTTATTTATGTGTTGTGATTTTATTTTTGTTTAGTGTGATTTATGTTTGTTTAGTGTTAAAGGTTTAAAATATAATAATTTTTCATATAATAACTAGCCACTTGTGTTTTTGTTCAAAAATACTTCAACAATATTATTGCTTTAAAACTAGCTGCGTTTTCGTGGTAACTATATCCGTTAACTCATAAAAAAGTTTTTTAAGGGGTAATAAATATAAACTATACAAAAATTGTAAAAAATTAAAAAAATTTTTTTTTTAATTAGTATATTTTTCTGCTAAATTTAGCACTCGGTTTTGAAAAATTAGTAAAATGTTTTGCTGAAATCAGCAGCGAGAATTAGTAAAAAAAACTAGTAACTTGTAATAAGAGAATAGCAAAAATGATTACTAACAAAAAAATTGTACTAAAAATCAGTATAAAAATAGTAAAGTGCAATTGGAAACTGTTTACAAACGTTTTTATCTGAGTGTACATAGAAATAGGATTAAGGCAAAAACTCACATATTACTTTACGTATGCAAGGTAACTTTCAACATGGATAATCATCAACGTTAAAAACTCAACGTCTATATATTTTTACTTCTAACGTATGGACTATACCAGGGTGGCAATACCTTTTTCGCTGCGTGCCAGAAACGGACAAATTTTTTTTTTGTACATTTCTCGCGTGCCATCGTAATTTTAGTTGTCTTTTAAAAGTCCTTTTTTGAAAATTTAAAAATCCGTAAAAATCCATACAAAACGCGAACAGTGATTTTAATATCAAGTTTTATGCATCAAATTTTAAGCCTAAATGTGAATACAGGTCCTGTGCCTACATTTCACCACAAAAAATTTATATTGATTGCATTTGAAAATTTTTATATAAAAAACTAAATGGAAAACCGCCAAACTTTAAAGACATTTAGGGAAAAATCTGTACCTTAGATCGAAAAATAAAGTACGCCATTGTAATCAGTATGTCCGAAATATATAGAACTGATGGTCAGATGTCCATTTTTGAGTGTCATACAGTGTTATTTAGGTACGTAAGAAACTAGTTGAAAAATGTGCCTCAAGCGAAAATTTGATTTGGGTAAAATAAATTGCGCGATTTTTATCTTCATATTAATGAATAAAAAGCGAACATTAAGGATTTGAACAGAGATTTATCAATTTTAGATGAAATGGCTCTGCGAAACACGATTAAAACCCAATTTCACATTCCAACAAAGTGGATTACCATTTAAATAAATTATTAACTTTTCTTTGCTATTTATTTATTTTTTTAACATTCATTGCAGATTATTTTATTTTTTGCTTTGGAGGGATATTTCATTATGAAACTTATTTTCAGCCTTTATTTTATTGAGGGTTATTTCTTAGCACCTACACTCTCAGAACAATTCCGTTGTGGCAACGGAATTTTTTTTCCAACCGAATTGATTCGGTTACTGCAACCTCGTAATTCGGTTGCAGCAACCAAATTCAGTTGTGGCAACCGAATTCGATTTCAATTCGGTTGCGACAACCGAAGTATCGGTTGCCACAACTAAATTCGGTTGGGGCAACCGAATTACGAGGTTGCAGCAACCGACCCAATTCGGTTGGAAAAAATTCGGTTGTCACAACGGAATTGTTTTGAGAGTGTATTTTCCCCCATGAAAAAAAATTAATTTTTAACATCCAATTTTATTACAAGTTGTTTTCCACATTTTTGGGCAATTTTCTGGTACTTTTTATTTCTCCGATTATGGGGCATTTTCTCATCGAAACTTTCAATCTAGAACTTTAGAAATTTTCCCAGAATTTTCTGATAATCGAATTTGCGAGTTCTGTATTAACCATATTTCTGTAAACAAAAAATGGTTTCAATACAGAGTTTTAATTATTTTAAAAGACGATTTTCAAGCTCTATGAAAAATTTCACCGAAATTTAACTTAAATTTTTTACTAGTCTTCTAATAGTTTAAATTTTTTGAAAATATCCAACAAAACGTCGCGTGCCACCAAAAATCCACTCACGTGCCACTGCTGACACGCGTGTCTTAGTTTTGCCAGCCTGGACTAGACTGAATTACCTATCTAATGAGGCATAAAAATCCAAAATCGGTTGGAAAATTTTTAAGTTAAAATGGAATATATTATGACAATCGCAAACAAATAAATATTGTTTTTAATATGTTATACTGTAGTTTCATTTCTTAGATCTATAAAAATTCAGATATAAATTTTTGTCTCTCTTGGATTTTGCTAACCTAACCAGGTATGGCGAAAAATTGTATTTACTTTTTTGTAAATTTGCAAAACTCTAATTTTGAGTTTCGTAAAATTTTCTTCAACAAAATATAAAAAAAAATTCTCAACGCATAGGTTTTTTTTAATATACCTAACTAAGAGGATAATCCTACTGAAAATTACACATATCCCTCTTTTAACTTAGTAGTGACTGCGTCTTAAATTTGAAAATTTGAAAGAAAAGTGTGATTTTGGCCAATAATTTAGATAATATTATTAATTTTTTTTTTAAACAACTATAACAAAATCACTTCCGATTTATTTTAAATCAGATAAAAGAGATTGAATTTTGTAAAAATCTGACAACGTTTACCCTTTCTTTACCAAGATCAAAGGTAAAATTTTTGAAAATTTTCGATTTTTGATGAAAGTATACACTTAAAATAATACTTCAGTAGAAAAATCTGTCAATATACTAAAAATCCTCAGTACTTTCACTAATTTTGAGTGTAAACTATTTATAACAAATTTTTAAGAACCCATTCGTTAAATTTTGCACAATTTATTGTTAAAATATAATATTTTCATGTTTCTGTTATTACCCGGTAGATGGCGCCACCAATGTACCCGAAGTTTTAAAGATGGCGCTATTTCTTTCCCTCCCGATTTTTTAAAATGGCCCATATCTTGAAAACTAAGAGAGATAGAGCAACATTGATGAAAGTTTCGACTACCCCTATCCGTACAATACCCCAGTGAAAGGGGTTATCTCTATCCAAAAATGGACCTTGGCGGGGCCTTGGATCCTCGGAAATTTTTAATAAAAAATTTTCATTTCATAAAATGGCCCATATCTCGAAAACTAAGCGAAATAGAGCAAAACGGACAAAATGTTTGCTCCACTGGGGTGCTCTTATATGCCCTCACATGATATGGCCTAGGCCCGGGGAGGGTCCCGAGAACATAAATTTGGATAAAATCTACGACTCAGTATAATTACAGATAAAACTGTAGTTTTACAAATTTTTTACTTAAATTTAGATTTGTTAAATTTAACAAAATTTTATTTTAAGCCAAAAAACAGGAATAAATTTTGTTAAAGTAACAAATTTTTCTGTCCAGCCAACAGACGTATTATTTTGAGTGTACGTATAAAATTGCAAGTTAAAAACTAAAGTTCACCCTAATGATTATGCTATGGCGACTTGGTACCAACATGGACAAATTTTCACCATTTTGAAAAGGATTAGACTGTAAGCGAATAAAAAAATTATGTAGCTAATTTTGTCCAATTACCTTCAGAATTGTGACCTGTAGTTTGATGGACGGACATCGCAAAATTCGCTCAGAGAGTGATTCTTAGTCGATCGGAATAAGGTAGGTCTAAGCCCGTTATTTTTGGCTATTACAAACGTCAGCACAAACTCAATATACCCTGCTACCCAAAGTGCTTTAGGGTATAAATATTTTTAAATATCGTCCTACAATAATGCTGAGATAGGTTTTTAATTCATATTCTAATTATACTGTGAGACAATTGGTAGGGGTCAGTGATCGGGAAGGGTTCAAACTACCGGGGAAAGTTATATCGGTAAAAAAGAAGTTATACGTGTCCCGGCGTTTCGCTGGGTCACCTCTAGGAATCGAGATATATCGATTTGACCTTTGGTGGTCTTCTTTTTGACATAACTCGAGAACCACTAGTCCGATTTTGCTCAAACAATTTTAAAAAAATTAAAAATTACAATTCCTTTAATCTGTTCATATACCGTTTTTCTATATACTCAACAGTTTTGCCGGTAAAAATAAATGTATGAAGAAAAAAATATTTTTTGCCTAAAATATTAAAAAAAAGTAATAAACAAAAGGTTATTGATTTTTATGGTAGCGGTAACAAACATTTATTTTTACCGGCAAAACTGTTGAGTATATAGAAAAAACGTTATATGAACAGATTAAAGGAATTGTAATTTTTAATTTTTTTAAAATTGTTTGAGCAAAATCGGACTAGTGGTTCTCGAGTTATGTCAAAAAAAAGATATATCTCGATTCTTAGGGGTGACCCAGCGAAACGCCGGGACACGTATAACTTGTTTTTGACCGATATAACATTTCCCGTTGGTTTCATCCCATCCCGATTTTGACTGTCGCATAGTGTTATTCATGGCATGTTGAAATTATTAATAGTGTTTTGTTAAGAATTTTATTTATTCCAACATAATAAGTTATTTCTTTCTTCATTCCTGTAGTCAAACAAGGAGTACTCTACTTTTTTATACCAGTTCTCATCTTTTTCAACAACTTCTCGAAGCATATGCATAACATTTCCTGTCATCATTATTATTATTATTAAAATCGTATTACATTAATGCACATCCTTGTTGGAGGGGTTTTTTATTGTTTCTGCTGCTGTTACTTATACATTTCATGTTGAGTTTAAGTAATTTCCGGTTTTATAGTATATTTTTCTATACATTATTTTTAAAGACGTTTTTCATAAAATTTCTCTCACTAAAATTTGAGAAAATTGCATGCATATCTTTGTCACAGGAGACATGTGTGTGTAACACATTTTCATATTTATAGTCTGGCCATTAAAATATGAAGATAATCAGCGGGATAGAAGGGAAGCTTTTGGCAGTGAGGCACATACGCTACCTCCTATTTTCCCTAATTTAATAGCGTGAATGAATATGCTTAAATGACAAATTGTGCAGTTATCGATCATGTTACATACCTCCAAATTCAAAGGTTAAACTGGACAAGTGGCTGCGGACTGACGAGGTTTTGTAATAATTATACGTCCACGCAGTAAGCTAATGTTTGTAACACTAAAAATTTACAGTTGCCATTGCATATTCATTCGAGTTAAAACGTTTACCAGCAAGGAATTTTTTAAGATTTGGGAACCGGTAGAAGTCAGAGGGAGCTAAATCAGAGAAATGAGAAATTTTCATTCGAATGCGTTTTTGGTCAACTGTTAGCAAATGCGGCACCCATCTTGCAGAAAGCTTTTTCATCTGCAATTCTTGATGAAAAATTAAAAGTACTCTATCATTTGAGATGCCTATGTCATTCCCTATTTCACGCACTTTCACTCGTCGATCGTCTAATATCATAGCATGGACCTTAGCTATGATTTCTGGCGTTGTTGCAGTTTTTGGACGTCCACTTCGTGGTTAATCTTCAATGCTTGTACGACCACGTTTAAATTCAGTAACCCAATTTTTACTGTTGCATATGAAGGAGCACTTTCACCTAACATATTCATCATATTATGAATTTCTTGTCCCGATAAACCTTTCTTATGCAAATATTTGATCACACCACGAATTTCTAATTTTTCCATTACAAAAAAATCACTGAAGCGCCTTTTTGAACACCTGTTACTATACGAAAGAGTTGACAGATCGAAATGAATTTTAAAATATTCATTAATTTCCTGTTAATCCTTACAAAAACGTAAGACCAACAATTGCTATCCACAAATTTTAGAAGCGCACAGATATTCTATATGGGTCATTCCGTCTCAAATCGGCCAATGGTTGGAATCGACTCCTTTCGATTTGGATGAATTTTGGTCAGAACTTTTCTTTCATCATATTACGAAGTTTTGCCAAAGGAAAAAAATTACAAAATTTTTTTTTCCGAAGTTATGCAATGTTTAAAATTTCAAAAAATGTTATAATTTTTCGCATTTTTTGTTTTGTTACAAGTTTATTTTTTGAATATCTCGAAAACTATAATAGCTACAACAATGGTTCTTATCTTGTTTTAGAGAGGATATTTAGGGATATAAAAAAAATTTAAAAATAAAAGAAATTTTAAACTTTAAAATTTTATAATTTTAAAAATCGAAAAAGTTAAAAACCTATTTTCTTATTTTTTTTATATAAGACCTCTAACTGATCTTAACAGATTCTGAAATTTTCAAGAGGGCGTTTTTTTTTAAAAGATATGAATTTTAAATTTTTTGGTTTAATTTGAATCTTAATACAATAATACTGTACAACACAAAAAATTGTGAATCTGCATAGGAATTGATGTGAATCTTCCATTTTAGGAATATGATATGTTCAGCGAACTTAAAACACTACGAGGAACAATTTTGTAGACCATTTTAACCCTCTAACTATTCTGTGAAAGGGACTTTTTTGGCCCCTTTTAAAAAGGCCCATAAGTTAAAGAGTTAGAGGGTTAAATTGTTCCATAAAAATTTAATTTTTGCTGTACTTACTGGGTAAAGCAAAAAGCTATCTTGTCAGAGGAGCATTAGCCGATCGCACAGATGATCGAATAAAAACAGAGCTGAAAAAAAATTTTAACGTCCTATAAAACTTTAAATAGTTTTTTTCGATAAAATTAAAAAAAAAGAAAACCAAATTTTATATTATGGGTCATATTCATAAACATTTTTTAAATTTATAAATGGCTTATAAAAACAATTTTTCATAAAAAATTCATTTTATAAAAGCGGTTTAAGGTTTACCTTATGAGAATTACATATTACTGTGCGTCCTGCCAAATCGCGTTCCCGTTGTGGTACCTGTTGTATTATAGAAAGTAAAAATAGGGTTGCGAAAAGGCCATCCTTTTAAAACTGAGTCCTTTTTACAGTACTTCTGACGTCATCGTGAAAATTGTTGTAAAAATGTTCATTTTATTGACTAAAAGTTTACACACTCAATGAAAAAGTTTCATTAAAACTAGATTCATAAAATCTATGAAGCTTTTTCGTCAAAATAAAGAAGTTTTTCATTTGCATTGTCAAGAAAACTCCATTGATTTACTTAAAATATAAACCAAAATCATACTGTCGTATAGTGTTTCATATAGTCGGTATGTCAGACTTTTATTTTATTTTTTTACTTTTGTGTTTTGAATTGATACGAATATTCTCTATTGATGACAGTTAAAAAAAAAAAAAAAAATACATAAAATTGTGGTATCTGTATCATTTTAAAAATAAAAACTTATTAAGACATTAAAAAGTTATATTTTTAACGTTGACTCTTTCAAAATTTCAAGGTGTTTAAAAAGAAAAATAACTGAATTTATAAGAAATCGTGGTCATAATTTTAAACTGTTTTATTTAGTTACTCCATCCATCCCTCAGACACCATGAATCGACAAGAGTAAATATAAATATAAACACAATGAATGGTAAATAAAATTGTTGATTGCCAAGTGTAATATTTCCCTAGTTTAAATACGCCAACATTAAGGAAAGAACAAAAAAAAAATTTAAATTATGGTCGCAGCCAGCCAGCAGTGGCACATTCGCTACACTATTGGAAGGTTCTATCGACCGTACGGTCATTACCATAGTCAAAATAAATGAAAGTCACTGCTTAGTTTTTCGTTTAAATGAATTTTTTCAAATTAAGGTGGCAATTGTATAAAATGTTTAATTTATATCTAAGGGCATTAATATGCATTTAATTTTACTTGTTGTTTAATCAGACCATTAAAAATTGGTGACAAAATCGAACAATTAATTTCAAAAATTCATAGTGAAGATGGACATTTTTGTCAGAAGATTGTTGTTGAACATTTTTTTACTATGCCCTATTTATTTTTTCTTTTCAAAATGTGTATTAAAAAGAAATTATTCTACAAATGTCACCGTATTGTATATAACTAATGCTGTTCATGTTGCTGTTGTTATGGTCGCGTTGATTGAACAATCAGCCATCAGGCAGGCAGGAAGGCAAGCAGTCGGGGAAACAACATCATGACCATAAAATATTATTAAATGGAAATTGAATTCAATGAAAACTTTGTCCATAAAAGTCAATACACATATTATCACTACAGAAATGAATTTTACTAAATAGAAATTTAAAATCGATTTTTGATAAACTCTGATGGAAACAACCAAATAGCTAAAGTTCAAAATAAATTGTATTATTCGAATACATTAATTTAATGAAATATTTGCCTTTCTTTTTTTTTCTTCTTTAAGTTAAGAAAGTTAGATAAGAATTTTTATATTTTTAGCATAGTTGGGAATTTTTGAATGGCATTGGCATTACTTGATGTAAATGCCGAAAAATTTCATACCAATTCAATGACAATGAAATTTTTTTTCAATTTTCATTTATTAAACCAATGGTAATGAAATGTACACACACAGGAAAAAAAATTGCCAACCGAATTGCTAAGCCTATTTTGGTTGCTACAACCAATAAATTCGGTTGGTGAAACCATATTAGAATGTGATTCCTAAATATTTTAGGTATTGCAACTAAAATTCAGTTGTATAAACCAATATTCAGTTGCACCAACCTATTTTAGTAGATGCAACCGAATTTCATTTGGAAAGTGACGTATTTTTTCTCTGTGTGCACCAATGCCTTCAGCAACCAATTATAAATGAAGAAAATAGCAATATGTTCAAAACAATTGTTTGGGAAAAAAGGGAAATTAAGACAAGAATGGAAAAATTTCAGAACTATAAAGATTATAAATAGGGCATGGAATTTCATGCACTTAAAAATCAAAAATATGTGCCTATAAAATGCAGCTAAAAAAGACAAATATGCATCCAAAACATAAAAAATATGCACTTAAAACAACATTTTACTGCAAAATGAGGCACTTTAAGGTTATTTTGAAAGTAAAGTATAAGCACTAAGAGTCATGTAAAGTAAGAAATAAAGAACTCAAAGGTTTGTCCTTGGTCAACAAGATTTCTAAGAATGTTAAGTTTTGAAAATCATAAAAAAATATCTTATATGAATCAAAAAATGCAAATAAGAATGAAAAATATGCATTAACAAGCACCATATATGCATTAAAAATACACTAATATGCATTTTTGTCAAAATATACAAAAATATGCAACAACTAATCATTTTGTTCTAAATTTGATTATTCGGATACATATTTAGTCCATATTAATTTTGGACTATCAAGAAAACATGCATTTGCATGGAATTCCTTGCCATAATTATAAATATTCGCTATTTTATCTACTTGTATCAAGTATATGGTCGACCGGCCTGCAAAATGTCATATGTGACAGCGCATAGAGAAAGGGACCTAAGGGTAAAAAAATCAATTTTTTTTTTTTTTATGGACAACATCTAAGCATCGAATGAGACCGATCCCATGCTCTCCTGACCTTAGGTCCCTTTCTATCCTTAGGTCCCTTTCTATTTTGCGCGTCACATATTTGTTTTTTTAATAGTTTTTCAGGAGAGCGAAAAATCTATTACAAAATCTACTTTTAACATATTTTATTGGCCTCATATGCCGTAATGATTCACGACCTCATTTAGTAAAATCAGATTTTGTAACAGTTTTTTCGCTCTCCTGAAAATCTAGTAAAAAACACATTTGACATTTTGCAGGCCGGTCGACGATATGCTGTTTAATCTTTCTTGAACACTGCACTCAAAATAAAAGTCAGTAAAGTCAGCAAAAAAGTTGCTGTGTCAGCAACTTTTTAGTCAGGAGCGTGCTTGCAAAAAAGTTGGTAATTTCAGCAAAAGGTGTTTGCTGAAATTTATTAATCTCAGCATAAGTTTTGCTAACACTTAGTCGATTGCAAATGAAAAAAATCTTTGCTAAAATCACTAAACTTTTTGCTGAATATTAGTAGACTGAAAAAAACTCAAAAGATTATACTGTAATTTATTTGCTGAAAATTTAAATATAGAAATCGTGTAGTTTTTGTTTTAATTACCATTTCCGTTGTCTGTACTACATCCAGACAAGCTGCGACATCTACATCTTGTCAATCTGGTTGTCGTCCACGCTATAAATGCGGTTATTAGCACAATTTTTTTAGCAAAATAAATTAGTAAAACATTACTTCAAATTTAGTTTAGTGCTAAAAAAATATAACTAAAACTTTAGCTGAAAATGGAATTTTAGCAAAAAAAATTGCTGAAAACTAGTACACTTGATTTACAAGACGTTTTACTAATTTTTCTACTAACTTATTTTTTTGAGTGTGATTAGGCTAGATAAATCAGCCTCTTGTAATGTAAATTTGACGAAATAGCGAATACTATAAGAAGTACGCAAATATTTTATTTTTTTTTATTTGTTTTATCAAAATAAAATGATTTTGAAAACAAATGCTTTTTTCATCAATTACACTGCTCTAGAAAAAAAGGTGAATGATATTGCATTGAATTTAGGATAATTTCATCGGCATTGATAAATTGTAATGCCAAAAAATTTTCTTGCCATTGTTCAATTGTAATGCCGTTGATATAGTCAACTAACAAGTCCCAAGTTTGATTTATAGAGAAGGATGGAAATTGGTTTATTAGACTTGTTTTACTTTAAAAAAATAAATAAATTATTACATTATAACGACAGTGTATATTAGAGCGTACCACCTTACAGGCAAAAAAAAAAGTGCGCCATACACCCTCCAATATGAAGTATTTTTGCAAGGAGGTTTCAAAAAAATTTTTTTTGTTTTTTTTTGCCGAACGTAGGAGTCACCATTTTACATTTTTCGTTATATCTTTGGCATTTACAGTCGGATCTGAAAGTATGATACATCGATGTTTTTCCCTCGAGGAGACCAGTGTTTTGCTCTAAGGGCATTTTGAGCTCAAGTATCCCGTTACCCACCAGATCTCAGTTGCTACCACCCTAATGTAACATTCTAATGTCAGAAAATTAAAGCTCGCAAAAAATCATTAAACTATTGCTAAGGCAGTTTTTCGCTAAACCCAGTAGAAATTTTTTTCATATATTGGTTGCCGAACGTTTTAAATTTTTTTTAATTGGATTTTTACTATATAGCAAAACACTGGTCTCCTCGGGGCAAAAAATCAATATATCACACTTTAAAATCCGATTTTAAATGCCAAAGCTATAACAAAAAATTAAAAAAGGCGAACCCTACGTTCGGCAAAAAAAAAAAAATTTTTTTTTGAAATCGCCTTCCAAAAATACTTCATATTAGATGGTGTACCGCGAACTTTTTTTTTTGAGGTACGGTCTAGTGTATATCCTGTAATATAGTACATATTTAAGATACTGTTGACTTCATTTAATAAGTTTTAATTCAAAATTTGTTGAACTACTATTAAGGCCACAATACATTTGCAATACTATGTCCAATATAATAGCACACTATTTGTTTCGTTTTGCCACTCGCAAAATATTTTATGCAATATTAAATTGCCAAAATAACCTAAAAATGTACGCAAACATAAACCGCGAAAAATTGAAATTTCACAGAGTTGCAAACACCCAGCAAAAGGTCGGACCTTTTTCACGTATTGCCTGGCAATGGGTACCCCTTTACCCTTGGTTTTACTTAGAAACCTAAAGTAATACGTTACTAATATTGTGATACATCAATACTTATGTATGAAGTTTAAAATAATGAGTGACCGATATAGAGATATATCACTACTTATTTGGAGGCTTTAAAATAGTATACTACTGATATTGTGTTATATAATATCTTAATAAGGGTAAAAATAATAAGTTATTGGTATTGCATTATATAACTACTTATGCGAAAATACGTATTAATAAAAATTTATAATATAATTACGTTGCTCGGATCGGTGTACTTTTAAACAAAGTCATTACTGGTAACGTCTTATTTTATTCCCTATATGTAACCAATGAAATATGTACTAATGTGTAACGACTTATTTCACTTCATTCAAGTATGCACTTGTTTTAGCTAACTACTGAATTTAATATTACAAGTAACAACTTATTTCAATACTTCCTGCGTATTCACTTATTTTAGCCTATACCGGTTCGACTTAGGCAACCATTTACCTCCAATGACACCCCCATGTTAAAATAATGTGTTATGTGGCCAAAGTGTAAGTAGTTAGAATTTTTGGTTTCTTATTCCATTTCCCTTTACCTGGTAATAGAAGGATCTCGCACAATTAAGGTATTGCCACATTTGAAGCCCTCCATCTTTCATATCGCCTTTAAAAAAAGCAACACAGTAGTTAATAAGAATTTCCAGAGTGTTGTTTTTCTTACAAAAATGCGAGTTTTGAAAGAACATTTCCAAAAGAAACAACTGGGCTTTGCCAAGAGAGCAAACACAATCAATTGGAGATAACCTTCCAGTCACCTAGTCACGCAGAAATAGTTGAAGCAATAACGTCACTTTAACATCGCAAAGCGGCAGTTCCCGACAACATCCTCCCAGAGCTGTATAGAGCTGACAAATTTTATACGGCAAATATAATTCAACCAATTTGAATACACTTTTGACAAAATGGTTTAGTAATCACTCTACCTAAAAAGGGAATACAGATGAAATGCATATAATCGTATATCTGAAGCAGTAGAACCCTCTTCAAGAAATGAGTAGACAGATTTTAGAAAATGATGTGGTCGACAATTCAATAGCCTTCAGAAAGGTATGGAAAGCAATGCGATGCAAGATAATACTTGTGAAGAATAGCAGGCTATGAACTTATGTCTTCGGACTCATCTTGCTCAAGGTTACACGAAGGTCCAAACCGTGGAAATATATGTTAAAACGGGCGTAAGATAGGGTTGTGTCCTACCACCCAGCAAAAAAAGTCATTACAAAAAAGTTATTTTAAAAGCACTCCGAATAGCATCAACTGATTGTGGAGTAGTTACAATTTAGCTCTAACACTGATTTATTTTACACGTGGTGTCCCATGTTGTCAGTAGTTTAACTTGAGCATTTTGTTAGTAATTTAAAAGTACATACATAATGTTAATAAAGTATGGTTTTTTAGGTATACATTTTCATCACATCAATCCCAGTACATTTTGTTTGTATTTTTAGAGTGATTTAGAAGTACTCTTTATAATATATAATATAATACAATTTTAAAAGTGATTTAAATTTGCTTTTTATAATGTATGAAATAGCATATTCTAGAGGTAATTTTAATGTTTAGCCCTTACAGAACCCATTTCTGAACCTAAGCTTCAATTTATTATTATTTGTAGGGCAATATTAAGGAAACACTTCTTTTGCATCTGATTCTATTCGATTAAGTCAAAATCAGACAAAACCAAAATTTTTTAAAATTTTTGTTCAACAGTTTTTTTAAAGAAGTTTGGAACATGCTTTCTTTAGTCTTTAAATTCAAAAAAGATACGATATTGAATTAAATAAGAGTAATACACTAAGAACGAGTTTTTGGGATGTCAGTTAAACTTGGTTTAGTTAAACCGAAAACGAATTATATCAGCCATTTCAAGTTTATTAACAAAAATTTGCCTGAACAACTTTTTCTCGTTTAGAGTTTATGTCTTCAGTGAAAGAAAATAAAATAGATTTTAGTAGCAGTGTTCCAGTTATAAACTGCGTTAAACTAAGTTTAAAGATAATCTACATCCTAAAAACTGGGCATATTTAAGTTATATGTAACCCTCTGATTAATTTTTTTAAAAACATTACTCAAGGAATTTTCAGAATATTAAAGCGTACTAGGAAACTATTTTTTCATATATATTTTTTTTTTTTTTTTTCATTTTAACAAATAAAGGAAAGAAAAGCATCGACATTTTACGACTCTACAGTAATAAGGGTGTTTGGCGACAAACCTTTAAAAATTGTTATTGGGTCCAAATAAAAACAACACTATATTTTAGTTTTAATATTTAATGGTTTTTGTTTATTATGTTTTAATTGTTAGTAGTTAGTTTTATTTTACACAATGTTTTCGTATTTGTTTGTATGTTTGGTTGTTTTTATGTTCTTCACTTGTTCACTTTTGTCTTGTAGACCTTTTGTTTGTTTAATTGTTTATTGTATGATTGCCGAAACTAGAGTGGTTGTTAGTTAATTTTGTGTTTAGTATTGATGCTTAAGAATGCATCAATACGCATTCTTTCTAACAACAATAACAATATGTAAAAACCAATTCAGCAATACTGTTGATTACACTGCGGCTCATTAGTTTAGGGGAACACTAATGGGCATTAGTTTAGGGGCATCTCTAAACATTCTCCCTCCCATGATCGGTGCAATTTTGATGTCATCATTTGGGTTTGCAAGTTGAAGCGTTTGACAATGCTGAATTACTTGGGGCTTCTTTTGTAGACATCTTTGCTTCTAAATATGTGACGAAGTTCGGCTGCATTTCTATGTTTGATGAAATTGGTGACAGGTGACCGTGAGGCATTTCCAGCAGTTAACCAAAGTCAGATTCACGTTGTTTGCATCAGGGACAGCTGGATTCATTAATGGATTACCAATTACAAAATGTTCAGGGGTCAATGGGTCGTTGCTTGCAGGACTTAAGGGTCTAGAGTTTATACAGGTTACTATTTGTTCCTAAGTTCTTAACAGCTCCTCAAAAGTGAATTTCATTTTCGTAGACATTTTTCTAAAGTGGGTTTTGAAGAATTTCACACCTGATTTCCAAAATTGTTTCATTTGAGTGGTGCCAGGAGGATTAAATTTCCAATCAAGAATTTGATGACTATTATGGGGGTAGCTGGATACTTGAGTTTGAAGAGATTTTATAAATTCTAAACGTTATTTTTCGAGAATTTCTGCAGGTCTAACGAAGTTTTTTCCATTGTTGAAAATGAGTACAGCTGGACTTGTAGATCGGTTATGATTGTATTTTTTGCACAAAACGCAAACTTTAAAGTTGTTTACTAAATTTTTGAATTGGGTAATTAGTCTGGCAACTACTAAGTCGTGAGGGAGAAAATTTGGGTGGCGCTCATTCCACGTATGAGCTGATGATTGAATGAGATGCACAGAAGCATAAATGATGGCTAATCGGTCTTTTAACGAATTGTGAGTCCAATGACTGCTACTAGGTGAGATTACGATTTTTTAATTTTAAAGTTGAAAATTATCTTTTTTGATAAAATTGATGAGGCGAGATGTGACCGATTTAGCTTCGTTGTAATTTCTGATTATAAAATTCTAAGATGGGTCGTGTTTGCGGGTGCGTTTCTATAAATTTTAGAATTACATGCGATAATATATATGCACGCGATAATGATAGAACGCGTTATTCTAAATGATTTTGTGTAGATTGCTGATTTTAAATTCTTAGCTAGTTGAAGTTCTCAGTTGAAATTTTAAATTCTATAATAGGGCCGACTCCAGTTTTTGGAAATAATATCTTATGATATTTTGTCTGAGTCGGGTCAAAAAGTATTGGGCGATATATTTTTGTTATATCGGTGCTAATTTTAAAACGAAAGAATCTCCACTTCATTATTTGGAGCGCTAAGTCCTGTTGGAGTTTGGATCCTGGCTTCAAAATGTCGTTTAAACTTCTTTTTTTTGAAGAATGACCAGAGGCGTTGTAAACTACTACAAGTTTTTTGATTAGCCTGTTGAGTTTTATTACTGCGTGATGCGGCAGGTAATAATTTGTTGTTTTATTGATATCCCGGGGAGAAACTTTTTTCATGGTTTTTAAGATAACCTGTTGTGCTTTAACACCAGGATTCCTACTGAGCAATAATTTTATTTTAAAAAATTGGGCCATTGTAATTTTTCTGAAATTACGTATTTCTTGTACATTTTTTAAGGTTAGGGTAACTATATACCTTTCTGAGTTGCGAGTTGTTGATTCGAAATTATCTAACCCAAAAGTGAGATTTTGGATTTCCTCCACCTCCCAAAAGCGTGCGAGGATTCTATGTTCTGTTTGAGTCCCTTTAATTGATCTCCCCACAATCAAGCCAATTGCTGTATTTTGTGTCAAAAGAGATATTTTATTTTGAGCCTTTTGAAAAATTCGTCCCGCCGCAATCAAGCCAAATGCTGTGTTTTGCGTCAAAAGGGATTTAATCGAAATCTTATCTTGAACCTTTTGAAAAATTCTTCCCCCCGCAATCAAGCCAAATGCTGTGTTTCGCGTCAAAAGGGATTCAAATGAATTTTTGTTTTGAGTTTGTTCAAAAATGTGTCCCCCCACAATCAAGCCACATGCTGTATTTTGTGTCAAAAGGGATTGAGTCCGTTGAAGAATTGGTCCTCCCACAATCAAACCAAGTGCTGTGTTTTGTGTCAAAAAGGATTCAAAAGACCACATAGGGTTTTCAAGGCAATGCAGCTGCAAGGTTTTGGGCAAATTAGAAGAGGGGGTCTCTAAGACTCGCGCGCAATCTTCTAACTTGAAACTAGGGGGTAACCTTGAGTGTTGGATAATCAAATTATTTTCTGTAAGTTTTTCATGTTTGTTTTGACTCAAGCAGTTAATTTGAAATAAATTTTGTTTCCTTTGAAACTGGGTTTTCAACTCGTCTATTTTCTTGGGTACAGGGTCGATGATAGCTCTTTCCTGTAATCTTTTGACTCTAGCTTCTTTTTTTTGTTTGGTAGTGAACAGTAAAGTTTTTTGCTCCTTTTTGGACTGAGGAGGCTCTTTTCTCTCTTGTGGCGTCACGTTTGTGGCATTTTGAATGTTGAAATTCGAATTTGTATTTGTTGTGGACTGTATATTTAAAGGGAGGACCGCGGCTTTTGTGATTGGATGTGTTGTACCACGATCCTGAACTAGGGTTGTAGACTGGGATTCCGATCCTATATGTACCAAGGTATCGGGTCATTTAAAATAAAATAAATAACAAAGTTCAGGGACCTGTCCTAGTATTTGTCTTGTGACATGACACAAGGGGTCAATTTCCCCCTCCTATGACAACGCCATGTAAAAGTGACCAGTCTATTTCATATAAAGGGGCCAGTTCGGTGACAGTTTGTTAAAATTTCCGTAGGGACGTTAATAAAATTAACTATTTTGTTTTTTTTAGAGATAAAAAATGGAATCTCTAATAAATTCGTAATTTACAAACCAATGCATTTACAAAGACAAAAACAACATTACATATACATTTTTGAAAGTTGTTTTAAAGCACATTCATTCGAAACAGAAAAGGAGCACTTATCGCTCCATTGTAACCAATTTAAAAATTGTTTGTTTTGAATGACTTACACATATTTTTGCTGGGCACCATTACAATTGAACATCGTGCTTGATGTTATTCTGGGTGAATCTATAGTCCCATCGCATGGAATCTCTATGGATGTCTGCATGACACGCAACCAAAGCGTCCTATGCAGGGCTAACAAGAAACAGCAATAAAACCAACATCTACCAAAAAAGTTGATTTTTTAACATTAATATAAAGTATTTATACGGCTCGGAGAGATCAATTATTGAAACCCTATGTTCCCTTTTGGAATTTCGAGAATTATATATATAAATGTATATATGTATCTATCAATTCAACACACACACATTCAATAAGAGATCACACCTTCGATTAAGTATGGGCCGCAAAGTTTGAATTTACACCCAATCCTATTAATTTGTGTTCTCACATTAATTTTTGTAGAACTTTTGTCATTTTCTTTCACACATTGCAATATAATATTTAGTTAGTTAACTAATATCCTTTTAACAAATTATATACATAAACTCTCTCGGAAGTTCTCCAAATAAGTGTTATACAAACACTTAATAATTTGCTTTAAATAGTTGTAAACATGTTCAATAAAGAACTTGTAAGAGAAAAATATGTATAAAAGGCAAAACTTTTCTCACTACATAATTTTGTTACTGTTCTCGAAAGTAAAAAAAAAAATCCCTAAGGTATTGACAATTATGGGTTACGCTTGACCAATATCCGTAACAAATAAAAATAAAATATACCTTAATATAAAACCACTTAAGTTGTCAACACATTCACCTTAAATTTTAACTCTCACACACGTACATTAAATACATGAAAAGCAACAATGTTGCGTACGTCTTGTATGAATTTCTACCCTAATCGAAAGGAGGGAAAAAATGCTTTGAAGTCCAAACAATTTGCTTACGTGCCTAAAATTGACAATGGTCAAAGCTGTCAACACTTTTTTTTCGTTGAGTAAAAAATTATGCGAAGAAAAAAAGGTAAAAATGGTCGTTTTGTTGTAAAAACAAATTTTACAAGAAGTTTAAAACATTCTAGTGGTCGGTATCGGTCAGCATGATAAATAATTTATAAATTGGACATTATTTTAAACTAGTTTAGATCATTATACTATGAGCCAGCAATAGTGTTTCCGAAAAACCGACTTTTTTAAAAACCAGTTTCTCGGTTAACCGAAAATGTACTATTTTGAAAACCCTGGTTTCGGTTAACCGTCTGTGAAAAACCCGGTTAAACCGGTTAACCGACTAAAAATAAAAAGCAGAAAAAAAACACGAAAAATTAAAATAAAATAATACGGCAAGAGTGACAAATATATTCTCAGAATTTTTCAAGAGAGGTTTATGTTGAATATATTAAAACCTGACCGTTATTCTTCATGATCAATATTTTATATTTTTAGGGATTCACTGGTTAACAAAGTTTGAAAGTTTCGGTTGATTTCGATGAAATTTTTATATATGATTTAGGAGGACAAAATTATGAAATTTTCGGTACTTGTCGGCCTAAGTTGATATATAGCAAGTAAAAATAAGTTTGAAAAGTTTTTTATATTTCTAGTAATTCACTCTACCTTTCATTTAATATACAATATTCCCTTTTGAGAAACATAGGAAAATCAAAAAAACGAAAAAAGGTGTAATTTTTAGCACTCTTTTTTAACAACTTAACGTGAGAATGGATCTATTAGAACATAAGGTTTCTTATTTTAATATCAAAATTTCATTAATTAATAAAATTAATTTTTGACATGCCCAAGATTTTGGGTTGTAATTTGTATGAACCAACATTTTTAAGCGATTTGCCACTTATGTTGCTTAATTTTTGAAGGGATTTTAAACTAAAAATAATAAAATTAAAAAACCGTTTAATCTAGTCTAAAATCAAATCAAATTTTACCATTTGAATATATTAATTCTATTTCGAATCTGAAACAAAAAACTTAAAATTAAAAGTGGCTGATCCAATATGGCGATTTATTTAAACTTATTAAATTTTTAGTGTTATCTAATTTGAATGAAATTGTCACTATATACATATTTCACTATTGCTAAGCACAAATCTGAAATCAGAAATATAAAAATAATAATGGCTGCTCTAAAAATTTTGATATATTAATAATATCGATCTTAATTAATTTTTTATAAAGCAATTTGCATTCCCCTTTCTAATAATAATTAGCATTTCCTGTTCTAAATGCAAATTAAAATTTTTGATGTAATAAATAGATTTTGGCAATGTAATTAAGTTTATTAAATGGTTGTTGAACTGGGTGGTAATAACAATGTAATTCAACAATGATTTTGGGTTTAAAATTGAATTAGTAACTTTTATATTCTGTTTGATTTGCCAACTTTTTTTTATTTTTATTACACCATCGTTCGAGTGAAAAAGAGAAAAAATTTCTAAGGTTCCTGTAAAGTGGAGTTTTTAAAGGGTTCTCCGTAAATATAGATTCGTTGATTTGTACAAGTAGATAAATTTCTGTAAACAACCCAGGAAAATTTTCTGTTCCAAAGAATCGGTTGTATTATAGCTGATTTTCATTTACAACCCCTTCTACTGTCGAATCTAGCACCGATTATTTTTGTTTGAAATTGTCCCAAAAGCAACCACTTCTATAGCTCCCAAGTGGAACCGGTTGCCCTAGAATCAGTTCTGGAACTAGTTCTAGAACTGATTCTACGGCATTCCACTTTGGAGCTATAGAAGGTGTTGCTTTTGAGACAATTTCAAGCAAAAAGAATCGGTGTAAGAATCGACAGTAGAAGGGGTTGTAAATGAAAAACTACAATGGATTCTCTGGAACAGAAAATTTTCCTGGGTAGTAGTTTTCAAATTTATTTTATTTTCGATTGTCAAATCCCACACAAATTTCAAATCGAAAATTAAAAAAAAAACGAAAACTTCTAGTTTTGGCTTCAGTATCCCAGGAAAAAATTTTACAATCGGTTGCCAAACACCCTAATTCTACAACTAGTTCCACTGCAACCAATTCCATGGAACTGGTTCAAGAACCAGTTCCTGGGATCCTATATGGAAGGTGTGACTGACGTAAAATCAGTTCCAGAACTAGTTCCATAACTGCTATGCTAGCTATAGAAGTGGTTGCTTTTGAGACAATTTCAAATAAAAATAATCGGTGTTAGAATCGACAGTAGAAGGGGTTGTGAATGAAAAGTAGCTATTGTACAACCGATTCTTTGGAACAGAAAATTTAACCAATATATGAGAACATCTAGAAAGTGAACTTGATAAAAAAATTCCACGTTCTTATATAAAGACAATTATAAGCAAAAATGTGTTAAAATTTGACGAACTCACTCTTTATGTGATTTTGCACAAACATACGAATTCTCTATTTTATTATACAATTTAAGAAAAAAGAATATGGGAACTATTTTTTTAAAAAAGATTGCAAACAAAATTTTTAACTTAAGTAATATTTAAGATAAAAATCGATTTTGGTTCTGAATATAAAGCTGGCTTTAAGTGCCAGTTTTAAAGTGAACCTTAAGTTTTTCTTCAAACTTTAGTGTACAAAATGAACATTTTAAACAATTTTTAAAAATTTTAAAATATGCTAAAAATTAACTTAAGTTCTAGATTAATTTAAGCGTTCGCTACAGTGCTGGCCATAAGTGCTGACTATAATACTGACCCTTATATACATACATATATGTACTTAAGTTTGAATATATCTTATTCATAATACTCCTTATAATACTCACAAAACAGTTTCCTTTTTTCAAAATAAAAAAAAATTGTTAACCTCTTAACTGCTCCAGGTTATTTTAAAAGTCGCTTCGTGTATGGTCAATTATTTTTAAAGGATGACGCATGTGTGGCGTCATCCCACACACAATGCACCTTTTGCACTTGTTTAAAAAGTACTTTTATTGAAGAGAATAAGACACAATATCTCGCAATGACAAAGTGGTGTTTTTATGCCAGTCAACTTTCATACCAAAGAATAGATCAGCGGTAGAGAGCTAG
The DNA here is from genome assembly GCA_949987735.1 of Leucophora obtusa. Classification (NCBI taxonomy): domain Eukaryota; kingdom Metazoa; phylum Arthropoda; class Insecta; order Diptera; family Anthomyiidae; genus Leucophora; species Leucophora obtusa. Next base: position 112,641,762 of record OX465295.1, on the reverse strand, counting down.
ACCAGGAATCTTGAGGTCGCAACTTATGAAGGGACCTGGAAAATCCCCGAAACGATCGTCTTTTCATTCCTGAAAGTGTAAAGGTTTTTGAAAGCAAAAATTCTGTGAAGTATTTGTCAGGAGAGTATCCTGATGAAGACAAATAGCAGTTTTTGAAAAAAAGTACTTATTATGTTAATTCATAATAAGGAAATTGGCTTCGAACTTAATTAATAAATTTCTATTAAAAAAAAATATAATTTATTTGTTAGAAAAATTTTTTTCAAACTTTCAATTTTTAATTTAGTTTAAAAAGTACTGAAAAAAATTTTGAAGTGGGAGTATTCTCCCAGCAGAAACTTGGAAGCGGTAAAAATGATTAGTGCTTCTTTTGTGCTTACTCTGCTGCTTCCAAAGATTTATAGCTTGCAGTAATGTGTTAAAAAAGGCAATAGAGTTTTGTTTACCACAATCTATCGCTATACGAAAGCACGAAAGAATGACAATGATAACAGAATTGCTAAAATCTGTGATTTCATGTCATTATTTGGAGCTATGATAGAAGCGCTTATCGGATATCGAAACAAGTGCTTTCACATGAGCTATCTCGAACAAAAATCATGCCTTATATCACCAATAATGGAAGCGATGGATTATTTACTTTCCCTGACGAACCTGCTTCCAACCAAGCAGTATTTTTTGCTGGGTTGTTATGACAACTCAATACTAAATTCATGAGTGTTTCTGCTAAAAAAGAAGTACATCTAGATCATTAATTGTAGTGTGTTTTTTTTTTTTTGCTGCGGCATTAATTGCTATTTTCGGTAATTAGGTGCCGACATATGCGACATTAAACAAAAAAATGGGTTTTGCCTGCCACTAAATGTGTGGCAAAATCAGTTAACAGGTTAAAAAAGATTTTATATTTAAATCCCGACACTCGTATACTTTCATTAGCATTCTTTTCATTTTTTTAAGTATAAAAAATAGTATTTTAAAATACTTTATTTTGTCATAATATGTTAAACAGTCATGCTGTACAGCCAAGTCTATTGTTTATTCAAAACTTAAGCAACTAAAGAATGAATGATGAATGATGAATAATACGATTCTTTTGTTTTTTTCTATATACAACAAATTTTTAACAAATATAGATGTGTACAAATGTATGTGTAAGGCTTATAGAAAAAAAAACGAGAACAAACTCAAAAATAAAAGATTATTTTAAAATAATGCCTAGAGAATAGGTTACTTTTTCATAATTTATAATCAAGACACAATATGATAAGATACAATGATGATGATTTGATGTTTAACACAACACATACGTACATGCTTGAAAACAATCATAAAACATACACAGCTTACACAAGTCCATGCACTCATAATAATAATAGTCCTTAAACAAACAAAACAAAAACAACAACAACAATATTAGAATGATGATGGTTGTGTATTATCAACTTAACAATAGGAATATGAATGAGTGTTACAATAAGAGGATTCTTTTTTTCTACGTTTAACATTTCTACAAATGATAACAAAAGACAAAAGGAAGAAGAAAAAACAACAAATAATGTACACGCGTGACACAACATGTCATTTGCATATACGCACCACTACGATAACGACATACTACTACTACCAACATACGTTTAGGCAGAGTTTTGTTTAAAATAATACGCACGCATCAGGTAGTCTCAGACAGACAGTCATACCAAGCAATGTTAAAATTTAACATTGAAATAAAAGCTCTTTCCATTTTTATTTATACTTAGGAAACTGTTACTTTGTCATTGTTTCAGTGTGTATTTTTGAAGCGCTTAAAGTATAGCGACACAAGCTTTTGTTAAACACAATCGTGTCAGTCATTAATGTTTGGTTGTTTGTTATGCACAGCATAGAAAAAAGTAGGATATAATGATAAATAAACAAAAAGAGTTTAACACGGTGTTACCATGCACAGTGGTACATACATTTTAGCAAAAAAAATATATTATTTTACGTATGAGTAATATTGATTACCCAGCTAACAAAGACGATCATTAACGACTCAGAAATGAGCTCCAAAAACATAAACATTTTTCCTATGAAAGTGGTCCGTCCAAAAGAGCCCCCTGTGTACTCAGAAATGACTCAGAAAAAAGAACGTATAAAATCGAAATTTTCTTTATAAATTTAAATAATTTTGGAATCTTCTGTGAGTCCGAAAAATGAACCCTCGTTTTGAGACAGCTTTTTAGATTGTAGAGACAACTTTTTCGATTGTTTTCTGAGGGTTCATATTTTCTACCAAAAAAAAGAGTGTTTTCAAAAAAACAATAATCATTTCTATGAGCTATTTAAAAATCTTAATTATGAGCGCTCCGAAATTGCTGGCTGGGTACTGTATAATTAATATTTAACATACGCAACTGTATAGTATTGATATAAAAAAACTGTGTGGGAGTAAAAGGTTACTCACCTTCTAAGGGTTATATGCATTATTACTTTTTAACTTTATAAATGGATTATAAAACAAATTTTTCATAAAAAATTCATTTTATAAACCATTTTAGCTTTTCCGCGTCGGGGGTCACCAATTTAGCTTTTCCTTTAGATTAATTAATTAAAACACCAAAGCTAATTTTTTATTTTTTATAAAAAGTTTATTTAACACGAACGCAAAATTTATTACACTTCTTTCTAATTGAAAATCAAAAATTGAATAATTAAAAATAATAAAAAATTCTGAAGTTTATAATTCAAATCCAAAGTTTTCTACGTTCTTTAAAAAATAATTTTTTAAAGTGGTTTTGTCATAAAGTAGAAATTATAAATTAATTTAAATATTCTTAACAATTAAGGAAATTACAGAATTAAATTACAGTATCGCCACAGCATTATAAGGTTTTCAAATTATTATGAATAAGCACTTAAATATTAAAACCCAACAAAATTTGGAAATTGCTTCCATTGCTTCCCTAGTATCTGTTAGTGTATTTTTACAGCTTTTTCAGCTACAGCGTCCAAAAAATCACATAATTATTGCTTCTAAAGCGTTTTAAAATTTTTTTATTACTTATATTAATTGTTTAAATTCAATAATCTTTTAATTTTTGAAAAGAAAAATGATAAAAAATTGCACCTTTTGCACTTGTTTAATAAGTACTTTTATTGAAGATAATACACCATCGCGCTTTAAGTCGTGTTTTAACATTCATGTTAAATAATAACTCAGCAGTAGAGGGCTAGACTGGCACTTTAAAGGCTCTAAAAGCTGCAAAAAACCATTTTTTTAATTTTTTTAATTTCATTGATGAAAAAGAGTTTCTTTTGCACTCGTTCAAAAAGTATTGAAATAACATTGAAGTGAAAGGACTCCCCTCCTATGACAAAGCAGTATTATAATCATTAGAGTGTGGTTTAAAAAACAGTACATCTAGACCATTAATTAAAGTTAGCGTTGCCAGAATTTATTTATCAAAAAGTGGGACACTGTCAAAAAATTCATAAAAATCGCGGAATTTGAAAAACTCTGGCGGGACAAACAATTTTAAATTTTAGGTAAACTTTAACATTGTGGCTCGTTAACTACCAACTGGGATTTTAACTGATAACTTAGTGTCAGTAACAGTAATCATATGAACACAGAAAATAAAAAAAATGCAGTTTTTTTGGAAGTATTTAATTGTGAACAACATCAAAAATCACTTTTCTCATTGCTTCCAAATTATCCGTCAATATATTTTTACAGCTTTTTTAGAAGTAATTCTGAAAAAATCTCTTAATTTTTGCTTCTAAAGTATTATTGCTCTAAAAGCAGGGACCGTACAGGTTATGACTTATATCATAAAAGTCAAATTAAAAAGTTATTTTTTGACTTTTGTTTTTTTGAGCAAAAATATTAAAATTTCGGCAAATTCATATCAAACGCATAAAAATATGAGAAATCCCAATAAAAGCGAGTTGTCATTGATGACAATTTGAGAAATTTGCTCTTGCTCAAAAAAATAAAAAATAACTGTTATTTTTTGCTCGAAAAAATAAAAGTCAAAAAATAACTTTTATTGTTGTCCAGAAAAAAAAGTCAAAAAATAACTTTTATTTCTGCTCAGAAAAATTAGAGTCAAAAAATAACTTATATTTGCCCGAAAAAATAAGTCAGAAAATAAGTTTTATTTTTGCTTAAAAAGATAAAAGTCAACAATTTAAAAAGCAAAGCATTTTTTGGAAGACTAGTCCACAGGGATCATTATGATGTACTGAACCAGTTCTCTGATACGTGGTTCTATATGCTTTTTTTGCCTAAAAGTGATTCAAAGAATTTTATTTATGAATAATTGATTACTGTTACAAGGGGAAAAACTTAATTTTTTTTATTTTTTTTTTTTTTATTTTAGCTGTGTTTTCGACTTTTAACTATATCCGTTAACTCACAAAAAACTTAAAGTGCATAAAAATGCGTTTAAGACGAAATCTAACACTTTACTTTTCGTATGCACGTTAACTTTCAACACGGATAATTATCAACGTTGAAATCTCAACGTTTATACATTTTCACATCTAACGCAACTTATTCGCCGTACTTCCTAAAAACTTTTGCTGATATACGTTCGATTATAACGGAACAATTAAAAACATTTTTTTTAAATACTTCACGTTGATAGGCATGAGACAAAATACAGCTTTTGTTATTGAGTACACTAAAAAAAAAAAAAATCAGTAAAGTCAGCAAAAACTATTGGTGTGTTAGCAAAAAAGTTGTTAATTTCAGCAAAAGATTTGCTGAAAATCAACGAGCTGATTTTTATCAAAAAAATTGTAATCTTCAGCAAAAGTTTTGCTAACACTTAGTCGATTGCAACTGAAAAAAATCCTAAACTTTTTGCTGAATATTAGTAGACTGAAAAAAAACTAAAAAAACTTGTAGCGAAATTTTACTTGAGTTAATTTATTTGCTGAACATTTAAATATAGACATTGTGTAGTAGAGTTGTTTTTCTTGTTTATAATGTCCGTTGTCTGTACTATAAGACAAGCTGCGACATCTACTTCTTGTCTATCTAGTTATCGTCCACGCTAAATGCGGTTATCAGCACAATTTTTGTAGGAAAATAAATTAGTAAAACATTAGTAAATTAGTTTAGTGCTAAAAAATATAACTAGAACTTTTGCCGAAAACGGAATTTCAGCAAAAAAATTGCTGAAAACTAGTACACTTGATATACAAGACGTTTTACTAACTTTTCTACTAACTTATTCTTCTGAGTGCATATTTGGTCAAACGAAAATAATAGCATAATCGAAATTCTTATTATTATTATCTTTATTAAGTCTATGGAAATACAAAAAATCCTTACAGACTAATCGCAACTAAAGTTTACGTAATATTGCCTGAATAATATACTTAAAACTATCTTTAGGTAAAGCAAAATCGAACATGTATCTAACATCATCTTCAACATAAAGTTTATTAAAAAAATTTTGGGCTCTTAACATTAATTCATTCGAAGCATAGTTTGATCTAGCTACATCAGTATAAAAATAATCATGTTGCCGTAATGATCTGACAGGAATATTCCATATAATGAGGGAGAGTAAGTGAGAGCAATCCACATTAGAATTTATTACATCATATAAAAACAAACAAGCTTGAACCGATCTTCTATTCTCTAAAGTATCAAGGTTTATCAAGGCACAACGAGATTTATACGAAGGTAAATCTTCAATTGAAAGTAATTTTTGAAAAATAATTAGGGGTTAAGAAACGAGAGTGCTTTGAAAAAAAAGTGGCGAAGGATCCCCACTCTACCCTACTAGTCAATGTATGATCATGTATGTTCATATATATTTCGATTTTCACATGGGAATTTAAAAAAAACGAAATAAATGGAAAATCATTAATTTTTAAGGATTTTGTAGTTTATTTATCAACATTTGAAAATAAATGAAAAGTTCTTTTGATTTAAGTGAAAAGTCAGTAGACCGGTTTTCAAGTGATTTTTCATTTATTTTAAATTACATTTTCAGTTAATTTAAACTACAAACTATTTTGAGTGAATGCTTTTTTGGTTTAAAAATTCAAAGAAAAGCTGTTATTTTCGATCCCTGCCATACACCTGTTTTTGTGTAATTTTTAGGGTTCGGAAATCTTTGAATTTACAATCGTGTTTTATATATTGTATATAAACTATACATTGAAAATCGGAAAATATGGACTTATTAATGATTTTTTCCAACGTTTTGAATATTAATTAATCATTTTTTGTATTATTTGCCTTAAAAGTGGCCTAATTACTGGAAATTAAAATTTTTAGTTATAATAAAAAAAAATGCTTAAAAACATGCCTTTTAACAAAATATTCACTTATAGCAAAATATATGAAAATATAAATTTACAGCTAAATATTCAAAAATATGCATTAACAAATCGATGCTATTTTGTTGCAGACTTGTTGATAAGCAAAGATATTTAGTTAGCTTTGTTCCCTAGCTACCGACAGTGAGCTTTATCTTTCTTTTCAGAAAGATAAAGAAAATCATTTGAAAAATGCCCAAGTTATTACAAATTCTCCAGGCCATTCATGCACTCTAAAAAGGTCTGTAAATTTACTACTATAAAATTGTTAAAGTTTTGTTTAATTTTAGGAAAATTCGGTAAATGTGAACAAAAAATTCACAATAATACACACACAAATTATTTTTAGACACTATGTGTTTACACAGCACAAAAAACCGGTTTCAATTGGTTTTCAAAAACGGGTTCGATTACACACATCCCTCCTAAGTTCAGCGGATTTAGAGAAAGTAGCTATTTTTGTTAAAATTTCGTCAAAGGCGTAAAAGATGTTTACTACAGCTGAATTCCACTTAACAAACATCAGAGTATTTTTTTTTTATCCAAATCATAAGGTTATATTCTGAAAATGAAAATGTATAGAATCATTTTATTCATTTTCACGGATTTTTATAAAACTTGATGTAACTACTGAAAGATATTTTTAAAGAAAAATCCAAATTATACCTTACATGCGTTTGGGGTCAAAAATACCCAAGGTTTTGAAAACGTTAAAATAAACAGTTTGTTAAAAATATCTGCATAATAAACATAAAAGTTTTCCAATTTAGGAATTTTAACAAGAGAACTTCGAAATTAACCTTTATATACACATGAGTCAAAATGACCAATAAATTGTATGATGTTAAAATACATAGTTTTATAAAATTATCTGCTTAAAACCGTTTTTAATTTAGGATTTTTAATAATAAACATCGAATTTAACCCTCATATGCGCTTGAGGTCAAAATGGCTCAAAATTGCTCAAACGTAACTTTTTTAAAACCAGAAAAAAACTGTTTTTGATATATTTTATGTAGTTATTTCATTTTTTAACAAATAACTGCCAAAACAATTATCGAGTGTGTCAATGTGTGTTTTTCGATCAAATATTCTGCGCATCAAAAAACATAGCGCTAGTTTAGATATTTCTAGTGGAGTATTACGAGAAGAACATGTTTCTCTCTTGTGTCTTTAGTTCAAAAATAACGCTAAAGAAAACAGACATATAAAAGCAAAAATGTCGGAGTTGCAATTTTTATTACACATCTATCTACACGTAGTGCCAATATTATTAGGGATGACAAATTTGGGTCAAACGCTAATTTTTATCTATAGAAGATAAAAAAAAATAAACCAAACAAGCAATACTAGATCCTTCACAGATAGACATATGAAAATAATCATTCAGAAAAACTCAGTAAAATAGTCTTTTCCAATTGATAATAATATAAAGATTTCGGTGAAAAATGTTCATATACGCTCAAACATGTTCATATATGGTTTATGTATGGACACATATAAACAAATATGGATTTTTTATGAACATATATGGATTTTATATGAACATATATGGAAGTATATGTGATTCCATATATGGAAAAAATTTCATATACAGACATATATGGAAGCATCTGTTATTTCATATATGGAAATGGCACTTATATATGGACAAATATGAAAGTATATGTTATTCAATTTATGCAAAAGGGACTTGTATATGAACATATTTCGAAGAATACATTTTCCATATATGTAAAAGGAACTCATATTTGGATAAATATGGAATTATATTTAATGCCATGAATAAAAAAAAGGAACATATGTAGCGCCTAATTTGAGTGTCAAACATAAATTTATATCTACCGTAGAACCTTATAATAAACGTTCGCATGTATTCGCATATATTTAATAAATGTATATGTTCATATATGTCAATATATGAACATATACTTAGGTGTTACCTCATTTTTCGGATCCATACATATATGGTTGAACCATAAATGTTCATATATGGACATTTTTCACCGGGATAATAATATTAACATAACTTTATTTTATTAAATTGATTAAAGGTAAAAATGTTAGAATTTCAGCAGCATGTTCTGTTGTTTAAACTGCATTTGTAATTGTTTTTATACAATTTATAATATTCTTCATGTCTGTCGTTTTAACTGTTTTTGTAGTTACTACATTTGTCAGTTGATTTGTAACAGTTATTCATAACTACAAATTGTAGTTGATTTACCTAAAACTAAAATGCAGTTACTTTAACTGTCATTTGCAGTTGATTCCACCTGCATAGTTCCCTGAATCTATTATTTATAAAATGTACCACTGTTCCATTATTTTCCATAAGATACTTCAGCATAAACTCTTCCACATGTCACATACACTCACTTACACACAAACACATACGCACACTCTCACACACAAATTAAACATTATTAGGTTAAAATATATAGAATGGCATGTGTTCTAATATTATCAATATCATCAGAGTTATGTATGTTGAATGTCTTTGTTTTGAAATTCTCCATTTCATAAATAAAAGTTAAGATAACAGTTTTTGTTATTACAATATTTTCTGTTCAAGCTTAAGGTATTAAAAATATATATATTATATTTTAATAAAAATGATTTAAAAAGATATTCATATTAAAAAGATTTAAAAAATTTCATTAGTCGTTTTTTGTTCATAAGAACAAAGGATTAATTAAAAAATGATATCAAGTTTATAAGCCTTAAAATATGCTGCAGCATGTTTATGTTGTTTATTACTTTCTCTTTTATATTCCATATTAAGAAAATAAAAAAACAGCAACAACAAAAGTCAATATATGCTTTCTTTCAGTTTTTTTTCCTGTTGAGTTTATTATAATCTTTGACATATACATGCATGCATTCGCTCGCTTATTCATTTCTTTGCACTTCAACATCATACAACACATCCTAACAACACTTCATTATTCAACACTCATATGTTTGTCTTTGTGATGCATGTTCAGAGTGTTGTTATACGTACAGACACGTTCCTTTTGTAATCCATCGAACTCTTAAAAAAGAGAATTCATTCAAACAAGCAGACATATTTGAAAAACTAATTTTTTTGTATTTGAAAATTTGTTTCTACACATGTGAAATATATTGATAAGGGTGGCAGTTATATGATGAATTACATTTGATTTAAGGTATGTGGTAAAATTTTAAAACAAATCGGTCAGTTCTTAACTATGCACTCAGAATATATTTTCCATAACCGATTGAGGTTTATTTAGAAAGTAATAGGAAAAGTTTGTTTTCAATTGAAGAATCAATTAAAATACATTGAAACATATTGTTTAACTTTTTTTTATCAATCAATAAAAAACAAACCAGAAAAAACATGTATCGTCAATAAAATACACCTACACGTACATATATGCCCAAACATACACGTTCAATATTATTGATCAATTTTTCAAAAATCAACCACTCAGAACATTTTATTTTTAAATACTTTGTTCTGATTGCTTGATTTTAAAAACATTGATCAATAATATTGAACGTGTATGTTTGTCTTAAGGGTAATACCCAGCAAAACCTTCTATTACCCGGTAATGACTTTGGTAAGAAGAAATAAGGGTATGTAACCTCTTACTTTTCTATTACCAAAGCTATTATTTTAACAAGGGCATGTCCATCGAGGTAACTCCTTCCCTAGTAATATGGTATTCTGAACTTACATGTTACGCTTACCTATTACCTTTAGGTTACAAAAAACCGTAAAATAATACGATTGTTTCTTAAAATTTCAATTTGTTTTATATTGACTATTAAATTAAAAATTACATATTTTTAACGAAAAATTTTGGAAATTTTCTTTTTATAAGTTTTGGTTATAAAAATAAGCATTTTGTAATGAAGCGGGTAACCTCTTACCAAAGCTATTATTTTAACAAGGGCATGTCCATCGAGGTAACTCCTTACCTAGTAATATGTTATTCTGAACTTACGTGTAAGGTGTTTTCAAAAACATTTTGTTTAAATTTTAATTTTTTAAACCGAATATCAATTTCAAATTCGCGGATTTTTAACAAAAAATAGAATTTCTAAAATTTTCTAGAAAAACCAATTATTTATACCAATAAAACATTCAAACATATGAATTTCGTATTACAAGTAATGCAAGGGTAAGCAGTTTATATATTACCAGGTAATATGCATAGTAGTACCCATATATTACCAAGGTTTTGCTGGGTAGCTTTTAAAAATGCAACTGCTTTTAGCTCTTTGAAGTAAAGTAGATTTGAAATTCTACCACTTGTTTATTTCATAAAAATATTCCAAACTTGAACTTTTTGTTCCCTTTTACTGGAGAATTCTATTGAAATAAAACATAATAAAAGCTGTATTCAAGCATTGAAACTGGAGAGTGCTGGAATTCAACTTGATTTCAACTTGAATTCCAGTGAAATTGGTAATAGCGTTGTCAAATATCTTCCACCCTAATGTATGTAGATTTATAACGTTGATTTTTTATACCCTGCACTACTCTGCGAAATAAGGTATATTGAGTTTGTATTGATGTTTGAAACTACCAAAAATAATCGTGTACCGATCAACTCAGAAGCACTAATTTCGACTCAAAAATTAAGACTCCAATCAACTACAATTTCCTGACCGTACCACGTTACAGGAAAAACAAAAGTGCGCGGTACACCTTCAAATATAAAGTATTTTTGCAAGGCAATTCTAAAAAAAAAATTTTTTTCCGGAACGTAGGGGTCGCCTTTAATAATTTTTCGTTATAGCTTTGGCATTTAAAGTGGGATTTTAGAGTGGGATATATCAATTTTTTTGCCTCGAGGACACCAGTGTTCTAAAGGCCAAAAATTACGAATAACGCCTCTTTCATGGATTTTTCATTCTTTAGTATTAAGTTGTTGAATTATTTATTTATAAAAATATAAAAAGCAGATGCAATTGTAGAGCTAACTGATAGAACTACCATTGGACGCGTGACGCGATTAGAAAGCCAATAGTTTGACTTATAAAGTTTTATGAAAGAAAAAAGAAAACCTTAAAAAACCGAAGAATTCACTATAGAAATTTTAAAATTAACTCGCAAACCATCAAGGAGATCTGGAATAACAAATCGTGTCCAATATCTAAGGAATCGGGATTTGAACTTTTTAAATAAATTTTTATAGAATTACACTCTACACTATGTAGGGTATAAAACTTAACCTAGACGGTTTTTTGTTTCACTTTATTAATTTCACGATTAACTGAAACTCCCTTCCCGGAATTGTAGCCATTTTCCGCAATATGACCCAAATCGTACTGTACGGTACCTTATAGTCGACATACCCCACTTAAGTTTCATCGCTTGTGTTGTCATTTATTTTTGTTGCAGTTATTCTAATGTATGACTGAATTCGAAATCATTTTTACATTATTTGAATTTTTGAGTGACACTAAAATAATATTGCTTTTGATTCATATATTCAAGGAATTATAAAAAAATATTTTCGATATTTTTTCATGGTGCTTAGGCTTGAAAGATTGCTTTTTTTATAGAAATTCAATTTGTTTTTACTAATGCTCAAAGTACACAGAAATGTGTTTAAGACGAAAACTAAGTAATACATTATTATTAGTATGTACGTTAACCTTCAGCGTGGATAATTATCAATGTTGAAAACTCAAGATTTACACATTTTCACATCTATCGTAACTGCTTCGAGCTACTTTCTAAAAAGTTTTAGTGACGTCCGTTCCGTCATACCGCAACTATTATAGACATTAACTATTGAAAGCTTTTTATATTTTAATCGGTTTTCCTTTAATATAATGTCGATAGGTATGAGTGAAAATACAACTTTAACTTCTTTGGAAACTGTAAATTGTTTTCAAGTTTGTAAGTTTTTTTTATGATCCTTATTCACTGCTTCTAAAGCAGTGCTTATGGTTTAATGAAAGTTAAGATCTTTTGATGTTCTTTCTAATTGGTGAAAAGCAATTTATATTTATTCGTCAAAAAATTAAGCAAATCACTCGGACCTGATAACTTGCCTCAAAATAACCAAAGTTAAGTGATTAACCATAGTTAAAAATGTCAAATTTATATGGAAATATCTGTAGTTAAACCTGGTTGTTTTTAAGATAAGTCACATACTTAGATCTGAGAAGACTTAATTTCATTTAAAATCACATTTTTGGAAGTTGTGAAAAAGAACTGCATTAGATGCGGAAAATCAGTACTTAATAGTACTTTAGAATCAATGAAAAATTGATTCCTTAAGAACCACTTCCACTTTTTTTTGCTGGGCACTTTTCAAAAGTTGCAATTTACAGTTTAAAAACATTGTCATGCAAAATCCTGTATACCCGATCAAAAAAACATTATATCTAGCATATATAGTCATATCTCATTTGATATATATCGACATATGATCTTATCCAAGTTCATCTCAAAATTGGGGTATCCAGTAATATCCAATCAGATCCCTCAAATATATTACAGGATTAAATAAGATCCAAATAGATCTCAAAATTGGGAGATCCAATAATATCCAATTATATCAAATTAAAATCCTGATAGATCCTAAAATATCCCATTGGATTACATCCAATTAGATGCAAACGGATAAGCTAATTTTGGCAGATCGAATTGGATAATTTGAGATCAAAATTTATCCTATGATATATTTGGAATTATTTAAATTTTAAAAATTTTAAAAAATAACACAAAAAAAACATTTATTATTAAAAAAATATTTATTTCATTAAAAAAAAAATGCCGTCGGCAGGATTTGAACCCAGGTTGCTGGCGTTGTAGTCGGCCACTTAACTCACTCAGCCACACGCAGAGAAAAGATATGGTTGTAATATGATCACAGCTACCAAACTATTGTCACTACTGCCATACATGGCTGTTAGAATCAAATTATTAATGTATTAATCATACTTCACAAATGATATGGTCGCCTATAATCATTTTATAGTCAAAATCTCACTTTTTTTCGGCTATCATATTATTTCTCTCGTCTACAATAATATATTATTTGGACAATCATATTCCTCTCTTCGAATTGCAATCATATTATTATCTGAGTTGAGAAAGATCATATTCACAATCATTGGTATAGTTTCGACAACCATGAGATGATCAGTATATTTTTTTAAGAGCGTCGTCTATCAGTTAGCGTCAGTCTTGTTTAAGATTTTGTGAAAAGAAGTTGTAAGAAGCACTAAAATAAATAATATAATATATGTATTAAAAAAAATACTTCAAAATATCTTATAGGTATTAATTTTAATAGCGACATTGTTTTTGGAATAAAGAAATCGCTCTACCCAAAAAGTCTAGAGAGACATAGATTGTCAAGCAATGCTCAAAAAAAATTATTGTTTGTTATGCAATAAAGTGTTTAGTGCTAGAAATTAAGTGAAAAAAGTAATTAATTTTTTTAATTTTTTGTACTCACGTAGCAAAAAGATTGTTTCAGAGCGTCTATAGTTAGAAATGTGATAGATTTTAGTTTTATACGAAAACAAAATGGAAAAAAGTGCAAATTAATAATAAAAAAAAAAACAAAAAATATAAGTGCACGACAGTACGAAAACATTATGACCACTTATAATGTTTTCGTACTGATCATATTATATTCCTGATGATCATAATATGATCCCGATGATCATAATATGATCCCAGATGATCACAAAATTTTCTTCGTTACCATAGTATGATTATGAGGAAAATACTATGATCATTAGGAACATAATATGATGACTGAGAAAATGTTATGGTCATTTCGGATGCATTGTAAAATTGTATTTTTAACAACATTTTTCTACTCGCTGTTATCAGATGTTTACATAATTTATTTTTAGTTATATATAAGTGTTAACTAAAATTAGATTAAATTATTTAAGTTTGTAATTAGTCAATGAATAAATAAATGTAATATTTTGTATAAAACAAATCGTGCGCAGCTTTTTCACTCACCTTCAGGAGAATGCTGGGAAAAAACTATAGGGATCATAGTACGATATACTGGACTATAATATGATAATATTGGGATCAGTTTGGAATCATAATGTAGTAATTAAAGAATCATATTATGATAGAAAAAGGTATTTCATAATATGATTGTCGCAATCATAAACCCAAAAATACATGATGCTCTTCGAATATGGTCATCCCAACCATGTTTTTTCTTTGCGTGCAAACACTGCTATACAACATGACTGACTATATGAGATAACATTGTTCGTTATATATATAATTATATAAATTTATATATATAGATGACTTAGAAAAAATTAAATTAATAACAAATTAAAACAAAAATTAAAAATCTTAAACGTTTTACACTGACGGAAATTTTTTGGTGAATAAGATAAAACAAATGCTTGTTGACACTGATTTATATGGCTCAAAAGTCTAAATATCAACAGTCTGTATTTGCGAAATTAATAATGGGATAAGAGCAATATACATGTTATTTAAAAGGTAATATAAATGTATTTTAAATAAGGTATGACATATATAAGCCTAGAAATCCTTTGGAAAAAAATACTCTTATCCCAGTGTAGAAAATCATTACCAGATATGTGGTTATGTAACTACATACTTGGTAATGGTAAATAGTTACTTTTGTTATTACATTTCTTATTACCTTTATATGGCGATGTCGCGAAAAATAATGAGTTATGGTTACACACCAGCATACGAAAAATCAAAATATATATCGTTACCTATGTACTTACCAGTACTGACAAAAATAATGAGTCTAAAAATAGATTTTCAAAAAATAAATTATATAAAAAAAATATTTTTTATTGTACTTTTTTTTAATTAAAATTTGCTGGTGCGGGAATCGAACTTGGGTCTACAGATTGGCAGTCAATAGCTCCACCATCTGAGCTACATCGACATGTAATATTTAATAGATAAAAACATAATTGACCTGCTGTACACAAGCTTACTCGCTAACATACAAAAAATTAAATTAAAATTAAAAAATATGTGTGAGTCTTAAAAAAGATTTCAAAAAATTAAAAAAAAATTTAGAAAATTATTTTCTATTTGATATAATGATAAAAATAAGTCATTATCAGTAACGCATTATTATATATTTTAAAATACTGCAGAATGTAAGTGGGTGTCATTACTGGTAGTCCAAAAAATAATGATTTGTCATTACCGTTTCTACACTGGGTATCCAACACTTTTTCACAAATTGTTTTGTTTGTATTAAAAATAGGAGTACAAAAATCAAAATATTGCCAAAATTGTATGTACAAATATTACAAAAAAAAATCATTTCGCTCTGGAAGAACTCAAATTCAGAACTTTAACGAAATCATTATATATTACGATATCGAATTATATATTTAAAATACTATTAATTGAAAACATAATTTGCAGATGCTGTTGACACAAAATGGTTTAACATTTTTAAGATCTGCAAAAAAATATTTATAAGTAAATCAAGTTGAGTTAAAAAAAGTAAAAAAAAAAAAATTTTTGTGCCCGAGCTGGCATTCGATAAAAGTACCTCAGTCACATATATAATTATGTGTGGGGTTATATATGACAATATATAATAACATATTAAAATTTTATTAATTCCAACTTGCAGTAAACATAACTTTCAGGTGCTGTTGGCAGTAAATGGGTTAATTTTTTTAAGATCTGTTAAAAGAATATTTACAAGTAAATTAAATTGAGTTAAAAAAGTAAAAAAATTTTTTTTTTGTGCCCGAACTGGGATTCGATAGTAGGGTCCCTCAGGTAATATGTGACTATATATAATTATATATTAAACACATAGAAAATATTACTGACGTGGGACCATATATAATCATATCTAAAATTATATTGTTAATCTTGCACCATATATGGAATCATATATAATCATATCTTATATCATTTAATGTAATATATAATCATATATAAAAATATCTTACATCATACAACCAAGAAATTTTTATAACAGGGCATATATTACTATATCTTAAAATATATGGCTTATATGCCACCATATGTGATCATATATTATGTTATATATGATCATTTATAATTATATATGACAAAAGATCTGTCATATCTCATTATGTATAGCATATATGGTTGATATCTAATTTTATAAAAGACAATATATAAAAATATATGGTTATATAAGGTACCACATAAGAAACATATTATTATATATGGCTATTCATAACAACATATATACTCACATATTATAAGATAAAACAAGATATTACTATATACGACTATATATACATTTTTTTGATCGGGTATCTCATTTTAAAAAGAAGTAGCCTAATACCACCTTCAACATAAATAGTCCAGTTTCCTGTACTTATTTTTTTTTGAGTGCGATTTCAAAGTTTGTAAATCTTAAGACTTCCACAGAGAGTTTAAGATAATTACATTTAAATTTCCATAAATTTAAATTCTAAAGCTTTAGACATAACAATATATTTCAATATTTGAAAGAAAACAGGAAATTTAAGTTAACACTTGCATGCGCGATTAACAGAAACATTTCCTTAAAAAATGGGGGAAATCTCCCATGAAAAATGTTCAAGTTTAATGTTCCGTATAACAATTGAACATTGTGAAATATGAACTAATGTTAATATTTTCAAATGCGTTTTATGTTTACACAGATAACAAGCTAGCGATTGAATTGTTGTAATAAAATCTACTATAAAGCAGTAAACACTAACTACACTTTAGACTTTGGGGATGAATATAGCAAAACAACACAAATAATATTTTGAAATATCGAGTAATTATTTACAATTTTTCAATAAGTACACTACTAGTCATACATTTATCTTTAAATAATTAACATTTCTTCCAGTTTGATTACAAATAAGTCCAAAACTTTTACCTACAAAAATAATTTGTCTATAAATTAAAGGATTGTGATAGTTGATCTCATACAAAAACATATGTTAATAGGCCTATTAAAACTCACGTTTACAACAGTCATTATAATAAAAACGACAAACATCGACAATGGAGATAATGATTAGAACAATTATTATTTCTATGGGAGGTTATCATTTATTAAGTTCTTACAAAATATTTCGGGACTCACGTACTACTCGTAATACAGCTAAAAGGAAACAAAAGAAAGAAAAAAACAAAATCGCATATCGTCGACCGGCCTACAAAATGTCACATGTGTTTTTAAATAGATTTTCAGGAGAGCGAAAAAACTGTTACAAAATCTACTTATAAGATATTTTATTGGCATCATATGCATTAATGATTAAAGACCTCATTTATTAAAATCATCATTAAGGCATATGATGCCAATAAAATATCTTAAAAGTAGATTTTGTAACAGTTTTTTCGCTCTCCTGAAAATCTATTAAAAAACGCATGTGACATTTTGCAGGCCGGTCGACGATATATATTCATGGTTATTTTAACCTTTGTTATAATGGTTTTGATATGTTCATTAGAATGGATCGGATTCTTGGTTTTTTATTTTATGTAGAAAAATTTTCAGACAAATAGCCTGGTTATAACACCCATAAAAATAAGTCTGTAAAATAGCAGAAAAAGTTACTAAACATTAGTTAAAAATTACCCTGCAGAAAAAACTGCTAAAATCAACAGAATCTGTTTGCTAAATATTAGCTAACTAAAAACAGCAAAATATACTGTTAAATCTACAAAAATTTTATTTCAGTTTTTGCTGATTCTGTTCAAATGGGTTTGGTTGTTGGCGCAGCTAAACGAAGAAATAAGATAAATAATACTTACATTGAAGTACTTAAAAATCACTGCAAAAAAAATAAAATCCCAGATTTTGCCACCTATTCATTTTAATTTAACCCTCTAATGCCAAAGGCCGCCAAAAGACGTAATTTTATTTTACTGATAGTGTTATTTATAGCAAAAACCAAAATTATTGGACTACTGGGTTTCTAGATACGTCTTCAGCCTTTATTAATATTTGTTCCATAGTAGATTTTCAATGCCAAATATATAGTTTAAATATTATCGTAATCAGAAGAAAGAGCATTAGAGGGTTAATCAAATTCTTATTTTAGAAGAAAAATATATAAATTATGATTCATAACAAACTTAGAATCTGTTGGCTTTTTAGGGGTGTAGGTGTAATTTTACCAGGGCATGTATACTATTTTGGCATTTATTTTTTATAAACCGAGTTTACAAGATACACAGTTTACACATGAGGTTAAATGAAAACCTTGGAAGCCAATTGATAGGTCTATTTCTCGACATCAACTCATTGGCAAATTTTGATTTCAATAAGTCTATTTTTGCGGTCGCCGTATTTCACGTAGCGCCATCCTGTTGAAACCACATCTCAACCAGATCAATGTCATCCATATTTTCAAACAAAAAATCATTGATCGTGGTATGGTAACGATCTCCGTTGAACGTAACGATGCCACCAGCGTGTAAACCGCACCAAACGGTGCATATTTCTGGATGGAGTCGGTAGGGTCTGTTATGGATTGGTTTCCATATGCGGCAGTTTTGTTTATTAACAAACCCATTAAGCCAAAAATGAGCCTCATCGCTGAACACAATTTTGCGTCTATAAGTTGCGCGAATTAATGACTGATTTTCAAAGTAAATCTGGATAATTTGCTAGCGTTGTTCCAGCGTCAATCTATTCATGATGATTTGCCAGAGTATACTGATCATAAATGTCAAAAATTGAGTGCAGTATGATAGTTCGTTTGACAGTTAACCCTTTCGTAAGTTCCATCGGGCTTAAAAAAACACCCGTATAGAAATAAGTCTATAGTCGTGTTTTAAGCAAGAGAAGAAAATATCTCCATTAAATCTAATATATCCTTAATTTTACACACATCCTTAATTCTACAGCTACATTAGTTTCAAGTTAATTTTACAAATTTCTAGTAAAGTATGTCTAGTAAAAATATCTAAAAAAAAAATATCTAAAAAAAATATATCGATACCCTAGATTCAATACTCTATAGTGCCTATGCATAATAATTTGAAAACTTTATAATACATTTATAAAATGAATTTTGTACGGAAAATTTGTTTTATAAGTCACTTATAAATTTTAAAACTGATTATGAATATGAACCTATATCTACAAAAATACAATTTTTCAGGAGAGTAATAAAACTAATTAACTTGCTAATAAGATTTTTTTGAATCAATCCTGTCTTCTAGAATATTATTTAAAAATGGCAACTTATTCCTATGTATAGATATTTTAAAATATTTGCGTTATTTATGTCGCTAATATAGATATAGAGTTTGGAAATAATATTTAAATATAATTTTGTGATAATACTACACTTATAAAAAAAAGTTAATACAAAAGTCTGTTAAACGCGATCTGGCGCAAATGAACTGATTTTTTCTGCTATTTTTTCTTAAAATTTAGGATTGAACTAATATTTTTGTAAATGCGATTTAGCATAACAATTACTTTCATTCGTATTTCAACAAACTTTGCATCCTAATTTTTAGTAATTTATGTTTCTCTAATTTTACAAATTTTTGACCTTTTCCATTCCATATTTTCCAAAGTTTATATTTTTGTGTCTCTGCTATCAATATCACATAGAGATGGCGCTAATAACACTATGGAACATTTTTGGGATTATTGTCTGGGGGGTGAGAAATTCCAAGTCAGGGTGATGGTACTAGGTCAGTATAGTAAAACCCTCAAAGGGTTTGGCGTTCGTATGTGCCGTATTTTTTTATGACCTTTTAAATTTTTTCCTTATCTTGATGTTTTTTCGCTTAGTTGTAACATTTTGGCAAAAACGTAGTTTAACATAACTCGAGAACCACTTGTCCGATTTTGATGAAACAAATTTAGAAAAATTTAGAATTACAATTTCTTTAATCCGTTCATATAACGTTTTCCTATATGTTCAACACTTTCGAAGTTAAAAATGAATGTAAGAAGGGAAACAAGTATTTTTTGCCTAAAAATTTAAATATTTTTTTTTAAAAATTCATAAAAAATCCAAAATGGAAAAAAGTGCCAAAACTAATTACTTTCGCGTAAAGTCACATAACTCATGAGCAAAAAAAGGCATAGATCATGAAAATCGATGCACGCGTTTCTCATTTATTCACAATTAGGTAAATGTATGAATTTCAAAAATTTGCTCCAGATATGCACAACATTATTTGGAGAAAACATTGACACTCACAAGCCGAACTCTCTCATATTTTTCTACTGTACTAAAAGAGAAATATTGATGTGGCAACACTGGTTCTGTAATGTTCACATAAAACATGCATTGGCATTATACTTCTTCTCTTTCTCACACTGGTTCTGTGATTTTTGTCATTCAACAAGTGCCGACGAAAGCGAACAGTAAAAGTGATTTTTCTCCAGTTTTTTAAAAGTGAACAAAAGAGAACAGAATATGGAACTGTGCAAGCCAGATATAAATAGCTTTTGCTACTGCTGTGGTCAATATGTCTCAACACATAAAAAAAGGGGAAATTTCAGTACTGATTTTGTTCAAACATACGAGATGTACTTCAACCAAAATGTTATAGTGAACGAAAATTGGGTACCAAATATAGTGTGTAAAAGCTGCTACAACCGTCTAATGGATTGGAAAAATAGAAGACGTGAAAGTATGCCATTCGGTATCCCAATGACTTGGACTAATCCTGGCGAAGGTCACAATCCATTGAATTGCTATGCATGTGCGAATAAAGGAGCCGCAAAAAGGATAAGAAAATCGTATAATTACGTTGGTGTTGCAAGTGCCGCAACACCATTGCCTCATTCGGACCACATTCCTGTGCCAAAAGCTTCTAGCCCAGATATTTTCTCTTCTACGACTGCTCCGATATATCATGCACGTGATGATTCCCCATATGAGCCATCAGTATCCAATGAGCCAATTTTAATAAATCAAAATAAGCTTGATTCAATTGTTGCCAAGTTGGAATTAACACAGCATAAATCGGAAGAGCTGGCTTCCATTTTGAAATCAAACAATTTGTTGGCACCCGGTGTGAAAGTCACAGCTTATCGAAGTCGTCAGGCAACACTCCAAAGTTTATTCCTTGTGAATGATGAAAAAACTTCTGCATATTGCCCGGATGTAGGAAAATTGATGGACGCAATGGAAATAAAATATGAAGCAGATGACTGGAGATTATTTATTGACAGTTCAAAACTCAGCTTGAAGGCGGTTTTACTGCATAAGACCAATAAAAAACCTTCAGTTCCAATCGCCTACAGTACAGAAACGAAAGAAACATATGATGCACTGGAAAATATTTTAAAAATGGTTAACTACGCCAATCATATGTGGCGCATATGCTGCGATTTAAAAGTTGTAGCAATGCTTTGCGGTCTTCAAAGCGGCTATATAAAATATATATGCTTTTTGTGCGATTGGGACACACGATTTTCCGGTGACCAATATGCATGCCACGGATGGAAACTCAGAGAGCACAGCAGGTTACAAACGGCCAATATTATTCGTGAGCCTCTAGTGCCGAAGGAGAAGATATTGCTGCCTCCACTGCATATTAAACTTGGAATTGTTAAGAATTTTATCAAAACTGTCGCCAAAAGAGATGAAGTTTTCTTGTGTTTGAAACTAATTTACCCGAGACTCAGCGAAGGTAAAATTAAAGAAGGTAAGTTATAATATCACATTCATTTCCCATGATTTTCCATCTTAACAAATTAATTTTTTCCAATCAGGCGTACTAAATGGTCCAGATATACGAAAGCTGATTAAAAGTGACGCATTCAACAATATTTTGATTGACGCTGAATTGAATGCATGGCAGGCAATCAAAGAAGTAATAGAAGGCTTGTTGGGAAAGCATCGTTCTAACAACTACGATGTTTCTGTCGCAAGGATGTTAAGAGCATTCTCGGAAATTGGTGTCCACATGTCCTTGAAAATCCATTATTTACATCATCATCTGGACTACTTCAGCAAACAATTGGCTACCGAATCTGATGAACAAGGTGAACGCTATCATCAAGTTGCTATGCCATTTGAAATGAGGTAATAATGATTTTTTATTTTTTCAAACTCATTTTAATAAA
Source organism: Leucophora obtusa (assembly GCA_949987735.1). Taxonomy (NCBI): domain Eukaryota; kingdom Metazoa; phylum Arthropoda; class Insecta; order Diptera; family Anthomyiidae; genus Leucophora; species Leucophora obtusa. Next base: position 112,619,395 of record OX465295.1, on the reverse strand, counting down.
ACAAAAACTTACAGATATAGAGGCAAAAAGTCGCCGAGTGCAATAATTGCGGAAATTTGCTGGTGGAGTAAGTTAGTGTGACAAGACAAGGATGATCTTGATGATAAAGAATTTTCAGGAGATGCAGAAGGGCCAACAGTGGAGTCACACATTGACATTATGTGTGGTTCAGAAACTGATGATAGCGATGAATGCGATGCCACTAGTCCCGAACAACCACCATCGAAAAAGTCTAGGCAATATTTATTAAAATAAATAAAAATAAATAAATAAAATAAAAATAAAAAATTATAAAAATGTTTACTTAATTTTTTTAGTAGTTTATGGCCAGAAGTCTGGAGTTATTGGGGAAAATTTATGAAAAAGGCGATAAATGACACTTTTTTGAATAAAAACAAATATCAATATTCTTGTCAAAATGGGATACCTTCACTTAATTGTAAATAAAAGCAGAACGCGTTAAATTTTGTTTATAGGTTATGTGACTTTACATGAAATTAATAACACTTGATCCTTTTTTCCGTTTTGGATTTTTTATGAATTTAAAAAAAAAAAATTTTAATTTTTAGGCAAAAAAATATTTTTTTTTCTCCACAAATTTATTTTTACAGGCAAAACTGTTGATTATAAAGAAAAACGGATTAAAGACATTGTAATTCTAAATTTTTCTAAATTTGTTTCATCAAAATCGGACAAGTGGTTCTCGAGTTATGTTAAACTACGTTTTTGCCAAAATGTTACAACTAAGCGAAAAAACATCAAGATAAGGAAAAAATTTAAAAGGTCATAAAAAATGACACATACGAACGCCAAACCCTTTGATGGTTTTACTATACTGACCTAGTACCATCACCCTGACTTGGAATTTCTCACCCCCCAGATTGGCTGTTGTACTGTGTAATTTATCATAATCATAATTTTTTATTGTGTAATCACAAAATGGCTTATATCTTGGAAACTAAGCAAGATAGAGCAAAATGTACAAAAATTCGACACTATGAACTTATCAATCTTTATAAGCCATCTATACTCCCAAAAATAAATATGGGCCTGTCTCGAGACAGATCCGTAGAGCCCAAAAACCAAGACTGTAAGCGACAATTTAGCAGAAATTTTTAGGTAAATCGGGTAATGTTTCTGTTGAATTTAGTTCAATTTTTTTAGCTAAGGTAACTAGAATTGTCTGTGTATTTAGCAGCGCGTAAAATTTAGCTTACCTAAATTTAGCAGATAATAATTCTCAACTTCATTGAAAATTCTGCTGGTGCGAATATAGGTACTATTTCCTGCTATTTTAGCAGAATTTTTTTTTTTTTTTTTTTTTTTTTTAATAATAAATACAGCATTTATTTACTTCAAATTACATAACCAAAGCCCTGGGGCCATATATGATTAATAAAAGCTACTACAAAAAAATAATTTAAATAAAGATAATAAATTTCACAATTTTCTTGAGCGTAAGGTTTGATTTTTCTTATAAAAAGTTTCAAATTGTTCATAATTTGTTAATTTCTTATTTCCTGAAGATGCTACACAATGGAGTAGCGAAATATCGAAAATAATAAAAAACTTTTTATAAGAAAAATCAAACCTTACGCTCAAGAAAATTGTGAAATTAAAAAAAAAAAAAACTTTCAAATTGTTCATAATTTGTTAATTTCTTATTTCCTGAAGATGCTACACAATGGAGTAGCGAAATATCGAAAATAATAAAAAACTTTTTATAAGAAAAATCAAACCTTACGCTCAAGAAAATTGTGAAATTAAAAACATAAAAAGAAGGTTAAATAAAAGACAAAAAAAAAAAAATTTAAAGATAATAAAAAAAAAATAACAATAAAAATAAATAATAATAAAAATAAATAATAATAAAAATAAATAATAATAAAAATAAATAATAATAAAAATAAATAATAATAAAAATAAATAATAAAAAAAATAAGTAAAAAATACAGTAAAACTATCATATAAAAGAAATACTGAAAACATTATCTTGAATAATATAAATAGATATTTAAAAAAAAAATAATACAATCACCAGATTTTCCTAAGTGCAACGATAATAAAAAAAGAAAAGATCGAGAGAGATAAAAATAGTAGCACAAATAAAAAGCTATAACTCATGAATAGCTACATAGTCCTTAAGCTTTTGCCTAAAGACCTGGGGTGAAAAAGCAAAACCTCTCAGGTATAGAGGTAGATCGTTCCATATTCTTGAAAGCCTAATCTGAAATGATCGCTCGTACATAGTAGTATGATGTGTTGGATAAACCAGTTGGGGGTTTCTTTCCGAGTTGGACAAAAGAAAGTTGTCAACTATATAGTCCGGAAACCCATTAACCATTGCTCTGTAAAAAAATATCAATAACCTCATACCTACATAATTAACAAAAGAGCACCCAAGAAATTGGATTACGTACGGAGTCACATGAGAGCGAAGTCTTAGGCCAAAAACATATCTAATAATTCTATTGAAAATCTTGGTAAACCTATTAAATTCACCGCCTGTGGTACCAGAAAATACCTCGACACAATATAATATATGAGGCATCAACAAGGCATGTGCCACACGCATCCTAATTGAGAGAGGCAGATATAAGTCAAGAGAATACAACCTTCTCAACAAGAATGATATTTTCGAAGAAACGTTATTAATATGCGATGAGAAATTTAAATGATTGTCAATTAAAACTCCAAGGCATTTAATCTTATCCACAAATTCAACTCTCATGCCATCGAGAGTAACCATTATATTATCAGTATCGAAACCAAAACCCATTAACTTCGTCTTTCTTGGATTGACAACAAAACCATTGCCAGAAGACCAAGATATAACCTCATGTATGATGAAATTTACACCCTCTTCCAAGACATCTACAAATTGCGAATCGGCATAGCAAAGAAACTGAACATCATCCGCATAAACGTAAGACTGACATGATAGACCATTCCCAAATGTAAGAAGATCATTCAAGTAAATCATGAACAGTAGTGGGCCAATAACAGACCCCTGAGGTACACCACTGGTTATTGGTTTCGTTAATGAAAAAGAATCGCCAATCGAAACAAACTGACTTCTACAACTCAGATAAGAGGATATAAGTTTACAAGCTTGTGATGAAAAATCAAACAAATTAAACAGTTTGTCCACAAATTTCGAATGTATCACTCGGTCAAAAGCTTTAGATAAATCCAGTGAAAGAAGAACTACATTTTTACCATTATCCAAAAATTTTCTAATCGAATCCGTTAGACCAAGAAGAAGGGCACCAGTACTATACCCACGACGAAAGCCTGACTGAGATGAGTGTATTAAAGAGTTACTATCAAGGTGTAGGATCATTTGATCCTTTACAATATGCTCAACCACCTTCGAGAGAATCGGAAGGACAGATATCGGACGCAAATTATCCAAAGAGTTGGATAGACCTTCTTTTTTATGGGTATCACCCTAGCTTTCTTCCAATCGTTAGGAAAGACGGAAGTAGTAAAAATAGAATTAACCAACCGAAGAATATGGGAAGACACAAACGGAAAAACTAAATTAATAAATTTCAATGGTAAATAATCATTACCTGCAGCATTAGATTTAATCTTCCCCAATGCTGCGCGCAATTCTCCCAGATTCACACAACGAAACGAAAAACCACCACCTAAAGTACCCCCTGAAAAATCCATTGAATTGGGATTATCATCTAACTGACACGAAACAAAATAGTCATTTACCTCGTCAGCATTAGCAGAGATAAACTGATTATCAGTCTCCAAACAACCATTTCCCCTTAAATAGCTCCACATTTGTCTAGGACTAAGATCCCTAAACATGCTTGAATAGGCACGCCTCTTAGCTACCCTAATAACTCTCTTTGCACGATTTCTGTGCTCACAATAAACAGCCCAATTCAGTGAACTTCTGTTCAGAAGGTAATATTTGTAGGCTAAGTCTCGTAAAGATATATGATAGACAATATTAGGGGAGTTAAACCAGTCAACAGACTTAAAAACTATCTTACGCCGTACGACAGGCACTAAGGAGTGTAAAACATAGAGGTTAGCCATAAAAACCTCCAATTGAAGATTTACATTATCCGTTGCATACATTCCACTAAAATCAAGAGAATGAACAGTTCGTTCTAAAACTTCCATATTCACAGAATTATAGTCCAAGTAGGACACATATTGTTGGGAAGTAGGTTTCGGAATATCGACAGCAATAAAAATTAGTGAATGGTGCGATACTCCTGGACACTGCATTTGACCAGAAGTACTCACAACAAGAGAGGGACTCATTAGAAAATAATCAATAAGGGACGTAGAATCCTTATTAATATCATAATGAGTGGGGGCTGAGTTGTGATGGCACACTAAGTCCAGCCTACTACACATTAGCCGAACCAAATTAGATTTCCTACTACAAAACATATTCATATTAAAATCACCCATAATGCAAACATTTGCATATTCAACAAGAATATCTCCCATAGATTCCTCAAAAACATTTAAATTACCATTAGGCAAGTAACTCACACCAATTAAAATTTTCATGCCCCGAAGGATCACTTCAGCGAATATAGATTCTGATTCCCCATACCTATCAGACCTAAAAACTACCCTATATTCAATCCTCTTCGAAATAAGTAAAGCCACTCCACCACCCCTTTTAGGCTTTGGGCGATCACTTCTACAAATATCATATCCCGGAATATTAACACTCTCGGACAATATATCAGGTTTAAGCCATGTCTCACTTAAACCAACAATATCCATAATATTTCCCTCAAGTATGTTCCTTATTTCATTCAATTTGAATGTCGAAGAAGAAGTATTAAAGCTGTTTATATTGTAATGACCTATCTTTAACTCTCTCTCAAAAGTTATAAAGTTATTACGAATTACAGAGTTATCACTGCAAACAGGACCTAAATTTATAAAGCTATTCATCTTAAAATGTATAAAGGAAAAAAGAAAATAAATAAAACTGGCAATTGTATAAAAGATAAACAATTAAAAATTCGAATAAATAGCAATCTGACGCCAAGAAAATTAATTGCAAGAAATCATCAGATACGTTATTAAGAAGAATTTTGAACTATTTGTACTGGTTTTTTTATGAGTGTAGCAGATATGTAGTTTTGATAAATATAAAACATATGCATTATTAGGAACCAATGACCCTGTAAATCTCTCTATACTTTTTGTGGAAAACAATATTATGTGCCTTCAAACAGGACCGAACACAGAATTGTTAATCAGGGATGGAAAAGGCTCGCTTGTTTAGTTTTTTGAAATTAACAATGCAAGGACTATTATACCCATATCCTATTCCAAAAATTAATGGTTAGTTTCGAAAAAAAAAAATCCGAAAAAAATCATTATATTCGTTTGCAGAATGTTAATCGCTGATTAAGTTTCTTAATTAATTTTCTGCGGCACTAGTCCTTTTTTCCCACTCCGCCATAATTTGGATTTTTTTCATTGCGGTGTATTTTAATCCATAATCCCAGACTATAACACCCATACCTTGCCCAATGTTTGGTGTTTAGTTTGCAAAAAAAAAATGCGAACAAAATTTTGCAGAATGTTAATCGCTGATTAGCTCTTTTAAAAACTAATTTTAAGTACAATTTCTTAAAATTTATAATCTATGGGTATTATACAATTTCATACAATAACGTTTGGTGGTTGATTGCAAAAAAACATCGCGAAAAAAATTAGCTTTTAGCATTAATATATTTGTTTACAGAATGTAAATCGCGGACTAAGTTTTTTAATTAAATTTTTGTACCATAAAGTCTTTTTTTCGCGTTCCACTATTACTTGGCAAATTTTCAAGTATCTCGGGACTATAATACCAATTTCTACACCAAAGTTTGCTTCGTAGTTTGCAAAAAAAAAAAAAAAAAAAAAAAATAGCGAAAAAATTTTGCAAAAAGGAAAACTTTTGCATCATTATAATCGTTTCCAGAATGTTAATCGCCGATTGTGTTTTTAAATTATTTTTTCTACCATAAAGGCTTTTTTAGCGTTCCGCTATTATTTTGCAATTTTTTAAGTGCGGGTTTTTTCACATTTATAATCTAGGGACTATAATGCACACCTCGTAAAAAAAAAAACTTTTATATATACCGTACATTCAAATAATTTAAATGTATATGTATGAAGATATAAACTTCTGTATTTGAAAATAAAATGGTCAAAAAAGTGGCAGAGAATGGATATTTTGCTTCCAAATTGTTATCGTAGATGGATATAATAATTGACATCAAAATCTCATTTTGGACAAAATTGCAGATATAGAGTATTGAATATAGGGTATCGATATATATATTACTATAAAACTAACTTGGAAATTATGTAGTTGTATAATTACATAGCACTTAGTAATGTTCCCCTTGTTATTTTCTGCGTGTACATTTTTTGCTTCTCATGTAAAATAAATAAATAGTGTCCTTACGCCCTTTTGCATTTTAGGTGACGATATACAGTATTTTAAAAATACATACGTGATTTACATTCACTCTTTTGAACAATATCATTTTTTCATTTTAAATGATCTAAAAGTACGGTCAATTTAAGACTATCAAGAGTCATTTTAGTGCCAATTTTATTCATGGTTAAGGTTAGCGGCCAAATTCACTACCTTAACCAAGAGTAAAATTTTCATCAAAACGACTCTAAATAGTGTTAAAATAAGCATTCTTTTAGATAAGTTAGCCGACCTTAATCGAATTTCGTTTCAATTAATCCTACACAGTTTTTAGTAATTAATAGTATCATTTGAGTGATAAAATTTTAATTAATATAATCGATTTCGTAATTAAAACTAGTTTTTAGCTTTTTCTGTCTAGGGACTCTTTAAAAACTTTAGATTTTAGCAAAAAACTTTTTTACCTGGGAAAATTGTCTATTTAGTTGTAAAAATTTTCAAAACAAATTAATAAATATAATATTAAAATAAAAAATATTAAACTGGTACCTACCCAGCAACAAAAGAGATGCCGAAGCAGTAGAAAAAGCACTACAATTGATGATCTAGATGTACTTCTTTTTTAACATAAACACTAATACTTTTAACATTGAGTTGTCATAGGAGAGGAGTACTCCCACTTCAACGTTTTTTCAGTAGTTTTTGAACGAGTGCAAAGCTCTTTTTCACCAATAAAAGTAAAAAAAAAAATTCTTCACAAAAAAAATTATATTTTTTTTATTTTACAAAAATTTTTTTATTGCCGCTACCGGGTATCGAACTTGTGATCTCACGATTACTAGTATAGCGCTCTACCGCTGAGCTATTCTTTGATATGAATACTGACTGGCACAAAAACACCACTTTGTTACTGCGAGATATTGTTCCTTATTCTCTTCAATAAAAGTACTTATTAAACAAGTGTAAAAGGTGCACTTCAATTCAATATTGTTTTCAGTACTATTTTTACAGGTGCATAAAAAGCAATTTCTCACCATTTTTTTATATATATATATATATATTTTTAAAAATTTCAAAATTAAAAAAATATTCAATTAACAGAAATTGATTATAAATATATAAAAAAAAATTAATAGAATAAAAAAAAATTATAAAACAAAATAAAAAAATATTGGTCCCGCCGGGAATCAAACCGGGGACCCTCCGTTTGGAAATGCCATATGAAAACCAAAAGCACTTTTTACGATCACTTTTAGAGCAATTACTTTTTAGAAGCAATAACTAAGTGATTTTTTGGATGTTGTTCAGAAGTAATTCTAAAAAAGCTGTAAAAATATACTAACGGATACTTTAGAAGCAAAGAAAGAAGTGCTTTTTTGAAGTTGTTCAGAATAACTTCTAAAAAAGCAGTAAAAATACACTAACGGATACTTGTGAAGCAGTGAAAGAAGTAGTTTGTAAAGCATTACTTCCAATTTTTTTGCTGGGTATTTAATCAATTACCTGTAAGTGATTATTTTGATAGCATATATAAGTTATTCTATAAAATATTATCAGTCATTATTTTGTACTTTAAAGTAATGCCAAAAGTAAGGACCAATCATTACTTGGTAATCTATACTGCAATGCCCTGTGACTACCATGGTTTTGATGGGATAGTAAAATCTCTAGCATTCTCAAAATTCTATTTAATTATTATAAACAATATACTGCAAACCATGCCAACTTCGGCAACTTTTTAACAAATTGAAAAAATTGTTCCGTTTTCTGTTTATATCATATAGGACAATAAATAATGAAGGTTTAATTTGATAGGGAAAATAAATTATAACGATATCGATCAACCCTAATATGTTTGGACATGTAGTATTTGTATTTAAACAAAATGTTAACAACACGCAATTTATATATAATTTAACATCAATGTATGTTTAAATTAATCTGTTGTGGTATTTAAATTAGATTAGGGAAAAAGTAAACTTCACGATTGATTTCGATTTTGAACATCAGTCTCTTTTTATTACACTGCATGACAAAATCTTGACTTTAAAAATTAATAGAGCTCTGACCATCAATTCTACATATTTCGGACATACTTTATATCATAAATATGGCCACAGCTGCTGTGCTTTCATTTAAACACAAAAAAATTCATATTAATTGAATTTGAAAAAATTTTTATATAAAAAACTGAATGGACAACCGCCAAACTTTAATGACATTTAGCGAAAAATCTGTACGATTCATTGAAAAATAAAGTACGCCGTTGTAATCAGCATCTCCGAAATATATAGAACTGATGGTCAGATCTCCATTAATTTTTTGAGTGTCATGCAGTGTTAAAACGTAGAAAAAGTGCTATTATCAGGGGTGTGATGAAAATCGAAAAAGAACAGTTTTTCAATCTAGAATAAATAGTTTCACGAAAATAAAATTAGCTTCAAATTATTATTTATCAGTTTATTTGACTCAGATTTTTATTTGCTTAAAATATATATAAATTATCTAATATCAAAAATAATTGGTATTGTACAGATCGTAAAATATTAACCATTGAAAATTAGATCGTTTTCGATATTCTTCACATGCCTGTATTATTTTTTATTGCTATTAACACCGCTGGAGAATATAAGTACATAAGTGAGGCCTTACGACCTAATAACCACTACATTTTCTCTGTTGTAAAATTAAGATCGCCTCTCTTTGTAACACTGTGATATTTCCACGTTGGTAATTGATCAAAGTCCATTCCTAAATATTTACCCTTATAAGTTTTTGGAATTTCAAATCCGTTAATGCAAAATGATGGACATAATTACTTTCTTAAAGTAAATTTGATATGATTAGATTTCTCAGTGCAAATACTAATGTTTTGGTTTTTATAGCCATTATTGTAGTTGGTTTGTATTAAGGATGATGCTTCAACTGGTGGTCAGTGATTTGATGTTAATATATCAGTATCCTGAAAATTGTAACATCTTCAATTATAAGCATATCTGAAGTATGTATGGTTAGAAATAAATGAAATGGAGTTGGTAAATGTTTTTTGAGTTTATACTTGAAAACAAAATTTAAAAAACTTTTGAAAAGACTGCAAGAACTTTAATGCTATATATAATGACCAGGGCAAGTTGAAAATCGCACAAAAAAGGCCAAATATTTAAAAAAAAATACTGGTTGATTTAATATTTTTTTTTAATATTTGTAAGAAAAATCAATAATGAAAGAATTCACAGTTTAACTGCTAAAGTGGAGTTGACGTAAATTAGTATGATTTTTAAAGTTTAAAATTTGAAAATTTGAAAAAAAAAATTTTTGTAAATTTTTTTAAAAAGTATCTGCAAAAGCTGGGTGTTTACTGTATTTTATCTGCTAAAAACTGTATTCAGGGTCAAATGTCAAATATATCGTTTTTTCATTTTAAACGGTACAAATGTTCCTGTGTCAGCAAATTTTTAATCAGGAGCGTGCTTGCAAAATGTTGGTAATTTCAGCAAAAGGTGTTTGCTGCAAATGAGCGAGCTGATTTTTACCAAAAAAAACAGTAATCTCAGCAAAAGTTTTGCTAACACTTAGTCGATTGCAAATGAAAAAAATCCTTGCTAAAATCACTAAACTTTTTGCTAAATATTAGTAGGCTGAAAAAAAAACTAAAAAATTTGTAGAAAAAATTTAACTTTAGTTAATTTATTTGCTTAAAATTTAAATATAGAAATTGTGTAGAGTTGTTTCTCTTATTATCATTTCCGTTGTCTGTACTACTACATATAGAGAAACTGCGACATATTGTCTATCTGGTTGTCATCAAAACTATAAATACGGTCACAGCACAATTTTTGTAGCAAAAAAAAAAAAAAATAGCATGACATTATTCAAAATTAGTTTAGTGCTAAAAAAATATAACTAACATTTTTGCTGAAAACGGAATTTGAGCAAAAAAAAATTGATGAAAACTAGTACACTTGATATACAAGACGTTTTACAAATTTTTCTACTTACATATTTTTTCGAGTGTACGTATCACCATTCCTGAGATATTGCGAAGACCACGTTAAAAAAATGTGCCAAGTACACTACCTCACAGGTGATGCGGAAATGTGTGCGAATGCATAATACAGTATGTTGTGTAGTGCTGGTAAATTCGGTTACTTTTCAATACTAGATACTACTCGATATTTTTGATTTGGATACTCGATACTACTCGATACTTTTAACGGTTTTTAAATTTGAAATTTTTTGGTAAAATTCTTTGAAAATCTTTATGGTAATTTAATATTTAAATTTATAAACATATTTTTTTAACTTTTTCATCAACTATTCATTGCGTTTTTCATAGGTTTTGAACATATTATTTTAAATATTTTACTTCTGATTTTTTCTTTTAGCAGAGTTGTAATTTTGTGACAAATATTTTAGCAGAGTCACATTTTTGTGGTAAAAATTTAGCAGAGTCACATTTTTATATATTTTCTCTGTCCAAAATGCAACTCTGAAAATATCGAGTAGTAATTTTGAGTATCGAGTACCCAAAAAAAAAGACAAATACTCGATACCCATTACCAGCACTAGTGTTGTGTCCTCCGGAATTTGTCGAAAGTTGTCAAAATAATTTTGTTACCACCAAATTTTATAAATACATAGTGACAAAAAAATATGAGTTACTTACCCCTTATAGGCGATAGGGTCAAAATGATCCCAAATTTTTAAAATGTACAAAAAAAGTACTATTCAAGATGAAAATCGATATTAAAATATTTAGTTAAGCATTTTATAGAAAAAATCAAAATTAACCTGTTTGAGAGCATGGTGTCAAAATGACCCAATTTTTTTCATGTCCAAATATCTGGGACTAGGTTAGCATAGTCCAAGAGAGGCAAACATTTATATCTGAATATTTATTGATATTGGTAATGAAACTAGAGTACAACATTGTGAGTTTCCGAAAAAAATATTTAATTTTTTTACGATTTTCCTAATTTACACCATTTTGACCTTACAATGGTCTGCGCAACCCAGCAAAACCACACATTACTAAATAATATATAAAGCCATGTGTAGGCCATAGGGGCCAATGCACTACTTTACACCTTACTTCACTGATGAATTTTACAGGCGGTGAGCCTCCAAGTATGTATAGAGAGAAGGTGATAAAGTAAGTGGTTACTTACTTGGGTACGGGGATGAAAAAATGTGTCTAAAAATAGATTTCCAAAAAAAAAAAATTATTTAAAAAAAATTTATCACAAATATTTTTTTTATTAAATATATAAACGCGGTCACTAGACCGTACCTCCAAAAAAAAAGTCCGCCGTACACCGTCCAATCTAAATTATTTTTGCAAGGAGGTCTCAAAAATTTTTTTTTTCCCGAACGTAGGGGTCGTAATTTTACATTTTTCGTTACATCTTTGAAATTTGCAGTCAGATCTTAAAGAATGATTGATGTTTTTATCTCGAGGGGACCAATGTTTTGCTCTAAGTACCATTAAACTTACATATCCCGCTCTAGTATTTACCTACCAGATCTAAGCTGCTACCATCCTAATGTACCACCCTAATGCCAGAAAATTAAAGCTCGCAAAAAATCATTAAACTTTTGCTAAAAAGGTTTTTCGATAAACCCAGCATAATTTTTTTAAATTCTTTTGGTTGCCGAACGTAGGGGTCGCTTTTTTAATTTTTTATTGGATTTTTCCTTTGTAGCAAAACACTGGTATCCTCGAGGCAAAAGAATCGATATATCACACTTTAACATCCGACTTTAAATGCCGAAGCTATAACGAAAACTTAGAAAAGGCGACCCCTACGTTCGGCAAAAAAAATGTTTTTTTGGAATTGCCGGTGTACCGCGCACTTTTTTGTTTGCCTGTCTAGTGGTCACGTTGGTAGTCGGACCTGGGCCCCTGCTTGTTAGCCAAGAACTCTACCACCTCAGCTTTAAAAGTAAATGAATTGTTGTGCTTCGTATTTTCGTTCATGATATCGAAAATTATACACCCTACACTAGGGTGACCGCAAAAAATCGATGTCGGAATTTTGTTCGTCTGGAGCCCACAAAACGATTCCCCTTTCCAGATATTGAGATAGCCGAAATTTGAGCTCGATTGGAGTATGTTAACCCGTGCCACTGAGGGCTCAAAGTTTGAAATACGATTTACAAGGCATAAAAATCACTTTTTTGGCTTTTTTTGAAAATACAGGCTCTTAAATAACTGTATTTTTGGAAAATGTAAATAGAATCATAATCTAAACTGAATTCCCTTTCTGGTAATGTATAAAAATCCAAAATCGGTTGGAAAATATTTCGGTAATTGCAATTTCCTCAGACCATTGTAGGGTTAAAAAGAGATAAATTATGAAAACGGAAAAATTAAAATATTTCTTTCAAAAATTGACAAGTTTCATTTTTAAGATCCACAAATATTCAGATACAATTTTTTGTCTCTCTTGGCTTATTATAACCTAGTCCTAGGTATGGCCAAAGATGGGATTTGTTTTTTTATAAATTTGCAAAACTCTATTTTTGAGTTTTTTAAAATTTTGTTCAACAAAATATAAAAAAAGTGGTCAACGCATATGGGTTTATTAAATGCACCTTAGAGAATAATTCTGCTGAAATCCCTCCTTTAACTTAACTGTGACGGAGTTTTGAATTTGAAAATTTTAGAGAAAAGTGTGGTTTTGGCCAATAATTAAGATGATAGTATTAATTTTTGTGCTTTTAGCTAGCTGAAACAAAATCACTTCCGATTTCATTTAATTCTGGTACGAGAGGTTGTTTTGTAAAATTCGGACAACGTTAACCCTATCTTTACCAAGGTCAAAGGTGAAATTTTTCGATTTTTCCTGGAATTGTTCCAAAACAATGTGTTGTTTCTTGCGGAATTTGGTGAAAGTTGTCGAAATAACTCCGTTAACACCAAATTTTACACATAGTAATAAAAAATTAGAAATTAACCCTTATAGGCACATGGGGTCAAAATGACCCCGAATTTTTGAAATGTAAAATAGTGTCATTTGACATGAAAATCGATATAAAAACCTTAAACTAAGCATTTTCTAGAAAAAAATATAAATTAACCTGTTTGTGAATATGGTGTCAAACTGACCCATCTTTTATGTTAAATAACGATGGTTGGCTGAAAAAATTATGTAGAAACCATAAATTGTTGTTTAAAAAATGTGAAGAAAGGAGTTAATTTAAATTTTTTTTATGGTTTCTAAATACATTTTTAAGCAAACCAGCGACTATTTTTGTGGAATGTGCTATCCTATTTATAGAATTTATAATCCATAAACTTTGAAGCAATCAATTAATAGAACAAAAATTGAAAAAATGTAAATCAATTTCGGTAATTATATAAAAATAAATATATTTAGTTAGAATATTCTTCTACCTTAAGTCCAAATTCTAATATGATATTGTCATATTAGATTTTATTTGTTGTTTCAAAAAGGGGGTTGATCATTTTCATGATAGACAATACAATTGTTTCATAGGCATCACCCTATGATGTAATTGTTGCTTTCAAAAAGGAGTTGATTTATAACTGGTTTTACCAAATCAGACAGTTCATATACGAAGGTATAAAATTCTCGTCACGTTGATTTTTTGTACCTTATGTAATGTCTTGGTTTGAGTAAGAAAGTTATCATTTTCTTATTGCGGACAACTGAAGAGTAGGGTGATGCCTATGAAACAATTGTATTGTCTATCATGAAAATGATCAACAAATAAAATCTAATATGACAATATCATATTAGAATTTGGACTTAAGGTAGAAGAATATTCTAACTAAATATATGAAAATATAGAAAGTCCAAAAAAAAAAAAAACAATTTTTGTATTTTTAATGCAAAAATTAGGATGATAAATTTATTTTTATATATTTATATTTTATAAATTAATTGTACCTGGAACTACCCAGCAAAAACAGGTCATTACCATACGGATTACCAAGTAACACACAAAAAAATAAAAACTAAATTCAATCATGAAAACCACCTATTCAATAAATTTTATCGTTGAAATTCTTCCAATCACAAAAATTGTCCATTCAATTAGAAATTTGTAGCTCTTTAATTGAATAAATTTTCAATAAAATAGTGATACATTTGATTAGGGTTTTTATTGGTTTTTTATATGTATTTGCTTAAAAATTAATTCATTGGATTAAAAATTTATCAATATTGTATACCTTCTAAATAGCATATTATATGCATTTGATTAAAAATTAATCGACTGGATTAAAAATTGATCAATATTGTATAAATTCCAAATAAGACTCTAATCAGCTGGATAAAGTGGAAGTTTTCATGCCAACTATAAAAAAAAAATATTTCTTTATTTTAGCTTGAATTTCATAACATTGAATTTTATTAAAATAAAACCTGCATGCAATTTTCATTCATTTGATAGATTTACTTATACTTACATATATGAAAGATTCTCTCACAGAAATTAGTTTTCTTCTTTTTTCTGAGGCATAAGGACTCTGTCAAAATTTTTTTTGAAAATTTAAAAAATAGTTTGATTTTATTGAAAACTAAAGAAAATATACTTTATTTAAAATAATTTTTAATTTATTTTTTGCGATTTGTTTAAAAAAATTTTTAATTTTTTAAACAAAATTTCAAAAATTACATTACTATTTTACAGTAATGTTCTAGAATAAATAAATATTCATATTTAATATGGCAAAATTAAAATATTTAACTAAATAAAATAATAAACTCAACGAGAATTTATAAAATTTTATAAAAAATAATTTAAAATATCAGTTACTAATACATAAACATTTATAAAAACAACTACATAAATAAAACAAACGAAAAATACAACAATATGCTAATGTTTTTCTATTGGTTTATGAAATGCTTTTGAGCGGGCAAGCAAATTGTAGTTTTGAGCAATTATTTAATCTATTGGATTAATTTTTAATTGACACATTTTGAAATAATTTAACAAATCGCTTTAATTGAAAAAAGTTGAACAATATTTTTTTGTGTGTAATGATAAGTCATTAACTTTTGCATTACTTTAACATACAAACTAATGACTTACCGATAATAAGTTATAGAAGTACATACTTATATATTCGTGCAAAGTAATCACTTACTGGTAATTTATTAAATAAGTACTGATTAAGTCTTTTATATTAATATTTTATTTATAAATTTGTTTTGAACTAAATAGGAAATTTTCCAAGGTAAAAAGTTTTTTCTTGCCAATATGACCAACTATTTGACAATGTAGGGTAACCACTTATTTCCTAACTTCTGAGTAACCACTTATTCTATCTTTGCGAATAACTACTTATTTTTTCACTTGGATAACTCGTTATTTGAACCTTTTTTTGTAAGCGAGAGGGCAATGACCACCCATGCATTTTTGGACATCGTGAACAAAAGTAATGTTGCGAGTAAATAGCCTGGTAAGTAGTGAACCCCTTTGTGTGCTACTTACTCGCTTAATTACTCGGTAATGTCTGTTTTTGCTGCGTACACAAAATTGGTTGATATCCAGTATAAATGCATATATTCTCTTTACATTTCGTTTCTGTTATACCGTTGGCTATGGAGAAAAAAATAATTGTAAATAAGTATATGCGTGTTCTCCGAAATGTTTTTTCTTTTTTTTATTGGGAAAAAATATACATACGCATGAATATCCTTAAAGTTGACAATCCCATACAAACACTGGAAAAAAACCAATGCATTTAACGTAACATTTTGTAATTCCTTACTCGTTTTTTTATTCTTATATTTTTTCATGCTATTCGGTGTCGTAAAGGAAAGTCTGAGGAGGAATCGTAGCAGAAATATTCAAACAGACAATACGCCCTTGTTTTACTAATGTCTCCCTCGTCATCACTTTAATTCAAATATTCATACATATTTGATCACATAGTACCTACATATAAGGGTTATAACATCTGATGTTCTTTTGTCCATTAAAAATATTAATAAACTTGATATTACATTTTCGAGGTTTTCAGCAAAGTTCCCGCATAAACCCTCTTGAAGTTCGCTTTATATTTTTCCTATTTACCCAGGAAAACCTTCCATTCGCCGGTAATGAGTAAAAAATAAATAAAGTTGGGTAAACCCTTACTTTTCTTTTACAAAGCCTATTATTTTAACATGGGTATATCCATCGAGGTAAACCCCCAGTCAGAAAAAAAAAACGGGAAAGCGGTTGCAAAGCACTTTAACAGGTGGTACAAGTACTGGTAAAAAGTATTTGATGGCTAAACACATAAATGAGTGATAATAGCTGGTCAACTACTGGCTGTGCCAAAATGCTAGCAAACAATTTTTTGTAACTAGTATGCCAGCGTTGGGAGGGCAAAAAAAGGAGCTTGAAGGAGCTTTCCCATAAACAAAAAAATTGATTTTATAAAACAAAAAAAATTTTAAATTTATTATTAAATTTAAAAAATCAAAAAAATATTGTTTGCTTGCAACCGGATTTGAACTCGGAACCTTCTGACTACAGACTTTTTTTAACGAAGCGTCAGCATCTTTATAAATCATTGTTCTACCAGTGAATTGATTTTTGTACCCCTGGTAGCATTGGCTAGGTAGCACTGGATAACCACTGGTTGCAAATCTTGGCATATTCTTTGCCAGTGGTTTTTTTTTATAAACCACCGAAATTTTTATAAAACAAATACTGGCAAAACGCTTTTTGCAAACGCTGGCAAAGCGTCCCAAATGAGTGTTCTGCTAGTCATTAATTTTTAGCACCGTGGTTACCCAGTGGTATGCCAGTGCTTAATTTTTTGTACCAGTGGCGATTTCTGACTGAGCCCCTACCTAGGAGCTTTCAAAAACATTATATTTAAAATTTAATTTTTTAAACCGAATATTAATTTGAAATTCACAAACTTTTAACCATAGTAAGGAAGTATTCAGTACCGCCGTACTTCGGTACTAGTAAAATACAAGTACTTGGTAGTTGTACTTAAATACAATTAGTAGGCACAATTACTTGGTACTTGCTAAGTTCTATTAAGAACTCTAGGTACTTATCAAGTACCAAAAGTACTTAGCAAGTAGCCTAGAACTTAGCAGGTATCATAAGTACTTAACAAGTACCATATAATTAAGCAAGTACCCATAGTATTTATCAAGTACCTAGTACATTTTAAGTTACTTATTAGTACCCAATGTGGAAAATCATTACCAGATATGTGGTTATTAGACCGTACCACCTTACAGGCAAAAAAAAGTGCGCCGTACACCTTCAAATATAAAGTATTTTTGCAAGAGAATTCCAAAATTTTTTTTCCCGATCGTAGGGGTCGCCTTTTTTAATTTTTCGTTATAGCTTCGGCATTTAAAGTCGGGTTTTAAAGTGTGATATATCTATTTTTTGCCTCGAGGAGACCAGTGTTTTGTTATAAAGGAACAATTCAATGAAAAAAAGGCAACCCCTACGTTCGGCAACAAAAAATTAAAAAAAATTTCTGCTGGATTTGTCGAAAAACTTCCTTAGAAAAAGTTTAATGATTTTTTGCCAGCTTTAATTTTCTTACATTAGGGTGGTAGCTGGCTGGTAAATACTAGAACGGGATACTTGAGGTCAATGGCCCTTACAGCAAAACATTGGGCCCCTCGAGATCGAGGGGCCTTTAAGATTCGACTGTAAATGCCAAAGATATGACGAAAAATGTAAAATGGCGATCCCTACGTTAGGCAAAAAAAAATTATTTTTTAAACCTCCTTGCAAAGATAATTTAGATTGGACGGTTCACGGCGAACTTTTTTTTTGAGGTACGGTCTAGTGGTTATGTAACTACATATCTGGTAATGGCAACTAGTTAGTTATTATTTTTGTATGACGATGATGCGCAAAATAATGAGTTTGGGTTAAAAACCAGCATACGAAAAATCAAAAATATGTCGTCACCTATGTGCTTACCAGTATTGACAAAAATAATGAGTCTAAATATAGATTTTGAAGAAAATAAGTTCTATAGAAAAAAATTTTTTTATTGTAAATTTTTTTTTTAAATAAAATTTGCTCGTGCGGGAATCGAATCTTGGACTCCAGAATACCAGTCAATAGCTCTACAATACATATGTCGACATAAAATATTTGATGGATAAACATATAATTGACCGGCTGCGCACAAGTCAGCTTACTCGCCGACATACAAAAAATCAAAAAAATATCTTTATCAGTGTTGAAAAAATATTGAGTCTAAAAATATATCTAAAAAAAGTTTACAAAAAAAAAAATCGAGAACATAACTTTATATTTGAAATAATCATAGAAATAAGTCATTATTGGTAACGCATTACTTTTTTTATGAAATAATGGAAAAAGTAACTTGTTATTAGTAACTTATTACTATATTTTTTAAAATAATGCAGAAAGTAAGTCGCTGTCATAACTGGTAGACCAAGAAATAATAATATGTCGTTTCCACACTGGGTACTTAATTATCAATTACTTTCCTAGTAATTGCCACTGATTTAAAAGTACATTTTAAATTCGGTAGTGGTACTTAAACATTTTCAAGTACAAGTACCATAAACTTGTACTTAATGTACTTGATGCCTATTTATGCTTTCAACATTAAGTTTATAAACTGTATAGAAAAACGAATTGTTTATACACAGAGAAAACAGATTCCTGCTTACAACCGAATTTGCTGCCAATCGAATAGTTCGGTTGTGGTAACCGAATTTTTCAGTTGTGGCAACTGAATATCAGTATAGTCAATAGTCGTTTGATAATGACAGCAGAATTTCTATTGCCTCAACAATAATTCGGAAGTCAAAACTGAAAAATTCTGTTGTCACAACCAAAGCATTCGATTGTCAGTAAATACGGTTGTAAGCACGAATCTGTTTTCTGGGTGTACCAATAAAACTTCCAAACATCTGAATTTGGTATCTGAAGTAATGCAAGGAAGGGCAAGGTGTAAGTTTTCGCAGTGTCTGATATATTATAATACCTACATGTTACCAATGTTTTGCTGGGTAATGAAAGTAAACAACAATATTTATTAATTAGAAATTTATTAATTCAGTTCGAGGCTAATTTCCTTATTAGGAATTAACATAATAAGTACTTTTTCCAAAAACTGCTATTTTTCTTCGTCAGGATATTCTCCTAACAAATACTTCACAGAGTTTTTGCTTTCAAAAACCTCTAACACTTTCAGGAATGAAAAGACGATCGTTTCGGGGATTTTCCAAGTCCCCTTCTCCATTCTCATTTCGTTGATGTAGTAGACTACGTTTAATATGAAATTTTGATGTTTGAATTTGCATTGCACTATTGCCACCACTTTCTAAAGAAAACTGAAGAAGGGGACTTGGAAAAACTACCCTAGTTTTATATACAGGCTTTCACTAAATTTGGCTCATTTATGTTAACTTTTATGATAAAAACTCGAAAAATTTACTTTTTAGAAATCGCTCTTTTTGAGGTAGGTTTTTGTTTCGAAATGATGGGAAAAAATGATTCTTGTTAATAGTATAGTATTGTCCATAACGTGGTGATAGTTACAAATTTTGCAAAAAAAAGTTATAACCCTACTACATGTATGTACCCAGCAAAAACTTGGTAATGACTAGTCATTATTCATGCATTACTTAGATCTCATATCTCCTTACCCTTTGAATTACTTTTAAACTGAATGTAATGAGTTACCCATAATTATACCCCACACATTACTAATTCACAATAGCTGAAACAAATAATATATGTTATAAATCATTAAAAACCATAACTATGGCGTAGCCTAGGGATTAGCGTTTTTGCCTGACAGACATAAGATTCGCTGATCAATTCGTGTCTTCTTCCATTGTTTTGTTTTTTTGTTTTTTTTTTGTAATTTATATTAAACATCTATTTACAGAAATGTTGATGTTCATTAAGCAGTATTTAATAACAAGTTTTGTGAAAAATAGACATGTATAACAGTTGCCACAATAAATGTGTACATAAGTTAAAGCATTAAACATTATAGCGATGTCGTGGTCTAATGGTTAGAGTGTTTGCCTGACAATCGTGGGGTACGCTGATCAATACTTGTCAGCTCCTATTGGTTTTTAAATTTTTATATTTTTTTAAATTTATATTCAACATCTATTTATAGAACAGTTGATAAACTACTTACAGGTAACATCAGTGTAATGACTTTCCTCCAATGACACCACCATGTTAAAATAAGTAGTTTAGTAATTAAAAGGTAACTAGTGAACACTTAAGATTTCAATACCTAAAACTCATTACATGGTAATGAAAGGTTTTGCTGGGTATGTATATGTACGTGCTGTTGTAGTATGTTTGAATGTAAATCACTTTTGGGTACGGTTGCATGGATTCCTTAGCTGGCTGGAGGATTTTTTTTTTTTTTTTTTTAGATGTGGTTGTAATAGTAACGACATTGACATAAAATTTTCTTGTCTTTTTTTTATTTTTTTCATAAACTAAATACGCATTGGTATTTTTATATATTTCATGTAATTCTTTCCTGAAAGTATGTGCGTTATTTGAGAATTTTCTTCACACACGTATTTTATATATTTTTTTTTATTGTGGATTTTTGTTCCAGGTTTAAAATCCATTTATTTTAAATTCCTTTTCAACATATTCATATATGCTTTCCTTTCTGAGAACGCATAAACTTGGGTGGGGATTAAAAAAAATAAGTTTATTTATTTAATGGACATGTGTGGCGAATGCAAAGGTGACTAAAATATATAAAATGTTAACATAAGTCAAAATATAAAATATTTATTTTATTAGAATTTCTTGTAAAAAATTCCAAATACCGTGGACAAAATTCCACTGGGCTCAACAAAAAAAAAAAAAAAAGACGAAGATCTAAACACCACAAAATAATGCTAACTCGATAAGTTAACAACAACAAAAATTATGAACTGAATTTCGTTTTAATTTATAACTGTTTACTAAATTTATATCAAATGTATTAATCGATAAGAAATTATTTGATATTACCGATAACTAATCGAAAAACGATTATTTTGTCATTTGTAGATTTTTTTTTAAATTTATTCTATTGTTGCGCCAAAAAAAAAATGCCCAATGTAGAGAATTTAAAGTTAGGCAATGTACATTTCACAGAATTAATGGACATTTTATTAACAAATGTTATCACAATTTTCATTAGTTAATGAACATTTTTATTGGTTTGCATTTAATTCCTTTGATGAACTAATGTTCATCCTGATAAAAATAAATTTGAAATAAAGAATTTGCATGTGCTTGTGGAAATTTCAATGTAACTGACTCCAACAGAAAACATATTATTTTCTATTGTTGTTACACTAGATGTCCCTAAATTGCTATATCCATCAAAACAACAGAGTAGTATTTCTGAAGATGACAATCCAATCCAATCGATTCTTTGGAACAGAAAATTTTCCTGGGCTGTTATATTATTCTACTTCGGTGGGATTAAGTGCTATGGGAACACCGAAGGAGTACGCTGCAATATGTATGGGGGATAGAAAAAACTCCTACATATTATTTTTCATAAATTGATGTTACCTTGGTTGGGGATCGAACCCCCAACCTTATGTGTAACAGTCCAATGCGCTAACCATTACACCACAGAGCCCACAAATTGGAAGATGACAAAGCAAATTGTGTAAAATTTTTTGTTGCTGTTTTTGTTTTTCCTTTGATAATTTAAATGCTAAATAAAGCTCCTAGATGAGAACAAGAAATTCTCATTGACTTTCTAATTTAACTTAACAAATATTTCTTAGGAAAGAATGAAATCCGGATAGGGACATGCCTTCAACAGATCATTTTTCACAATTTGGCAAATAAGTTTTCCGATTTTAGCACATTTAATTCCTTTAATGCAATAAATATATTTCCCGATAAAAAATTGCTTATATTCCTAAATAAGGATCAGTCGTTAAAAAAATACAAAATAAAGACTTTTAAAATATCGTCAACGGTCTGCGGATCTATGACGACTCCTTAATGAGATAATTATTTCTATGAAAAACATAATAATTCGAACTCTATCATGTGTTTTATATCTTCTTTAATAAATTAAATCTTATATAAAAGAAACCACCCCAGCAAAATCTTCTATTACCAGGTAACATTAAATGGAATGAGAAACCAAAAATTGTAAGTATCTACACTTTGGTCAAATAAAATATTATTTTATCTTGGAGGGGAGTGGTTGCCTAAAGCTTACCGGCTTAGACTCAAATAAGTCATTATGATGAAAGTACTTAAATAAGATGTTTCATGTAATATTAAACTCACTAGTTAGCAATAGCAGCTAAACTAAATACATACTTGTAGGGAGTAAAATAAGTCCTTATACATAAGTACGTAATTCATTGGCTAAATATAGGAAATAAAATAAGATGTTACCCGTAATGACTTTAAACTCATTACAACTAAGAA
Source organism: Leucophora obtusa (assembly GCA_949987735.1). NCBI lineage: Eukaryota > Metazoa > Arthropoda > Insecta > Diptera > Anthomyiidae > Leucophora > Leucophora obtusa. The sequence continues at coordinate 112,596,552 of OX465295.1, read as the reverse complement.
CAATGCAACAATATAACACAATATCAGTGATGAATTATTTTACAGCCTCCACATAAACAGCGATATATCTCTGTATCGGTAACTCATTATTTCATGCCTCCACATTGATGTAACACATTACTAGTAACGTATCTCAACGTAAAACAAAGGGTAAAGAGGTGCCCATTGCCAGGCAATGCGTGAAAAAGGTCCAACCCATTACCATGGATTTGCTGGGACATACAACATTCACGACAAGTATCTCTAGATGTCACATAGAAATTTTAAAATTTGCCAAACTTCCTTAGAACACTTTGTCTGAAAATATTTTGTTGAATATAAATATTCAGAGAATTTGACAAGTTATATATTAAATAAAACCAATGCTTTCTGTTGGTTAAATATTCTAGAATATTTCCAACATTTCATGAGTAGAACAATTATTCTCGTGAAATGTTGCCAACAAATTTTGTGGAAACTTTCAACTGTTGGTGTTTAAACAAACAAGAAACCTTAATACACACGCGTATTAACAAATCCTTACACAGAAAACAAACAAATAAAAAATTATATCAACAAAAAAAAAAAAGCAATCTACAACAAAATAAAATAACAATACGATAAAAAATTCAAATATAAATAGACACGAACACAAACATAGTATAGCACGTTAGGTCAAAAGGTGTAATTTCTTGGAAAAAGTAGAATATAGCCAGATCCGACTTGATTCACTTTTTGGATGGATGGATAAAGTTTCCCCCGTTTTTCAAATGTTTGTTGTAAATCGGCATAGGAAACCATGTGAATGTTCGAATTTAGGTACAGGATGTTTTCAGCGAACTTATGTAAAACACTACGAGGCACATTTTTGTGGAACATTTTAACAATCTAACTCTTCAATTAAAGCGACATTTTAATAAAAGACAAAAAAAGACCCGTACGTTTAAGAGTTAGAGGGTTAAAATTGTCCACGAAAATGTTCCTCGCAGTGTTTTACATAAGTTCGCTGAACACATCCTATAGCTAAATTGCAAGATTCACATGGTTTTCCCCTAAAATTCAGGTTTGTTGGACATTTCAGTGCCAATTCTGAATAAGCACGAGATTAACCCTTTAACACCTATTAAGTTTTGACTTATTTCTGGCATTGAAGTTAGATTTTCAAATTTGACGTCTTCAGAGACTTATAGTATAGAATTTGATGACAAATATTTTTGTGACACGGACTAAAGTGGATACGTTAATTCAACATTTCGAAATTTGTTATAATTTTTATTTTATTATAGAAACTTAAATGATTTTTTTATAAGCATAAAATTAAAACATTCTCCTTCAATAAAAACCTAAATACAGTAGACAATATCACTAAGAAGTTAATAAAAAAATAATTGCAAATTGTGACCGCTTTTATCCAGTATTGTTCATATTTGAAATTTTCGGCAAGTTCTTTCTTTAATATTTTGTCCAAAGTCCTTTGTGCTTTAAAACAGATTTTATGCGAGAAGGCATGCTTTCCGCGAGATTTTTAATAGTTTGAGGTGGAATATTAGTCCATTCCGCTGAAACTCCTGACCAAAGATCATCTAAGTTGGTCGGTGCTCGTTCGCATTGGGAGACTCTTCTTTTGACAATTGCCCACCAATTCTCGATGAGATTCAAATCGGGGCTCTGACCTGGCCACTTCAAAAACTGGAAAAACACACTTGGATATCACAAATTGAACAAAAGTTATTAATACAGATTTAAAAATATGCAAATATGTATCCACTTTAGTCCACTACTGTATTAACCCTCTTACTCTCCAACTAAAGCCCCGTAAGTTGAAGAGTTAAAGGGTTAAAATGTTCAGCAAAAATATGTGTCATGAAATTCTACTAAAGTCTCTGAAGAGATCAAAGATTCACATAGTTTCCAATAAACATTTGAAAAAGGGGGGAAATTTTAATCGACCCTAAAATAAAATTCCGATGTGATCTTCCAAAATGCTGACACACGTATATGTGACCTTCTCCGAGAAAAGGGACCTAGTGTGTGAAAATGAAGTTTTGAGAAGAACGCATTTAAAGTTTCATAACTCATTATCACTTTGAACACACCTTCAGTTGGGAGATGCGATTTGGTATGGTTAGTTATGATTATCAGAAATCTAACTCATTTCATCTTATTCTACACCTTTTTAGGTACCAGAATCCACTCTTAAGTCCAAACCCGTTTTTTGACACACTAGGTCCCTTTTCTCGGAGAAGGTCACATACATATATTTTTTTGGCTGCTCCATTATTTTTTTTCGTGTTGTACAGTGTAATTGGACGAAATATTATATATATTGTCCCAAGTACGAATATTATTGATGTTGCAATAAAATTATGATTCTATAAGTGGTACTTATAATTTTATAGTTACTCGCAAAATCTTTCTTTTTTTATTTATCATGTTGTTCTCTCGCCTATATTCATACATTTTCCGGATAATCATATTTCTCTCTACTAAGTACAATCATATTATTGTCTTAATTGAGAGAGATCATTGAGAGAGATTAATCGAAGTAATTTTATATTTGTAGTGCCTTCGTCCGGTTAGCATAGTAAAAGGGGTCGTAAAGTAAAAGTTGGTGGGACCCGCTGATGTAGATTAAATAAAAAAATTCAGAACTCCCAAAATCCTCACAAATCCTATGAATTCAAAATACGAGATCTCAATGTGCAATCGGCCAAGTCAATTTTACTAATTTTTAGTAGGCTTTTCTGCTATATTTACAGCTTTATTTCTATGAGTGTATTTTATTATAAATTGCATATTATAAAAAGATGTAGAATTTTATTGTAGTTTAATGTTTTTTTTTGCCCAGTGTGCACATAGCTAACCACCTAGCACACAAAAACACAAACATATAAAAAAAACTTGTAATTTTCGATAGAAAATCCCAAAAAAATAAACAAATTCCGCGGGCGTATAAAATACATTATTTATGTTTTATTTTATTTCGTTATATTTGTTTATATTTTTTGTACTTTTCATTCAAAAATTTGTGTATAAAAGTATGAGTGAAAAATTACATGTAAACACAGCATGTGTGTGTTTGTAGCTTTGAACATGGAAAGGAGTATTTAACTTAATATTACTCATACGCATTAGTGTACACATGAGATGTGTGTTATTGTTGTTGTTACTTTGTTAACATTTATAGCTGTGCTTCGTTTTCTTCTTTTTTTTGTATTCTAACAACATTTTAAAAGGTTTATTTATAATAAACCAGTAAAAATCAAAGATTCACGTACTTGAGACTATAAAATATTATGCTCATATATTTAAAAACTCATGAAATAACATTAATTTCATTGATGTAATTTTTTTAAAACTAATAGTGAAACTAGATTACAGAACATATAAAGAGAAAAACGAAATTTTCATAAATCTAAAAACAAATTGTGTAACTACAAATATTATCTTACACAAAATTATATTAGAAATATAATATTTTTAATAATAAAGGCTCTATTTTTAAATTTATATCTTTACAGAAGACAATTCTTTAAACATGAAGCTCTTATATAACATATTTGTAGGTTTCATTAAAAAGTTAATAAAAAAATAAATTATGTTTTTTAATTTATTATCTCCTTTTAATCAACTGCCTATTTTCATATTTTGTGTGTGTAAATCCTTTGTTATTTTTAATTTAAACCAAGGTTGGCAACCGAAACGAATAACGGTATAGGTATCGGTATTGGTATCGATTTTTTATTTGTTTCGGTATCGGTATCGGTAACGGTATTTTAATCATTTCGGTATCGGTATAACCGATACCGAAACATTAATACCGGTTTAAACCGGTATTATTGAAAAAATTTACAAATATATAAAAAAACGTTCTTAATTATAAAAAAACTCAATTTTATTAAATTTCTATAAAGGATAAGTATAGTTTATGGAAATGTTTTTATAATATGAACAAAAATCTATAAGTTATTAAAAATTTCTAATTGTGTTTTATTTTTTAAACACAAACATTTTTTTAAATCTATTAGGAACACAAGTTGATTCACTACAAATATTTTATATTTGTATTGAGATCATATAATAAAATAAAAAAAAAATAAGTTTATAAAATTAATAAAAGGATTCTCTAAAAGAAACTGTAAATTCAATTAAAGGTTTAAGAAACCTGTTTATATATTAAATTATTTTTACTAAATTTGTCACAAGTTAGAGAATATTTATGAAGTTAAATAAATTAAAAACAATGTTGCCAATGCAAACTAAATGCTGATAACCGCACTTTGAGTTTATAACACGATTTTCTATTAACAATGAATAATAAAGTTTAATTGTTTAACAATTTTGGAAATTTTATATTAAAAAGATTTGTATTTTTGCTAAAAACGTAAAAAAAAACAATTTTTATAAAACCGATTCCATACCGGTACGACACCGGTATTAAGGGAAAAGGTTTTTGAATACCGGTATTTTATGAAATCAAGAATTTCGGTATTGGTATCGGTATCGGTTGTCAATTTGAAAGGGTTTTGAAACGGATAACGGTATTAAAACGGTATCGGTTGCCAACCTTGATTTAAACACATTATTTAAAGCTTTTGTGTTGTAATTACCACTTTTGTTAACTCGAGATGTTTTTCATAAATTTTTGTTGTTCTTGTTGTTGTGCTTGTTTTATCTATACAAAATCCTATTTATTATATTGTGATATGAGTTTTTATTTTCAGTATTAAAAATAAGAGTAATATATATTTTTTAAACATTTCATAATTCATAATACCCACACATTGTTGTGTTTAATTTATAACTTTTATATTTTCACAAATAAACAGCTTTTTCTTTGTTTCAATTTAAAAGTGAAATATAACTAACACGGAAGGTATTTAAATACGTTCTCGCCGATTTTAATGAAATTCGGATATGTAAAATATCAGAAAAAAATAAGAGACACGTACTTTCTTTTGGTAGAGGCCCAGTCTCACTTTTAAGGGTTTTAAAAATGGGACAAACCCCTATTTTTCTATGAAAACATGTCTGAAATTTCAGAAATTTAGTTTTTTTTTGTATTCACAGCGTTAAAATTACTCGAGGAAATCGTTATTTTTAAAACCATAGTGCACGTGTTTTGGACTCTGGGTTGCCACTTAATTAAAAATTAAAATTTTAAATATTGATGAAGAAGGCGTTGTGGGAAAAGTCGACCTAAAGTCGAACAACAACGAATGTCAAAAAAATCCCAGTCATTTCCGCGACTAAATTAAATGTGCATTATTATGTGTGCATTCAAATTTAAATCAACAACAATTACCCATACAAATAAGATACTCGAAAAAATAATAATTGAATACGAAAAAAGTAGGACATACTCGGACATGTTTTGTATACAGGTCCAAAAAGCTTCTGGTTGATATCCAATTTGTCTATTTTTCCTTAAAAACAAGTAGTTTAAAATTGTGCTAAAATAACAGAAAATAGTACCTGTGTTTGCGTCAACAGAATTTTCAAAGAAGTTGAGAATTCTGGTCTGCTAAATTTAAGTAAGGTAAATTTTATACACTGCTAAATTCACAGATAATTTTAGTTAACCCAGCTAAGAAATTGGAGCTAAATTCAACTGAAGCTTTACCCAATTTAACTAAAAGTTCCTGCTAAAATGTCGCTTACAATCTGAGTTTATGGGCTCTCCGGATCTGTCCCTAGACAGGCCCTATTTTTTTTATTGGAAGTATAGAGTAACGAATTTTAGTTTATTTTTCTCTATCTCGCTTAGCTTCCGAGATATAAGCCATTTTATGACTATACAATAAAAATTATAAAAATATAGCGCTATCTCTATGTGATATTGATAGCAAAGACACAAAAATATAATCATTTGGAAATAATTATAGTTAAACTTGGCTGAAAATTTGTAAAATTAAGAAACACAGATTACTAAAAATTAGCATGTTAGTTAGTTCAAACACGGATGAAATTAATTGTTACCTAGTGTCTTGACATGCAATAAAATGATAGCAAGCAATTGTCAAAATGATTTCGTCTCAAGTGAAGACACTCAATTTTAATTTTATTGCAATATGATGATATCGCTGACATGCAAGCGGCTCTTGCAATGATGCCTACCATGAAATGTCACTTTTCGTCTTAATTTTAATTTTGTAATAAAAAAACAATAACAAATTTGGTAAAAAGAATGGAAAAGTGTTTAATTTTTTATTATTTGTAGATGAAAATTAATGTTTGATAAAAGTTTGTGTTTTTCGAAGAAAAATCTATGATATTTCTTAGCCATGAAATGGTCAAGTGTTCTCCACCACTTTGCAATTGATATCATTTTGACGGTTCTCTGCAATTGTTTTGACATTTCATATCATCTAATTAATTGCATTTGAAGACACCGGGTTATGCTTAATTTTATTTACCAAAAATATTATTTCAATCCTAAATTTTAAGACAAAATAACAGAAAAAAAACTGCCAATTTCAGCAGTTTTTTTTGCAGCGTCGGTTTTAACTAATTTTTAGTTACTTTTTCTGGTATTTTTACAGATTTATTTCTAAGATTGTAGTTACTATTTTCAGCTAATTCAGCAGAGTTTTCAACTATTTGTATAGGCTTTTTTATGAGTGTAGAAAAATGTTGCAAAAACTGATAGAGTTTATTTAACGGTACAATTAATATAAAAAAACTAATACCAGCAGTAAGAACTGTTTTAAAGAATTCTTAATAAGAATTCTTAATAATATATTGTCTGGAAATATTATCAGGATTCAGGCAATTTTACAGATAAAACCTGAGATTTTTGTTACCTTATTCATCGAATCGAACCCTAAACAATTTTTTAATTGAAATTTACTAGATAGATGGGAATTTTTCAAGTTTGTCTACTAAATGCAATAGACTTTTATCCACAATCCATTTTTTTTTATAAATATCATGCATAAAGGATTTATTCGTACTCGTATCAAAAAGCTTTAAATTAATACGGCGAATGCATAAAAGGGTAAATTTGTACTTTGCTTGGAAATTATGTAAACAAAATTCTTCTTAACCTCAAACCTACTAAATTAAAATTAATGAAATGCACATTAATTACAATATTAATTGCAGCTGGTCTATATGATGTTCAAACAACACTATACTAAAATACATAATAAAAAGCACCGACTAATGTTTGTATTAGTGCTGGTAAAAATATGAGTAGTGGGTATCGAGTATTGAGTATTTGTCTTTTTTTTTTTTTTGGTTACTCGATATTCAAAACAACTACTCAATATTTTCAGAGTTGCATTTTGGATAGACAAAATATGTAAAAATGTGACTCCGCTAAAATATTTATCACAAAACTGCAACTCTGCTAAAAGAAAAAATCAGAAGTCAAATATTTAAAAGTATATGTGACGCGCAAAATAGAAAGGGACCTAAGGGTAAAAACCGGTTTTGTTCAGGAGAGCATGGGATCGGTCTCTTTCGATGCTCAGATGTTGTCCACAAAAAAAAAAAAAAAAACAGATGCGCTGTCACATATGTTAAAAAACTATGAAAAACGCAATAAATAGTTGGTGAAAAAGTTAAAAAATATGTTTATAAATTTTAATATTGTATTAACGTAAACATTTTCAAAGAATTTTACTAAAAAATTATCGAGTATCCAAAGCAAAAATATCGAGTAGTATCGAGTATTGAAAAGTAACCGAATTTACCAGCACTAGTTTGTATTTGTCTGCATTTGATCACTTCTTTGCAAAAAAACAATAACAGAAAGCTGAATAGGAACGAAAACTATGAATTAGCTACATTGCATTTAAGGCATTGCTTGGGTGAGATGGCTAAGCTGCCGCACCTTAGTATAGTTACGTTTGTAATGTAGGAATAGGCACAGGTTCGATTCCTACAGCCGACGGGTTGTTGAAAAATTATCATAAAGAGACAATCTGGCAATAAAATATAAACAATAATACAATTTAGTGGAAAATCACTGATGAAGCCTGTCCACAGAAAAAAGGTAGAACCTAGATCTAGTCTGATTTGCAAATTATTGTGTTTATAATTTTTAGAGAAAAATGTTTTTCTTCTTCTTAACCTCAAACCTACTAAATTGAAATTGACTGATGTTGACTAAAAACTTAAAAAAATTAGCATAATCTTCAAAAATTATGAAAAGCTTTAAATATCCCCAACTATTTTTTAAATCACCAAAAAATTTCCTGTCCCTAAACAAAAATTCTTTTCTCCAAGTCCAACAAAAAATACCCCAGTTTGGGTACAAAATCCCAAGTCTGGCAATTATTAGCGGGAATGCTATTCTGAAAAAAAAACTTTCGGGATGGCCCTTATACTTTTGTATACTGACGAAACATCTTAATAAATGGAAGAATTAACAACATATGAGTAGTGTTATTCTGCCAGAATACCATTTTTTCTACGATAATTTGTACCAGAAAAATTCCAAAAAAGGTTAAGACACCTGGTTATTTCGACTTTAATTATTTTTTACTATTATTTTTACATCTTAAAAACTTACCGAAATGAAATCATAAACACTTTTTGATTAGAATGCAAAATTCTCTATCTAATCACATTGAATATTTTTGAATAACAAAATCACCTCTATTTTCCATAAAATCTCCAATAACGCAAAATGTTGAAAAGTAATTTAATAGTTATATTTAAATATTGTAGAACATGAACTTGTAAAAAATATTTAGAATATGCGAAATAAACTGTTTTTTGATCACCTCTAAAATTGAGTTTTTTAGATAAAGGGGTTTCAATATAAATAAATATAACTTGTCACAATCGAATGTATTCCAGGTTCAACTAAAATATGTTCCAACCAAAATCATGTTTTACAATGTTCTATAATACAATAATGTGCCAACCGAATTTATCGTATAAAAAATCGTTTGTTGTTTCCTCTGTATACTTTAAATCATTCACCCTGTTGCGTATTAATTTATCTGTATTGTGGTCTCTAATTAAATATAAATTTAAAAATAAATATAACTTCTTCAATTATCATAAAAGTTTAAATTTAAACTTATCAAAAACGAAAATAATATGTAATTTACGAAGGTGATCATTATTACTGTTATTATTGTCCTTAAAGTCAAATGCACACACCAGCAGATGAACAAATATGTCGAATAACAAACGAACAAACAACATGGCTTATATGACTTTTCAAAAGACAAATTGTTGTTCATAAAATATAGACAAACAAACAAATATTACTTGAAGTCTGCAATTCTGCTGGTAGTTTGTAATTCAGATAACTATATGTAGGCAAACAAACATATTTACCTGGGCAAAGAAACCCAAAATAAAGTGAAGAAGAATTACTGCATAGAACCAAAGGAAACTATTTGTTAGGAAACATGTACAATTATACACATACACACACACTCACACATATTTACTGACCCATCTAAAAAAAAATATATCACTTTTGATTTTATATGTAATTATATCCGAAAAATGAGAACATCTAATTGTATCAAATTAGATCGTATTATGATCATATTAGATCTAATTTGACACAATTAGATATAATTTTATGGAATATGATATGGGTTGATACAATTTTATCCGGATTTTGTCCTCATCCAAAAGTATCAAATATAATATAATCATATCCAACTAGATATGATGGTATATAATTCGATACAGTTATACATAATTATATGAGGCATGTGTCACTATATATAGGTCTATATATAATTGGATATTGTAATATGTTGCATTATATATTGTAAAATATATAATAAGATATAGTTATATATTTAGGATATAATTTCATAAAATGTTATATAATTATATCTTTTTATAAATGTTCCAATATATAATTATACAAAATTTTATATGATAATATATGACTATATCAAAACTTTTTTACTTGGGGAACTAAAACCCAACATAACCAATACAAAGATATAACTTGAATGTATGTTTATATGTAAATATTAAAATGTATAAAGATGGATACACTCACAGCAGCACAAATCTTTACATTTCGACACTATGCATTATGGGCCAAATAATGATTAAAAATATTCTTTAAGCATTTATAGTTATGGAGAATGCTTTAAAACTACATTTTTACAAGAACCTTAGATTTTTCCCTTTTTCGCTCGAGAAAATTTTCCTCAAATGGTTATTTAAATTTTTAATGAAAACATTTTTTATTTTAAAAGAAAGGTGGTACAATTACAACAAACACAAAACCTAAATTTATTTTCCAGATATATAATAGTCTTGTATATTAAATTTGCTGAAAAACAAATGATACACAATTTTCACTTGAAACACATTATCGTGAAAAACATTTTCTTTATATGTAAAATCGAAACAACTTATGCTTAAAATAAAATATTTGAAAAAAATTTTTTTTCCAAATCTATTTTTCTTAGGAGGGAATCTCATTCGCCAGACTCTACAATAGTTTCTTTTTAGAACTATTAATCATAACTTTTGATTTTTTTCTTCGGTATTCAATAAGAAATAGCGCAGATACATTTTCTTAAGAGTACTGGATCAAGATCTGAGTGTTTTCTACATTCCAAAACAATCAAATAAATAATTTTCGCTAAAAACTCAATGACGTAGAATTAAACTTTAATTTGCTAAAAAAGATGTATGGTCGTGAAATCTACGGAGGTTCAGCTTTCATTTGACTATAATAATATCTTTTTATGTTCGCGGATTTTTTCAGGATTACAAAAATTCTCATTTTTTAGTTTCGTCATCATTTTTACAAATTTACATTTTACAAAACCACACGTAAAAAAAACAGGTGTTTCTTTTAAAAAGCCTGCTATGTTAAATTTGTATAATGTTGAACTTATACAAAAATACAGGCGCAAATTCCTGGTAATTAATTGAAATTCATTTTTGCTATATTACAAATGCTTTTTTGTTAAGTTGTCTAAGTACATGTTTTGTTAAATTTACATTGGTGAAATTTATTTAAAAACGTGCTATGTACAATTTTCGTTGATGTAATTTTGAAAATAAAATAAGCAATAAGTATATATTTCTAATAAGACAGGTAAATGTCAAAAAGTACTTAGAATTTCCTTTGACATATGCAAATCAATATGGTGGATGCACATCTCTAATATAAAAGAATGAGATGCTGGATTTTCTCAAGTTTTTATCTCATAATATTATTAATGCGAACAAAAATAAAAGAATATTAATGCAAATAAAAACAAAAAAAATATATATGTGACAGCGCATAGAGAAATGGACCTAAGGGTAAAAAAATCAATTTTTTTTTTTTTGATGTGGACAACATCTGAGCATCGAATGAGACCGATCCCATGCCCTCCTGAGTAAGGGACCTAAGGCGACCTTAGGTCCCTTTCTATTTTGCGCGTCACATATGTGACCCTCTCCGAGAAAAGGGACCTAGTGTGTCAAAAAACCTAGTTAGTCAAAAACTTGGGAAAATCGATAAAAATGAGAAAATATCGATTTTCTCAAGTTTTTGACACACTAGGATTTTTGACACACTAGGTCTCTTTTCGCGGAGAAGGTCACATATGGGTTATTCCATCTCAAATCGACCAATGGTTGGACTCGCCCCCTTCGATTTGGATGAATTTTGGTCAGAACTATTCTTTCATCAAATAACGAAGTTTTGCCAAAGGAAAAAAATTACAAATTTTTTTTTTTTCAAAAGTTCTGCCATATTTAAAATTTCAAAAAATGTCATTATTTTTCTAATTTTTTGCTTTGTTACGAGGTTATTTTTTGAATATCTGGAAAACTATAATAGATACAAAAATGGTTCTTAGCTCGTTTTAAAGACGATATTTAGCCATATTAAAAAAATTATTTAAAAATAAAATATTGAAAAATAAAAAAGTTTAAAGTTTTTCAATTTTAAAATTTTAAATTTTTTTTTTGCTTACCTTAAAAAAGTCGGAATTGAGTACTCAATACTCAACACTTTTACAGACATAGTAAATTTTATTTAGTCAATTTTTTGTCTCGAAAATGTATCTTATAATTCTCGTTTCTATTTTAGACAAATAGTTTGTGTATATATATCAAAGGTTTAAAAGGCTCAATTCTTTAATTCACTTTTTAAAAATTAATGAAATTTGGGGTAAATTTCATTCCGTAATAGCATTCTTATGGAATAAATTCGATAGCTTAATTCTCGATAGCTTTAAATTATATGAACTAAATCTATTACTATTGTATTCTAATTGAATGCAATCAAATTTACCTGAATTCATTTAGTAAAAAGGTGAATGAGAAGTGATTTTTTTTTCATTCACTTAGTCAAATGAAAAATTTTAATTTGCTGTTACATGCTGAAATATTGGAATAACACAACTTAGATGATTAGATGCTTTGTTATCGCTTGTGTGCTTTGGTTTTGATTATGTGATAGTTTCAAACTACACTGCACTAAGTGAATGGTAATAAATTTTCTTCATTCAATGGTGAATGAACATGCGATTTGAATGATTCAAGTTGGGAATTCATTCAGTACATATTAAAGCTTTGGGAATGAAGCTTATGAATCAATTCTTTACGAATGGATTAACGGAATTTTTAAATTCTGAATTCAATTTTTCGTGATTTAAGCTTAAATTGAATTAAGTCCTTCGAAGCTCTGATATACAAACACATTATTACACACACATTATTATATTGAATGGAAATAACGAACAGAGCAATGAAGGATTGGTAAACACTAGGGTTTGGGATTTCCCGGACTTTTTTATTTCCCGGGAAACGGGACAGTAAAAGTATTATAAATCCTTTAAGTGTGATAAATCCTTTAACCCTTTGACGACCATACATTTTCTGCCGAAGCGATTTTAAAATTACATGATATCTGACCTAATAATAGTTATGCCAAGAAAAAATGGCTCCGTGGAACCCCTCCTTACCCCTCATTTCGCTTGACAAAAATATTTGACATTTGATGACCCTGCCGTTCCGGACGAAGCGATTTTTATTATTATTTTATTTTCGTGATCTGCAACTAAATTATAGATATTTTACAAAAAATTGGCATCATAGACCCCTTTCTTGCCTTTCATTTTGCTTGTCAAAATTTGGGCTTTTTACCCCTTAAATGAAGAATCCTAGTTAACCAACTTCGAGGGCTCGCAAGCGGAAAGCGGGACCAGGTAGGGATTTACCTCCTTCTACATTTTTGTTCCCCCAACCCTCCTCTACAAATCACCGTTTGACATATTTACTCTGTCTTTTGTCTGGGCAATTATAAATGCGAAAAAGCCATGGGCTAGCATACTTCCCTATGTTCGTCAAAGGGTTAAGTGCCATTTTTCAACAATTTTTGTACTGTTTATAAATCTAGTGATTTTATAGCAAGTTTTGGGTCTGATCTAGCCATTTATTTTGAAAATTTGTTGGCAACACTGTCTAGAGCACATTTATGCAATTAAAAATAGTTCTCTTTAGTCGATCGTGCAGAAGCAACGCAATTAACCTAAAAATCGTTTTTTCCAGTTAAAGAAAATAGTGATGAAAAAGTAAAAAGCAATAGAAGGTGATAGCTAGGTATATGAAATTCCTATGGTTCAACATCTTCATATATTTATATAGTAAGAGTTATATATCATTATCACCCATAGTGCTTTAGAATAGTTTTATAGTAGAAGAATTATGCTGTTGGTGACAGTATTTTACTGTGTGTTTGCGGGAGATAGAAGAGAAAGAATTATTGTCGTAACTTAATGTTAGTTAGTGTTTGTTAGTGGTGCGTTTAAGTAAGAAAACTGTCAGCAACAATTGTTGATTGTGCTTACACATCCTTATTACAAGCGAACGTTATTTTCTGTATGTCTGATTAAATGTTGCTCCATTTGTCTGTCTGTCCGTCCGTCCGTTTGTTTATTACTACCTTTCTCTGTCTTTGCCGGTAACTTATTTGGAAAATTGTACGTGTTGTTAGTTGATTTTCGCATGGTTTATTTGTTGTTGACTTAAAACTCACATACAACTAAACTCTACAACAAGCACATGTTGTAAATACTGGTGCTTATGAAATATTTTGTTTGTTATACTTTACATACACATACAAATATGTATGTATGTGTGTATGGTTGAATGCACACATGTATTAGCATGTATACATTCAAAGAGAAACAGGAAAATAGCTTTAGGATATTTTAAATAACGCAAATGATTATCATTTGTTATAATCATAGTCATCGTTATTGTCATTGCTATCTGTATTGTGAGCATAAATGCTTGTACTAAGTTTCAGGTTCAGTACAGATTAAATAGTTGGTTGTTTCGGTTTGGTTAGGTTAGTATAGTGTATTTGGCTTATTTTGTTAACTTGAATTGTTGGTTGTTGTTCTTATTGCATGTACATTAAACATACATACATTGTGTACATTTGTTGTTGTTTATTTATAGCAAGCGACATAAATAATTAGAATAATAATGCCGATTATACTCATACACACTACTTAAATTCGTATTGTTAGAGTATCACACTCCATCTAATGGCCCTCCTTTTACAGGAACTCGACTCCGTAAATACGACATGTTCGTATTGACAATAGCATTTAACATGCAATACGAACATTACGTATCACAACCTACAACATATTTATTTGATTGAATTTTTAATTTAATTTCATTTGAATAAATGTTTTGTGGTAATAAATTTAAACGTCCATCTGATAAATAATGAACATTAGTTACACATAATAAATATCAATTGTATTAACTGGCTTTTAAAACTATCGAGTTAAAATAATTTTGCTAAATGGTCAATTTATACAAATGCATTTAGAATTACATTGTTACAATTACCAATAGTTAGTTAGACTAGCTTAAAAGCTCAGTACTTTACCACTGCTAGTTTTAAATATCGGAATATACATATTTATAAAAAAATCAAATTATTTTTTTTAGGGATTTTTCATTTTAAATTAATCTGTTTAATCTTTTTGTAGTGGATGTTTTTGTTAAGATTTCATTTCAGATTCATTTCATTTCACCTATTAGCCCCCCATTTATCAAAAATAAAAAACATATGCCCTTACTATAAAAGAGTATTTTAAATTTAAAGACGACTTTATTTTTAATCATACGGTTTTGTTCGTTTTGTGCATGAAAACCCTACAAAAATATTTATATTTTCAAACATTTTGATTGGTTGAAAATATACTAACCAATCAGAATGCTCCAAAAATAAACAAAGTCAAGGTATACTGCCACCCAATATTTTAACTAAAGTCGACTTTAACTAAAATATACATTTGTTAACAAATATCGAAATCCTAGTTTCAGAGGTTTAGATAAGATTATTCCATAATCCAGGGAATTCATATTATAAATTTCAGGTTTCTAGACAAATCGGTTTGCACAGACCTAAATTTTACACACTGCTAAATACACAGACAATTCTAGTTAACTTAGCTAAGAAATTTGAGCTAAGTTCAAAGGAAACATTACCTGATTTAACTTAAAATTTCTGCTAAAATGCCGCTTACAGTCTTGGTTTTTGGGCTCTACGAATCTGTCCCGAGACAGGCCCATATTTATTTTTAGGAGTATAGGTGGCTTATAAAGATTGATAAGTTCATAGTATCGAATTTTTGTCCATTATAGCCATTTGTGATTATACAATAAAAATTTTGAAAATATAGCGCCATCTCTATGTGAAATTGCTAGCAGAGACACAAAAATATAAACTTTGGGAAATAATTGGCTTTTAAGTTAGCTGAAAAATTTATAAAATTAAGAAACATAAATAACTAAAAATTAGGATGCAAATTTAGTTCAAATACAGATGAAAGTAATTGTTATGCTAAATGGGATTTACAAAAATATTAGCTCAATTCTAATTTTAATAAAAACTAACAGAAAAAATCAGTTCATTTGCGCCACAACGCGTTTAACAGACTTTTGTACTAACTTTTTTTATAAGTGTAGGTTTTCTGTGGTAGCAAAAAAAATTTATGACAATTTTTTTCTTTCAATTTATTAATTTTTTATATCTGGTTTTTCAACTAGCTTTTATATAATACACAATTTGTATTTATCAAGTTAGCGGTTTCGTGAATAAAATAACAATTCATTCCGCGTAAAAAAATCTTGTTTTTTATAATTTTGTATTTTTTGTCCTTTAAAATGCTTTTCAAAAATATAAAATTTTTAAAAATCCAATCAGCGGTTGCGCCGTAACAAAATAAAATGTTAAAAACATAATACATATTTCGCAAATAAAAAAATTCTTAAATTGTGGGGAAAAATTTATTGTGCCTTGTTATATGCATTTGTCAAACTAAGGTCAGTAAGGACTCGAAATATTGATTCCAAACCAAGGAAATGCAAAATTAACATTTTTTCTTTCCAACAGTTTAGAGTTCATTTATTAAATAAATTTTGGCCTTAAAATAATCATTGCTAAACTTTCAATATTTTCTAATAATTAATTCGAAATTTATTAATTCAGTTCGAGGCCAATTTCCTTATTATGAATTAACATAATAAGTACTTTTTTCAAAAACTGCTATTTTTCTTCATCAGAATATCCTGAATTAACATAATAAGTACTTTTTTCAAAAACCTCTAACACTTTCAGGAATGAAAAGACGATCGTTTCGGGGATTTTCCAAGTCCCCTTCTTCTTTTTGAAAGCAAAAAAACTCTGTGAAGTATTTGTTAGGAGAATATCCTGATGAAGAAAAATAGCAGTTTTTGAAAAAAGTACTTATTATGTTAATTCATAACAAGGAAATTGGCCTCGAACTGAATTAATAAATTTCTAATTAATTAATAAAAAGGTCGAAAAAACAATTTTTATTTTTTGAATAAAAATTAAAACCCAATATTTTCTAATAATCTTCAAGGAAACCCTACTGAATATTAGAATTTTTCTATGCATAGTTTTAGGCCGGAAACTTAATTAATAAATTCATGAAACAATTTAGGTTACGGAGTTTACAGTCACGGAGTTTACATTTGTCAGAATTTTCTTTCCGAAACAAAATCGTACGACGCCTACAAGGTGAATCCAAATATGCCACTGTTTTTCTTACTCGTTAAATAATTTTATTTATAAATCTTATTAAATCTTATTAAAGACATACCTTTTCATCTCGAGAATGTTATATGCTATAGAAAAGCTTCAAATCTACACTCACAAAAAAAGCCCGTAGAAATAGATCAAAATTCTGCTAAAATAACAGGAAATAGTACCTGTATTTGCGCCAGCAGAATTTTCAATGAAGTTGAGAATTACGGTTTGCTACGCCATCTCTATTTGATATTGATAGCAGAGACACAAAAATATAAACTTTGGGAAATAATTGTGGTTTAAATTAACTGAAAAATTTGTAAAATTCAGAAACATAAATTACTAAAAATTAGGATGCAAAGTTAGTTCAAATACGGATAAAAGTAATTGTAATGCTAAATGAGATTTACAAAAAATATTGGTTCAATCCTAAATTTCAAGACAAAATAACAGAAAAATTAGTTCAATAGAATCAGAACGGATTTAACAGACTTTTGTACTAACTTCTTTTATGAGTGTATTACACTAGATGATATATATACAGTCCAACAATCTTTTGAGTAGAAACAACATTATGGTGTATACATTTTTATCAAAAATAATGACAAAAAATCGTTACACAGTTAAAGTCTTGTTAGCATAGATCAGGTATGGGCACATTAATGGTTTGAAGGGCCAAATTTGGGATTTTACAAAAAATACGGAGGGCCCCACCATTTAATACTTTTATACAGCCTTCGGCTAAAACATTTTTTTAAAAGTATTTTGGTTTCCTAAGCCCGGATCTAAAGTCAAAAGAGGCCCATTGAATAGCCTTCGAGTTCTTTTTCATCCACTCACCCAGGGAAATACTTTATGAGTCAATACTGCGAAAAAGTACATCAACATCTTTTATATTTTTATGATTTTTTATACTTTTGATCCAAATATATTTTATTAAAAATATAGGCACATTAGGGTGGATCGATTTAGCAATCGATATTGCGTACTCGATTTTTCGAAAGCTTTTAGCATGGGGAAAAAAAGTTCCTCTACGACATATCAAAAAAATCATTTTCGAGGCTCCCAAATTTAAATTTTTTGCAATTTTCTAATAAATTTAGATTAGCGCCATCTTGAGGTGTCTTTTTGAAACAACTAATAAAGTTGTAAACAATATAACATTACAACCTTTCCAGAAAGGTATTACTTATGAAAATCGGATAAAAAATGTGGCAACTAGAGGTAAAAGTATATAAGTAAAATTATTTTCTGCTTGATGATGAAATGATTATAATGATGAGAAATGATGATAATGATGTTGATGACAACAAGGAGAAAATAATTTTACTTATATACTTTTACCTCTAGTTGCAACATTTTTTATCCGATTTTCTGTTGCAAAGAATCGGTTGTACAATAGCTACCCAGGAAAATTTTCTGTTCCATAGAATCGGTTGTAGAATAGCTACTTTTCATTCACAACCCCTTCTACTGTCGATTCTAACACTGATTCTTTTTGTTTGAAATTGTCCCAAAAGCAACCCCTTCTATAGCTCCAAAGTGGAACCGGTTGCTCTAGAAGCAGTTCTGGAACTAGTTCTGGAACTGATTCTACGTCACCCACACCTTTCATATAGGATCCCAGGAACTGGTTCCGGAACCAGTTCTATGGAATCGGTTGCAGTGGAACCAGTTGTAGAATGGGTGTGGTTGGCTACCGATTGTAAAAAATTTTACTGGGTACTTTTCATTCACAACCCCTTCTACTGTAGATTCTAACACCGATTCTTTTTGTTTGAAATTGTCCCAAAAGCAACCCCTTCTATGGCTCCAAAGTGGAACCGGTTGCTTTAGAATCAGTTCTGGAACTAGTTCAGGAACTGATTCTACGTCACCCACACCTTCCATATAGGATCCCAGGAACTGGTTCCGGAACCAGTTCCATGGAATCGGTTGCAGTGGAACCAGTTGTAGAGTGGGTGTGGTTGGCTACCGATTGTAAAAAATTTTCCTGGGTAATAAAATGATTCATTAAAGGCGCAAACATTTGAGGCAAATTTTTAAATCCAAAGATGATTCAGAAACGACTCAGAAATGTAAATAAATTTGAATATTTTGTGAAAAATTCAAAAATGACTCAAAAGAAGATTAATTTTTTAGCTTAAAGAATTTTTTAAAATATTTCTTTGGGTCAATTTTGAATAAAAAAAGGCTCGTTTGGATACACCACTTTCATACAAGTGAAAGTTTAATAATATATTTGGAGCATTTTTCTGATTAATTTTTCGGCTTTTATGAATTATGAAAACTTTATTCAAAAGCTGATCATATTAAAAAATTGGGATAAGGCGGAATTTTTTGCTTTAAAAGCGGTATAAAAATTGAAAGCGACACAAGCCTTTAAAAGCGGTATAATATAAAAAACATTGTAAAAAGTTTAGCATAAGCTGCTAAAATTAGCTAAAAATTACCTTGTGTATAAAACTGCTGAAATAAGCAGATTTTCTTTGCTAAATATTACGAAAATAAGAAAAGCAAAAACAAAGCCGTTAAATATACAGAATTTTAGGTGTATTTGAGCTACATTTTAGTTAATTGAAATAAAAATTTACTCTGCTAGAATCAGAAACAATTTTTGCTGAATATTGGTAGAATAAAAAAAACATAAATTTTAAATTGATTCAATTAAGAGAATAAAAATCTATTTTTGTATTTCAGTTGATTTTAGTAGGATGACTATTATTATCCCAGTGTAGAAAATCATTACCAGATATGTGGTTATGTAATTACATACTTGGTAATGGTAACTAGTTACTTTTGTTATTACATTTCTTATTACCTTTATATGGCGATGTCGCGAAAAATAATGAGTTATGGTTACACACCAGCATACGAAAAATCAAAAAATAGATCGTTACCTATGTGCTTACTAGTACTGACAAAAATAATGAGTCTAAAATAGAGCATACGAAAAATCAAAAAATATGTCGTTACCTATGTGCCTACCAGTATTGACTAAAATAATGATTCTAAAAATAGATTTTCAAAAAAATGTGTTTTATAAAAAAAACTATTTTTTTAATGTAAACATTTTTTTTAATAAAATTTTCTCGTGCGGCAATCGAACCTGGGACTCCCGGTTGCCAGTCAGTAGCTCTACCATCTGAGCTACATTTAGTTTCATAACTATAGCCGCACTTTCAGAAAAATGGATTTGGAAGTTAAAAGCATTTGAGTAAAAAATTAAATAAAATAATTTAATGTTAGGTAAAGTCGATCTTATTTTAATTAATACCAAAAATCCCATTTGGCATCCACCATTGTCCACTGTCCACCAATTTTGTTCATTCATTGGTCTTCAAACACGAGTTTCTGCTCTTTTAAGATCAAAAACTGTTTCATACTATCGATTTTCTAGAAAACAATTACACAACAAAATTCCGTAGGTATTCTAAATTCGGCTCTTATCCCGAAAATATATGGTTCATTCCATAGCTTTAATATTTTCAGTTTGAAAGCATACCTGAGTAAGTGGATTTTTAAGACCTGATGCATTGCAAGGTTGAAAAATCAGTTTTTGTGAACATTTTTTCTTAAAAAAATGTATAAATTTCTCTTCCGAGACTAAAGCACACTCCAATGATCTCATCCTTCTTTGTAACTCCGTACTGTAGCGTTTCATGACGCAATTTTTTGTCTTGAATATTGTTTTAAATTTTTTACAGGCGCTTCAGTCGTGCGACTGGTTCTTTTGCCTCGGTTCTGTGCTACGTTATAAGCGGCAATTGACCCTTTCGTAGGACAACCCCGTGTAAAAGTTTCTGGTCCTTTTCATATAGAAGAATCCATCCAAGAAACGGTCCCTGTCCCCATGGACCGGTCACCTGACATTTCCAGTGACCGGTTCCCTTTCCCACAGGCTTCTGAGGCAAATTTTGAATTAATATTTTAACAATGAAGAATTAGCCTAATATGTACTGTCAGGAAAAAGATAAACAAAATAAAATTTGCTTTTCATATCCTAAAATGTCTAGCTGTGAATACGAATATTTCAAAATGTTTTTATCTGAAGGTTATACGTGTACTTTATTTATAATAAAAGTCTATATTACGTAAGTCAAGGCCAGTGTTAAAACTACATACAAGCAACTTGAAATGTTTTCTTTTGTACCAGGGGTTTTTGTGATATTTTTTTGTAAATAAACTCTTGGATATTTACACATCTGCTATGGAAGTTTATTATAGCGATGTTACTATATAGTTTTTTTGTTACTTCTGAATACCAGCATAATTCAAATAAGTCTGCTTGGTTAACTATATAGTTGTCCTTGAAATGCACGCACACTTCTATGAATACTATGCACACTAGGCTGGGTCGATTTGTGGGGAGGCAAAAAAATCGCCCATGGCTCAGGGAAAATCGTATTCTAGGGATCAAAATAAGAAACTTTGCCGAAGGAACCATACCTCTAAAACGAATTCTACTACCCCTAACTGTTGACTTTTGTCCCGTAGGGTCAAGTTTTGAAAAATCCCACTTTGACCCATTTAGAGTGCCCCAATCGAGTCCAAATGTATGACCGACCCCCACTAACTTTGGAGGGCCGATCCACCCATGCCAGTGGTACACCCCCTGGAACTCCCCTGGGGGGTTCCCCATACAAACATTTTAAAAAATCACAATTTTTGGCACTTTATTTTATTATTTTTTATTTATTTTATTTATTTTTATTATTTTATTTATTTTTTCTCCTTAGAAATTTATTTAGTCAGAACATATGTAAATGAAAAAATTAATTTAACTTAGTAATAGAAAAGAAAAAATGCCCAGACTTGAAAGCAAAAAAGACTTCAAACAGTAATTTTTTTTATTTTCTTTTCTATTACTAAGTTAAATTAATTTTTTCATTTACATATGTTCTGACTAAATAAATTTCTAAAGAGAAAAAATAAATAAAATAATAAAAATAAATAAAATAAATAAAAAATAATAAAATAAAGTGCCAAAAATTGTGATTTTTTAAAATGTTTGTATGGGGAACCCCCCAGGGGAGTTCCAGGGGGTGTGCCACTGGCATGGGTGGATCGGCCCTCCAAAGTTAGTGGGGGTCGGTCATACATTTGGACTCGATTGGGGCACTCTAAATGGGTCAAAGTGGGATTTTTCAAAACTTGACCCTACGGGACAAAAGTCAACAGTTGGGGGTAGTAGAATTCGTTTTAGAGGTATGGTTCCTTCGGCAAAGTTTCTTATTTTGATCCCTAGAATACGATTTTCACTGAGCCATGGGCGATTATTAAATCGACCCGCCCTAATGCACACATATAAACATACAAAATTCAATGTGTATGTGTACACTTACCAGCATTAGCATTTGCATTTCATTTCCTTTATTGCTGCAGGGTTACAATCTACACCATTTTCACTTGTTTTTCAGAAGTTATCAATTGTATTTCAAAATTTACCAATTTCAGAAATTAGCAATTTTATCTCAGATTCATCAGTTGTATTTCAGAAATAATCAAATATATTTCAGAATTTATTGATTGTATTTCATAGTTAATAGAGAATAATTTCTGATATACATTTGATAACTTCTGAAATACAATTAACAATATTGAAAATAAATTGATTACTTCGAAAATACAATTGATAAATCTAAAAATAATTGAAAAGTTCCGAAACACAATTGATAAAAGTGACACGCAAATGATTATTTTTGAAATACAATTAATAAATCTGAAAAACAAATGATAACTTCTTAAATAAAATTATAATTTCTCAAATATATTTGTAAATGGTGTAGTAGTTCTATTTGTTTTTGTAACTTGCAGCAACAACAACGGCAATAATAATGACAACATTACCATTATCATTATCAACTGTCGTCGTCATCATCATCATCATCACCATCATAATAATTTACTATATATAACATAACTATAGTGTACAACAGCAACAACTAGCGTTTCATTATTTCTGAATATGACTTTGATTTAACTAACATTTTTTTTTACCTAATGTTTATCTAACATAATGACTTGAATGGGAAATGGCTGTTTGGTGTGTGTGTATGTGAATGTGTGTTAGTAAAATGTGTTTGAATGTGTGGCTTCGCGTGCATGTTAAATAGTGCATTTTAAAATAGAGATTAAAAAAAAAATCACATTTATAAAAGTAGATTTATATGGGGCTTTCCATATCAACTACTCCGCTATGATACAACTAAAATACTATTTACCACACTCGAAAAAATGTATGTAAAAACACGGCTTTAAGTATCTAAATTTTCATTTAAAAATACGTAAAATGCATAAATTTATACACAAAATATGATATAATAAATGCATTTAGGCATTTGTGCTAGACACTCTAATTAAATTCTGTTGAAATTTACCCAACTTATAGTAGGAAACTGAACTCCTACTATAAATTGGGTAAATTTACTCTATGTGCGTAATTGAAAAAAAATACGCACATTGTGTTTAAGTTGGTGCACAAATAATTTGTAATTTTACATTGAAAGTGCGTAAAAATTAAATGAAATTTTTAAATTAGTGTGTTAATTTACTAAATTCGTGTGTAAAAAAGCACGTTTCACGTGTAAATGTACGCATAAAATGAGTAAAAATCCACAAAAAATGCGCAAAAATCCACAGAAAGTGCGTAAAAATCCAATAAAATGCGTACATTTACAACAGTTGTGCTATTTTTTAAATAAAATAACAAAATTCATTTTTAGTACGTATTTTATTAATAGTAATATCCGAGTCATTCTCGCGTAATCGTTTATGTCCAAATTAGTCGTTGTGGGATCTTAAGGCATTTGTATAAAATTCATATAAAAATTTGTTATAACTATTGAATGGGTTCAATGACTCCTGCTCAACAAAATGCCTTCTTTGAAAGGGAGGCAGTAACCGTAAACAATAACGGGAGAAAACGCCTTAAAAGAGATATGGCCTACGCAGGAACAACTGGGTGCAATGATTCCTGCTCAACAAAATGCTTTCTTTGCAAGTTAGGCAGTACTCAATCAATACTGCCTTTGTTGAGCAGGAGTCATTGCACCCAGTTGTTTTGCGTAGGCCGTATCTCTCTTACGGCGTTTTCTCCCGTTATTGTTGATGGTTGTTGGTTAACTCCTTCCTTTGCAAAGAAGGCATTGTATTGAGCAGGAGTCATTGCACCCAGTTGTTCCTGCATAGGCCGTATCTATCTTACGGCGTTTTCAATTTTGAAATGAGGTTTAGGTTACCACATGCGTTAACAATAATTACCAAAAACAATTTCATGCTTATGTTGCAATCTTCAGACTCTAATGTGTTTGTGGAAATGTTGTAATTCACACAAAAATAATCCGTTTTAGCTTTTTCTTTTTATTATTTATAATTTTTTTTTTTTTTCAATTTTTTCCAATTTGAAATGTCAGAGTATTTATTACTATTACAGGATAGTATATTTACCAACTTTGTGCGTAAAAATTTTATTTAACAAAACAATAGTAATTTTAGGCACAATGTGTTTATTTATAAACACATAATGTCTAAAAATACTTTGTGTGTGTATTATTGTATATGGAAGTGTGTATGAAAAAAGTTTACGCATTTTTTGTTTAGATTTACCAAATTTTCGTAAAATTAAACAAAATTTTACCCATTTTATAGTAGTAAATTTACAAACATTTTTTAGAGTGGATATCACACGCTCATACCCAGCATAATCTTTCATTACCAAATAAGTGGTTATATAATAGAAATTCATAGCTCCGCACAACTTATTTTATGGCGTCTAAACTCATTATTTTTGTTTGGCGTGGTCGTTTTTATAAGTATTCACGCTTACCCGCTCGCTTACGAAAAAATGAAAAATAAGTAGTTATGAGATTTTGAATAATAAGTGGTTACACACATGCTTACAAAAAGTTGAATTATAAGTGGTTATTCGATGGCTTACTTGATTCTTAAAAATAAGGAGTTAAGCAAATACTATTAGCTTAAGGAAGTATATTCAGAAAAATTTAAGTTTTCTCTAGTGTGTAATTTTTGGACTTGTCATAAAAATTTAAACATAAAACATATTTACATATAATAAATAAAAATGTATAAAATTTAACTGTGTAAAAAGTACTTATTTAAAATATTACGAGTAAGTCATTATTTTATATTTAGAAACAATGAATATAATAGGCCGTTATTAGGAATTCATTATTTTATATTATAAAATAATGCAAAAGGTAATGATGTATCATTTTTGGTAATGCAGATAGTAATGAGGTGTCATTAGCAATATTTTGCTGGGTATTTATTGTATGTTGATAGACATGTTTTAATATTATGCGAATTAGGTCTGATTGCTGACTGACTGTTCAGTTAGCTACTACATAACTGGGACTTTAACTGACAGATTTGTTGTTGTTTCTCATATAAAATTTAAATCTAACTTTCGGCTAAATTTTAAGTGGACATTCAGTAATCGCGCCTTAATGTAAAACAATTAAACATTAAAAAAAAATTTTATATAAATTTTAAGCACATTGTGTAATTTTAATTTGTCATTCACTTTTTTTTATCAAATGCAAAAACAATATTTCTAACTAAAGGAAATAAGAAGTCTGAATATATTTGTGTGGATTTAGCAATCTAGGATTGTGCGGTAAGTGAAATATATTTGCAATGTTGTGTTTGTTTTTAAGATCTTTAAATGTTTCAGAATTTGAGAAAAATTGATGAAAGTAAAGTGTTACAAAGGACCTGAAGAATTCTTACGGAGGAATGTGAATACCGCACCTTTCGTTGAGTTGGAAATAGTTTGGAGTTGTCTACTATGTGAAGCGACTTATGATATTTAGAAATTCCGAATTGGCAATATTGTGAAAGTTAAACGAATCCCGCTCTTAACTGATTTAAATTAAAAATTAGAGCCATCACCAGGGTTAATATCATAAAATCTATTTATTGCTATCTACAAGTTTTAAAGTGGCCACATCACAAATGAATCTAAATTTTGTACATTTCAGACATGTTTTGATACAAACATTGGTTTAAGTTTTGGTTTAAAATTTAGACATGTTCGGCTATGTTTTGTATAGTGCTCGGTTATGTTATGATAGATATGTCTTCAAAAAAGCTTTCACTTGAAAATAATAAGAAATATCTAAAAATAATAGGTAATTTTTGAACCCATTTTTTAACACATAAACATGAAATTGAGCATCTGTAAAAAAAGCACGTGAACTTTATTTTTTACACCTCTATCACATATCCGAATCTCCCCAGGTGGAAATTATATGTGGTAACTAAAAAGAAGCACTGGTAAAGCGCAAGTATATCGCGGTCTTACAAAAAGAAGTACTGGCAAAGCACTAAATTTGGATGCCTTCCCAACGCTTTAAAAGGGTGAATTCCCAGTGCTTGTTTTCCTATAACACTCCCAAAGAGTGAATATTTAAATAATTTTTGACTCCACAATACAATAACTCCAAGAATCGTCTATTTTTAGAGTAATTTAAAATTCTTCAGTGATGAGGGCTCATAATTTGGTGGCAGGGAAAACACTTGATTTTTATGTTTCTTGGTGCTATCTCAATACTTTGCAAAGCATTAAATATATCGGTGTTATCATTTAGGTGTCAGGAAATCACTTTAATTTTTTTATTTGCGCGTTGGCAAAGATTTGATTTTTATGTTTATGGGTGCTTTCCCAGGGCTTGGTAAAGCATTGGCACCACCGTGGAACGGTGTTATCATTTGGGCGTTAGGAAAGCGCTGTTAACAAGCACTCATACCACCCATTTCGGTGCTTTGTCAGTGCTGGCCCCTTTGTAATTTTCTACCTGGGTCATTAAGATCAGAGATAACGCATTGGGATACCTTCCTTATAGTGCTGAAAAATATTGGTTTATATAAATGTTCGGTCTTCGTCCACAATTTTTCCGAACACCGAACTTGGCCCGAGTCAATGACGAGTTGTCGGTCAGGCGCAGATAAAAATTGTATAGAAAGAATTGGAACTTGCAAAACATGCCAATGACCAAAACGTCGCTTATATTTTAAGTCGTATACCGAAAAAGTGATGTTTTAAACTCACTGAACGCTGAACTTTTCTAACAGTTCTGAAATAAATCACAATTTTGTGGGTTAACCTGCATACATTTCGCGCACTGTATATAAATATAGGGACACCTAAACACCTAATATTATAATAAATATATTTACAGAGAAAATAACTGATTATGGAATATTTGAATCATATTTGAGTCTTTATTGAATATTCACTGAATATTTTTTCCAAAACGAAGGCGTGCAAAACGTTAAAACTTTCTGAATCGAAAGAAAAACATCTGCACTCTTTTTTAGAAAAAAACTAAAAATTTTTTTTTTTGCTAAAGTGCAGTGTATGGGGTTCAGTAAAAAAAACCGGTTGGAATTAAAAAAGAAAAACCCCGAAATTAAGTTTAGGAGGAGCTCGGACCCGGGTGGACCGTGGGGGGGGGGGGCAAAAAACGGCGAAACATAGTATGTGGATAATTATTAAGTAGTGAGCCTTGGCCACTTTAACACTTATTAGGCATTAAAAATTCAGAATTTTTTCAAATTTGTTATTTTTGTTGCTAAATTATATAAGACTTTATTGAAATTGCCAAACTTCAAGCATTTTCAAGCAACAAAGTATTTAGAAATAAAATTTTCTGATTGGTTGATTTTTTAAAAATTTATCAATAGTATTGAACGTGTATGCCCTACATAAAAAATATCTAACTTTATCAATATTTAACCACGTCTACCTCGTCCACTTTTTGGAAAAATTAAAAAAGTTGTTTCTTGTTTTTTCGTATCACATAAGACAATAAATGCTGTAAGTTTGACATTGATATGATATGCACATTTTCTAGCTGGATAGACAGTTGGTAAGGTAAGCATCATATGTACCTCGCATTTTTCCCCAATTGCATGTTGGCACTTCCACCGTTATCATTTTCCTCTTCATTGTGGATACTTATATATATTTGTTTTTGTAACAACTGTTGTTGCTTTACATCCGTTAATGGCAACATTTTGTCATCATTCATTCATTCATTCATTCATTCTTAATTTTTCTATTAAAAAATGTGTTTGTAATATCTCTTACTAAGGCTGCACAGTCGGCTAGTTTGAAATTTATTAAAAGTGTTTAAGTAATTTTTTCTAGCTCACTGAATTGTAGTGAAATTTTATTAACTGGCTCATAAATAAATTCCTTACTTAGATTAAAAATATAAATTTTTAAAGCGTTGAAATTTTGCCAGGGGTAGGTGATGTGGACGTCTACTGTTACAGCTCGTAAAGGGATTTTATGCTTTAATCAATATTGCCAAAACTTGGTAATGCAGAAATTAAAACTAAAAACATAAAAACTAAAAATAAAATATAAAAATTCAAACTATTTTTTTCTTATTTATATTTCAAAATATTTCTATCAAATTCCAAATATTTTGAGATCTATGGATATCGGCGGCTGCGGCTTACAGATATTTCACGGTGGCGCTAAGCAGCGGCTTGCATCTATTGTCATGTTTTTCAAGAGGAATCTTTGAAAAGCCAAAAAAGTTTAAAAACTTTAGTAAACACAAATGTTGGTCATTTTAAAATTTATGTTACAGTAGGACGCCAATTATGGTATCATTTGGATTTTCGTAAGTTAACGACGATAAACCTCAAAAGATGCTTTATAAATAAAAAATAATTATTTCGGAAATATATCATTTAAAATTCATCGTCCCAAACTTAAGGGGCAA
The DNA here is from genome assembly GCA_949987735.1 of Leucophora obtusa. Taxonomy (NCBI): domain Eukaryota; kingdom Metazoa; phylum Arthropoda; class Insecta; order Diptera; family Anthomyiidae; genus Leucophora; species Leucophora obtusa. The sequence continues at coordinate 112,567,797 of OX465295.1, read as the reverse complement.
TTAAAGACTATTAACAAATGGCACGTAAGGCCATTCATATTTAATTAAATTGTTAAAAAGAAGCAATCTTGAATAATATATCATACAAAATGTAAAACTTTTAACGTTTCTTTGAAAAAAAAAATATTGCTTTTTGTTTTAAGAATCACAGTTTTCGATTTTTTTTAATAAAATATAAAAATCTATTTCTAGAGATGATTTATAGGAAGAAGAAGAAAACATTTTTATTGAAAAATTTAAAAATTTAAGTCTTACCCAAAGAAAGCTAACCACTGACGGTTAGTTTATGTGTCAACTGATCAAAGTAATTTTTAATTGTTAATTTGTCTCTATATGAAAAATTTTTTTTTGTGTATTGCCATGACCGGGGATTGAACCGGCAGCCCTCTGCACAGGCTATGACTCGTAGCAACACCTCTTAACAAGTTACACCACGGTCGGCATAGCGCTGAGTGTAGCTAATTGAAGTTTTTTCAATCAAAGCGTATACAATGCATGTTTTGTAATCAGTAGAGCCAGAATTAACTAATATTTGAACAATTTATTTTTCGATTAGAATGTTTCCTCTCTTAATCCTATTGTTTTTTCTCCTTTTTCACAAGTAATTATTACATTATGATGCAATTTTTCACATTCAATAGTTGGATACCGAGTGTTGATTGGAGAAGTTGTGTGCTGCTGTGCAAATTTTTTCAATTTTTATTATTTTTTAGTTAAGTGTTTGTAACCGTCGCATAGGACAATCGTAATTAATATTTGAATTAATTACTAAAGAATTTTTTTATAGAGTTGATTTTTAGGAAGAAGAAGAAGAAAACAGTTTTAATGAAAAATTTAAATTTTTAAAAAGTACGAAAGGCAATTTTTACATGCTGGATTTTACAGAAAAAAAAAATTATCAATGCCCCAACACTGTCTACGTCTATGTAAAATTTCATTGGAATCCCGGCAGGCAGTGGAAAATGTCTGGTTCATTTTCAAAATCTGGTCGATCTGTTCCACTGTGCCCTGTTTTGTCTGGTTGCTGTCATTCATATGTTTATGAATGACATATTGTGCAATTGTTCATGTTAGCAGTTTTTTTTTATTACAAATGTATTATAAAATTTCGACGAGTTGTTGCCTTTATGTGTTTGAATGTTTTTTAAAACCTCCATTGAATTGCATGAGGTTTTTGTTATTTCCAACTTCCATAACTATTGCAAGCAGCAAAATTTAAAAAAAGCCAACATTTTCTCTAAACAAAAATGCCTTAAATATTATTTTACAAATAATCTTGATTATTAACTAATATTTAAAAACTTGTCTATTAAATTTAAAACAATTAATTCTTAAAATATAATAATTGTGCTAATGCTCGATAGATGGCGCCACCAGTAAATCCGAAATTTAGAAGCTGGGGCTATTTGTCCTTTTTGCTGTTTTCTTAGCGTAAAATTAATTTTAAACTTTAAACGCGTTTTCCCACAACTCTGAGTAAAAAATCGGCTGCCACTGTACAGCCAAGGCGGGTTAACCGATTTCGATCCGAGTTTTTCCTTTCGTGACAACAAAAAACTCTAGTCCTTATCGTGACCCTTTTTTGAATTTTGGTCAAATAAATTTTATATCCCCGGACAAAATTGTTTTTTTTTTGCCTGTTTTGGAAGTTTGTTAAAAAAAAATTAAAAAATAAAAGGACTAGAGAATTTGTCTGGGATTATGAATCACTTTACATTTTTATTTTCTGATAATTACTGAACAGTGTTAGCCGATTTTGCCTTTTTTTAAAAAGGCCAATAATGAAGTGGCAACCCTATAGATTTTAGTTGACAGAATTTAAAACTGAGATTTTGCAGATCCAATTAAGGGATTTTATGAGATTTACAAAATAGGAATATAGGTGAAGTTTTCAATTTAATTGCACTTATATCCTGGATGCATTATCTGATCAAAATATGTTGTTATGGTACAAGTATTTTAAAAAATAATAAAAGGAAAAGTAAAATTTGCGAGTATTTCAAAAAGAAGAGCTAATTTAAAAAAGTATACATATAAATATATTTTTTTTTTAATTCTAGCCTTCTGCAATCCGCAGTCTGCAATTTTTTTAGGAAATACTTCTGTTAACTTTAGCATGATAAACTGTTATTTGCATTCAACTTAATTCTGCAATGTTGTGGTTATAACAGTTTGTTTTTGCTATTTTCTGCCCGTCGATATTAAGCAAATTTTTTATTTGCAGATTTTAATAGGGTAATTTTTTATTTTCAATTAACTCAAATATAACTAACATTTTTGTAATTTTAACAGTTTTATTTTTGATGGTTGGTCTTATTTTGATAGTATTTAGCAAAATAAAACTCTAAAATTTTCAAACAAAATTTTCTACTTACACTCAACCAAAAACGTACACACAAAAAAATAAAAACTAAATTTAATCATGAAAACTACCTATTCAATAAATTTTATCATTGAAATTCCTCCAATCACAAAAATTGTCCATTCAATTAAAAATTTGTAGCTCTTTAATTGAATAAATTTTGAATAAAATAGTGATATATTTAGTGATGATTTTTATTGGTTTTTTAATATGTAGACCCACCTTATAGTATACCGACCTGTCCGTCCGTCTGTCTGTCTGTCCATGCATTCTTATGCGCAACCTACAGGTCGCAAATATTAAGATATTTTGATGAAACTTGGTACACCGACTTATGACGGCCCAAGGACGACGCCTATTGATTTTGGTTAACAGCGGTCCATGCTTAGACCTAGTGCCCATATAAGCGTCCCCCCAAAATTATATTGTTTATAAGCTGCAGGTCGCAAATATTAAGATATTTTGATGCAATTTGGTACACCGACCTATATGATGAAATTCGGTACACAGACCTATGTTGACCCAAGGACGAAGCCTATTGATTTTGGTTAACACCGGTCCATGTTTTGACCTAGTGCCCATAAGGATCCCCCCAAAATTGGCTTGGTTACAAACTGCAGGTCGCAAATATTAAGACAGTTTAATGAAATTTGGTTCGCTGACTCACATTATAGAAAATTTTGACACAAGCCCCATTTTAACCCATTCGAATTTCGGATCCAAACATTAGTTGGCTTTTAATCAGACTGGTGTAGGGTATTGTATAGTCGGCATGTCCGACTTTAACCTTTTTACTCGTTTTTTATTAAAAATGATGTTTGCTATGGATTAAAAAAATTTGTTGAGTTTTATTTTTGCTTACCAGCACATAAGGCCAACGTAGAACTTATATTTTATTTAATCAAGGCGCAGTAACCCAAAAAGAAATAAATTAAATCCAGAAATTATTTCTGATATTATTAGAGTCAAATAAAATTTTGATATGAATTGTCAAGAGTTTTATGAACATTTGAAGAAATGCGATAGTAATATATTGAATCAAATTGGAAGCATTGAAAAATATTCCTGAAACTCTTGACAATTCGTATCAAGAAATTATAAAAATGTACATTCCTGATTTTGTGATTTTTTTGTATATTTTATCGCGTTGTTGATTTTCTGAAATTAATTTATTAAAAAAAAATTTTCCTCATTTTGAAGAAAAATGTCCTCTTTTTTTGAGGTTTATGTCCACTTTTTCTTAAAATGGAAATGGCAACCCTAGGTTTAGGACACGGTTTTGAAAAATAAATAAAATTATTTGCTAAAATCAGTAAAAAGAGAATTAGTAAAAAAAAATCAGTAATTTGTAATAAGAGAATAGCAAAAATTTTTACTAAAAAAATGTACTATTAAAAAAAAATGTACTGATTACAAATTTTTTTACTAACGTTTTTATGTGAGTGTATGAGTGTAGCAAAAACAAAGCCCATTGAATTTGGTTAGAATCGGTCCGTGTTTAGACCTAATGCCCACATAAAGGTCCCCCACAACTTGGCTCTTTTACTTGTTTGTACGCCACAAATCGCAATTACAAAAAAGATATTCATTGAAATTCATATAGAGCTAAGGAGAGTTTATATTTATTTGAAATACAATTGATCCATATTTCCGCCTAGCGCCCATATTGACTATATTTCCATTTTATATAAAAATGTTGACACCATTTCAATTCAACCCATTCAAATTTTGGCTCTAAACACTAGTTGCCTTTCAACCAGGCGGGCATACCCAGTCTGGTTGAAAGGCAGAAAGAAGTTTATGAAATAACAAGTGTTCTACAGTTCAAAGTAAATAAAACCAACATCAAATAGATAATTTAAAATAAATATAGACATATACAATAATGTTGTTGAGTAATTGCAAGGATTAATTCCAGCATTTATTTTTTTTTATTTGCAACAGAAAAAGGAGCATAAAGAAAAACTTTTTTTGCTTTTTGTGTACACAATTCATTATACTTTTAATTATCTCTGTATATCTTTATGAAATCCTCTTCAAAATCCTCTATCATCCTTTTGTATAAAAACTCTTTTATATTAAACAATTTTTCCCTTTTTTGTTTTATGGCTTAAAGACAATAAAAAAGTAAAAATAGAGAGAAAAATATCGCGTTAATGCTACACTTTCACCACAAACTGCATTATTAATGACTTGGAAATGTCACGTGCTTTTGGTTTTCTAAAAAAAACCCCCCGCACTTCTACACATTCAAAATCATATGTACATGGGTGGTGGGTGGGTGATGGCATGGTAAAGTGCGGCTTCTGGTGTACTGTAGTGTCAAGAAGGGTATAAGCAGGAAGCACATAAAACCAGGAGATACAATCACTATCAGATCGCACATCGGACTGGACATCGGACAGAACATTATGGATTTGTCAGGGAACATTATGGTGTTATCTGACAAGGTCATAATAATCTGTCCGATGTCCGTTCCGATGGGCGATCCGATAGCAATTGTATCTCCTAGTTTTATATGCTTCCTGGTATAAGACAAGAACGTACATTATGTATCGGATCGCACATCAAGTGCAAAGTTGGCAACATTATGACATGTTGGCATACACAAATATAATACTTTTCGCTGAAAAAAAATTACAACTGTGAATAAAGAGGGGGAAAAATTTCAAAAATAATAGAAGAAAAAAAAATATTTACAATATCAGAAATTTAAAAATTACAATAATTTATCAAATACATGAAATTAAAAATTTTTAAGAATGAAATTTAAACACACCTAGAAAACAGATTCGGTGCTGACAACCCAATTTGTTGCCAACCGAATGGTTCAGTTGCATCAAATGAATTTTTCGTGTGCAACTACTGAATTATCCTTGATAAAACTGAAATTCCATTGTCACAGTCAAATTAGCCCTATCTCAATTGGTTTTATGTGGTCACAACTGAAAAACTCAGCTTCCACAACCGAATCATTCGATTGGCTACAAATGCGGTTGTCTACACCGAATCTGTTTTCTGGGTGCAGTAATTATTACTTAATGTTTATTTTTTTTTCGTAATTCTAGTAAATTTTTCAAATTTTCATTACCATTTTTATATTCCGACAATGTCTGATGTGCGTTCCGGTAGAGAATGATACTCCTAGTCTTATACCCTTCTTGGCTGTATGTAGTTGTGGTGGTTGGTAGTGGTAAATGGTACATATAAATTTTAGCACAAAAACACATTTTTCTGTGTAAATGGTTTCTCTATCATTCTATCAATATTTAAGCCACATTAAAGATCTATAGAAATAGTGGTTTAAAGTGTGGGGGTGGTGGGGGATAAATCCACATAAACTAGACGAATACTTGGAATATACAGAAAAGCACAAATTCTAACGGATAACCAACAGTAGCAACAACAGCTATAGCCAATGGCATTTTAAACATTATATAAATTGTTATCGAGTTCCATCAATAGTAATCCATGTTTAGTTGAGTATCAATCGTCATAATCAATACCGCATACAATAGTTGCTATTACCACCATCACCATCACGACAATTTTTTCTGCTACCGCTGATGTTACCACTGCCACAATGTTCATTAGAGAGAGTCGAAGTACAAAAAGTAGTATCACTTCAAAATAAAGTACTTAAACACTTAAAATACTTAAAACAATTAAAATCCTTAAGATACTAAAAATATCTTAAAACAAAACCTTGTAAGCAATCGAAGTTTCTTGCAGTTAATAGCTAATTTTTGCCCCCTGAAACATTTTTCCACAATTTTTTCGCAATGGTACAAATTCAAAATGGGAAATTTTTCAACTTCGGCTCACTCTAATATTCATACACATAGTAGAAACCACTGTGAAACCACATTACAAAGCTATGTTGCTATTATAGATTAAAATTGCAATTCTGTAGTAATCAATGGTTTTAATCTTTTGTATCATGAAAGTTAAATGAAGGTTTAATAATTATTACAGAATCAAAAATAAATTCAAATATTTTACACATACTTGCACATTTTAATGAAAAAAATTTCTGTTGAGGATTAGTAATAAACAGGGCATTTTTTTTTTTTTTTTTGCATTTGCTATTTTTGCTATTTTTCCACTTATTTTTTTAAAAATTCCATTGTTACTAGGGTTTTTCTTTTCCCGGACTTTTTCATTTCCCGGGACAGCGGGATTTTTTTCAGAATTTCCCGGGATCCCGGGAATTCCCGCTCGTTAGAAAATATATAAATTCGACATATGTTGCACTTGAAAAACTTGATTACTGTTAAAACACCGTCCGACAAAGTTCAACTTTTGGTTGTACCCATGAGAATAATATATTCTGAAAGGATGGCTAAATATAAAATATCCATGTCTTCCACTTTTTCTGGATCAACTCGTTTCCCGAGTAAAAGAGATTTATATAACATATATTTTTTAATATTAAAATATATGATAATATCAAATATTGTATTCGACCTTATATGTTTTTATATGATGATATTATAGAAACATTTTTAGAAATTTTCTCATATATAATCATTAGGGTGGCCCTTAAAAAAAAGTGTTAAATCTTAAGGTCTCACCCCCCAGAAATATGCGAATGGCCAAAAAAGTGATAAATACGAAGTTTTGGGCCAATCGAAAAATGCTTAGAGGTCGCTCAAAGCGATTGAAAATTGCAAATGCGTTTATATGGGGGAAAAATGACTTTTTTCGAGACTTATGTAAATTTTTCAATTATGGGAAAATTTTTTATTCTACATGTTAAATTATTTGATATAAAGAGAAATTATCTATTCAAAAAGGTAAAAAAATTCAAATTCGGTTAAGAACCAGCCCAGTAATAAATAATGCCCCAGACCAAAAAAGGTTAAATTATTACTTCATTAAGAAATTCGACCACACGTCATAAATATTTTTGAAATCGATTACTAAGTTATAATTTTTTTACTTAAAAGACTCAAGGCTATGAGATATGGAACAAGATTTTTTAATTGGATGTCGTAAACCTGTCGTAAGATGACGTCATACGCGGACAAAATTTTTGGAACGTTTTTGAAATCTCTAATTTCAAATTTCAAAATTTTTTCTTCAACGAAACCGAAAAAATTGAGGTTTGGATTCCAGAAGCTTGTTTAGAACACCTTAGAGAATGAAAATAAAAAAATTTAAAAATATCCACTTGGGTAGGGCAACGATTTGATTTTTGCGGATTTCGAGGAAATTGCGTTTTTTGGTGATAACACGGCTTATTTGCTGTCATAAAATATTTAAAATTAAAAATTAGCTACTTCTGTAATGTTAGTTGTTTTTTTTTATCACCGCTACCCAAGGTTGACAAACAAAATTTTTGGACATCATTAACCCATGTGGACCTGGTGCCCAAAATGACCACAGATTTTTTTTTTTTTAATTTACAAAAGAAGTCAATTTTTTGCTTACTACCAATTAATTTTAGGAAATGTAATTTGAAATATTATAACATAATGTTTGAAGTTACTATGGTAAAATTTTTGGACGAAATAATTAACGTTAACCCTTACCTTGTCGATTCGATTTTTGCGGATTTCGAGGAAAATGTTGTTTTTGGTCATGACAAGACACATTAGTTTAATAAAATATTAAAAATAGAATATTATATTTCCAAAAAAACAAATGTTTGTATTATTAAGTAAAAAAATAAAAATTAAGCGAATTACACTCACAACGTTAAACTGAGATTTTTGTAAAAAAATATTTATTTTAATATGAAAATCTAATGTGCTAATTCATAAAAAAAATTTATTTGGTATTTGAAGCTTGCTATAGTTAAAGTAGATATTTCGCTTAATAAAGAGTTATTAGAAATCTTGATTCATAATCGTATTTTACCTATAAATTAATTTTTCGATTTGATACTGGCAACACTATTGTTTATTTTCTTTCTTCTCCCAAATAAGTCGTAAGTGATTTACAAATTTAGTAAACGATTGATTCGGTAATCGGAAGTGAAAATGTATTTCCTTAAATTAGAGAACTAATGATGTGCTAAGATAAATTTAAAAGCCATTTAAAATATTTTTTTTTTTTATTTATAAAGCAAATCAATGCAAATGTGTGTAAAAAAGTAATTTTTTAGAACATATTATTCAAAGCATACAAAAGTAATCGAATTTCGAATAATGTTTTGACAGTCTGTACATCACTATTGTTTTGTTTTTCTTTTTAATTTAATTTTTACATTTTTTTGGAAATTTTTTCGAAAATGGTCATTAGCTACGCAATTGTTGTAGTTTTTTCAGTGTGATGGATGCAAGTTGTTGGAAGCCACACATTCTAGGGATGGGATGGCTTTAATAAATCATTTCATGCCTGAAAATGAAATTATTAACAATTAAATGGTGGCTTCCTCACTCCAAACTTTATAAAAGGTTTAAAGTTAGTGAGTACCAACTATAAACCTTTATTATTTTCTTCATTATTAAGCAAATATGAATACTGTTTTTAACAAATTAGCTTAAAATCCTGCAATAAGACTGTTGTAAAAGTTTATGAATTAGACCATAAATGTTTACCTTTTTTATAATGATATTAAAAATATTATGCATTTTGGTTCGATTATTTTTTGCTATTTTACCATTTAGTTTTTTATAAACCAATAAAGAGTTTTAGTTATTATTGCATAAGTTTTTGACCTTAATTTTAGGAGTGTAATAAGTGCTTTTGGTGTGCACAAATAATAATTTAAAAAAGTAAGCAAAAAATTTAAAAAATATTTGTTTTAAAGAAAACCATTGCTATTTTCATAATAGTATAAATACAATTGTTTATGGTTTAATTTTTATTTTGTTTTTACTTAATAATACAAACATTTATTTTTTTGGAAATATAATATTCTATTTTTAAACAAAACTTCGTATTTATCACTTTTTTGGCCATTCGCATATTTCTGGGGGGTGAGACCTAAAATTTGAACACTTTTTTTTTTGGCCATATAACGAAGGGCCACCCTAATAATCATATTAAATCATATATCAGTATTTGCTTTATTGCAAATTGTTTATATAGGAATATAAAATTAATAAAACCGTTCAAAATTTTATATATAAAGAGATACGAAAAATATTTTTGATTTTATTTTATATATTACAATATATTAGTTAATCTCAGACACAAGTTCGAAACTCATTTAATCAAAAACAATTTTTTATATGTTTTACTCAATTTTTTATCCTAAAGCCTAAACCACATAAAATCAGTGCCGACCGCAGTGCGACGTTTTGTCGATAAAGCAGTTTCTGTATCTTCTCTATTTGTCACTGCCAAGAAATTAGAAAAGTTCCTATATAAACAAGAGCTGTTTTTAAACAAAACTCAAAAAGAAATTTTTAAAAATATTAAATCGTTTTCGCGAAATTGAAGAACAAAGTTTGACAGCACTGCCACTGTTCACTGGCAATTTCACTATGTGGTTTGGGTTTAAACCTCATAAACGCAGTGCGACGTTTAAACGATAAAGCAGTTTCGTCACTACCGAGAAATTAGAAAAGTTTATAAATAAAGAAACGACATGTTTAAACAAAACGCAATAAGAATTTTTTAAAAATATTAAATCGCTTTCGCGAAGTTCAAGAACAAAGTTTGACAGCACTACCACTGTCCACTGGCACTTTCACTATGTGGTTTGGGCTTTTCATTAAATTAATATTTTCTGAGATTTTTTTTACTTTTAAGTTTTTTTTTTTAAATTTAAAAAATTCAATTTAGAAAAATTAACATTTAAAAGCATAACCCGGCTCGTAATGGGTTAATAAGTCGAGGCATGTTGCATACCATTGGTATGGTTTTTCAAGTACCTTTCCAACGACATATGTTTTTATTCTGGTCGGATAAGTTTTGAGTGGAGAAATAAGCCATTCAATATTGTTATATATCATTTTCAGCTCCATAAATCGGGAACTATGAGCCTCCAACAAAAAAGAAGTGCATTGCCGGGCTAATCATTAAAATTTTATTTAAAATAAAAAAAACTTAACATATTTAAAAAAAATTTCTAAGTACAAAGAAAATTCCCATATTTGAGAGGAAATGATCTACACCCGTATTCAAAATGAAAAAGTGTATGCTAACTAACTTGCTGCTAACTTTTTTACACACAAATTCCCATAAGGGGAATATGCTTTTTGATTTTGTATACGGGGGCTAATCTTTAAAGAATTCAACAATAACGGATTTATACAATAACGTCTTTAATAATTATCCATTATCAACAGTAGCCTGCGGCTGGTAGTGTGTAGGACGTGAAATCTTGCTGCCCTCCAATACAAAGTTTTTTTATTATTTAAATTTAATCATATCGTATTGTATTAACTTATATCCAATTTGATCGGGACAAAACTCGGATATAAGTTGATCATTTGATATAACTTTGTATCCTTGTAAATATAATTATATCCGATTTGATACAATTTAATATAACTATTTTTCGGATGAAATTATATCCATTCATACATAATTTTATATAAACTTTTTTACTCGGGTTAACAATTTAAATCGTGAATTAATATTTAGGTAATATATTTATATGGAAGGCCGTCTTAATTTTAAAAAACTCTTAGAAATATATTAATTAAATATTAATTCACGGTTTAAACGGTTAAACCAATTGATATTGAAAATGTGAAAGACACGGGTATTTTATCTTCATCCCCTTTTTCAGAATATATTGAAATTGTTAATGGGTGCAAAATTGTGTCGTAGCAGTTTTATAGTCAGAAATAAGATCGATTTGTTGCTAAAATATTTCTTAAATATGAAATCCAAAAATTTCTATTTCTAGATATTTTGTATCTTTCTATTCAGATTTTCAAAAGTATCCGTCTAGAATTATTTTTATAAAAAAGTTTAATAGTGAGTATTTTTCACACAAATTTTTAGGCAAATTCGCCTAAATCGTTTTATAAAAAAAGACACTACAACATTATTAAATAGTTTCTTAACTTTAATTGGTTTTCTTGAATAGACATTTTTTATGCCACAGCTACTTAAAAATAATTATTTAATTTTCGTATTTAGTGGCATTATAAATTAACATATAAAAAAATCCAAAATAATTTTAAAAAGCATCTGATGGATTATTTTGAAAACCAATAATACAATCGAAATAAAGGAATAACAATTGAACTTAAAATTAAATTATTTTAAATAAAAGAAACTCAAAATACTTGTCAATTGAAAATATGAAAACATTACAAATTTTTTAATTTTAATGTCTAGTTTTTTGGAGGTATTTGGAACTGAAATAATGATGTTGGAATGTTGAATAAGGCTGGTTTACACTATGAGATTTTAGGTACGATTCTACTTTAGTACACATGCAAAACATATAGGCAAGGTTGCAGAATTTTTCCGAAAATATAGTGTAAACCAGCCTATACAAATATTGCTTCATTTGAACAAAGATCATTTGAAAGAAAAAAAATTTTTCCGAAGTACAACAAGAATTTTTGTTGGTAAACTTGGTAATGGCTGATAAAATTTTTTCGGTTTAACTAAACCAAAATCAACTGGCATCTAAAAACAATTTGGCCTAATTGAGTTTATTTAATTTTAAATCGTATTTTTTTAATTTTAACTATTTTTTGATCAAATTAGTTTCAAAAAAACAATGCTTTAAATTTAAATAAGGCTTCCAAAATTGCAATAATACTAGCTAAAACTTCTGTAAAAGAATAAAAAAAATCCCGGGAAATCCCGCACAAAATTCCCGGGATTGCGGGATCCGAAAAAGGGCGGAATTCCCGGGAATTCCCGGGACGGGATAAACCCTAATTTTTACAGATCCTTGGCAAAAAATGCCGTTTGTCGATTTTTTTTAGAATTTGCATTAAAATAAATGTTACAAAATACAGTAGAACGCAGAGTGTCCAAAACCGTAACAGAAAACCGGTTAACCGGTTTTTTAATTTCCAAAAAACCGATCGATTTCGAATAATTTCTAAATTCGAATAAACCGATTTTTTTATAACATGTCAACCAGTTTTTTTTAAATATGTTATTATCAAAACTATTTTTAAGCTAATCGTTCAAAAATTCTATATTTTGACTGCATTTTATTTTTAAAATATTATTTTAGTTTTGTTTTCCTTTATCTAAAAAAAAATAATATCTTCACATGTGTTTAAATAAATAAGATACGAAAATCCTTTGCGATCTGATGAACGTTTCTACAAAAAACGTAATAACTTTTTTCGGTCTAATTAATCGATTTAAATATACGATTGCGAAGAACTGTTAAATTACATTTTAACCTGCTGAATATTAATAGACGTAAAATAGCGAAAATAAATAGTAAGTATTTCTGCTGTTTTCAGAAGAGTTTTCCCATTAAAAAATTTAGGTCTAAACATCAATAGGCTTCGCTCTTGGGCCGACATAGGTCTGTGTACCAAATTTCATTTTACTATTTGCGACCTGTAGAGTGCGCACACGAATGCATGGACAGACGGACGGACGGACATCTTTAAATCAAAATAAAAAGTGATTCTGAGTCGATCGGTATACTATAAGGTCTAGCTCCAATATTTTTTGGTGTTACAAACATCAGCACAAACCATACTTGGGAATTTTTCGTTGGCATTGAAATTTAATTGGCATTACATGATCTCAATGCCAATGCCAAAAAATTTCATTACCATTCAATGCCAATGAAATTTTTTTCAATTGGCATTGATTAAAACACTGGTAATGAAATACACGTACCATTAAGTGTATTTCATTGAAATGTACATATAATTGACAAAAAAAGCATTGTATACACAAAATATTGTTTTATAAAAAGGACATTAAGGCAAGAATGTAAAATTTCTGAGCTATAAAAACTATAAATATTCGCTACTTTATCAAGTTTTATGAAGTATACTGCTGTTCACTCCTTTTTTAACACTGGTTAGTCTAGAGGGATCAGCCTCTAGTAATGTAAACTTGACAAAATAGTGAATATAAGATAAAAAACAAGCGAATTTTTTACTTTTTTTTTCTTAATTTGTTCTTTTATTGAAACATGAAAACAAATGCTTTTTTCATCAATTATAATTGGGCATTTAGGCATTGAACAATGCCAATTGCAAAAAAATTTCATTGGCATTGATCAATTGTAATGGCAAAAAATTTCATTGGCATTGGTCAATTGTAATGCCAATTAAATCATCAATTAATTGGTCCATTCAATTAACTAGTCCCAAGTATGGCACAAACTTTTAAATATATACATTAAATTTTGGAAATGAAATTGTTTTTCTGTAATGTTTTTAATTTACTAATATTCAGCAAATTTTTTTTTGCTAAAATTAGCAATGTAAAATGTCCTTTGCAATTAATTAAAATTTAAATTTTCATCTAATTGCATCTGATTGTACTATATTTAGCGATTTTGTATCATCCAAAACTTGGATTATTTTCGGTTAGCGCTTTTTATAAAAAGGCGGTAGTTTGACGCTTTTCTATGTTTTATTTAGCGCTTTCAGCGCCCTTATGGTAAAACGTTTATTTTCATATATTTAGTTAGAATATTCTTCCACCTCAAGTCCAAATTCTAATATGATATTGTCATATTAGATTTTTATTTGTTGTTTCATTATTATTATTATTATTATTATTATTATTTATTTTATTATTTTTATAATAACGTAATATTAAACTCTATTTTATTTACCATAAGAATGATTTGTGTTGGTTTTTAAATGTTTGGTAAATTAGTATTCTGATCATATTTGTCATTTAGCGCTTTTTAGCACTTTTTTAGGAACTGAAATAAAAACAAATAGATTTGCTAAACGATTTTTTGACAATCACATCATCTCATAGGATTAGATAATGTAAATTGCGTTTTAGCAAACAGATTCAGCTGATTTCAGTAGTTGTTTCTGCAGGTCGCTTTTAACTAATTTTTATTAGCTTTTACTGCTATTTGTACAGATTTACTTTCATGATGAAAAAACCGCAACCGGTTTTAACCGGTTTTTGTACGAAAACCGTAACCGAAACCTTTTTTTAATAGTAACTTTCGAACAAACCGAAAACCGGTTTTCTGAAATTGCCGATTTTACTTAAGTAATAATTTACTAGAGCCTTCTTTTTTGATACAAAAATTACTCAAAAAAAAAAAAAAAGATTTCAAAAAACTCTAAAGGCCAAAAATTAATCTTTTTTTGAGCCCTTTTTGAATTGTTGACAAAATATTTTAATTTATTTACATTTCTGAGTAATTTCTGAACCATCTTTTGGATTTAATAATATGCCTAAAATTGTTGTTTTTTATGATTCATTTTAGAAGGCTCATATTCTGATGTAGGAATTTTCCTTTTTGCAAAATTTTTCCAGCGACTTTTTTTTCGCGATTTTCTGCAATTATCCACCAAACTTTGTTGTATGAAATGGGTATTATAATCTCTATACAGAATCACAAAATTTTAAGTAATTAAAAAAAATTGTTGGCTTTTTACTTAGATATCTAACAATTTTTTTATTAAATGTTTGTAAATTGTATCAAAAATATCAAAAAAATAGCCTTAGAATTTTTTGAAACAAAAAAAAAAAAACAAATCAATTATTTTTTGTTTTCAATTGCTCAAATGTTTGTAAATTGTAACAAAAATTTCAAAAAAGTATTTTTTTTGTCAATACGACAACATAAAATGAATAATTGTTTTAATATAACAAACTCGTTGTTGAATTTTATTTTTTTATTTTTAACAAATACAAACAAGTTAGAAAAAAAAATTATTGTATTTACAAAACACATTGTTAAAAAAAAATTGATTTTCCCAGCAAAAAAAAAAGTGGTATTCATTCTTTGGTTATAACTTCTTTCATTACTTCCTTAGTTTCAGTTAGTATGCTTTAAGTGCTTTTTGGAAGTTATTCAAAGGAACTTCCGAAAGTATTCATGCGTTCATGTTCCAAATGTAGTGATTTGGATATAAACCTATGATAATCTTAAAAAATCACCCTTTTAATTGCTTCTGAAGCATAAGTTTTTATATTTCTATAGTTTTTCAAACCATAGTACAAAATATTTTCTAATCATTCAAATCAAAATTTTTTATAGAAAACTGTTTTAATGAACTTTTATTTTTTATAAAATCTTTTTTTATACTTTTGTGAAAACTTTTATGCGAGATCCACTTATACAGTTTTACAATTTTTTCAGTTTGACAAGTTTCTTTGAAATTTAATTTTGTTTCAAATAATTCTCAAAACCTTTTGACAATTTATATTTAGTTTACATCTTTTGCAACTGTAATTCAGAAAATATCAATTGAAATTAATTTTTTTTTTAATTAAAAAATTAGAATGATATTCAGAATTTGCATTAGAAATTTCGAAAACGTCATTGGAAGTTCAGAAAAACAGCACTTGTAATTCGGAAATATCAATTTATTTTCAGAATACATCAATTGTAATTCAGAAATCATCAGTTAAAATTCAGAGAATATAAAAAATAAAATTCAAAAAATATAAAATCTACTACAATTCATAATTTCTGAATTTGAAATGATAATTTTTTTACTTTTTTAAAATTCAAAACGAAAACATTTTTCTTCTTATTAATAAATCTCAAAATGAATATTTTTTAAGTTTATCTTCATTTCATATTCGTAAAAGCAATGTATGTGTGAAATTCATCAACCGGGCTTATGGATTGAAGTACATTTGTTTGTTTATAATTTAACAATTTACTTCTTGAAAACCTTATAATTTATTTTATTATATTTTGAAGTGTAATATATTTTTAACAATTTAATTTTTTAAATAAAAAACTAAAAATAACGAAAATAATTTTTTATTAAATCTGTGAGGGGACAAAAATCGGTATCTTACTACAATGGAGTAACGTTTTTTATCATCAATGTGAAAGTGTTTCTTTACACTAATGTAGAAGTACTTAAACATCATTGCATAAAATTCGCTTTTTAAAAAATTATTTTAATGCATTCTTATGAATTAAATTTTCAAAACAGATTAAATACTACAAAATATATGCATATTTTTCACGCATACTAGAGAATATCTAAACATAGCATCTGGATTGCTTCTTTAGAATAAAAAGCATGATTAATGGTAAGTAGCTATATTTGAATGCTTCCGTCCTATGACACGCCAACGTTAAATTCATCGATGAAACCATTAGAAAAGAAGTGATGCCTTTGCCATAGTAGTGATGCTTTTATTGCTTCTTTGGCAGAACTATTTTTGCTGGGTTTATTTTTAACAAATTACAAAAAAGTTACAAAAAGGGATTTGTATATACAAATTCCATTGTTGGTGCCTTTTTAAAAAATTTTTTGTTTGTTTATGCAAAAAAGGTGTTTAACATTACAAACAGAATTTTGTAAATTTTTTCTGTGTAGATTACATAAGTATTTAACAAAACCGCATCTAAAAAATTGTGAAATTTTAGCGGAACGCGAAAATAGACTTCATGGTACAAAAATTTAATTAAAAAACTTAATCAGCGATATTCATTCTGCAAGCAAATATACTGATGAACGCGAAAAAAGATTTTATGGTATAAAAATTGAAGTAAAAATCTTAATCAGCGATTTTTATTCTGCAAACGAACTTTGTTCTTTGAATTGGGTAAGTACTATAGTTCCTAGATTATGATTTTAAAGAACCACACTAGAAAATTGCAAAATAAAAAAAAAAGAAGCAAAATTTTGCAAAATGTAAAAGTTTTGCATCATTATATTCGTTTGCAGATTGTACAGAAACTAAAATTTTCTAAATTGAAAAATAAAAACTGTTTTTCTTAATAAAGAAACTTTTTTCTTCTACAAAAAAAACTTTTTTTTTTGTACAAAAACTTTTTTTTATTTTTTCTTTTTCCCTTTTTGTTTGCAGTTGAACATAATTTTAACTTTGTATAAAAATATCATTTCGTCGGCTTGCCTGCAAGGAGTGCTATGTGTTTTTTAACAAGTTTTGAGGACAGTGAAAAAACTGTTAAAAAATAGCTTTTTAAGATATTTTATTGGCATCTTGTTCCTTAATGATTTACGACCTCATTTACTAAAATCATCATTAAGGCATACGATGTCAATAAAATATGTATCTTAAAAGGCCATTTTTAACAGTTTTTTCGCTCACCTGAAAATCTATTAAAAAACACATAGCACTACTTGCAGGCAAGCCGACGATTTGTAATTTTTTTTTTTCTTTTTTTAATAAAGATAAATATATTTTCAATTTTCGATGAATATAAAAAAAAATAATTTAGAAATTTACATTATTTTGAACAGAATACTTTTTATTTCTTGATGAAAACTTAAAAACGAAGTTTTTCGTTTGTAAAATCCGGTGCCTGTTTAAAACATGGGTTCCCAGGAAAATTTTCTGTTCCACAGAATCGGTTGTAGAATAGCTACTTTTCATTTACAACCCCTTCTACTGTCGATTCCAACACCGATTATTTTTGTTTGAAATTGTCCCAAAAACAACCACTTCTATAGCCCTAGAATCAGTTCTGGAACTAGTTCTACAACTGATTCTACATCACTCATACCTTCCATATGGGATCCCAGGAACTGGTTCCGGAACCAGTTCCATGGAATCAGTTGCAGTGGAAACAGTTGTAGAATGAGTGTGGTTGGTTACCGATTGTAAAAAATTTTCCTGGGTTCATTATTGAAGAAAAACAAATTTATACACCAAATTTCGTCCAATTTTCTTTAGAATTGCTACCTGTAGTTTGATTACAAGCGTCGTTCATTCGAAATCCACTTAGCAAGCGAGTCGATAAAGGAAAAAAATAACAGACCAGCCTCATGTTAAGGGGGTGGAAAGTGCGGAAAAATTGCAAGTATTCTTTTGTCAAATGAAAAGTATTTCACAGAGCTATTTCGTGGTATACGAGTACATGAAGTTCACCGTTGTGCTCACGGGTTTTTGTTATTTTTTCGATCCTAAAATATTAAAGGGTTTTGTGTGAGATTGATCTACCAAATATATGAGTTCAGCAAACAAATTTATCTAATTTATGTTTATCAAATGAACCACATATTAGTCAAAATAACTAAAAACAAATTACTTATATACATTTTATATGGTTTATTAAAAAAAAGTGACTGAATAAAATCATTATTCTCAGTAATTTTCGATGCTTGTTTTTAATGACTTACGAATGTAGTAAAAATTTACATTTCTTGAAACAACAAAACTAAAACAATCAACAAATTTTGGCTTCAGAATTCCCTGAGTGATCCTTTCTCGATCCCCCTTCTGTTTTTGTTCCCTTTTATACGGGCTTAATGTACGTGACACAGGAAAATTTGGTGTCACTTGTCGTTTCGCCAAATGATTATTATGGAATTTTGAAACTCTAAATGAGGAATATGAATACTTATGCCCCAAAAGAATTTTAGTATTTTTTGAGAGATATTTTTTTTTCAAAAAATTAGGTTATAAAGTATGATGTTTTTTTAGTGTTTTTGCTCCTGTTCTTTGTTTCCACAAAACCGGCTAAATCGTTACTCAAGAAGCCCAGCCAATAGGGTCACTGTGATGACTAGGGCAAGGAATTTCATGCACTTAAAAATGGAAAATATGCGCCTAAAATATGCGATTAAAAAAGAAAAATATGCATTAAAAATATAAGAAATATGCACTAAAAACTATTATTTTTGCAAAAATAATGCACTTCAAAACCTAAAAATATATTTAAGTTAGTTATTTTGCAAACAGACACTGAACTCGAAGATTTCCTATAGGTCAATAAGGTTTTTAAGAATGTCTATTTTGATTGAATCAAAATATGAAATCATATAAATTTTTTATATTTTTTTACAAAATAAAAAATGCTCCTAAAAATTAAGAATATGCATTAAAAAGCACAAAATATGCATTAAAAAGGCACCAAATATGCATTTAAAGTCAAAATATGCAAAAACATGCATTTTAGACAAAATATGCAAAAATATGCAACTACAAATCGATGTGATTTTGTTCTAAATTCGATGGTTCGGATAAATATTTATTCCATATCAGTTTTGGACTATCGAGAAAAAACATGCATTTGCATGAAATTCCTTGCCCTAGTGATGACCTTAAAAATAAAAATTCAGAATTTTTCAAGTTTAAATCTCAGAATTAGTCAATGTATGAGGGTGAAATAATAGTTTTGAGATATGTCCCTAAAATACCTTTTATTTGATTCCAATCTTAATCTTTGCACTTAAGGAAAAGTATTAATAATTACAAAAAAAAATATAAATAAAAATTAAACTAATTTTTTAATCAAGTGTATGAAAATTTCACGACAATGAAAGTGGATCTCTGGATCTTGAATCCTAAAGATTGGATTTCACGCCACTTTATTGCGATGTTGTCCTTAAGCTGAAAAATTTTTATTTTTTAAATAAAATCCATTTAAACGACCCCGTAACCCTCTTCAAAATATCTGAAAAATTCTCAAAAATGTTGCTGGGCCACAACCATTCCCATTCCGCTTTCAGATTTGCCAAAATCGAAGTAAATGTTTTTGGAGAAATACCATAATGTCCATTTTGAGCACTCGGCCGTATACTTAACCGTAAACTCGTTCCATTCATTACGTATACGTTTAGGTGTTCTATTTTAAGCATAATAAATATTTTCGCTTTTATTTCATTAGCTGAAAACTTGTAATTCTATTAAACAGTAGATCAAGTTTAAAGGTTAGTGTTAATTATATGTTTTTTTTTATAATTTTCTACAAAATAATATTTTAGAATTTTTGAAAAAAAGTGACTTAAACACATTTTGCCAACTGAATGATTTGGTTGCAGCTATTAAATGCTGACGCTCTAAAATGCATTCCTAGTCAATTGATAAAACATTTTTAAACCTAAATTCTGTTGTACTAAGTTACTCTATTCCATTATTTTTATCAGCTCTAATTTCATATACCCTGTTCCACAGATTTGAATATGATATAATGATGTGCTATATTATACCTACACTGAAAATATTACTACAGTAACTGACTGTAGTTTATTTAAAAAGTTATCCGTACATTTATTTTTAAATGATTATACAGTTAAAACACAAAGAGATATATTTTTTAACAGTTTTTGTCGTTTATTTAAAAAATAAATTTCATATAAATACGGATTTTCTGTTACAGTTAATATTTTAATTTAAAAATTTTTTTTTTAGAAAACAATTCCTTTTCGATTTCTAGGTAAGTTAAAATACGAAATAAACTAAATATCATTTATTCTTACGGATTATGTAGTTAATTTTTTAAAATTTAAAAAAAAGAAATAAATGAAGAATCATTATTTTTTACGGATTTTGTAGTTTATGTACATTTAAAAATAAATGAAAAGTTCTTTTGATTTAAATGAAAAGTCAGTAGACCGGTTTTCAAGTGATTTTTCATTTAAAATTAATTAAATTTTAAATTACATTTTCAGTTCATTTAAACTACAAACTATTTTGAGTGTACTACATAAATTAAAAGAAAAGTCATAAAAAATTGAATTTTTTTTACCACACATCTTCTGATTTTCATCAAATTCAGCAAACGACCTTATGTATCCATTAAGACAAATCCATTCCTATTTCCTCAAAATTCCAAATACTCGCGATTTTATTTTTCATAAAAAAAAATCGAAAAAAAACTTCCATTAAGAGGATAATGATTTTTTTTTAAAGAAGGACAAAAGTACCATTTTTATACCGTTTAAATTACTATGATCCAATAAGTCTAAAAGATGTGCCACTACAAAGCTACTATGACTGTTTTAAAAAAATTAATTAAAAATATTGCAATGGCGGGCCAAGAGAGCGATGAATGCTTTACGCTTTTCAAATAAATTAATTTAAAAAAATTTAAAATATATTGAAAAATGCACTCAAAAAGTGAATTGCATTTGTTAAAAAAAAAAAAAATATTTTTAACAATAACTAAATACAAATGTACCATCAAAACTTTTTTGAATTATGAAAATCCGATAAGAAGTATGGAAATTGTGAGTGCTCAATTCAAACAAATTGTACATTTGTTTTCCCTTTTTTTTTGATTTTTTAAAAAATTAAAATCGTTAGTAACATCGTGACCCTTTAGAAAAACGTGTAAGGCCACACAATGTAATCGATTTGGTGTACTTCATTTTGTGCGTACTTACGATATGGGATACCTGTGTATAACAATTGTACCTATATGAAACACAAAATATTTGAAAAATTTAAAAAATTTTGTCTAACTTACATGCCACTATACTTGTGTGTACTTACGAAGTATATTGGCTTGTGGGCCATTACAATGCGGCCATACCCTGGGTAAAGTAAGCCAGCTTGTGTGTAGAGTTTGAAAGTACTCGGAGATACTTGTGTGTACTTACTAGTATCTTCCAGTGCTTTCAAACTCTACACACAAGCTGGCTTACTTTACCCAGGGTATGGCCGCATTGTAATGGCCCACAAGCCAATATACTTCGTAAGTACACACAAGTATAGTGGCATGTAAGTTAGACAAAATTTTTGAAAATTTTCAAATATTTTGTGTTTCATATAGGTACAATTGTTATACACAGGTATCCCATATCGTAAGTACGCACAAAATGAAGTACACCAAATCGATTACATTGTGTGGCCTTGCACGTTTTTCTAAAGGGGAGTTTTTAAAATTTTGAGGAATTAAAAATGGATTCATCCAAAATGTATGTAAAATATGACATCTAGATATCCCTGTCAATTTTTTTTAAATCCTATGGAATTGAAATTTTGTTTCCCTTATTATAAGAAAATAAATAAAACGAGTAAAAAAAAGTCCGGCAAGTAATGCTTTGATCCGAATTTCAAACTGTTTAAAATGATGTCAAAATTTTATATAAAATTGTAAAAAATTAGAAAATCAGTAAGATATTTTGAATTTGCCTGATGTTAAGCATATTTTTAAGATAAAATCTGAAATATGCTTGAGTCCATGTGGGATAACGCACCAAATTTTTAGCAAACCTGTTTGCGACCTGTAAGAAAAGAAAAGTAAGAGCCAATTTTTTAGGGACCTTTATGTGGGCACTTAGCCTAAAATACACCGATTTTAATGAAACTCAAAAGGCTTGCTCCTGGGTCCCATGTTAACCAGCCTACCAAATTTCATTAAATATCTTCATTTGATATGCCAACTAGCTAAAGTACCAATTTTTGGAGGGCCTTTATATGGGCGCTGGAACTAAACACCCTACGGGGAAAGGGACCGGTCCCAGATGACACGCAGGATAGGTCCCAAGGGGGCGGAGACCGGTCGTTGATCGGTCTTTTTGTTTGAAAGAGACATATCACTTTAACATGGCGTTGTCATTGGAAATGACCAGTTGCCACAGTTTAGACACCTTGTGACAGTAAGGTGGTGTGTCTAAAAATAGCTTTTCAAATAAACTAATAAAAAATTAAGAATTAAAAATAATTTACTTGGCGCCGAAGAAGGGCTCGATAACACAACCTTCTGCTTGTAAGGCAAACGCTCTACCGTCTGAGCTAATGTTCCTTATGCGTGATGGCTGGCTGATGGTTAAGTTACATGTTTTTAGTTTAGGCATGGACCGGTCTTAACCAAAATCAAAAAGCATTGTCCTTGGGTCGATACACTCAACATAGTTTGTAGTTTCAACTAATTGAAAATGTAATATAAAATAAATGAAAAATCACTTAAAAACCGGTCTACTAACTTTTCATTTAAATCAAAAGAACTTTTCATTTTTTTTTTAATGTTAATAAATTAACTACAAAATCCTTAAAAAAATGATTTTTCATTTATTTCGTTTTTTGAACTTTCAAAAAATTAACTACAAAATCCGTAAGAATAAATGACATTTAGTTTATTTCGTTTTTTCGTTTGACCTAGAAATCTGAAAAGGTTTCCTTTTTTAACAAAACATTTTAATTGAAAACATTAACTGTAACCGAAAATCCCTTTTTATATGTAGTTTATTTTTTAAATAAATGACAAAAAAAGTTGAAAGATATATTTTCTTTCTTTTTAGGTGTATAATCATTTAAAAATAAATGTACGGATAACTTTTTAAGTAAACTACAGTCAGTTACTGTTATAATATTTTCAGTGTATAAGTCAATGTATTTAATTTCATCAAAATATTTTAATACTTGCGACATGTATCTCGCGCACAAGAATACGTGGACAGCCAGACAGACGCCCGTCCGTCTGTTTTGCAAAATTGAATCAAAAAGTGATTCTGTGTAGTTCGGTATACTAAAAGATGTTTTTAGATCCCATATTTTTTGGTGTTACAGACATCAGCACAATCTCATTATAATTTGTACCCATCCACGTAGCCGTGTAGGGTGTAAATATTTCGATTACCCAAGTAAAAATGTTTTGATATAGTCATATATTATCATATAAAATTTTGTATAATTATATATTGGAACACATATACCAAGATATAGTTATATAAAATTTTACGAAATTATATCCTAAATATATAACTATATCTTGTTATATATTGCACAATATATAGTGCAACATATTACAATATCCAATTATATAGACCTATATATATAGTTACATATGCCTCATATAATTATGTATAATTTTATCGAATTATATACTATTATATCTAGTTGGATATGATTATATTATATTTGATATATTTGGATGAGGACAAAATCCGGATGAAATTATATCGATATGGTTTGATAATTAGATCTAATTGTGTCAAATTATATCTAATGTGATCATAATATGATCTAATTTGATACAATTAGATGTTCTCATTTTTCGGATATGATTATATATCAGAAGTAATATAATTTTTTTTAGTAGGGTATAGGAATTATTCTGAAATAGTTTCCCAGAACTGATTAATTGCATATTCAAATAAATTTCTGTAAATAACAGCAGTAATCATAGTTCTGATTGTATGTCAATTTCTTGTTTTTTTAGTTTGGATTTATTAATGTAAGAAACACTCTCCGATGATTGTGTGCATTCTTTTCAAGGACTTTGGAAAAAACAAGCAAACATTAATGAAAATCAACAATAACAACAACAAGACACAGAAATATACTGCTATGCTAACAGGTGATAGATACAAGTGAGGCTACAAAAAAAAAAAAGCCAAGAACATAACTAACACCAGCGGTAAAAGTGAAGCCAACAATAAAGAAAATAAAATACGCTTTAAACTGCAAATGATTAAAAACACAAACCGTCAACAATTTTTGGAAATGAAATTTAAAGCACAGAAAATAAACAACGAGTAAGTTTTCAAAATTTCGTTACGTTATAGGGTTTAGTGACGAGCCAGAGTAAGGCGACAAAAGTTATCATGGAGAACAGACGACAAAGAGGATTCAGACTCTCAAGTGCTTCCTATTTTACTGCAAATTAAAGTAAAACATCAAAAAACCATTTTTTTTTTAAGAAATCCAAATTTTTAATAATTTTATAAAACTAATTGGTTTCTCAAATAAGGGAGAGGCATAGACACTTTATGGTAAATGCACTCTTTGATTTTACAAATGTAATAAATACCAATAAACAAGCAAAAAACCCGTTGAAACGTGGGTACAAAAAATGAAAGAATATGAAAAACGCCGTTTAAACAATACTGATTATATCTCACTACGGCAAATTGTATGAAAAAAAGCTCCTCACTCTTTTTACGTACTAGATGATTTGGCCCGAGAAAGGTTGAGAATGAAATAATTTTTTTTTTTCACTAAAGAAGTCATGGCGAATTTTGTCCTATCAAAAACGTTGCAACTTTCTTAACACGTTGGTTACCATGTGCTCCACAGGAGGTTTACATATTATTTTTACTTTGAAGTCATTTGTTTGTAAAATATTCTTTAGCCTGTTAATGATAGAATGTTTTTTCTTCAGTGGCACTTAATTGGGAAATAACGATCGCTATAAAACGGTTTTCAAAGAAAATTTTGTTTGGATGTTTTTTTTTTGTTTGTATGGTGGCAGTCAATTGATTGAACCGATTTTCATACACACAGGAAATAAATCAGTTAGAAATGGACATCTCAATTTTTTTGGACTTTTTCCAAAGAAAAAGTCTAAGTTTATGACAAGTTTTTAATACAGAAAACCCCATTAGATTTTGAGTATATTGTCTTATTCAAAAACCATTACATTAAAAGAAATTTATCCGGAAAAATCATCAGACCATTTCATACAGAAAACCTCTCAAATCTAAGGAATCTTACTAAAGAAAAACCTTAATATTCTGATTACCTTTTCCAATATAAAATCCCTCAGTTTCTAAGAACTTTTTTGTATATAAAGGCCCTTTGATTTTAAGAACTTTTTCCTATAGAAAAATTCCTGGGATGTTAGGACTTCTTCCTTAAAGAAAAAACCCCTCAGATTCTGAAATTTTTCATGTAAGATTTTTTTCTATGAAGAACCTCAGTTTTTGAGGATTTTTACCTTCGGATAAACTCTTAGGGTTATATGCATAATTACTTATAAAATTTCTAAGTGACATATAGAATAAACTTTCAATACAAAATCCATTTTATAAGTGTGTTATAAGGTTTTCAATTTATTTATTTTATTTAGAAAAAACTCAGATTTGTGGAAATTTTACCTATGATTTAGAAAACCTTCAGGTAGTATTGAATTTTTCCGATATTACAAGTCTCAGATTCTAAAAACTGTTTCCCCAGATTCTGAAGCCTTTTTTATATAGAAAACCCCTTAAATTCCGAGTAGCGTTTCTATTAGAATTACTTTCGGCTGAATTTTTCCTTATGAAAAACCGTCGTAATCTAAAAAATTGTTTTTAGGTTTGTATTGGTCGCATAGGACAATCGTAATTAATATTACAATTAATTATTATGAATTTTATATAAAGCTCAATTACAGGAAGAAGAAAACAGTTTTTATTGAAAAATTTAACAGATATAGGGAATCACTAGACTGCCGCAGTTTCGTCTCATACAAAGACCTAGCACACTATTCATAAATTATTAATAATGTTATGATTTGTGTTTTTACTTAATATAATTAGTTTTAAAACCATAAAAAAAGTTTTGTAGCAACAAATCTGTTTTCTGTGTCTAAAAATCCTTTTATTCGTCTTCAAGTTAACACGGCGCCCTTTAAGGTATCCTTCTATTCAGAGTGTTAATGTTTCTTAGCCAAGGTTTACATTTGTGTTTTTACTTTATTTAGTGGACGTTGTGGAGTAATGGCCAGGGCGATGGATTGTTACACAGAAGGTTGCGGGTTCGATATCCACCGAATTAATGTCGATTTATAAAAATAATATGTGTGAGTTTTCTATCCCCTATAAATAGTGCAGCCTCCTCCTCCTCCTCCTCCTTCGGTGTTCCAATAGCACTTAACTCTATCCCATCCCCAAAGAAAGCAGCACATTTAGGGATAGAAAAAAATAAACCTTAACATATTTCTGGTCAACTTTATGAGTCCTGTCATGAGCAGGACTTGTTGATTTGAGGTCTGGTCAATATAATCAGCTCAGTAAATCTAATAAAATTATACCACCGATCTAACTATGGTAAAGTTTATCGAAAAACGTTATTTCTATATTTGTTGAAAAGAACTAAATTATCATCACTGCGTAGTCGAAGAAGAAAAAAAAAAATCTTAAACACAAAATCAACAAAAGGAAATAGTTATGAAAACAGAATGCCATAAAAGAAAATACTATTTAAAAACGGATAACAACAAAAATATTGTTTAGGATTTTTAAACATACCACAGAGAGAAAACAAACGCAGCAACCAGCTAGGAATAAGAATTTGTGTACACAAAACTCAAGGACAAAAGAGAGAATAAATGAACAAGGAAAATGAACAGTTTCATAGTATTGAGAGTCTATGAAAGAGCGAATGAACTTTTTTGATGGATAAAAGCGAAAGAGAGCTATGAGCTTTATCCGCGTTTAAAGCGCATACTCCATTTATAACCAGAAATATGAACACTAGGTTTATTGTAACTGTGACCAAAGCCAAACCAAAGGAATGCAACAATGTTATTGTAATAAGGATAAAAATCCATGAAAATTGAGTATATTTAAACTGGTCCTAAAGAAGCTGAAAATTCAGTCTTAAGCTAAATTAACAACCGTCAACTTCAAACGGAATATTCAGAAAAACGTTAAAAAATGCTTGATGGAAAAAAAATAACGTACCGTAACTAACACACAACTGTTTTTAGTAATAAATGTGTTTGTGTTTGCACAAAGGTGTGAGAGAGATTTAATTCTTAAATAATAAAAAAACAAGAGAATACTAAATTAAATGAAAATTTTTAAAAGAATTTTAAACTAACAACAAAACAGTGTTTATGAAAATAGTTTTATATAAAAGTTAATAAAAATTTATGTAAAAAAAAAAAATTAAAATATCATACAAAGTGAACCTTTTATAAAAAAAATGTTATACTATAGCATACTTTTAGGGAGTTGAAGTTTAAAAAGAAAAAAACTTTAAGAGATTTTTCCGTTGCCAAAATTGTGTGTGTAGAACTTATTTAGCTATATGTAAAGGAATTTTCGTGAGAAGTTGTATCAAAAAAAAATAATAATACAACCGGCGAAAAATTTAACGGGCAATAATATAATAAAAAATATATATAAAAATGTCTATAGCCTTAAATTAGACTTTGATTTAGCAATATATGTGTATAAAGAAAAAACTACCGCATAAATTCAAGGATAATGAGTGTTAGAAATAATAAACACGTTATCGATTAACAAGAATCTAATCAAATTGATGACTTAATTAATTGTAATAAACAAACTATGACTGGGATTAAAGTGATTTTTTTTATAACTAAATTCAGTCAAATTTAATATACAATTTTTGGTAATTCTTCAAAAAAAAAAAAAAAAAAAAAAAAACAAGAGAATATTTTAGCAAGAAATAATGTCGCTAAAGACTATAGTGAACACATTTTAGCATATAAAAATTAAATTGTAAATAAAAGAACTAAAACCACTTAGAAATAAAATCTTTAAGTTTAAAAATATTATAAAAAAAATTTTAAACTGACTAAAAATTGTTAAAATTGTGTTAATGGATTTTATGTAATAAAAGTAAGAAGTTTACATTTCTTTTTGTAGTTTAAGTACAATCCTATTACAGAATTAATACATTTCTGGGAAATTTTAACAAACTGTCACCGAACTGGCCCCTTTATATGAAATAGACTGGTCACTTTTACATGGCGTTGTCATAGGAGGGGGAAATTGACCCCTTGTGACATGTCACAAGACAAATCCCAGGACAGGTCCCTGAACTTTGTTTTTTATGAGAGTTCAGTAACCTGTCCTAGGATTCGTCTTGTGACATGTCACAAGGGGTCAATTTCCCCCTCCTATGACAACGCCATGTAAAAGTGAGCAGTCTATTTCATATAAAGGGGCCAGTTCGGTGACAGTTTGTTAAAATTTCCCGTAGGGTATTTATATGCAAAAGATTTCTTTTAATATATCATTGCATATTTGTTGCAGTGATATTTTTTTGTTAATACTGCATACTACTAGGGATGCAGCAAAACTCTGCAATTCTACTGTTACTAAAAAAACAATGAATAGCATACACAGAGAAAGTTTTCAGGCAAAATATCCCACTAAACTTTTAAAGTAATTATTAGATTTTCTAGACAAATTTTTATTAATAAAATGTACCCAGTAAAAAGGTAAAATTCAAAGAACTGGTTGCAGAACACTTCATTAGCACAGATTCCAATTTGTGCTCTACAAACGCTTCTTTTTGTATGGAGTTTGAACTATTAGCAATAGGTACTTTTCCTCCAAACTAGAACATATTGCTTTAAAACCAACTCTGGAACTAGTCACAGAACTGCTTCCGGGACAGTAAAGCATTATATTTTGACTTTTTGGAATTAGAACCTGTTCCATGGAAAAGGTGGTAAATGAACCCGTTCAGGAATAGATTCAGGGGTAACCGTGAATTGGACCATAAAATTAACCATTGATGGTAACCGAAACGATGAGGTAATCGCCAAGAGAAACGACATTTTAGATTATAATATATCCTGTTCCTTTACAACCCCTTCTTCTGTCAATTATAACGCCGATTATTTTTGTTTGAAATTTTCCCAAAAGCAACCACTTCTATAGCTCCAAAGTGGAACCGGTTGCCCTAGAATCAGTTCTGAAACTACCCAGTCAGAAATCGCCAGTGGTACAAAAAATCAAGCACTGGCATACCACTGGGTAACCACGGTATTAAAAATAAATGACTGGCAGAACACTCATTTGGGACGCTTTGCCAGCGTTTGCGAAAAGCGTCTTACCAGTATTTGTTTTACAAAAATTTCGGTGGTTTATAAAAAAAACCACTGGCAAAGAATTGGCTTAGAGTGAAATGCCAAGGTTTGTAACCAGTGGTTATCCAGTGCTACCTAGCCAATGCTACCAGGCGTACAAAAATCAATTCACTGGAAAACCAATGATTTTATAAAAATGCTGACGCTTCGTTAAAAAATGTTTGTAGTCGGAAGGTTCCGAGTTCAAATCCGGTTGCAAGCAAAAAATTTTTTTTGGATTTTTTTTAATTTAAAATTTTTTTTGTTTTATAAAATCAATTTTTTTGTTTGTGGGAAAGTTCCTTCAAGACCAACTTTTTTTTTGCCCTCCCAACACTGGCATACAAGTTACAAAAAATCGTTTGCCAGTACGAGCATTTTGGCACAGCCGGTAGTTGTCCAGCTATTATCACTCATTTATGTGTTTAGCCATTAAATATTATATGTCTCGTTAGCTCAGTGGGTAGAGCAATCGTCTGCCAATCTGACGGCCTGGGTTCAAATCACGGCAGGACCAAAAAAAATACATATGAACTTTTTTTAAATTTTATTTTGGAGATATATATCCAGACCACCTATTTATTGGTTTTACCAGCGTTTTGCCAACGTTTAAAAATTTTATTCCTCCAGTGCTTTTCCGGCGCTTTTTGAACAGCCGGTCCTTTTGTCTAATGATGTTATCATTTTGGGAATGGGAAAGCACTTTTTGCCAGTACTTGTACCACCTGTTAAAGTGCTTTGCCACCGCTTTCCCGTTTGTATTTTTCTGACTGGGTAGTTATATAACTGATTCTACGTTAATCATACCTTCCATATAAGATCCTTGGAACTGCTTCCGAAACCAGTTCCATGGAATCGGTACTGCTGTTTAAAATAGGTTCGATTTTTATTTGCATTTAAAATAATATCAAAAAAACTCGAAAATTTTAAATTTTTTTTGTGATTTTTTGGCTACTAATTATTTAACAAAATTTGTTTGCTGATTTAACAGGTTAATTTGTTGAAATTGAACTCAAATATAACTAAAATTCTGTATTTTTATAGTTTTATTTTTGCTGTTCCTATATTACGAATATATAGCAAAAATAATATGTTAAGTTTAGAAGTTTTTTCTGCAATATCATTTTTAACTAAATTTTAACAGATTTAACTAACTTTTTTACAAACTTTTTTTCTATTAGTATAGTAAAAATTTAAATATTTTTATATTGAGTTAGATGAATGCTTCTAACTTTGGTCTGTTACTACCGGTATACAATTTGGTTGGAATTCAAGTTGAAATGAAGTGGATTTCTATTTGATTACACTGTAATTCAGTGGCATACTTAGCGAAATGGATACTTAAAGTCCAGTCAAACATAACACTATAAATATGCTTTTACTCAAGCCTTGTTTTGCAGTTAAATTCAAGTTCAAACAACAAACTAAAAAGCCTTGTATTCAAGCCCGATAGTCAAACTTAAATCAAGCCAATAAAATACCAAAAAAATAATATTTGGTGCAATTTATATGCATTAATAAAATTATTTTGATATCCATACAAATAAGTGTTCTAGCAATTATTTATTTTCGATCCAGAGGTTACCCAGTGGTTTGTCAGTGCACGGTTATCCAGTTGCTCTCCAGTCACACTAACAAGGAAACTACCCCATCCCAAACACTCCGATCTTGATGAAATTTGGATATGTGATATAAGGTACCCAATATTTGGGAAAATCTTAAAACATCAAATTCGAAAGAGCATAAAAGTATCAAAGAAGGTAACAATAAAAAGCACTCAAAAATCTGTTTCAGCAATACCACATTTGGCTGAAATAATATAAAAAGCAAAATAATCAAAAACTAATTTTTGAACCCCTAAAATTCCGAGGTGGCCGATAAGATGAGAAAGGTCGATCTAAGATCCAAATTTTATCATAATCGGAGTGTTTGGAATGTGGTACGTTCTTTGTAAGTGCGCGAAAAAATTTAGTTTCTTTGTAAGCTAGTGTACACTTAAAATAATACGTCAGTAGATAAATCTGTCAAACCGGTTTCAAATCGATTTGACTAATTTTTAACAAATTTTTAGTTGAAACACTGATTTAAGCAAAGATTTTAGTTATCTTCATTTAACACAATACTAAAAATCCTCAGTACTTTAACTAATTTTGAGGGTTAATTTTCAAAATTATTAAAAACTAAATTAGAATTATTAAAATTAAATTAAAATTAAATTTTACAACATTACTGTTATAACCCGGTAGATGGCGCCACCAATGTATCCGAAGTTTTAATGTTGGCACTATTTCGTTCCCCTCCCGATTTTCTAAAATGTTCCATATCTCGAAAACTAGGAGAGATAAAGCAAAACTGATAAACATTTCGACTACCCCTAACCCTGTAAGCGAATTTGGGTATCTCTATCCAAAAATAGACCTTGGTAGGGCCTTGGACCATCGGAAATTTTGAATAAAAATTTTCCACTTCATAAAATGGCCCATATCTCGAAAACTAAACGATATAGAGCAAAACGGACAAAATGTTTGCTCCGTTTGGGTGCCCTTATATGCCCTCACATATTATGCACAAGGGCCGGGGAGGGTCACGAGACCCTAAATATGGAAACATTTTACGACTCAGTATAATTACAGATAAAACTGTAGTTTTACAAATTTCTTACTTAAATTTAGATTTGTTAAATTTAACAAAAGAATTTGGCAAAATCAACAAATTTTATTTTAAGCCAAAAAACAGGAATACATTTTGTTAAGGTAACAAATTTTTCTGTCCAGTCAACAGACATATTATTTTGAGTGCATTGTTAAATTGATATTTTATAATAACAAAAATTTAACTTTATTTTTGCTGTTCCTATCTTACTAATAACACTGTGAGACAAATGGTAGGGGTCAGTGACCGGGAAGGGTTCAAACTACCGGGGAAAGTTATATCGGTAAAAAGAAGTTATACGTGTCCCGGCGTTTCGCTGGGTCACCCCTAGGAATCGAGATATATCTTTTTTTTTGACATAACTCGAGAACCACTAGTCCGATTTTGCTCAAACAATTTTAAAAAAATTAAAAATTACAATTCCTTTAATCTGTTCATATAACATTTTTCTATATACTCAACAGTTTTGCCGGTAAAAATAAATGTATGAAGAAAAAAATATTTTTTGCCTAAAATATTAAAAAAAAGTAATAAACAAAAGGTTATTGATTTTTATGGTAGCGGTAACAAACATTTATTTTTACCGGCAAAACTGTTGAGTATATAGAAAAACGTTATATGAACAGATTAAAGGAATTGTAATTTTTAATTTTTTTAAAATTGTTTGAGCAAAATCGGACTAGTGGTTCTCGAGTTATGTCAAAAAAAAAGATATATCTCGATTCCTAGGGGTGACCCAGCGAAACGCCGGGACACGTATAACTTGTTTTTGACCGATATAACATTTCCAGTTGGTTTCATCCCATCCCGATTTTGACTGTCGCATAGTGTAATATACTAATCTATAAATTTCAGCAGTTTTTATTTACAGACTTCTTTCTATCAGTGTCGCAATTGAATTTTGTATTTTGTGAATTAATTCATTGCATTTTTAACTCAGAATTCGTAAAAATACTCTTAAGGTTTTCGCTATTTTGATTTTTTCATTTTTGTAGGTGTGCCCTTTGCGTCAGTACTGAGACTGGTTAGTTTCGGTTAGTCCAATGAATGAGTCTTTTGAGGTTGTCCTGTGACCGGATCTTTTGGTCAGTGCTGTGACCAGTGTTGCCATTTCAGTGCTTTTCGGGTGTTTTTTGGTGCTTTTTTCCTTCCCTTACCCGGTTATTTTTTACAAATACCCGTTTATAAAAAGCGGGTATTTACAGTGCTTTTTCAGATTTCTGACAGTGCTTTTAGTGCTTTTCAATTTTTCTTGAATTTTCTGTCAAAGTTGAAAAAATAATACGAAATATACAAAATATACATTTTTTCACAATGTTTGTAGTACAATTTTAAATAGCAACTTCGTTATATTTAAACTTAAAAATTTTGAAATATTAGTTTGGTGCTTTTTTACCCCTTTTATGGTTATTTTTTGAACCTTTTTTACACGATTTTACAAAGCTAAAATGTGTTTTTAAAATCTTGACTTAAATTTTTTAAAAAATTATTATCGTGCTTTTTTACCCCATTTTTGGTAAATTTTTACCCTTTTTACCCGTTTTCACAATGCTCACGGTGCTTTCCTGCCTTCAAGAGTTGGCAACACTGGCTGTGACAACGTCTCGGAGGGTAATTGACTCCTTCCTAGAACAACTATATGTAAAAGTTACAGTTCCCTTTCATATGAAACAGCCGGTCCACTACGGACGAGTCACGTGACGTGTCCCCTATCCCACAGGCTACTAGCTGGTACTGTAACTGATTCATATGTGTTTGTTTCCCAAATAAAATTTTAATTTAATTGTTGACTATATAGGACCTATACCTATTTAAAACAATGTTCATGAGGTTGTTTCGTATTTGATTGTCTTTAAACTGATACCATCTACAAGACACATTGGTTGCACTTGGGCCGATATATGGTCCAAATATTCAAACTGATCCCGACAAAAAAATTAATTTTAAAAATTAAAAAAAAAAGTAAATTAAATTAAATAATCAATTTTTCTGCTTAACAGGCTAGTAAAATACATTAAAACAATAACCGCTCTTTTCAATCACTTGGAGTTAATAAATACAAAAGTAATTCAAAAAGTGCTCAACAGATGGAGTTAGATTCTCCCTATTTTAAAAAGAATTTACTATCCGTCACTTCTTTCGCCCTAATTTTTAATACCGAATTCAATGATGATGGATTTTACTTTAACTTTTAAGTTTTAATTTATTTTATATAAAACAGCGATAAACTTTTTTTCAGTTTTATCACTTCAACTTATATTTTTACACATTTAAAATATTCCACTGCAATATATAATATTCACTAATTGGATTTAATTAAATTACTTGCAGTAGAGTGTACTATTGCCATTTCTATTTCAACTATTTCGCCATGTCCTAGATGGAAAATATGTATTTGGTGAGGTGTAGTTTTTTTTTTCTAAACATATTTCATATAAAAAATTTTAAGAAAAACCTTTTATTTGCTAGTTTTGAATTTTTTTTTTGTTTCTCTTTTAATTTACATTCGTATTTTTTTCTGACATTAAATTAATATGGTGTTTCATAAATTTAAATTTTTATTGCTATGTGTAAACCCAGATAAATAAATCCAACTTTTTTTGAATTTTCTAAATCCACTTTTTGTATGAAAATTTCCAAATCCAGGTGATTAAAAAATGCGCTTAATATCTCTGCATTGAGTATGCAAAATCGCTGTAACCTAGTGTTATTTATTGCATACTTTTAGGCCTTAAATTAGCATAATTTGTAACTAATTGCAAAAAAAAAAACAAAACAATAACTGAGAGCAGTCAATTTTAATATAAATGTACAAAAAGAATAAATTTAAATTTAATTCTATGCAAAAATCTATACTTAATTCCAAATAAATAAGTGCCCATATTAAGGGCCAGCTTTATAGTCAAAACTAAGAATTGTCTTATATATTACTTAAATAAATTTTAGAAAGCAACCGTTGTAAGTTCTGACTATAAAACTGCCCAGCAAAACCTCGGTAATAAATGGGTATTACTACACTCAAATAATACGTCTGTTGGCTGGACACAAAAATTTGTTATTTTAACAAAATTTATTCCTGTTTTTTGGCATAAAATAAAATTTGTTAATTTTAACAAATTCGTGGAATAGGCCTCCCCGGGCCTAGTCCATCTCATGTGAGGGCATACAACGCACTCCAGTGGAGCAAACATTTTGTCCGTTTCGCTCTATCTCGCTTGGTTTTCGAGATATGGGGTATTTTATGAAGTGGAAAGTTTTTATTAAAAATGTCCGAGGATCCAAGGCCCCGCCAAGGTCCATTTTTGGATAGAGATACGGTTAGGGGTGGTCGAAATTTTCATCAATTTTGCTGTATCTCTCTTAGTTTTCGAGATATGGGCCATTTTAAAAAATCGAGAGGGAACGAAATAGCGCCATCTTTAAAACTTCGGATACATTGGTGGCGCCATCTGCCGGGTAATAGCAGTAACAAGAAAATATTATATTTCAATAATAAATTTTGTAAATTTTAACAAATGGGTTCTTAAAAATTAGTTTTAAATAATTTTGAAATTTAACACTCAAAATTAGTTAAAGTACTGAGGATTTTTAGCATTGTGTTAAATGAAGATAACTAAAATCTAAAAACTATTAAACTTTTGCTAAGGAAGTTATCGATAATTCCAGCAGAAAATGTGTTGCCGAATTGAAAAATTTTTTTATTGGATTTTTTTCTATATAGCAATACGCTGGTCTCCTCGAGGCAAAAAATCAATATATCACACTTAAAAATCCGACCGTAAATGCCGAAGCTATAACGAAAAATTATAAAGGGCAAAAAAAAATTTTTTTTTTGGAATTTACTTGCAAAAATACTTTATAATTGAAGGTGCACCCGCACTTGTTTTTTTTTTCTGTAAAGTGGTACGGTCTAATGCACATGCCCTTGTTAATAAGGTCCTCTTGCTTTTGTAATAGAAAAGCAAGAGGTTATCAACCTTTATTTCTTCTTACCAAAGTCATTACCAGGTAATAGAAGGTTTTGCTGGGTGGTTCCACAATAAATAATAAATATATATAGGATTGTTAGCAATTAATTAATGATACAAAATTTAAAGGCATTTTTATCTTTTATAGTAAAAGTTCTAATTAAACAAATTCCTTAGCTTTAAGGTTCAATATCAAGATTTATTAAAACATTTTGAATGTACATATTTCCGTTCTAAATATAAATAAATGAAGGCAATGTTCATTACTACAAAACTCTCGTTTTTGTTTTTGTAGTGTATGGGCCTGTAATGAGCAA
The DNA here is from genome assembly GCA_949987735.1 of Leucophora obtusa. NCBI lineage: Eukaryota > Metazoa > Arthropoda > Insecta > Diptera > Anthomyiidae > Leucophora > Leucophora obtusa. The sequence continues at coordinate 112,531,209 of OX465295.1, read as the reverse complement.
AGCCAGACAGCCTGGCTGCCTAGAAGCCTTATTATAGGCCATAAAAACACAGAGAGTATGTGTACGAAAGGCTAAAATAATTTGAAATGTTAGTTGTTAGAAGCAAAGGAAGCAAACAACTGTAAATTTTCAAACAAAACTTCCGCTTGAAATGACACATTCTTTAGCAAACGCCTAAAAGTATGCTATACATAATATATAACACCTAAAATGTATGCTATAAATATACAAAAACCATTAATTAAATATATTTCTCTTTTACTTTCATGTTAAGCACTAAGTTTTATGAAAAACCAAATTAAAGTGTTTAATAAAAATTTTAAATTTAAAAAAGTTTGAAGAAAGAAGAAAATACTTAAATATAATAAACAAAATATCAACAATCCTTGGCAAGTAATTTGTCAAAAAGTAAATACATAATACACCCAGTATATAATACAGTGTGCGTGTGTGGAAAATTAAAACAAGCAAAAACATTAAAAAATCAAAACCCAAACAACAAAAAAAATTCAAAAAACAGCCTAAAGTTACTTTAAGAATTTTTTCTTACTTTGTTGCCACTGAAGATATCTTTAACAAACAATCTGCGAAAAAACTGCCTTGATTTTTTTCTCTCTCTCTCTTACTTGATGACAAATAACACTTATACCCTTAGTGAATGCCATCATATTAATCGCTTTGAAAAAAGAAGAAAAAATATACAGAAGACAAGATAAAATAAAGAAAAATTAATCTGTGTAACTTGATTTTTAGACTACTGTGGAAAAAATAAATAGGAAACTCAACATCATCATACCATCAACTACCAACATTAAGAACACCAGAAATAACAGTGGCTCTATAGAGGATTATGTTAATTAGGTAAAATTTCTCTTTTAACTTCATTTTGTTTTCATTTCATTTTCTTTTATTTGTTAATTTTTCACTTTTTATCTTTACTATATCACTTTGTTGTTTTCCCGTTTTGTAGGACGGACATTGTAGTTTCATACAACAACGACCATGTATTTTATTTTGATTAATTTTTAAATTTTTCAACCAAGTTGCATTTATAAGGCCAAATTACATTTAAATTTCTTCACATTTTAAATTTCATATAACTTTAACCCACAACTGTGAGTAGTTATTTTAAATAACTAAAAATTAATAAAAATTTTAAATTTATTAATTTTTACAAAAATTTTACGAATTCATTAAGCAATTGTGTGTGTGTGTGAAAAAAAAATTTACTCATTATGTGTGTAAGTTTAATAAATAATTATGTATATTTAAATACCAGCTGCATTTTCGCTCTTATCTATCAATGTTAAGTATTAGACGCAAATCTTCATTAAACCGATTAAAATTATAACAAATTTTAAACGGGTGATATTTTTAATATTTGCATTATGAGACGCAGAAAGTATGTCGGCATTCCGGATGCGAATATATATAAATGTTGAAATTTAAACTATCTGCGTTAAAAATAAATGTGCATCTCTAATTAATGCATACAATTTCAGATAGGACCTTCTCATGGCTACCGTGGTGAAACCTAGACCATTTATAACAATTTTTCCGAATTTCGTTCAATTATCTTCAGAATTGCAACCTGTTGCTGCTGGATTACAAGGGTCATCTTACATTGAGGGTAGACGATTCTTAGTCGATCGGGTATACACCCATTATTTTCAGTAGTTACAAACCCAATACACGGTGTAGCAAAGAATAAATACACTGGGAGAATTATATGTATGATATTAAAGAATTTTTAAATAATCTAAGTTTGACTGGAACTCGTCCATTGGAACTTTTCATTGAATTGATGGAATGTTTCATAAAATGTAGTGCAAAATTTCACTTTATTTATTGGATTCATAAAATATTTGAAGTATTCACATTTAAGAAAGAAATTTCATTTACCTTTTAGTTTACCGATAATTTTTATTAAGACTCGTCCAGAGTTTCTTTGTAGAGTTTGGTGTTTGGAAAATCACAGGATATCGCGAAAAACCAGGATATTGTAAAAATCGAATTTGATACCATTTTTATAAACAAAATAAATAATTTCACCATAATTTTGGCGAACAATTATTTTCAATAAAAGATATACGCCCTTACTATCCAAATGTATACTTTTGATAAAGTCAACTTTAGTTAAAATTTTGGGTGGTACTTGGTTTATCTTTGAAGCATTCTGATTGGTTAATTTATTTTCAATCAATTAAAATGTTTAACTTTCCTGATGATGAATTTTAAGTAATTGCAATTAAAATTAATGAATAACGAAAAAATTTCATTGATTCCAAAAGAATTCCAACCAATTTATTTTCTGTATGTACAATCGGATTTTTTGTGAAACAATGACAAATTTTTCCAGTTTCCCTCTTCAAATGATCAGAATTTCTTTTCTGTCCATCTTAAGGTTAAATGAAAAACAAATGTTCTTTTGTTGCCGCTCATTAAGTCACTGTCTTTGTGTCAGTGTCAATGTGTACACATTTTTGTACGACTATGTAGGTGTGTGAGTGTGTCAGCATTTGTGAGTTAATTGCAGTATATTTAAATTAGTCGTTTGTATAGGACTTATATTTCATTCCTTTTGTTTTGTTTTTGCAGATTTAAAGAAAAAATTGTGTAAATATTAATAGAATGTTAAATTATTTTTTTTTATCTACACTTTGCTTTTATTTTTATTTTTTTTTTTGTCAAAAGGTTTTAAATTAAAAATGCAAATTTTTCCTGAAGTTGTCCTATAATTTTTTATAATTAGCGTAAGAGATGAAATGTGAATATTTAAATGTACCTAGATTTAAATAAGATATAAAATATGAAATATTTTTTTTTTGTTAATTTTTATTGAATGGGGTGCATGTAAAAAAATAAAAAAATAACATTAATTAACACTTTCTACTTGCTTGCAGCTATTATTATTATAATTTTTTTCTGCAGATTTATTTATGTATAATTTTAGGAATTTAATTATTTATGCTTCAAGAGTTATTTGCACAATATTTTGCTTAAATAAATATAGGAAAACAATATTTATTATAAATTTTTAATATTTTTATTAAATTTGTTGCGATTATGGTGATTGTTTTTAATAACCATTAACAAATAAACCCACATATAAATGAACTTAGAAATTTAAATAAAAAATCAACTGGCGGGTAAATAGTAAATTATGGCCAATAAAATTTCAATTAAAATTTTGTTTGATTATAAATTTTATTTTCAATTAAAATTTTAATAATATCAAATAATTTTTTTTATGAAAACCTTTACATAAAACTACTACACTGAGAGAATTATCTTTACTTCGGTAATGAATTTGTTCATACACTAACAGAAAAAAGTCTGTAAAAAATATAGTTAAAACTACTAAAATGAATTAAAAATTATGGTGCAGAAAAAAACGGCTAAATTAACAGATGATTTTTGCTATATATAAGATATATAAGATAGAAACAGGAAAAATAAAACTGTTAAATATACAGAATTTTATTTAAATTTGAGTTAAATTTTTGTTAATAGAATATAACAAATTAAGCTACTTAATCAACAAAAAATTTTGCTATATAAAATTTAAATTTTAATAATAATATTTGATCTTAAACCGAACAAAAATAACACTCATTGTAACAACTAAAAATCTACAATAAAATTAAAATTTTCAAGAAAAAATTTAAAATTTTCGATATTTTTCCGATTTTTTTTAAATGCAAATACCTAACAATCGAGCCTTTTGAAAAGGCAGTTTACAATTTTTTTTAGAAATATCTCTGTTAATTTAACAGGATATACAACTATTTTAATTTAACTAAATTTAGCTTTAAAATATAAAAAAATTTGCTTCAGTTTTTTCTGCAGCATCATTTTGAACAAATTTTTAGTTTCTTTTTCTGGTATTTTTACAGATTTATTTCTTTGAGTGTAGTTTCAATGAAAATTGTCACTGGAACTCATCCATTGGAACTTTAATTGAATCTATGAAACAGGTTTCATTGAAGTCAATGTTTATGAAAAGTTCATTAATGAAACTCTTCATAACATGAACATATCATTACGCCAAAGAATGAGTCATTCAGCCAATGAAGCGCTTCATAAAATCTAATGTGAAATTTTTTAATCAAATTATGAAATTTTATGAAAGAAAAGTTATAAAAGCTTTCATAATATTAATTTAATATTCTATACAATACATAATGACACTCTTCATTGAATCTGCGAAAAAATTCTAGGAAATTAAATCGTTAATATCCTGAATGATAATTCTTTCAGTGTATGTATTGACAAACCACTAGTGGCAAAATATTAAAAGCGAGTAAAAACTTAAAGCCTATATGATACCCTACACTAATGCTAAGGGGAAGTTAGCCATGGTTCAGCCAACAGAAGACGTTTCTAGTCTTAACATTGCCAAACCGATGGACGTTGGAATTATAACGGAGCACCTCTCGGGTCCAACTATAGTGACCAATACCAACATCCCAACGGATGAAGAGGATGAACTTCTTCGCGGAAAGTGGGAAAGGAACTCGGTAGAGGAAGCTGCTCTGCTGAACGCCAATCGAATCGGGGCAGAAAGGTGGCAAAGCGTGCTGCCAAACTTGCTCGTAAGTGATTACTACCACAAGGTGCAGAACACCGAAGCACCTCAGGTGCTTGCAAGTGAACCTTCACCATGCCAAAGCGGCATCTGATGTTGCCAACAGAAGGTTCACAGTCCACGCTCTGGATGTAGTATTCATTCAGGAGCCGTGGGTGCACAATGGAGCCATTAAGGGGCTAAACGTGAACCATGGTAGGTTGATATATGATTCCAAGCACAGTAGGCCTAGAGCGGCCATCCTTGTGAGGAGCAACCTAACATTTCTTCCAATTTCGGAGTTTATATTGGTAGACCTGGTTGCGATCTGGGCAAAAGTGCCTTCCTTGGCTGGAGAGTACGAGGTGATGTTGGCCTCTGCGTATTTGTCTGGCGACAGCGACACGGCACCAACCGCTGAGGTCTTGGCCTTCGTGGAATATTGCCGAGTGGGGAGCCTGAGTTGGATCCTCTGCTGTGACGCCAATGCTCATCACACAACGTGGGGAAGCACCAATATCAACAAACGAGGTGAGCACCTACTTGAATTTATATGTAGTAATGGTATAAACATAGCAAATAGGGGTGACGAACCGACGTTTAGGAATGCTATTAGGTCAGAGTTCTTGGACCTCACTCTTACTAGTTCTAACCTTTCTTTTGTTCTAACTGACTGGCATGTCTCCAGCGAACTATCAATGTCTGATCATCAACACCTGGTCTTTGATGTTGTTAATGCGCTGGACTCGTGTCAGAAATATCGTAATCCCAGATGCACAAATTGGGAGAACTTCCGTTATCACTTGGAAAGCGATGCCAATCTCTCTAAAGGGCTGATCTGAGCCCAGATGAGATTGATTATGAGGCATCAGAGATTCAATCGAGTTTGACTTCTGCTTACTTTGCGAGCTGTCCTCAAAGGACCAGGAAGGTGAAAAGGGACGTTCCATGGTGGAACGATGGTCTGGATAAGCTTAAAAGGGAGGCCAGGGTACTATTCAACAGAGCCAAGGAAACAGGTGACTGGGTCACCTACAAGACGGCTCTAACTGAATATAATAGAGAATTACGTACATCCAAAAGCTCCACGTGGCGCAGCTACTGTGAGAAGATCTCAGATCTTCCGGAAGCTGCGCGACTTCATAAGGCCCTTTCACAGGATCACACGAATGTTATTTGCACTCTCAGGAGACCCGACGGTTCCTACACTGGATCTCCTGAGGAAACCTGTGACCTATTGTTAGACAAGCACTTCCCAGGCTGCGTAGCCTCCCGCAGGTCTTTGGCGATTCAAAGAATCCGAAACCTGATGGGGATGTATGTACGCTATATGTATGGGCGATAAATGAATTTTCGTCCTTTAAGTCGCCGGGCCTCGATGGGATCTATCCATGCCTGATGCAGAGGGGGTGGATATAATGGCCCCACAACTGGTTAGGATATTTAGATCCAGTCTTTTGCTGGGTCATGTTCCGACGAATTGGAGGGGGGTTAAAGTGGTCTTTATTCCAAAGGCGGGGGGGGGGGGGAAATCCGAACAGCTGCCTAAGTCGTATAGACCAATAAGCCCCAGCTCTTTTCTTTTTAAGACAATGGAGAAAGTTCTGGACCACTATATTAGGGACACGTACCTCACGCGTAAGCCGATACACGAGCTTCAGTTCGCGTATCAACGGGGTAAGTCCACCGAAAGTGCTGTCCATCATGTTGTCACGTTGACAGAGGGATATATTCTTTACCTCCAGTGCCTTTATTGATATACAGGGCGCTTTTGACAACACGTCCTACGATGCGATCGGGCTGTCTATGTTGAGAAGGGGCATATCTCCAATGATTGTAAATTGGACATTGGAGATGCTCAACTGTAGAGAAATCACGTTCGGTATAGGGTCTACTAGTAGGACCGTGAATGCGACCAGAGGATGTCCTCAGGGCGGTGTACTGTCGCCTTTACTATGGACACTGGTCATTGATGAGTTGCTTGAGGGTCTGAACGACCTGGGCTGCAGGACCTATGGCTACGCCGATGATCTTGTCATCTCCGTTGTCGGCGGGGATGACAGGACCATCTCTGATCGTATGCAGCAGGCTCTGAACTTTACTAACTCATGGTGTCGGGAAAAAGGGTTGACTATCAACCCGACGAAGACGATCCTGATACCGTTCACAAGGAGAAGAAGGGTCAACCTGACCGAACCTGTTGTTGGGGAAAAAACGATAGGCTTTTCGGATAGTGTGAGATATTTAGGGGTGCCTCTTGATAAATGCCTTACGTGGAATGATCATCTCGACTCCGTAACCAAGAAGGCCACCAGGGCATATTATGCCTGTCAGAGGCTCTTTGGGAAAACATGGGGTCTAAGACCACACATGGTCTACTGGTCATTCAACACCATTGTGAAACCTATGATCACGTATGCTGCCTTAGCATGGTGACCAAAGGTTGAGCAGTCAACCGCAAGGGATACTCTGAAGAGGTTGTATCGGCTGGTGTGTACTGGCATTGCGGGGGCTGGAAGATCGTGCCCGACGGATGCCATTGGGGCCATGTTGGGTATTCCACCATTGCATATTTCCGTGAAGGAAGCTGCAAGCATGGGCTCACTTCGTCTCCGGGGGTCGGGGACATGAGGAGCGGGGACCTAAAGGGTCACATGAGGATCGCCGGGATCTTTATGGACGACCCAATCTTAAGGGTCGCGGATAAAATGATCCCGGAGCAGATTTTTGTCAGACATTTTGTCATTTGACGGAAATATGTGGACCAGCCAATCCTGGCAACCCGAAGAGGGGGCTCAGGTATGGTTCACTGATGGCTCAAAGAAGGCTAATGGTGACACGGGGGCAGGTGTCTTTGGACCCGGATTCCAGCGTTCTTTACCAATGGGCAAGTACCCCTCCGTCTTTCAGGCGGAGATTTTCGCCATCTGTATATGTGTGAGAGAGTGCCTGCGGAGAGGCACGGTTAGATCCCGCATCTACATTCTTTCTGACAGCCAAGCTGCGCTAAAGGCTCTAGGAGCTTACGGGGTATCATCTGGTCTAGTCATGGAGTGTATGGGAATTCTAAACGAACTCGGTAGGAACTACTCCCTTACACTGGGATGGATTCCTGGTCATGAAGGGCATGAGGTTAACGAAAGGGCTGATTGTCTAGCCAATTGTGGAGCCCGTCGACCATTCATCGGCCCGGAACCATTCTTTGGGATACCTACGGGGTACGTTAGGGAAAAACTCAGTCAATGGATAGAGACTGAGTTTGCTAAGCATTGGGAAACTTCTACTGGCCAAAGGCAGGCCAAAAGATTTATTTCCTTGTCCAGCGGAGTATCAAGGCGACTATTGTCACTCGACAGGGGTAACCTTAGGACCCTGACGGGATACTTAACTGGGCACTGTGGGCTGAGGTACCAGCTTCACAAACAGGGCCGGTCAGACACTGATGTTTGCAGGTTTTGTGAGCTGGAAAGTGAGACATCGGAGCATATTCTCTGCGAATGTCCGAGACTGTGTGACAGGACACTCAGATTTCTGGGTGACCGCTTCGTGTCACCTTCGAACGTTTGGGGAAATTCTCCTAACGGGATTATTGGCTTTATTGGTAGCCTGAATCTCTAGTGAATTCTAGGCAGCACAAAAGATCTATATTGGTCGCGGTGCGTAGTGCCTTCGTATCTAATCTAATCTACCCTACACTACAGTACGATTCCGGAAAGGGAATTAAAATAAACAGTGGCATACATATACTGAAATAACAAAATGTGTACAAAAAGTGGGTATGAGTGTGGTCAACTGACTACACATTAAATAAAAATTGGTCAGAACAAGAACAAATAAAACCTAGTTTTTTACGAGAACTCTGTATGTTGCTCAGTCTAAATTAGGGTATTCAATCGATTAATCGTTATTCGATTAATCGAACAATTTTTATTAAAAATTGTTCGAATAATTTAAAATGTCCAAATTTCGAATAACGATTAATTCGAATAATTTCAAACGATTAATCGATTAATCGAAATTAGTAGAAAATTACAAAAAAGTTTAAAAAATATAAATTTTTTATTAAAGTAAATGTGCTAAAATCTCAAAACTTTTTTAAAAAATTGTAATAAATAATTTGCTGTAGGCTTGTACCTATCCGGATTTCATTCTAGCCTAAGAAAATAATTAAGGGATGAACTTTTAGAATTTTTAAAAATATTTGTTAGCTACACCTCAATGAGAATTTCATATTTTCAAGTAGGAGCGTTAATAAACATCTTAAATCCCAAAGAAAAAACAACATAAAATTATCACAGTTTGCCTTGTCATCTACCAAATTACCACTTTGTTGTTGTGACTTATCTAGAAAAGTAGTATGTATTTACGTATAATAAATTTTTAATTATTTTTTACGACTTTTTAAATGTTGATATTAAACGAAAGCATTAATAATTATTGTAATTAATGATTATTAGAATTATTAATTATAATTAATGCTCAATGTAATAAAGCTTGCTTATTTAGCACTCTGAATTAATAAAATAAAGGGATGGAGGTACGGAAACGAAAAGAGGAAATCAATTCTCAACAGAATTCCTCTCTACATTTACGTTTTTATGCATTCAATGCATACGAAAGAGATACAAATTAATGTACGGGGTCTTATATTATTCTTTAACTCATTGCGGTGTGCTTCTCTCCGATTTGGATAAAATTTTAATATGTGAAAGAAGGGACAGAAAAAATAAAACTAATGACAAGATCTGATGTCAATTATTACATTTTTTTATTTTTATGAATTTCAGAAGAGTTACTGATTTTATTTTTGTTCCTTTTTTAAATAAAATTATTAAAAACACAACAAGTGTATGTATATTATTTTACAGAATTTTTTTTCGATTAATCGATTAAAATAAAAAGCCGATTAATTGAATACCCTAGTCTAAATTCAATTCCTAATGTTGAAACATTTTGCTGCAAAAAAACTAAATTTTAAATTTTATTTTATCTAATTATTTAGGTGGCAAATATTTGGCTATTAGAGTATAAACATCCAGTCTTTATTTTGTTAACACAAAAAACTGTATGCACACGTTCTGCTGAAAGATCTCCTTTTTACATTTTTGTATTGAAACCACAAAAACGACATATACAATTTTACATAGGAATACATTTACAAAATGAATATGTTTATATGTATAAATGCAGTTGTATTGCAACAAAATTATAGCCTCAAGTATGATTCGTACATTCATGCATTTTCATATAGTTGTTTTTTTTTTTTCTAAGCCAAAAAGCACAAAAAAGAAAAGGGGACTAACCACTTCAAACATCAAAGCATTTTGACGGCTCTATTCTGGTGCTCTTGTTATACTTACGTGCAGTACAAATATATAGAATTTGTTTAGGAAAAACAAAATGAGAATGTGAATTTTGTATGAATATTCAACATAAATATTTCCAAAAATAATATGATTTTCTTTTGTATTAAGGTGGTAAACGGAGATAACAAGAGTAATTTGGATAAAGTTCATACAAACATACAACATATATAAAATTAGTTTTTAAACAACCCAGCAAGAATTTGTTAATGCTTGTGATGTACTCAAGCCATGCCTACTTAGAACGGGTAGCAAAATTAAAAAACTAACGATAAACTAAAAATGTCTACAATTTTCTGAATCATATTCCAGTTTTTCGGAGACAACTTAACCATTATTTGGATCGCAAGCATATAAGTAGAAAACACCTTAACTGATTGTATTGTCCGTCACTCTCAAAAACATATTTGTAATAAATTTTCTTCAATAAAAATGTGTCCATGAAATTTTTTTAGACACATAATTTTTCCCGTCTTTATAACCACATAAGCAAGCACCTATTTTTCAGATTTTTTTGTTGATCTTACCAGGTTAATTTATTATTTTTTATTAACAAAAATTTAACTAAAATTCAGACCTCAAAATTTAAACTTATTTGTTCTTTAAGCGAGGAAGCGGCACACCATGAAGTCAAATTATCAAGAAAAAACTAAAATATTTACCTTTTTATAAAAGTAATGGTAATGAAAATCTATTTATAATTTTGTGATATAAATTAAAATTAATTTCATTGCAATTACCTAAATGTAATGCAAATGAAAATATGTTTCAATACAAAAATATTTGTTTTCATTATGTAATGAACTTTTTTCATTACAATTACACATTCATATGTAATGGTAATAAAAATGAGTTATAATAATTACAAAAAAATTAATTACTCGCAACTGTGTTTAGGTGTCTCTAAAAACATATACAGAACGAATTTACAAAATTCTAATTAAATTTTTAAAAACTTTTCTCATATCAAATTTGTAAATACAAAAAAAAAAAACTTTTTAAAAACGCACCAACAAAGAAATTTGTAAATCAAAAAAAAAATTTATTTTATATTTTGTAACTTTGAATTTTTATTTTTAAACAATTTTTATATGAAAGATAACTATTTACCATCGAGTTACAAAAATTTCAAACAAAAATATTGTTGGGAATAAAATTTCAATTTAAAAGAAAAGGTGATTGCTTTTAAAAATTCCCTTTGTTGGTGCCTACTGTTTTTTCTGTGTGTGGCTGGCTGGAGCAGCGTCGGGAAAAGTTGCCCCAATCTAGTTCTGTTTCAAAGAAATTGTAAACAAATTTTTTATCCAGTTAAATATTTTTCGAAGACATATTGACTGGTATATAAATTAGGGCTCGCCAAAAAAAATAAAAATTTTTTGATTTTCGGATATCATCACTTTTTTAAAGTTTTTGCATAGAAAAAAAGAATGGCGTTTTTTTTTTCAACTCCTTCCACTGGCGAATGTCGGCCAAAAGCGCTTATTTGGAGAACCATTTTCTGCAGAGCAAAAACAGCTGCATTTCTGGGAAATCTGACTTTACCATTCGATTCGACAGCAAAAATTAATATAAAAAACATTTTTTTTGCGTTTTCTGTATACAGCATATAGTCATTATTAGAGTGGTCCAAAAATCCACTTTTTTCAAAAATTTCACAAAAGTTACTTTTTTATTACACACAATGAAAATGTATTCCCTGCTGAGAATATTGGTACAAAAATTTTTGATATACCGCGAACCGTTAAAAAGTTATTTAGTAAGCAAATATGTTTAGTAAAAAAAATCTTTATAATAAACATTACAAAACTTACAAATTATTTTGTCATTACCAGGGCAAGCACTTTCATGCAAATGCATGTTTGCAGTCAGTGGCCCAAAAATGATTTTGACCAAATACTTTTCCGAATCAAAGAATTTGCAAAAAAATGGCATCGATTTGTTGTTGCATATTTTTGCATATTTTGCTTTTAAGTGCATATTTTATGATTTTTATTGCATATTTTGCACATTATTGCATATTTTTTTCAATATTTTTAAATATGAAATTCGATTTAAGAGTTCATACTTTAAAACTAAAAAAAATTCTAAAGAATTATTTTTAAGCTCTGTTGGTAATATAACACTACAATAGAAAGAGAAACACCTAGTATACAATATGTTGTCATTAGGGTTTATGTCCCGGGAATTCCCGGGACGGGATTCCCGGGAATCCCGCCCTTTTTTCAATCCCGCAATCCCGGGAATTTTGTGCGGGATTTCCCGGGATTTTTTTTATTCTTTTACAGAAGTTTTAGCTATTAATATTGCAATTTTTGAAGCGAAATAAATTTAAATTTAAAGCATTGATTTGAAATTAATTTAAATAAGAAATATTTGATATTAAAAAATGCGATTTAAAATTTAATAAATTGAATAGTACAAAAAAACATATTATTTAGGCCAAATTGATTTTGGATGTAAGTTGGATTTGGTTAAGTTAAACCGAAAACAAATACTCGAACTTCAGAAAAAATTTGTTTCTTTAAAAGGGTGATCTTTGTTCAAATAAAGCAATATATTCAACACTTCAACATCCGTATCTCAGTTCCAAATACCTCCAAAGACACCAGCCATTTAAAAGTTCGGAATATTTTCGTATTTTCAATTGAGTATTTTGAGGTTTTTTCACTTCATATAAGTTTATTTAAATTTCAACTGCTATTCCTTTATTTCAATTGTATTTTTTAAATATTATGCAGATGCTTTTTCAAGTTAATTTGGATTTCTTTATAAGTTAATTTAAAATACAACTATCTAAATTAAATAGTTTCTTTTTAAATAGTTGCGGATAAAAAATTTCTATTCAAAAGATACCAATTAAAGTTAAGGAACTTTTTAATGAATGTTTTTCGTTCAATTTGAGATCATATATTATCACATTTTCCTTTAATTATTTTGAAATTAAAAGAGAGATGATAAAATTTTTACAAGTAAATTACATACATAGAATAAAAATTTAAAAAATTCGGTAAGGCCAGAATACGTATTTCCGGATCCTGCTACAAACCCATCCTCAATATTCTATGCTTTTATGGGTTAATAATTGATGATGAAATATTTATTGAATTGAAAAAAATGATCAAATTGAAACCACTCAATTAAACTAACATTCTTACAATGTTATTTTTATCCAGCTGCTTGGAATTCAACTCTGATCGACAACTTATGAAGCACAGATTTATGAATGACAACGAACCGTTAATTTTAAATTGCATATTCTAATTATTTTTTAACCTACAACATAAATCCATGTTGATAGTAAACAATTAGGCATATGTATTAAATTATATTTTTCACCATATCTAGTGTGTTAAGATGAATAAAATATTATTTAATGATATTCTATGTAGTGTCGATTTTTATAAAAATCTTTATGAGAATTTGCGTAATAATTTGTGTGAAGAATACTCACTTTTAAACTTTTTTATAAAATAATTCTATACGAATACTTCTGAAAATCTGCACAGAAACGAAATCTTTAGAAATACAAATTTTTGTATTCTATATTTAAGAAATACTTAAGCAAAAAATCTATCTTAGTTACTATAAAACTGGTCCGACATAAGTTTGCACCCATTAACAATTTCAATATATCCTGAAAGAAGGGAAGAAATTAAAATACCCGTGTCTTTCACTTTTTCTATATTAATTCGTTTAACTGTTCCAACCGCGAATTAATATTTAGTTAATATATTTAATTTTAAAATTAAGACCGCCTTCCATATAAATGTATTACCTAAATAGTAATTCGCGATTTAAACTATTAAACGAATTGATCTAGAAAAAGTGGAAGTCATGCATATTTTATATTTAGCCCTCCTTTCAGAATTTAGTAAGTATTAATCATCATGGGTACAATCAAAAGATGAACTTTGTCGGACGGTGTTTTAATATCGAGTTTTTCAAGTACAACATATGTCGGATTTATTCATTTTGTAACGAGCGGGAATTCCCGGGATCCCGGGAAATTCAGAAAAAAATCCCGCTGTCCCGGGAAATGAAAAAGTCCGGGAAAAGAAAAACCCTAGTTGTCATCCACTAACACATTTTTTATAGATGTAATTTTAAATTAACGTTTTCGAATGTTATTGCTCACAAACAGAAAGTTGAAAAATTTTATAAAAATTATTTTAAGGAAACTTGTCCCCGAGCATTAATTTCTGCCACTTTTTTCTCTGAGTTACGAAAGTGAGTAAATATAGTAACTGTAGTAAATATAGTAACTTCTAGTAAGTAAACGAACAAGCTTATTGTAACCAATACCTGAATTTTTACATTTATGTTAGTTTTTAATAAATATAATTAAAAAACACTTATTTTTAATTGCATATTTTTTGGTTTTTAGTGCATATTTCATTATAAATGCATATTTAAGTGCATATTTTCTATTTTATAGTGCATATTTTAAGCGCATATTTTCGATTTTTTAGTGCATGAAAGTCCTTGCTGTGGTCATTACTAAGAAATAAATTTATAATGCGGCAGCGAGTATTGAAAGCTGCATTTTAATAAGCTCAAATACTTTTTCATTGAATTAGAAAAAAAATCCAAATTTGATTAGCTAATAACTTTTTAATGGTTCGCGGTATATCCAAAATTTTTATACCCATGTACTCTGCCGGAAATACATTTTCATTGTGTGTAATAAAAAAATTACTTTTTAGAAGTTTTTGAAAAAAGTGGATTTTCGAACCACTCTAATGGCTATCTGGTGTATTTTGAAAATGCAAAAAAAAAAGTTTTGTGTATTAAATTTTGTTGTAAAATCTAATGGTAAAATCAGATTTCCTATAAATCCAGCTGTTTTTGCTCTGGAGGAAAAGGGTATTAAAATTAGCGTTTTTGGCCGACTTGCGCCAGTGGAAGGAGTTGAAATAAAAAAGAAAAAAAAACGCCATTCTTTTTTTCTATGCAAAAACTTTAAAAAAAGTGATGATATCCGAAAATCAAATTTTTGTGACGAACTCTAATATACATATAAACCGTATTCGAGAACTTCTAAGTATTTTTGCTATTCGAAAAAAATGTGTTTTGAATGACAATGAAATTGACATTCCGTTAACGAATATTGTTTGTTTGCTTATTCATTTTCAGCCGGGTTTTTCGGCTTTTAGGCAATTTTTCTCAAAGAACTATTTGCGTCCGTATTTTAAATAAGTGGCAACCCTTAATTCCCGTTAAAGACACGATATAGACAACATTTTTTTTTCTTTGTTATTTTGTGTACAAATAAATCTAATTTTTCCTACCAAAACTGGTCAGTTTTTTAAGTCCACTTTTTAACCCTTAAGCGTGGGATTGGGATGCTAAAAGAAAAAAGTGTCTCTTATTTTCATCTCCTCCACACGTTCATAGGTCATTAAGATCTGCGGTTCTCTTGTCTGTTTTCTTTAAAACTAATGTACTATGTCAATTATTATTATAATTATGAGTTTTATTAAGATTTAGATTTCTCTGCACAAAAGAATTGTATTTCAATTATATTCTGTATCTTACTTATAAATTAAATTAATAAAATCTTTTCTTGTATGTATAATAAATAACTTTTATGTGTCGATATATTTAATATAAATTTGACAAATTTATATAATTTTAACACTTGAGTTTTTCAAATTTTAATTTTTGTACATTTGTACAGCATTAGTATAGAAAATAAAATGAATGTGTTAATAAAATGTTATTGTGTAAATATTATCGCTAGGGCAAGGAAGCTAATGTATTTAAAATCGTGTTTTATGCAACATAAAATATATGTTTAAAACTGAAAAATGTGCATTAAATATTAACTACCTAGTGATCTTTCTTTTGATAACTATAATATTTATTATGTATTTGACATTGAATACTTATTGTGGCAAATATATTAAAATAAACATTTAATAGGGTTTTCACTCGATTAAAAATGATTCGATTAATCGAACGAACAGAAATATAGATCGAGCGAATAATTTAAAAATCATTATAAGTAAGATTAATCTATAATTTAAAAAATTCATTTTCTATTAACTTTTCAGAAAATCTAAAAATTTAGAGAAATATTGTACTGCAAATTGTATTGGAGAATAAAAATAAAAATTCTGTTAAAATATTTCATCCTAATGTACATTAACGTACAAAAATTATGGTAATACGTTCATGTGTAATCTACACTCATAGAAATAAATCTGTAAAAATAGCATAAAAAATTATTAAAAATTTGTTAAAAATGATGCTGCAGAAAAAACTGCTAAAATTAGCATTTTTTTTTTTTTACTAAATACTAGTAAAATGGGAAGAACAAAATTAAAACTGTTAAATTAACAGAATTTTAGTTACATTTAGGCTAATTTTTAGTTTGTTGAAAATAGCAAATTGTACTGTAAAATGTGCAGAAAATTTTGCTAAATATTTGTAGACTAAAAATAGCAAAAATAAACTGTTAAATCTACAAAATTTTTGCTATTTTTAAGCTAAATTTAGTTGAATGCACATAGCAGTCTATTCTGCTAAAATCGGCAGAAATATTTGCTAAAAAATTGTAAACTGCTGTTTTCAAAAGGCTCGATTTTTATTTGGATTTAAAAAAAAATCGAAAAAAAAACTTCGAAAATTTTAAATTTTTTAGTGATTTTTTAGGCTACTAATTATTTAGCAAAATTTTTGCTGATTTTAGCAGATTAATTACAAAAATTTAGTTCAAATATAACTAAAATTCTGTATATTTAACAGTTTTATTTTTGCTGTTCCTATATTACTAATATATAGCAAAAATAATCTGCCAATTCAGCAGTTTTTTTCTGCGGCATCATTTTTAACTAATTTTAAGTAATTTTACCTAAATTTTTTACGGACTTTTTTCTATTAGTGTAATATAAATACATATGAACATATATACACTCATACAAATAAGTCCGTAAAAATAGCAGAAAAAGTTACTAAAAATTAGTTAAAAATGATGCTGCAGAAAAAACTGTTAAATTTACAGAATTTTAGTAATACTTGTTAATTGCAAATAACAATCTAACCTGCTAAAATTAGCAAAAAAAAAAAATTGCTGAATAGTAGTAGAATAAAAATAGCAAAAAAAAACTATTAAATTTACAGAATTTTGAGCTTAATTTTTGTTATTTGCAAATAAAAATTTAACTTGCTGAACTCAGTAAAAAAAATTGCTAAATAATAGTAGAATGAAAATAGCAAAAAAAAAAAAAAAAAAAAATTTTTGCTAAAATTTTCTGAAATTAACAAAACTTTTACAGATTACTAGTGGACTGGAAAACGGTAAAAAAAGCAGCAAATGAAATGAAAATTAATAAATAAAAAATAAATGTGCATTAAAAATAAATTATTTATTTAATTCAATTATCAATATCAAATTGAACATAATTATTATAAAAAATAATAAAATAAATGTTTGAACGAAAAGTTATATATAACATTTCAATATTTGAAATTTTTCTCCAGCACCAATTATGTTGGTTTTCCTTTAAAGTTTTTAAATTATTGAAGGAGGAAAAAATTTACTAAAATATCGAATGTTGAGTAAATTTTAATAAATTCTGACATGAATTTTCTTTTTGTAAAAAGTAAAATCGTATTTCAATAAAATAAAGATTTTTGTTATTATTTGTTTTGAAGTTTTATAAAGTTGTTTCCAGAGTTTTCATCAGAACTGGCTTTGTCCAAATAAATATGTTGACAAACTAAGTGCTGCTGCAGACAGGTCGTCCTTTGGGATTTCAGAGATCTTTCTTTTGATTTTCATTGTTTGCTCATCGGATATGCACTTCCGAATTTATTTGAGTTTCCATTTTCACCTCTAAAGATCCACCCACAGGAAAGAAGGTGTGGCCGATTAAAAATATCGTATTCTTTAAATAAGCTTAAAAAGTACAAAATTGGGGGATAAAAATTAGGGTCTTCCCCGTCAACTCCACTTGCTCCCCAGAGATACTTTTAATCACAATTTTCGTATTAAAATGCACTCTCAGAACAATTCCGTTGTGGCAACGGAATTTTTTCCAACCGAATTGGCTCGGTTGCTGCAATCTCGTAATTCGATTGCCTCAACCGAATTCATTTGTGGCAACCGATAATTCGGTTGTTTCAACCGAATTGAAATCGAATTCGGTTGTCGCAACCGAATTGATATCTAATTCGGTTTCCACAACTGAATTCGGTTGGCACAAAATTCCGTTGCCACAACGGAATTGTTCTGAGAGTGGGGTTCGTCCAAAATAAACCTTTATCTTTGAAAATTAATGCATTACGATAAATAGAAATTTTTCTCATAAATTTTAATAATTTAGATATTTTATGAGTAGGACAAATTTTCAACCATTTCAATTTTGCTTTATTTAAAAACTTTTTGCATTATTTTTGGCGAGTTAAAAATATGCAGTAATTTTTATGAGTCATTTAACATTCTGTTTATAAGCGCTCAAAAATTGATGGTTTAGTTTACAAACGAGTAAAAAGGTTAAAGTCGGGCATGCCGACTATACAATACCCTACACCAGTCTGGTGTATTGTTTGGATCCGAAATTCGAATGGGTTAAAATGGGGCTTATGTCAAAATTTTCTATAATGTGAGTCAGCGCACCAAATTTCATTAAAATATCTTAATATTTGCGACATGCAGTTTGTAACCAAGCCAATTTTGGGGGGACCCTTATATGGGCACTAGTTCTAAACATGGACCGATGTTCACCAAAATCAATAGGCTTCGTCCTTGGGCCAACATAGGTCTATGTACCAAATTTCATCAAAATATTTTAATATTTGCGACCTGCAGCGTATAAACAATATAATTTTGGGGGACCCTTATATGGGCACTAGTTCTAAACATGGACCGATGTTCGCCAAAATCAATAGGCTGCGTTATTGGGCCAATGTAGGTCTGTGTACCAAGTTTCATCAAAATATCTTAATATTTACGACCTTCAGCGTATAAACAGTATAATTTTGGTAGGACCCTTATATGGGCACTAGGTCAAAACATAGACCGATGTTCACCAAAATCAGTAGGCTGCATTATTGGGCCAATATAGGTCTCTGTACCAAATTTCATCAAAATATCTTAATATTTGCGACTTGCAGCGTATAAACATTATAATTTTGGTAGGACCCTTATATGGGCACTAGGTCTAAACATGGACCGATGTTCACCAAAATCAATAGGCTGCGTTATTGGGCCAATATAGGTCTGTGTACCAAATTTCATCAAAATATCTTAATATTTACGACCTGCAGCGTATAAACAGTATAATTTTGGTAAGACCCTTATATGGGCACTAGGTTTAAACATGGACCGATGTTCACCAAAATCAATAGGCTGCGTTATTGGGCTAACATAGGTCTGTGTACCAAATTTCGTCAAAATATCTTAATATTTACGACCTGCAGCGTATAAACAGTATAATTTTGGTAGGACCCTTATATGGGCACTAGGTCTAAACATAGACCGATGTTCACCAAAATCAAACTTGTTCGTCCTTGGGCCAACATAGGTCTGCGTACCAAATTTCATCAAAATATCTTAATAGTTGCGACCTGTAGAGTGCGCACAAGATTGCATGGACAGACAGACGGACGGACAGACGGACATCGTTAAATCGAAATAAAAAAAAATTCTGAACCGATCGGTATACTATAAGGTGGGTCTACGACCAATATTTTTTGGTGTTACAAACATCAGCACAAACTTATAATACCCTGACCACATAGTGGTGTAGGGTATAAAAATTTGTAAAATGAGCAAATCTTCTGTTAAAAATTAGTAACTTAAATTCAGCAAAATACTGTAAAGTTAGCAAATTTATTGTTAAAAATTAGTAACTAAATTCAGCAAAAAAAAAAATAGCAAAAAAATTTGTAAGTTAGTAGCAAAAAAATTAACTAAAAATTAAATTTTAACTAAAAATTAGTTAAAAATTTGTTAAGTTGAAGTACTAACAGTTTTACTAACTTTTCTACAAACTTTTTTCTATGAGTGTATAATAATCCTATATGGAAGTACTACACTCATAGAATTTTGTGCATAGTATTAATGAATTTGTTCATTAATCCAATGATTTTTTCATTGAAAAGTCCCCAAAGAACGCGTTCATTAAATCAATGAAACGTATTCAATTAAATGGAAAATAATTGAAAAAATATTTCTTCTCCGTACCTTTTTTTATTTATTATTTATTTTTATTTTATTAATGTTTGTACATATATTTCTTTTTTGTTTTTATAACGTTTTTGACATGTCCCTGAACTCGACTTGAACCCGCAATCACCAGAATGTAAACATTACCGCGTTACCGATTGATCTAAGTAGTCAAAACAAAATGATGTCATTATTTGGACTTTTATATTTAAATAATTTCAGTTTGCAACCCTAGCGTTCATTACTGGAACATATGTATATCTATTTTAGTAATTAGCAAATTCAAAAACCTTATAAAAATTATAGCATACCTTAAGGCTTAGTTGAAAATATATAAAGAAAAATTCATTAAGTTAATGAATTTTTCATTAATTCAATGAAATTTTTTCATTAAATCAATGAATTCAGATTAATGAAATCGATTCATTAATAGTATGAACAAAAATTTTATCAGTGTAGGACATATATGAATTTGTATGACTTCATATACCAACATGTGTGAGTTCATATACATATGTCCATTAACTGGGATTTCATTATCTCAGAAAGCAATGAAAATGATCGTCAATCATTGTCATAAATTAACATTTCAAGGCAAGATATATGAACTTCCTTGCCCTGATTATATTATTACTCTTTAATAACACAAATTGTTATTTTGTCATGTTCATTATAAATGTAAATCATTTTGAAATCATTAAACATGTGAAATGTGTTGGTTAATATAATGATTAAAAATAGAATTGTTACACTCACAATATATTTAAAGTAAAAAAGCAATGGTTATTTAAACAGTAAATTAGTAAAGTTATTTTCAATTTCACACATTGTAAAATACAACGAAATATAGTTTGTAACTTTTTCTAACAGTCATTTAAAATATAAAATATACAGAATTAGTTCCTATACACTGATAGAATTTTCGTTCATACTATTAATGAATCGATTTCATTAATCTGAATTCACTGATTTAATGAAAAAATTTCATTGAGTTAATGAAAAATTCATTAATTTAATGAATTTTTTCATTATATATTTTCAACTAACCCGTAAGATATGCTATAATTTTTATAAGGGTTTTGAATTTGCTAATTACTAAAATAGATATATGTTGCAGTAATGAACGCTAGGGTTGCAAACTGAAATTATTTAAATATAAAAGTCCAAATAATGACATCATTTTGTTTTGGCTATTTAGATCAATCGGTAACGCGATAATGTTTACATTCTGGTGATTGCGGGTTCAAGTCGACTTCAGGGAGATGTCAAAAACGTTATAAAAAAAAAAAGAAATATATGTACAAATAAATTTATTTTTTTCAATTAGTTTTCATTTAATGAATATGTTTCATTGATCTAATGAACGCGTTCTTTGGGGACTTTTCAATGAAAAAAATCATTGGATTAATGAACAAATTCATTAATACTATGCACAAAATTCTATCAGTGTAGTTTATTGAGTATTAAAGTAAATGAAAAAAACTATTGTTTTTACCGATTTTGAAAATTAATGTCACAAGTATTTTTTTATTTTAGTCATATAACACATCGGCTGAAAAGTCCGTAGGATAACACAAAGGTGGCGCCACTAATGGAAAATCCAAATGATGACTGTGCATATTCAATATTTATTAAGAAACAATTGTTGTGAGTGTACAGTATGTATATAATTATAATTAAATGACGTTAAATTTTATCATAAAAACTCAACCACATGCATGTGTTAATTTAACGTAATAATTAATTGAAAAATATTCAGTACATTGTGTTTTATATAAAAAACAAAAAAGGAAATAAAATTATTGTTCTTTAAAGTTAAAGGAAATTGTATTACATCAAAACAAATGTGATCAATAGCACCACAAAATTGTTTACCACAAATTGTTGATAATTATGAAGTATATTGCATTAGGACTTTGCGCTAAATTAAGGTACCAACATATTTT
The DNA here is from genome assembly GCA_949987735.1 of Leucophora obtusa. Lineage (NCBI taxonomy): Eukaryota > Metazoa > Arthropoda > Insecta > Diptera > Anthomyiidae > Leucophora > Leucophora obtusa. The sequence goes on along the minus strand of OX465295.1, from coordinate 112,509,162 downwards.
TTCTGGCAGTTGATCAAAATATTAAAAAATTTACGATTTATTAATCCTCTAAGGGATAAGGCTGCCTCAAGGCAGCTATCATTAAATTACCCACCTTTAAGGGATATCGTCTTAACTTGAAAAAAAAAAAATGAATGGATTTTTGTGAAATTTTTCAGAAAGAATATACATAGGTACTTAATAGTATTGGCAGCAAGCTGTATGTTACTCAATTTCACATTTTCTGAAAAACTCTGCATCTTTTTCAATAACAGCACATAAAAGCAATTTTTGGATTGTATTTATAATTTGGTAAGAGAAGTAATTTAGTCTTTAACCTCCTAGTAGTTATGCATTGGTTTTGTAAGATTAACACAAAACCTATTTTGGCCAATATCGTCTAATATAGGCAATGAAAAAATGATATACATTTCATACAAAACTGCTTAAGACCGTTAGAGGGTTAAGTTAAGTAATAGTTGCTTTACATACGATTGGCTGCCAGATATTGGAGTATTTTAATATTTTAAACTTACCAAAAATATGAAAATTATTTAAGAATGTACGACTTCAATGACACATACCTGAAAATATATTGAAATAAAATATTCAATTAATAAAGCAATTAGGATTTTTGTAAAATAAAATGTGCATGAAATATAATGGAGTTCATAATTTGCAACTTAAAGAATTGCAAGCATACTCTACAAAAAGGTTAAACAATTTTATTAAAAGCGGAAAAACCTTAGCGAAGCAGTTAACTTTTCAACAGAATCTATCACAGTAATTGCATTTAAATGAACTTTAAGGCACGCTAATGACTTAACGAGCTTTGCCCCACAGTATTTCATAAGTAGCTTTTAATAGCAAAAAGATGAAATAGAACTCGAAATTGCACGAATATCGAAAAAGCTGAATCATCCAATCTTCCAAATCGAATGAAACACATTCTGCAAACAAAGAAAGCTTTAATTAGGAAAATTTTAAATTATTGTGTAGATACATAATAGGTTGCCCCGATTTTCCACTTTTCTTTCGGAGGGAAATCTAAAACGGGCGAAAGGTGTGGCCGACATATACATTGCAGATCTAATTTTTTGTTTAAATCGGTTCAGATCTTCTGTCAGAATTTTTGCCACAAAATTTTTGACCTTTGCCAAAAATGGTGAAAATTTAAAAATAATAAAAAATTCATGCTTCTGAAAATAGTTGCCTCTAAAATTTTTTTGTGTGGGATTTATTTATAGTACCCAGATAAAAAATATCAGCTTTCAAGATAAAAAAGTAGTTTTGGAGTAATTCTCAAAACTCGGTTTTAAATTTTTTACAAATTTTATAAAAAGAAACGTAAAAAATTAATTAATAAACCAAAAAAATTGGAGGCATCCCAGTAAAACCACACCTTACCAAATAATGTATAAAGTAATGTGTAGCCATAGGGGCCGATGCATTACTTTACACCTTACTTCACTGATGAATTTTACAGGCGATGAGCTCCAAAGTAATGCATGGGGAGGAAGTTATAATGTAAGTGGTTACTTATGTGGTTACAAGCATATGAAAAGTAATGTCTCTAAAAATAGATTTTCATTAAAAAAATTTTATTTAAAAAAATTTTATTTCAATATTTTTTATTAATTAAATAAGCGTGGTTGCGCTGGGAATCGAACCTGGGATCCCTGCATGTTAGCCGGGAACTCTACCACTGAGCTATCGACACATATAACATTTGGTTGCTTAGAAAGTAAATGCATTGTTATGTTTCGTATTTTCGTTCATGATGTCGAAAAATATACACCTTACCTTTATACTTACAAATAAACATAAAGTTATGTGTCTAAAAATAGATTTTTAAAAAAGTTTTATTCATTACGTTGCTTTTGTAAATCATGCATTACGTAATCAGTGATCGGTAAGTCATTAATTTTTGATTTGAAATAATTCAGAAGGTAACGAGCTATCATTACAAGGTAATGCGGGAGTATATCGCACCCATTACAAAAGTTTTCCTGGGCATCCTTTCGGCCAGTTTACGTGTGCAGTGATTTGATTAGCGCGATTTTCAAGGAATAACGTTTTATGTCACTTTCTGGGTTAAAATAATTGTTTAGAAATACATTTTTGAAAAAACAATTAATATTATATCGGATATTGTTCAGGAATAAAATTTCACGATTTCGTGGCATGTTAACCCATGCTGTCAGGCGGCCAAAAGTTTCACAAAAATTTAAATGTAAAATTCGAATCGAAAATTTTATGAAATGAATCGTTTTAAAATCTTCACTGCTATAAATTTGTTCATTAAAAAAAGGTTGACTTATGACTGAAGTTTTTACCAAAACAAAGAGTTCATACATAAGTACATAATTCTCGTTTCGTTGATTTTATTTACTGCATGTAATATGTAATGTTTCGTTTTATGTTTTCCAATCATCAATTTTTTTTGCAGGCAACTGATGACTGGGGGGGGGGGGGGGTGTGATGCCCAGGAAATAATTGTATTGTCTAACATGAAAATGGGCAACTTTTTTGAAGCAACAAATAAAGAGTAATATGACAACATCACATTAGAATTTGGACTTGAGGAAGAACAACGTTCTAACGAAATTTATTCATTATCGCTTATTTTTAGTACAAATTTTTTTTGTAATAATTGATGCTATTCTTTTAATACAAATTTCAGATTTTTTACTAATTTTCGTTGCTGATTTCAGCAAAACATTTTGCTAATTTTTCAAAACCGAGTGCTAAACTTTTTATTTATTTACAAGAATTCTGGTTTAGTTTATATTTGGTATTATTGATATATTCTTAATTTGGAAATTAAACTCAGAAAATATTTTTTTACTAAATTTGATTTTAATTTTTTTTTTTTTGGATTTAACAGTTTGTTTATTTTTCAGTACACTTTTTTTTACTAATTTCAGCAAGTTGATTTTAAATTACAATTTACAACAATTTACTTGAAATTTAGTAGCGTCTACTAATAATTTATACTAATTTCGTTGTACTAAAATTAATGATGTTTAGTAAATTTTTTTTGTAAATGATTTTAGCAAATCGATTTTGAATTGCAGTTTGCAACATTTTGCTAAAATTTAGTAGTGGCTACTAATTTTTTCTACTAATTTTATTGTACTAAGTAGAAATCAGTAGACAGACATGTGTTGCTAAAATTCGCAAAAGGTACCGGTGGACTCAAAACAGTTAAATTTTCCGTAATAACAGCAAAATTTTCGGTAGCCATTACAGATTTTTTTGGTTGAAAAATATTAACTTTCTAGGATAGGATAACTACCTCTACCGTGTTACTAGTCGAAAATTTTATAACTTTGAAGCAAAAATTCCAACGGAAGATATGATCCGAGTTGAAAACGGATTGTCACCTTTAATACTCATAGAAACGGGAAACTTATGTCAAATATTACATTTCGTTCAAAAAAAAAAAAAAAGAAAACATAATTTTGCCCTCTTTGACTTTGGGCAAAAATTGCCCCAAATGGGTTAAGGTTGTTCTAGAAAGTCAATATTTTTTTGAGAGTTCTGAATGAATCAAACACACCAAAAATTTGGTAGTAATTTTTTTTTATTTTGTCGAAATCAGGAACTTTGAGGCGAAAATTATAACAGAAGTTCTCAAATATGTAGGTCCACAACTTTTACTGCACATATAATAATCCATGCATAAAAATACGAAATTCATGTCAAAACAACAAAAACTGTCGTAAAATAAACCATTTTTCGTATATTTTACGAAAATTTTTGTTATTTTGACATTTTTTCGTAATTTTATGCATGGATTATTATCAGTGTGTGTATAATAATTCGCTCTGGAAAAAAAATAAAATTTTTATTCTTCTTCTTAACCTCAAACATACTAAATTAGAATTAATAAAAATACATATTAATTGCATTTGGTATATATGACACGTTTGAAAAAACAACACTTTACTTAAAATTATTTGACTTCGGTCCACAAGGATTAACGATTTTGTGGGTGACTTTTTATATAAATAAATTTAATATAATGAATATTTTAAAGCGTTAGTTTCATTAAATCGTAGTTTTAAATTTAAATTTTGGGACATTTTTGGCCATCTGCCAACATGGGTTACCCATGCCAGAAAGGGGGGATAATTACCGCTACTGAGGTCAAAAATAATAATGTCCGATATAATAAAAAAATGTATTTTTAAATAATTATTTTAACAAAAAAATTGACAAAAAACGCTATTCCTTCCAAATCACAAAAATAAAATTACAACATATTTAATTTATCCTCTAACCTAGTGGCCTCAAATGCAATGAAATGTGCAAAGAAATTTGAAAATAACACACAAAGCAACAACAAAATTATTTTCGTTGTTGTTGTTTAGTGTGTTATTTTCAAATTTCTTTGCACATTTCATTGCATTTGAAGACACTAGGTAATAGAAGGATATTTTCAATGTTGCCAATTTAGCTATTTTCTCGTCAAATCTAGCGATATTTCAACTCGTTTAGCGGGATAAAACATGATTTAGCTATTAGCGGGAAAACTAGCGACTTTTTTTAAAGACAGTCTTGGTGTTTTCTTAGCTTTTTTTTACATTTATTTCCTTGACAGAATTTTTTAATCATTATTATTTAGCGATTTATCGTTACATTTTTATGGAATACTTAAAAGTTGGAACAATTTAGCGATGTATCGACAATTATTTTAGAAAGTTTTAAAAAGTTCGAAAAATATAGCTATTTTTGGGAAATTTTTCAACAGAATCCGAAAAGTTCGTGAAATTTAGCGATTTATCGCTAAATTTTTTAAGTTTTTTATAATCTAGCCATTTTCTAGTGATTTTTTAGTTTGATTTAGTGATATTTTTAGGAAAAAAGTTGGCAACAGTGGATATTTTGTATAGCCAAGTTTTTCAAAAATTGAAAATCGTGTTTTGAGAATTATATAAAATTCATGTTTTTAATTTGGCCTCAGGCGAAAATGGGTTATCGTTATGCTAGAAAGTTTATATATTATGAAAAAACCCCCCAAAGATTTTAAGGCGGTAATTAATTTCATAAGTATAATTTTTTTATTAGTCTAAATTTCAACAATTTTGTTTGAATGCCGAAATTTTGAGGCAAAAATTCACAACTTTATCCCGCTATTACGTCTCGCTCTGAGAGCAAAGTACAAAAACGAGGCACTTTAATATGTAAAAACATTTAGATATAAAAATAAAAAGGAAATACTAAAAACAAAAAATCATAAACTAATTAAACAGCAAATAGAAAAAAATAGAAAGAAATTGACTTTTGTTCCATACATTAATGCTCAACTCAATCTACAGAAGTCAACAACCGAACTTGTAGTCAACTCCCTTATACCAAAATACTGCCATAAAGGAAAACAGAAATAGCAATCACAACCAAATACACCAATACCACAAGTGAAATTTTAATTAGACTTAATTAAGCGAAAATGAAACAAAATCTTATTTTCCTGCAACACAAACATATGTTGGGGCCTGGTTATATGACATACTAATGTACACTAAAAGTCAGCAGCAGCAGCTTCAATAAAACCACGAACGAACAAACCAACCCAAGCAACCCCATATTAAATTGGCCAACAAATAGCAACAAAAAAGAGCCATATTACCAGAATTATAAAATACTTGAAATTTCTGCTCAATTTAAGGTAAATTCCCTTTTTTGAAATGGCACATGGATGACATCCATCCCTGAAAGCGACGACACACGACAACAATGTAGGTTAAATATATTTAATACGTAATATTTACAGTAACAGCAACTAAGACCTCCGCGAATGGTATTACATATAGATTCTTACAATTAAAATTCAAACCACCCCTCGGTTTTTTCCTTAACTTGACTTTATAGCATTTAGTTAGTGTTTAAAATTCTATTTTATGATGGAAAATGTTCATATTCATGATTATAGTAATGTATGCATGTTTTATATGTATCCTCTGATGGGATGGAATGATATTAACTAGCAGATATTATTACTGACATCATCACCCTCGTCATTACCGTTATATAGTCGTGTATAAACGTTATGTGGGGAAGAAAACCGTGTAGTTATAGTAATTATATTTTTTTGTTTAACTATTTATGCTCTAGTTCCGTTTAATACTAGAAGTATAGTTAAAAACTGCTGCTCTTTTATGTAAAACCTAATGAAAGTGTTTTCTTTACTATTTTGTTTTACAGATTTACAGGAAATTGCGAAGGTTGTAGCGGTTTTATATTGCAAATATTGAGGTAAGTAATGTTTATATAAAATCATAAATTACATAAATACATATTTAGCAAAATTGAATCATATACTCGTATCAGCGTTGTTTATAAAAAGTTTCACTTTTGTATATTGAAATGCCCTACTAAAAAAAATTATATGACTTTAGATATTATATATAATTATATCCGAAAAATGAGAACATCTAATTATATCAAATTAGATCGTATTATGATCATATTAGATCTAATTTGACACAATATGATCTATTTTGATGGAATAAGATATGGTTTGATACAATTTTATCCGGATTTTGTCCTCATCCAAATGTATCAAATATAATATAATCATATCCAACTATATATAATGGTATATAATTCGATGCAATTATACATAATTATATGAGGCATATGTAACTATATATAGGTCTATATATAATTGGATATTGTAATATGTTGCACTATATATTGTGCAATATATAACAAGATATAGTTATATATTTAGGATATAATTTCGTAAAATTTTATATGATTATATCTTGCTATATATGTTCCAATATATAGTTATACAAACTTTTATATGAAAATATATGACTATATCAAAACTTTTTTACTTGGGTGGTGAACAAATATACACAGGGTGGTGTGAAAGTTATCAATGAATCCACATAAAATCATTCGTTTTCAGACACAATTATTAAAATAAATGTATTAAAAAAACTCTCAACTTGTGTGTGGGTGCCCAGCAAGAAAAACACGGAGTCCTTCAAAATGCAGGACTATTTTATCTACATCCATCGAAAGTAAATGCAAAAATAAAACAAATCAACTACAACAACATATAGACATTTGACTGACACGCATAGTTTTTGCTGAGAAGTTATTAACTTTACAATGGTATCGGATCTCTACTATGACAAGCTAATGTTAAATTCGTTGTTGGAAACATCAAATATTTACTGCAGTTTTTGAGTTGAATTTTTGTTTGGAACTAATAGTTAACTAATAGAAAAAGGTGTGTAAGAATTTTAGTTCAAACTACTTAAATTAGTTAAAAATGACCTTGCAAAAAAAAACTGCTGCAATTAGAAGATTATTTTTGCTAAATATTAGTGATATAGGAACAGCAAAAATAAAACTGTTAAATATACAATATTTCAGTTATACTTGAGTTAAATTTTAAGCAATAGAAAATAGCAACTAAATACACAGAAAAAAAAAATTTTAAATCAAAAAGAAAAAAACATTAAATGAAGTGGAAACAGCTTTGAAATCAAACAAAGTTTGTTCCCTAGTTGACAGGCATAAAAACACCACTTTGTCAATGCAAGATATTGTACATTATAGGGAATAAAAATGGTAAATATTGTATTTGTCCCTCTTTTAATTTTGCATTGTCAGCTATTTTTAGCAAATTTGGAGAAAAATGTGATTTTCTGTTATAATCGAGTAGTTGGGACAACCGAGGTGACACTGTAATACAGTGTTCCATAAATTGTAGATTCATAGAACTACTTCCATAAAATTCGTTTTTGTTTAGTTTGCTTTAATCATATTCAGCATAAAAAGACCTAATAAAAATGTAATAAAAAATTCTACTACAAAGTACAAAAAATCACATCCATTGTACTGTATTTCATGTTCTATGCTAACAAGGAAACTATCCCACTGTGTTCTGTTCGATCTTATGTGGATAATATGAGGATAATATGAGGATAAAAAAATAATTGAAATGTATATTTTATACCTGCCTATTTTTATATAAAAATGGCTTAATTTTTTATTCAATCTTACCCTTAAGCGTAAGATTGGTCCGCTGAATAAAAATATATGCCTCTTGTTTATTTTTCCCCTATTGCATATTCTAATTTCCTTAAGAACAGAGAAGACTCACTGGGATAGCTTCCTTGTAAGATTAAAAGAAATAAATAAATTTACATATTCTAATATGTACGAATGTGTATATAAATTTGACTATTTATTTTTTACTCCTTTTAAATTGGTTTTTTTTCAATCCCAGCCAACAATTTCGAATCGCTCAAAAATAAGATTTTTAAATGCCTCATAAAAATGATTGTTGGTTTTGTTTGAAAATATTCTTATTTATATATATATATAAAGTTATCTCACAAATCTAAAAAGGTGTCTCAAAATTAGTGATACTTTTTCAGAATCATAAAAGATTCCAAAATTATCCAAATTTATGGGGAAATTTACATTTTTATATGGTGAAATCCGTAGATCTTAAGAAACTTTTAATTAGTTACATATGTGGTTTAGGACAAAAGTTAGTTAAACATTATATTAGGCCAACCCGCTTAGGCTTAAAGATTGTGGTAAAAACTTAACCATTTTTTATTTATTTTAAGAGGCATTCACCGGTAAATGAAACACGTGCAAACATGTACGGGAATTTTTGATTTCAATAAAAATATTTTTCGAATGACACCAAAGAGTATACATAATAAAGAGATTGGGGGACTCTCTATCACTGAGAAAGCATTTGATCTATTATGTGCCTTGGAACAGGAACATACTCAAACCAATATCACCCAGCAAACATGGCAATACGAAGAAGATTCTCCGAATATATCGCCAGGAAGAAAACATTTATTGCCGGCAATATCAATTTCGTATTCTGGAAGTTTCCTCCGTCGGAAAGAACTGTTACATTAAAACAATACTTCCAGGCAATATGAAAGCAATACCTCATATGGAAGATAAAAGGGATATCGCTAAACAAACTCCCAGTACAATAAAAAAACGACTTAATTTTTTCATTATTAAATTTAAGCCTGAAAAACAATATCTGCATACATAATCCATGACCAACTTATAAATTATTTTGATTTCATCTTGGCCGATTTTTCACGCGCAATTAATCTTAACTTTTCACGAGTTTATTTCCTATATATCTTTTGATTGTTTCTGTACAAATTTAGTCTTAATTTTTTCCAAATTGATAAAAGATTTCAAATAAATTTGCTTTATCTTCCAAATGATACAAAGATGATATTGCCGAAATATTGTCATAAAAAGTTATGACAAAAGATACAATTTTTGAATTATTTTTCTCCAAATATCGTCGAATTATCTTCCAAGTAATAAAAGGAAGACGATTTCAAAGTAAATACTACTTGATTATTTTCATTTAAATGACAACTAGAAGATATTGCTTTAATATCTTCTTGGAAGGTATCTTTTAAATGTTTGCAGGGTCATTATGTGCGCTCTTTGTATGACTCAAACATCGATTGTAACCAGGGGTGGAAAATAATAATTTAGTTATAAAAATCAAGAATGGAACTATACTATGAAATTATACTATTCCAACAGTATTATAGCCCTAGATTATGAATTTTAAAAAACCATACGTAAAAAATTGCAAAATAATATCGAAATGCGAAAAAAGGCTTTGGGGTTCAAAAAATTAATTAAAAGATTTACATTCTGCAAACGATGCCAACATTTTCTTTTTTTGCAACTAACCACCAAACTTTGTTTTATGAAATGGGCATTATACTCCGTAGATTATAAATTTAAAAACCGCACTTAAAAAATTGCAAAATAATAGAGGAACGCGAAAAAAGACTTTGTGGTAGAAAAAATAATTAAAATACTCACTCAGCGATTAACAATCTGCAAATGAATACAATGCAAATATTTTTTTCCCGATTTATTTTTTTTTTTTTGCAAACTAAGCACCAAACTTTTGTGTATAAAATTGGTACTATAGACCCTATATTATAAATTTAAAAAAACCACACTTAAAAAATTGCAAAATAATCGCGGAAAGCAAAAAAAGGCTCTATGGTACAAAAAATTAATTAAAAAACTTAATCAGCGATTTACATTCTGCAAACAAATATATTGATGAAAAAATTTTTCCTTTTTGCAAATTTTATTTTTCGCGATTTTTTTTTTTTGCAATTAGCCACCAAACTTTGTTGTATGAAATGTGTATTATAGTCCCTAGATTATAAATTAAAAAGAAACGTACTTGAAAAATTGCAAAATTAAAGCGGAACGCAAAAAAAGCCTTTGTGGTACAAAAAATTAATTAGGAAACGTAATCAGCGATTTAGATTCTGAAAACAAATATATTGATGCAAAAATTTTCCTTTTTGCAAATTTTATTTTTCGCAATTTTTTTTGCAACTAGCCACCAAACTTTGTCTGAAATGTGTATTATAGCCCCTAGATTATAAATAAAAAAAAAACTCACGTAAAGAATTGCAAAATAATAGCGGAATTTGAAAAAAGACTTTATGGTACAAAAATTTAATCCCTAGGTTATATATTTAAAAAAACCGCACTTAAAAATTGCAAAATAATGGCGGAGTTCGAAAAAGGTTTTATGGTACAGAAAATGAATTAAAAGAGGTAATCAGCGATCGACATTCTGCAAGCGAATATATTGTTGCAAAAATTTCGCTTTTGCAAATGTTTTTTTTCGCAATTTGTGCTAATATTTGCTAATATCTAAATATTTAATTTTTATGTTTTTTAGCGAGCCAAAGAGAAAGCTATTTTTTTTAGTTACTTACATTTTTAAATATGCAAGAGCGATCTAACATTTTTTGGTATAAGAGCCCGATTAAGTGAGCCTTTTCCATCCCTGATTAACCAGTCGGAGTTCGTTCCTGTTCCAAGCCGCCTAATATTCTTTCAAATAAAAAATATTGAGAGAGTTGCAAGGCCATTGATGACACACTTATATGGAACATTTTTGGTTTTAAACTCGTTTTTCCTTTTTTAGTTCCCAATACGATATCTTTGCTCTATTAATCAATTATAGATAATTTCAAATAAAAAAACACAAACATTTTAATGATTTCAATCTGATTCCAACGAAAAATTTCTAAAAATCGCCGACAATTTTTTTTTATTTATAAGAAAAAAAATGTTCTATCGCTTCAGAAGGTTTTAGTGTGTTACTCAATTTCGTTTTGAATTATTTGTTTCATATTTTATATCGCAAATACTCAATACAATTTCAAATAGTTTTTCTTATAATAAGTTAGGACATCACTGCGTATGATCAATATCGTATTTATAATATCGATTACACTTTTGATGGCCTAAATGAATATAGAAAAATATTTGCATATTTATTAAATATTTTCTTCAATATGGCAAAACTTTATAAATAAAAAAAAACACCTGAACTTTTCTTATATATAAAAAAAAAATTGTTTGCCTAATATTCTATAACACTTAAACTGCAAAACTATTGTAGTTCTGAATTTTTTAAAATACCATAAAAACTCTATAGACAGAGCAGAATATCTTGCATTTTTCAAATTCCATAAATTATAGTAAACAATATTGTAAAAACAAACCCTAAATTGGACAATTATAGTTAACCACGCCTTAACCGCTCGCTGTTTGTAAAAAATTCAAGCGTTCCTAAAATTTTTATTCGTAAGATAGGAAAAAAAAAATACTCTAAGTTTCACAGTTGGTACACTAATAGAAAAAAATCCGTAAAAAATTTAGTTAAAATTACTAAAAATTTGTTAAAAATTATGGTGCAGAAAAAAACTGCTAAATTAGCAGATTATTTTTGCTATATATTAGTAATATAGGAACAGCAAAAATAAAACTGTTAAATATACAGAATTTTAGTTATATTTGAGCTAAATTTTTGTAAATGGAGAATAGCAAATTAATCTGATAAAATCAGCAAAAATTTTGTTAAATAATTAGTAGCCTAAAAAATCACCAGAAATTTAGTTTTAGTTTTTTTAGATTTTTTTTTAAATGCAAATAAAAATCGAGCCTTTTGAAAACAGCAGCTTAGAATTTTTTAGCAAATATTTCTGCTGATTTTAGCAGAATAGACTGCTATTTGCATTCAACCAAAGTTAGCTTAAAAATAGCAAAAATTTTGTAGATTTAGCAGTTTATTTTAGCTATTTTTAGTCTACTAATATTTAGCAAAATTTTCTGCAGATTTTACAGCACAATTTGCTATTTTCAGTTAACTAAAAGTTAGCCTAAATATAACTAAAATTCTGTAAATTTAACAATTTTAATTTTGCTGTTCTCATTTTACTAGTATTTAGTAAAAAAATCTGCTAATTTTAGCAGTTTTTTCTGCAGCATCATTTTTAACTAATTTTTAGTAACTTTTTCTGCTATTTTTAGACTTATTTCTATGAGTGTACGACATGTTTTTTTTAGTAGCGGGGCAGATGGTGTGGAGAGCCTCATAAGTACCCAGCAAATGATCACGATTAATTCTTTTTAATAGAAGCACTAATGAGCTTTCATAGGAGGGTAGTATTCCCAATGTTCAACATTTAATCCAACTTCAATATTTTTTCAGTACGTTTTAAAGTAATTTTGAAGAACTTCTCATTGAGTTTGTAATTTAACTAAAGAAGTAATTCTAGGAATTCTAAAAATGTCCTTAGGCAAGAATTAAATCCGGATAGGGACATGCCTTCAACAGATTATTTTTCACAATTTGTTAAATAAGTTTTGGGATTTTATTACATTTAATTCCTTTAATAAATCTGTGTAATGACTTATAAATATTTTTCTTTTATTTTTCACTTGAAATAATAAAACTGAAATGCAACTCAAACAATTAACAAATCTTGACTGCAGAAGTTACCTAAGTGTGTGTCTTTGGAGCTTATTTCTGAGTCAGAATTGAGCATATTTGTTTGTTGGGATGTTTTTCCTTGTTTTTTTTGGCAGCGATTTCAAAAATAAAACAACATTTCATTTGTATACCATTTGAATTTTGTAAAAACTTAAAGATACAATATTTACAAGTAAAATTTTACAATTTCATTGCCTACAATTTGCAACTAAATTATATTCTTGAGAAATTGAAGTATAAAAAGTGAAAGCAAAACACTTGAAACTTAACTTCCTCTACTATTAACTCAATATTACTGCTACTGTATTTTTTATACACGAAATGAAGAGGTAGCAGCAACATCGTCGTCAACATCTAAGTAAGCAGTTACATACATATACATATCAAAACAACCTGCAACACTTTGTTGTTTTTAAATCAGCTCAGATTACATGGTTTATGCTAAATAGGTCCTCTACTTGCTGCCATATAATTTAACAAAAGGAAAAATACTTCCCTTTTATTGTTATACGAAAAAGAGATTTTTTCCATATTACTACAATTTACAAAAGAAAAGTAAAAACCCCCAATCGGCTTCACTTAAATATTTTCTATTGTTAAGCTTAAAAGTAAATTTTCTAAAGACGAAACAAAAAAAACTTTTTCTTTTTGCCAAAGCAATTTTTGCTTTTTAAAATCAGCCAATTGTTCTTATTCTATTTTTCCAGTTTTTTTTTTATTTTTTTACAAAAATTAGAATATTCCTGGTACTTACACTGGTATTTTTGTTGTTGCTGCTAAATTGTATATGTTGCTTTTTGCAACGGGGTGTTCATAAATATGTAAATTTTTTGCAAACTTATTTGTTGTAGATCTTCAATAGAAAGTCTACTTTCGACACATACATACACACAAAATATAGAAAAAAGCTGTAGCAATTTTATTTGTTACATTATTAAAAATAAAATCACTGCTTGATATTAAAGTTCCCCAACAGCAACCTAAACACTGTATTATAATTTTCTTATATACATAGTTGGGGTGTTAAAATGTTAACCCTCGAATGGAACAAGGCCAACCAAAACTATGAAATTAGAATTTTTCGCTTAAATATTTTACAAAATTCAGATTTATTTTTTAATTTAACTATTATTTAATCTAACTAATGTCCCTTTCTGTTATCCTTAAACATTAGAAGGTTAAACGTGATATCGCTCTGTGCTGGTATTTACAGCGTGTGTTTTATAATCTAAAACGGAAATTTAAAGAAATTTTTCATTATGTTTAAACAGTTTCTAGTCTCTTTTTTTATTATTTTTATATTATACAAAATCTGCAATTTATGTTAAAGACTTTCATAAATATTTTATGATTTATTAAAGCAGAAGCTTAATGCATTAAAAGTGGGTAGCAAATACAGGGAGGGCTAATATAAACAATTAGGTAAAATATTATTTATATGGTATGCAGTTATTTGTAAAATATTTACGACAGCTTAGGGTAATATACGTTTATAACAAATGCGAACGTTACACCATCCATATGCGGGATATTTACTCTGAGCTTACAAATAAGTTCTGCTTAGGGAATTTATTTGATTGTTTTAAAACTTGGATATGTATATTGGGACTGGAAGTTTTTTGTGCATTTTTATAGAATTATACTCCATACTATGTGGTATACGGTATAATTAATGCGCTAATAGAAAAAAGTTTTTAAAATTTTAGTTAAAACTACTAAAAATTAGTTGAAAATGACCGTGCAAAAAAAAACTGCTGAAATTTGCCGATTATTTTTGCAAAATATTGCACATAAAAAGCTAAAATCGAGTTGTAATTAAAATAGTTGGAAATACAATTAAAAATTTAATTGAATTTGGACAAATTAAGAAAATTGCTATATCAATTAAATTCTTTTGTAGGAATTTTATTGCAAAATAAAACTGTTAAATATGCACAATTTTAGTTACATTTGAGTTAAATTTCAGTTAATAGAAACCAACAATTTAACCTGCTAAAAATCAGCAAAACGTTTTGCTAAAAAAAACCATAAAAAATTAATAAATTTGTACAATAATTTTTTATCATTTCTTTTAACGCAAATAAAAATCTAGCCTTTTGAAGTTAACTGTTTACTATTGGTTTTAGCACAAATTTCTGTTGATTTTATCAGAATAGACTGCTACTTGCATTGAAATAAATTTAATTTAAAAATAAAATTTTGTAGATACTTATAACGGATTGTTTTTGCTAGTTTTCGTCTGCTAATATTTAGCAAGGTTCTCTCCAGATGTTATAGCATTTGTCATTTTCAATTATCTAAAATATATTTTATTATTTTAATATATTCCGCGCTTGTTTTTATCTTATTTTGACCAGTTTTCAGAAGTTTTTAAATATACCCAGTCAGAAAAATACAAACGGGAAAGCGATGGCAAAGCACTTTAACAGGGGGTACAAGTACCGGCAAAAAGTGCTTTCCCATTCCCAAAATGATAACATCATTAGACAAAAGGAACGGCTGTTCAAAAAGCGGCGGAAAAGCACTGGAGGAACAATATTTTTAAACGTTGGCAAAACGCTGGCAAAACCAATAAATAGGTGGTCAGGAAATATATTTTCCAAAATAAAATTTAAAAAAGTTCATATGTATTTTTTGGTCCTTTCATGATTTGAACCCAGGCCGTCAGATTGGCAGACGATTGCTCAACACACTGAGACATAATATTTGATGGCTAAACACATAAATGAGTGATAAAAGTTGGTCTTAACGGAGCTTTTCTATAAACAAAAAAAATTGATTTTATAGAACAAAAAAAAATATTAAATTAAAAAAAATCAAAAAAAAATTTTTTGCTTGCAACCGGATTTGAACTCGGTACCTCCTGACTACAGTAACTTTTCTCTTAGACCATTCTTTGCCATTGGTTTTTTTTTATAAACCACCGAAATTTTTGTAAAACAAATGCTGGAAAAACGCTTTCTGCAAGCGCTGGCAAAGCGTCCCAAATGAGTGCTCTCCCAGTCTTTTATTTTCAACACCATGGTTACCCAGTGGTAACCCAGTGCTTGATTTTCTGATTGGGTAGGCTCAGCTGATACCAAACTGATATTATATAGTTGCTCAGCTAATACTAAATTTCAGCGCCCTCTACCGGTGAGTAGTATAAGTATTGATTTCCTATCTCTATAATTAATAGTCTCTGACTCAAATATAAACAAAATTCTCTAAATTTAACAGTTTTATTTTTGATGTTCTTATTTTACTAGTATTTTTTAGAAAAATCTGCTAATTTCAGCAGTTTTATTGCTTTTATGAATTCAAATTTCTTTGCGGCCATGCGCGGTTCCAGCAATTAATATAAGGGGAAAAATCATACGCCTCAGTGTCCAACTCAATATATTTTTCTACGGTGGCGTATGATTTTTCCCCTTATATTAATTGCTGGAACCGCGTATGTTTGTGGCAGAATGTAAAAATTGGACAGCGTTGCTAAAATTAAAAAAAAGACATGTTGAAATCGATAAATATCACTTAGATGCAGGCTCGTTTCATTCTGTTTCGATCCCTGAGTTTAATGTATAAATTTAATTCCCCGATCTATTCCATTTCGTTCCACTTGTCTAGCATTTCAATTCCAATCCTTCTCAGTGTCAAACCATTTCGTTTTTCAATGACATTGTTCCAATTGCACTCGTTCCACGTTCCATTTCATTTCGTTCCCCTGTCCAATTTATTCCAATTGCCTAGTGTCTCCATTCTATTCGCTCCGCGTTCTATTTCATCTATTTTCGCAACTTTTGTTTTCCAATTCCATTTTGGTTCCCATTTACTACAGTTTCAATATCAATCGTGCCCTATTTCTTCCCACTCGTCCAGCGTTTCCGTTTTCACTCATTCCCCGCTTCATTCAGTTCCTTACATTAGTGTTTAAATTCCCATCGTTCTCCATTCTATTTCGTTTCCCGTTCCATTCCATATCGTTCCCCGTTCGATTTTATTTCATTCGCCTTTGCATTTCCTTTCGTTTCCAGTCACTAGTTTTGCAATACCAGTCGATCCCCATTCCATTTTGTTCGACTTTTTTAGTGTTTCAATCCATCTCGTTTAAATTTCGTTTCACAATTTAACGGTTGTAATTCCACTCGTTTTTAAAATTTAGGTTTCTAGCCACGAGGTTTGGGCAAGCCGTTAAGGGGAAGGATTTCCCCTTTGATAGCGCCATTTTTACAATGTTCCTGGCGAAAATTCCAAAACAGGAAACAAATTTGAGATTTTAGCCTATTGCATTTTGCCATTGCATTTGATCAGGCAGTCCATGAGTAAAGTTTCCCTCTTTGCCCCTCCCGGTAGGCAATTTGAAAAATTCCGCAATAACGTACGTCTAGAACAGAGGAGGAATCTTCATTATAAATTTCAAACTCCTAACTCTAGCGGTTTTGGCAGGCCGTTAAGGGGGCACTTTCCCATTTATTTGAACTCCCATTTTTACTATGTTCCTATCCAAATTCCAAAAAGTTCATTATCGGCAACTTAGCCCATACCCCAAGGAACACTTATTTAATTTTCAGGTTTCTAACCAAAGGGGTTTGGCTAGGCCGTTAGGGGGACTTTCCCCTTTTAGCTCCCCTCGGTAAGAATTTCCCAAAACTCCCGCCTTAGCGGACGTCTACTACGGAGAAAATCTTGCATACCAAATTTAAGCTTTCTACTTCCACTTTTTTGGCAGAGGAGACTTTTTCCGGTAGGAATTTTCAAAAATCTCATCTTAGTGGACGTCTAAGCTGGGTAATTTGTAATCAAAAATTATCAATTACAATTACAAATAATTGTAATTGAAAAATTTCACTAATAATATGGGGTTTAATCCTTTTTTTATTCATGGCGGGTAAAAAGTATTTTTTTTTTATATTCTGGGAAATTTTTCACTTTATTTTGGGCATTTTTCGTATTTCTTCGTAGTTTGCTTTTTGGCCCATTATTCATTTTTTTGGTAGATTTTTCGTTTGGGCGTTTTTGTCTACAGCAGTAAATAAGGCTTGAGTATCATTTCCGTCCTTAGAACAAACTATCAGATCTTATGTTAATGATTTCAAAACAACTTAATTTTAAAGTAAATTTTGTATCAAGAGTGTAAGAACTTTTTAACACACTAAACACTAGCTTAGAGATTTAAATAAATAAGGGACCGATTTAACAGTTATTTTTGAATTTTAAAACAAAAAGTGGCCTAGAACTGATTCAACTGTATCGTATTGATGCTTGTCGACTAGGCTTCCCAAAAATGTTTGACAGTACTTTTATTTTATTTTTCTTGGCAAAAATAAAAGTTATATTCTTACTTCAATTTTTTCCCGCGCAATTTTTAAAGTTATTTTTTGACTTTTATTTTCAGTGCCAATTTAAAATTGCCATGGAGCGCGCTTTTATATAAATTTCCCATATTCTTATGTGTTTCTAAAAATTTTAAAAGTTTTAGCATGCTAAAAGCATTTATAGTTGACCTTTAATGTTGCTGTTGTTTATTTAGTCTGCCTTAAGGATTTATATTCACAATTAAAAACAAATAGTTTTTATCTTAATCTACAATTTATTTATTTAATGTCCCAATATTTCGAGCCATCACCTTCAGGGGAGATATAAATATAAATAAGTACGCGAACACAATACAATTCTGTTGCACTGTTGCTAATTTTTTTTAACATTTGAATGAGTTTTTGTCACAAAAAAAAATAATAAAAATAACTTTTATTCTTGATCGAAAAATAAAAGTCAGAAAAAAAGTCGGAAAAAAACTTTTATTTTTGGCTAAAAAAAAATCAAAACAACTTATTTTTGATCGAAAAAATAAAAGTCATGAAATAATTTTTATTTTTGTTCAAAAACCTAAAAGTCAAAAAATTACTTATTTTTGCCCGATAAAATAAAAGTAAAAAAATAACTTTTTGTATCTGACTTTTATGATAAAAACTATAAGTCCCTGAAATAAGTGAGAACTGTAGGCACATTGAAAATTTAAGGCTTAGATACTTAAGCTGATTCTTATAAAAACAAATTTATTTATTTAAAAATAATTCGAAAACATAAAACCGTATTGAAAGTTTATATACAAAGAAGATATTATTCACAAAATTTAATCCAAAAATGTTATTTAATCAAACAAATTAAATTCATTTGAATTGAAAGCATAAAACTGCTGATTGCGAGTTTTTCTTTTTTTTTTTATTTGTGTTGGGGACAAATTTGTTAAGGATCATTATTTATTTACTGATGAAAACCCATAAAAACACACACATTAGCGTATAAATGAGATTTGTATTTTATTTTTATACTTTGTCTAAATCCTCCAAACTAATGTATGTGTAATTTAAGGTTTAGCCATTTAAATAATTGAACCATTGAAATGTTATCTAAAAGGTATAAACAAGTTGGAATGTACTAATAGTGTAGACGACACACTCCACATTTATCACCCCCGATGATGGAAGGAACGAAATTCAATCTAAAAGCATATCGAAAAGCAAAAAAAAAAAAAAAAAAAAACAGCCCTAACTTTTTATAAATTTCTGAAATTTAACACACCCTTTTTGGGGAAATACAACAGGGCATAAAAGTAAATTAAATTGAATAATTTTTTGTTGTTAAACAAACGTATGTTGTCATCAATTGCAGACAACAACAAAAAAAAAAAAACACACGCAAGAACAAAAAATGAAAAAAGAAAATCAAGCATTGCTGCAAGCAATGCGTCATTGGAGAACTTTTGTTTTTATATGTATATTGTTGAATACAACATATGTAATAGATGTTACATACGTATGTGTGTGTGAATGAAATATATACACATGTGTATGTATATGCGTGTTAAAGATGATGTTATTATGGCATTTAATTAAACATTTGTATTCATCAGAAATCCCATAAAATAACGTTAAATAATATCTTATACTCATACTAAAGTTTGTCGTTGTTTTTTTTTTTTCTTTTTTAACTTCATCCTTATAACTTTAACTAATGGCAAACAATATGGCTCCCAGTTTAATACTTGTATGTATATACACCATATATAATATGTTAGTATTAGTAAACGCGCGCGTATATGTGGATGTTATGTATTTATACGTACGTATGTAGATTTAATAGTATTTTCATGTAGCATATGTTATGGCATTTAAATGACAATTTAAAATGTCTTTATAGCTGCATAGTTAAAAAAAAAGTCGTTCCTTTTCTTGGCTCTTAAAAAACACAACAACAGTAATATAAACATAACAATATTAAATAAGCAGCAACAAGGAAAAACTGCTCATCTTAACTGCTTAAAATATTTGGTCGTTGCTATGAACAAGGAGGGGCAAAAGTAATGCGTCTCGTACAAACTGGGTCCACAAGAGATGTCGCAAGAAGTTGCTCATCCCGTATTACTTAATCGACCAAGAATGTCGCATCTTTGGCCGAGGATGTCCAATTTGTTCATTTCCAACAAAATGGCAACAATTCAAATTGTGACATTACTTTTGCTTCACCTTGTTTTAATATTCACTTTTCGTGTTTAAAACAGTTTCTTCAAAACAACAAATAAGTGAAATATTAAAGTCATAGTAATACTTACAACATTTAAGTGGGTTACTACTCAAAGATTAAATTAAAGCGCATAGCAGGAGAACAAGACAAGTTTCAGGAGATTTCCTATGGAATTACCAACACCGTTATTCGACAGTTTAATCATATTTAGTAGGGGAAATATGTACGTGATATAGACATTATTCAGTTAAGGCTATATTTTTGCTACTCTGAAAAATGCTTAACCCTCTAATATCCAAGGCAGCCAAAAAGCGGTCTTCAGATTTTAAATTGTTTTTGGCTAAATAAAAATAATTAACTACTTTTTCACCGCAACGTTTATTTGTACAAGGAATAATTTAAAAAAAATATACTTTTTAAAACAAAAAAAAAAAAATATTTGAAAAATCGACAAAAATACATTTACGATCTGGCATGGCATACACTTAAAATAATGCCTTAGTAGAAAAATCTGTCAACCGCGTTTTAAACCAATTTTTAACAAATTTTTAGTTGAAACACTGATTTAAACAAAGATTTTAGTTATCTTCATTTAACACTATGCTAAAAATCCACAGTACTTTAACTAGTTTTGAGTATTAATTTTCAAAAGTATTTATAATATAATAATTTCATGTTACTGTTATTACCCGGTAGATGGCGCCACCAATGCATCCGAAGTTTTAAAGATGGCGCTATTTCCTACCGATTATTTAAAATGGCCCATATCTCGAAAACTAAGAGAGATAGAGCAAATTGATGAAAATTTCGACTACCCCTAACTGTATAATGGCCCAGCGAAAGGAGGTATCTCTATCAAAAAATGGACCTTGGCGGGGCCTTGGCCCTCGGAAATTTTTATAAATATATTCCACTTCATAAAATGGCCCATATCTCGAAAACTAAGCGAGATAGAGCAAAACGGGTAAAATGTTTGCTCCCTTATATGCCCTCACATGATATGGACTAGGCCCGGGGAGGATCTCGAGACCTTAAATTTGGATAATTTCTACGACTCGGTATAATTACAGATAAAACTGTAGTTTGACAAATTTTTTACTTAAATTTAGATTTGTTGTTTGGTTTGTTTTTTCATATTTGAAAGTTTTTTTTTTGTTTGAATTTTCAAAACACTACACACTCAATATTAATGGCTCTGTAAGTGTGTATGAGTAAAGAATTTCTTGTAATTTGAATTGAAATTGAATTTTGTAAATAAACAAACTATTTTAACAAAAAAGAAAACCGAAAATATTTGATTTTTTTATTTTAAAACGGAAAACAACGAAATTTAAATTATTTTTTCTAAAAATAGAACATTTGACTGAAAATATCAACTCCTACAGACAATACGCATTTTTTGTAGTTTGTTTTTTATTGACTTATACAAAAAGTTAAACAATATGTTTCCATGTATGTATTTGAATTGATTCTTCAATTGTAAACAAACTTTACCTATTACTTTTCAAATAAACCTTAATCGGTTATGGAAAATATATTGTGAGTGTATAACTACTGAGATATTAACACAAGTTTAATAATTAAACACAAATTACTTAACTTACAAAACTCGAATTAAAAACATTTGTCTCATACTGTTTTCGTAAATAGAAATAAAAATATTTTTAAATAGGCACCAACAATAAATGGAACTTATAAAACAATAGCAAAAAAAAATATATTTTTTGTAACTTTTAATTTTTATTTTTAAACAAATTTATATATGAAAAAAATATCAATTTAAAAACATTTCAAACAAAAGAATTCTTGGAAATCGAATTTCAATTAAAAAAATATGTTTGTTTTCACAAATTTGTTCGTTGGTGCCAACTTTTTTTCTGTGCATATTCAAATTTCAGCGCAATTAGAGGGTGACAAGGGTATACCTTATGCCTTGTAAGTTTGATATTACGAAAATATTTTCACCATAAGCATATGGGAAATTAATCTTCATATTAAAAATTTATAATATCAATTTACCCCTCTTTCTCTTAAAAACTTCAAAATATTACAAAGTTCTTTGACATGTCATCATATATCATGAAAATGTAAATGCAACCAAGAAAATATTTTAGCCAAAAAATAAAAAAAGCTTCTTCTCAAAATGATGTTACCACACATTCGCAATGTGGTATCTGCTGTAAATACCATGTGTTCTCAAGGACATCAACCAGCTCGTTCACTTAAAACTAGTGGTATTGAATTTTTTTTTTTTATATAACATATGTCAGAAAAAACATATTCTTGATTTTTGTTAAAATGAAAAAACCCATAATGACATACATTTCAAAAAATAAATAATATATAGCTTTGTAGTTTTTTTTTCAAATAACTTTATTTTTTTGAAACACTCCCATGTTCAAATTTAAATATAAGGAAGAAGAAAAAAAAACTTATATATTTCAAAAATTGTTCATACCACACAATGTCAACAACATTGTCATATAAATGGAAGCGAAACTTAAGATAAAATATCCTTGAAATAAATTAGTATTCTCCTACACATTTTCCATGTATACTTATTATAGACGACTTCTTTTGCAGCTCTTCGAGGTTGAAGAAGAAACTTCTAACCAGATGATTTTAATATTTAAGTTATACTTACAAAGAATTGTTATGTGTTTGTGTATGTGTGCAGAATGTTTACTACAAGTATGAATCGCTTTCACTTAAAATTTAGTAATAGTGATATTATAATTTTCAAAATGAAACTGGTGTATGGAAGAGTACAACAGCAAGATGATTTAATGGCATTGAAAGTCGTCGTTATTAACCCATTATTTAAAAATACAAAAAAAAAAGGACGAAAGTACTATAAAACGACGTCCTCATACGTATTAGTGATAACCAGGGCAGCGACTTACATGCAGTTAAGAAAAAAAAAAAAAACATGCGATTAAAAAATGCGCTAAAAAATATAGCCTGTAAAGAAAGTATGCAAAAAAAAAGTATCCGTTAGTTTATTTTTGCTGCTTTTTTAGAAGAAATTCTGAACAACTTCAAAAAAATCACTTCTTTCATTGCTTCCGTAAGACTATTTTACGGCTTTTTTAGAAGTAGTTTTGAACAATATCCACAAAATCACTTATTAGTTTCTACACTGAAAATATTATTACAGTAACTGACTGTAGTTTATTTAAAAAGTTATCCATACATTTATATTTAAATGATTATTCAGTTAAAATACAAAGAAATATATTTTTCAACTGTTTTTGTCGTTTATTTAAAAAATAAATTACATATAAAAAGGGATTTTCTGTTACAGTTAATATTTTAATTTAAAATGTTTTGTTAAAAAAAAAGAATTCCTTTTCGATTTCTAGGTCAGTTAAAAAAATTAAATAAACTAAATATCATTTATTCCTACGGATTTTGTAGTTAATTTTTTGAAATTTAAAAAAAATGAAATAAATGAAAAATCATTATTTTTTAAGGATTTTGTAGTTTATTTATTAACATTTAAAAATAAATGAAAAGTTCTTTTGATTTAAATGAAAAGTCAGTAGACCGGGTTTCAAGTGATTTTTCATTTATTTTAAATTACATTTTCAGTTATTTTAAACTACAAACTATTTTGAGTGTAGAAGTGATTTGAAATATTTTTTTATATTTATATTTATACACTCACAATATTATATCATTAAAAACAATCGAAAATACTTATTAAATTAATTGGAACCACAATTAAAAAGAGGACCACTAATTTTTCATTATATTCAAACCATTTTGCTATTAATTTTCAATCATTGTTTAAATAATCTATAAAAGAAATAAAAACAATTGAAAAAACAATCTTGGGGTTTGTTTTTTCATATTTAAAGGGTTGTTTTTTATTTGAATTTTCAAAACACTACAACACACACAACACATAGGTTCATATTATTATTATTGGCTATGCTTGTGTTGATGAGTGAAGAATTTCTTGTTATTTGAATTGAAATAATTTTGTATATAAACAAACCATTTTGACCAAAAAAACAAACCGAAATTATTTGAATTTTTTATTTTAAAACAGAAAACAGCGAAACTATTTAAATTATTTTTTATAAAAATAGAAATATAACATTCGACTGAAGATATCAACCCCCACAGAAAATACGTATTTTCTTGTAGTTTGTTTTTTTATTGACTGATACAAAAAGTTAAACTTCAATCGGTTATGGAAAATACATTGTGAGTGTATTTACATTTAATCAGATGATCGCGTGTTTGAATCTTGGTGGGATCAATATTTTTTTTTAATTTTTTATATTTATTATTATTGTGTATAAATTCAATATTTTTAATCTTTCAATTTTTAAAACTAAATAAAATAAGAATGATCAGAATTTATGCAATTGTGAAAAAGTACTGAAAAAAATAATGAATTGCAGTGCACCTTTTCTACTTCTTTAATAAGTAGTTTTTTTATGCCAGTCACCTATCATATCATTGCTAGTCTAGCGGTAGAGAGCTAGACTAGCAGTCTTGAGGTCGCAATATCGGTAGTAGGTGGCGGCAATAATTTTTTTAGGTAAAAAATATACGTGGCTTTACCTATTCTATAAGACGCTTATGATGTGAAGAAAACATATGTTTTTGGTGAACAAAGATACATTATAGAATACACTTTCGACGCGCGTTTTTATAATTTTTGTTCGACGTTAACTTTAGCGCGTTTGATGAGAAAATTTGCATTTTTCTTATTAAAACATGAAAATTCTTGGAACTTTTGACTACCCTTCGATTTTGCAGCTAATATCAATATATATAATATTTACTTGTAAAAATTGTATCATCTTTCTTTGATTTGAAAATAATTTAAACAGAAAGTGATATTAATTTATGATCTAGAGTCAAACTAAAAAAGAACATTCATTTACGTGAAAAAATGAAGTCTGGCAGAAAAAAAAACCATAAAGTTTGTGACATGTATTTTTGTTCTGGGTCTGCAACAAGTTTCTTGCATTAAGAAAAAAAATGTGTTTGTTTTTGCAAAAATACATTTAATATTTCATATTAAATTTTTATAAAAATAACAGAAAAAAAAAATTATCAATTAATAAACATATTTATGCATTATGTTTGTGGGAAATTTTAACCCTCTAACTCTTCAATTAAAGGAAATTTTTTGGCATCTTTTTAAAAAGGGACAAAAATGACCCGTTAGTTGAAGAGCTAGAGGGTTAAAATGTTCCACAAAAATCTTTCACGTAGTGTTTTACATAAGTTCGCTGAACATATCCTATACCTAAAATGGAAAATTCACATGGTTTCCCCTAAAATCCAGGTTTGTTGAACATTTGAGCGCCAATTCTGTATAAGTACGAGATTAGCCCTTAAACACATTTTAAGTTTTGACTTATTTCTCGCACTAAAGTTAAATTTTCAAATTTGATGTCTTCAGAGACTTATAGTAGAATTTTATGACAAATATTTATGCGGAACATTTTAACCCTCTTACAAAGTAATCCATTATATATCCAATTATATGATACAGATAAGGAATACATATTACAAGGTTTATCGCACCCATATCAAACTATTCGTGGGTCAGCAAGATTATTCGTACCGTATTTCATTGAAATGCTTTTATAAACACTATTCGCACCAACTTTGGAGTACCTCGTTAAGAGGTGATGATATTAGTCATAGCCTGTGGGTTTCCGGTTCGATTCCCGGTTAATTTAACAACTAAAAATACTTTGATCAATTGACACTTAAATTAACCACTGACGAGTCTTTTAGTGAGACGAAACTGCGCCAGGCTGGTGATTCCCTTTGTTTCGGTTAAAGTTTTCTTCTTCTTTTTCCTGTAAATGAACTTTGGAGAAACTGTTTTGTAAAATGAATTCTAATATTAATTACAATTGTCCTATGCGACGGTTACAAACACTTTACTGGGAAACATGTTTTTTATTTTTTTGCTTTTCATTTATATTTGCCTGTGCAGGTGGTTCACCATATGAAGAAGTAATATCAAGAAGCATATTTAACTAGGAGATGCAATCGCTATCAGCTCGCACAACGGATCGGACATCAGACAGAAAACTATGATGTTGTCAGAGGTGTCAGAGAACATTATGACAAGGTAATATTTTTCCGTCCGCTGTCTGATCCGATGTGCAATCAGATAGCGACTGCATCTCCTAGTTATATATGCTTCTTGGTACTATCACCAAAATAGCATATATTCCATATAAATATATCGAAATGCATAGTGGATCTGGCCAGACGTTGTGTGTTACGAATATGGCCACTGAAATATGTGTACGGATGGATGAGAAATGAGATGAAATGAGAATTAGATTATTCAGATTCGATAAAAACTACTTAGATACATATATCTGATCAGAGATAAACTAGTGAGACATTTGATTGGATTTGGCTTAATTCGTTTCAGAAAACAAAAAATATTGTTCTGGAGTACAAAAATGAAGACATTTACAGCAATTTTAAGACAAATTTAATGATAAAATAGATTTTGCACGTAAATAGTTGGTGCTAAATCAAGTAATACTTATCAATAAAAAG
Organism: Leucophora obtusa; assembly: GCA_949987735.1. Classification (NCBI taxonomy): domain Eukaryota; kingdom Metazoa; phylum Arthropoda; class Insecta; order Diptera; family Anthomyiidae; genus Leucophora; species Leucophora obtusa. The sequence continues at coordinate 112,482,281 of OX465295.1, read as the reverse complement.
GAAAGCAGATGACACTAGATTTGTCTGATTTGGCTTCTGAAAAGTTCATTAATGGGTTAAAATAAACCACACTTTAACAATGCCCTTATCGGTTTGTTTATCGGGTTGAACACTTGAGGTTCAAATACCTTGTTGCACTGTGTTATAATCGAAAAATAATAACTATGGCTTGAATTGAAATCTGTTGTTAGTCATTTTGAGTTTGTTTGAAAAAGATAATGCAAAAGTTGCTCATAGGGTTAACAAACCATTTTAATATTAAATGAAAGAATACATAATATTATCGTTAATATACAAAATCGATTTCTTATAAACAAATTTAAACTATCAACACATCTTTTCTTAAAAGCATATAATATGAAAAAGTGACATTAGATATGTATGAAGAACAATAGAGACATATATTTAAATGCTCTAGAGGTTCTGTACCAATATGACACTCATATATACACGTATATAGTGGTGGTTGGTGCCATCACCAACATCATGATCAAATGTTAAAAGACATTAAGGGGAACGAACACACACACATTTGTGTTAATACAAATAGTAGAAAACTAAAAGCTCTACTTATTATTCACACACATGCATATATTTTGCGTATATTTATCTGTGTGAGTGTGCTCAAGTAGAGTAAAGCATTAAGGTCAGGATATCTCAGGGATTTATAAGTTTTCTTTTTTTTTTCTTTTTTTTTTTGCCACCTTCATTGTCAGTTTACTACTAACAAAACTATTACTTGGTTAAATTCTAAAGCTGTTCTATACTTTAAGTCTATGCCAGGGGTTCTTAAACGAGGGTTTGCAATAAGTTTAATAAAAAAAAAAAAAAGAAAGTAGGGAATTTATATTTTTTTTAAGAAGAATTAATATGTATTGTCATCCAAAAAAATAGGTGCAACTACACTGATAGAATTTTCGTTCATAGTATTAATGAATCGATTTCATTAATCTGAATTCATTGACTTAATGAAAAAGTTTCATTGAATTAATGAAAAATTCATTAATTTAATTAATTTTGTCATTATATATTTTCAACTAACCCGTAAGATATGCTATAATTTTTATAAGGGTTTTGAATTTGCTAATTACTAAAATAGATATACAAATAATGACATCATTTTGTTTTGGCTATTTAGATCAATCGTTAACGCGATAATGTTTACATTCTGGTGATTGCGGGTTCAAGTCGAGTTCAGGGAGATGTCGAAAACGTTATAAAAAGAAAAAAGAAATATATGTACAAATAAAAATTAATAAATTAATTAATAAAATAAAAATAAATAATAAATAGAAAATGTAAGGCAAAAAAAATATTTTTTTCAATTAGTTTTCATTTAATGAATACGTTTCATTGATTTAATGAACGCGTTCTTTGGGGACTTTTCAATGAAAAAAATCATTGGATTAATGAACAAATTCATTAATACTATGCACAAAATTCTATCAGTGTAATTGTATTATATTAAGCCTAAATCAGATAAAGAAAGTGCCAGTCAACAGTATATTTAGCTGTTCTGTTAAATGTTGTTCCTAAATTAGGCGAAAACTATTCAATATTTTTAAAAAATTCTTATTGAAATTTTTTTTGGAAGACAGCTCTTGTTTATATAGAAAATCCCAAACCAGATAATGAAACTGCCAGTGGACAGTGGCATTGCTGTCAAACTTTGTTCTTGAATTTTGCGAAAACTATTTAATACTTTTAAAATTTTCTTATTGCAGGTAGTTTGAAGACAGCTCTTGTTTATTTAGAAAATTTTCTAATTTTTCGGTAGTGACAAATAAAGAAAATAAAAACCTGATTTATCGACAAAACGTCGCACCGAGGTTGAGGGTTCAAGCCCCAATCAAGGCAACTTCAATTTATGAAAAATAGTAATATATATGAGTTTTTTCTATCCCTCATACATATTGCAGCGTCTTCCTTCGGTGTTCCCATAGCACTTAACCCCACCGAAGTAAAATAATATAACAGGGCTATGAAACAAAAAGCTTCATTCCACTTCTTCTCTATCCCCTTTCCAAAGGAAGCAATACGTTTATTAATAGGAAGAATTTCCTGAGTGTTGCTCCTTTTTATAAAAAAAAAAAAAAAAAAAAAAAAACACTGTCTATCCTGCGTTATCTAGTTTCGAATTTAGATCAGTGGTCGGCAGAAAGAGAGAATGGGAATGTATTGGTGTCTTTACACTGTCTTTGCACTATGAGAAACTAATTTATAATTTTTAAATTTATATTTGTATATTACGAACATGAATTAATGAAGAAATGAATGAATGCATGAATGAATTAAAGAAATAAAAATAATTCATAATAAATTTTATTAAACATATTATTTAAAAAATATTTACTTTTTGTATATAAATTATTTATTCTTAAAAATGTATTCCATTAGTTAGTAAATTTAAATGAATGAATTAAATAACAATAATTCATAATAAATTTCCTGATCTTGTAAAATATTAAGAGTATACTATTTTTCTATAATTTCTTAAATAAAGCGGCATCAACCTGCTTTGTTGAAAGCTACTATGCTACTAAATGCAAAATTTTGATTCGTTATGCTCTTAGTTGAGAGTTTTGTTGCCATTCGTGTTGTGTACGTGTGAAAAGCCGAGTATGATCGGCCACTGGTGGCTATGGGTGCCGACCACTGATTTATATCTAATATTACTTAAATTTGCTACAATTACAGTTTGTTTAGACAGCGAAATAAATTAATCTAGAGTTTGTTAGAACCGCAAAAATTGGAAACCGCGGTTTCGGTTTTTCAAAATTATAAAAACCGCGGCTTCGGTTATTTTTCGGTTTTCGTGATATTAATAGAATTGTTTTAAAATAATTAAATACAACAATATTCTAAATAAATATATGATAATTAAATATGCATAAAAATTAAATAGTTTAATACGTCGAAGATATCTTTTAAAAAACGATTGAATTTCTCACTCAAATATTTAAAGGCAATAACGCTATTTCGAAACCTTTCCGGGAGAACAAATAAACGTGGAAACCCGTTATAAATTATTTTTTTTTTCTTTTTTCGGCAACTAAAGCTGTATTTTAAAGAGTTTAAATTTAAGTTTTAGCAATTTGTTTAAAACTATATAAAGTTAAAATTTTATAAATTTCGCGGAATACGAAATAAGGCTTTTTGAAAAATACGCGGTGAAAATCGTAACTGAATATGTGAAACATTATAAGCCTCAGTTTTTGTTATCCGTAATAACAAAAACAAAAAATTCTTTAAAGCAGTTTTTGATGGAGAAAATGTTGCAATTAAACACAAAATTTTGTAAAATAGGAGCTGAGCCTTTTCGAAATTCAAGATTCAATAATATGCAATTTAATTAATTATTTTAATTGGTTAAAGTATTTGTTAAAAACCGATTTATTTTTGTCGGTTTTCGGTTTCGGTTTTGAGGCTTGGAAAACCGCGGTTTCGGTTTCGATTAAAATCGAACAGCAAACTCTAAATTAATCTATTTGAATAAAGATAACCATCTTTTTAATCTTTGTCGTTTACACATGCATTTTTGAAAGTTAAAAGAGTAACGTGACAGTTAAACTTTTAACTCTGTCAGTTTAAAATTACAAGGTGGCGTCGACTTTCTGTGTCTGTTATAATGAAGGACAGTGTTACATAAACTCTAATTAAATTCTGTTGAAATTTACCCAACTTATAATAGGAAACTGTACTTCTACTATAAATTGTGTAAATTTACTCTACATATGTGCATAATTGAAAAAAAAAATACGCACATTGTGTTTAAGTTGGTACATAAATAATTTGTAATTTTACATTGAAAGTGCGTAAAAATTAAATGAAATTTTGAAATTAGTGTGTTAATTTACTAAATTTGTGCGTAAAACAGCATGTTCCACCTGTAAATCTACGCATAAAATGCGAAAAGAAATCCACAAAAAATGCGCAAAAATCCACAGAAAGTGCGTAAAAAGATTTTTTTTTAAATAAAATAACAAATTAATTTTTAGTACGTATTTTATTAATAATAATATCCGTGTCATTCTCGCATAATCGTTTATGTCAAATTAGAAATTTTGAGATCTTAAGGTATTTGTATAAAATTCATATAATAAAAATTTGTTATAACCAAGGCAGCGACTTTCATGCACTTAAAAAAAAAATATGCAGTAAAAAATGCAACATATGCACATAAATGGAAATATGCACTAAAAACCCAAAAATATGCACTAATAACCCAAAAATAAATGCTTCAAACTAAAAAATGCACTTTAAATTTATCGATTTTTAAAAATCATATTTATTACTCGGGAGTGTTTGGTTCAAATTTAAATCCAATATAAATGTCTAAGTAGATGACAACTTGCTGTTTTCCTTCTATTTAAGCGCTGCGTTAAGGTTTGCAAATTCTTCTTTTTCATTAAATCTTACTTTTAATTTTTAAAAAAATATGCAATTTAATGAAAAATATGCAAAAATATGCACTAAAAATCATAAAATATGCACTTAAAAGCAAAATATGCATTTATAATAAAATATCAAAAAAATATGCAACAACAAATCGATGACATTTTGTTGCAAATTCTTTGATTCGGAAAAGAATTTGGTCAAAATAATTTTTGAATTAATGACTATAAACATACATTTGCATGAAAGTCGCTGCCCTGATAATAACTGTAACGGAAACAACTTAACCACAAATTTTCGATTTGTGGGTAAATTTTTATAATATTTTAAACAAATGAGAAAAGTAAATGAAACTAAATAAAGCTGTAAGTGGTAGTAAATTATTTTGAACAAATGCATAAAAAAGATGAAAAAAATATACCTGTTTTTCACTTAACTGAAAACTCTTTTATTAAACTACAAAAAGTAAACAACATAATAGTCTGAATTAGACACAATTTTATATAAAAATATAAGTATATTTTAGGTATACCTAATCAATACATGTCACCCTTGTTAATAGATCAAACTGCATACGAAAAGAACCAATTGTAGAGCCTAAATTATACATTTCTGCAACTAGTTCTTACCTTTTTACTGGGAAAATACAACCTTGTACAATTTGTTGTCTCCATTTTTACCTTAAAAACTTAAATTTCGATATTATATTTTAGACGATTAGTATCACATTTGTTGAGAACCTCTGGTCAATTCTTAAAAGTGTGTGTGTCACGTATGTGTTTATTTGTACAACTTTAAGTATTATTTATTGCCAATGTCACGTAAGGATTTTTACTTTTGTATATATTTTTTCTTTCAAAAAATATAAAAAAAATCTCTTGAATATAGTTTTATATTTTTTTCTTTTGTTTTAGTTATACTATATACAGCTTCTTACACTAAATTCAATAAGTAGAAAAAGTTATTCTTAAAATTTGCCTACCAATCCTAATACAACATCGATTATTGCCCTACAATCAAAGAGACAGCAACTGGACTTACGCCTTCTATTAATAAATTACAATACAAATTATTATATTAATTCATTTTTATGCTAAAATCCCAAAATTTATTTATCAAATTGTGAAAAATAATAGGCTGAAGGCACCGAATTTTATTCTTGCCTAAGGAAACCGTCAAGGGAATTTGCGAATTTATATTTTCTAGAAATATTTATTAGGTTAAATTACAAACTCAATGAGAATTTCTTACTCGTCTAGGAGCGTTATTCAACATTTAACAAAAAAAAAAAAAAAATTACCACAATTTGCTTTATCATCTTCTAACAGAGAACTATTATAATCTGGTTGATTATAATAATTTTATCAAAAAAAAAAAAAAAAAAAAAAAAAAAAACGATAAAGTTAAATAATTTTATTCGCAAACTGTTATTTTGTTGCGACAAAAACTTTTCCCTTAAAATATTTTTAGGTTTTTTTTTACTTTCAAAAATTTTTTAACTAAAAAAATTAGTTTGGAGTGAAAATTCGGTATCGGTATTTTAAGGGTAACGGTATTTCAGTTATGTATGTCGGCAACGATATTTGAAGCACAACAAACGGTTGTCAGTTATTTTAGAGCGTACCGCTATTTTTTTAACAAAAGACAAACTAAAATTAAAACAAAATAAATTTATTAATGTATTTATGTTAAGTACTCAATAACCACTTGCAATTACAAAAAACGGAGAACTAAAAGTAACATTAAAGGTATTTTAAGTGTAACGGTATTTCGTTTATTTCGCTAACGCTATTTTTGTTACGCTATTTTAGTCGTATTTCATTAAATATTAGAATCGGTATGTTAAGGATAATGGTTTTTAAGCTAATTCGGCAACGCTGTTTTAAGGGTAATCGTGGTCAGTTGAAAATGTTTATTTCCCTGTCAACTCTACCGAAAACACATTTTAAGTGAAAAAAAACAACAAAAATTTCTTTCCTCTGCCAAAAAGAATGTTCTGTTCGAAAAATTTGAAAATTCTTAGTTTTTCTGTCACATTTTTTATAAAACAATTTTCAACAAATCCCTTTAAGCAACGAAACACATTTTAAAATAAATTGTACTCGTATTCCAAATAGAATTTTTTCTCGTAGTACCTCACATTATCCCAGTGTAGAAACCCAGCAAAATATTGGTAATGACACCTCATTACTATCTGCATTACCAAAAATGATATATCATTACCTTTTGCATTCTTTTATAATATAAAATAATGAATTCCTAATAGCGGCCTATTGTATTCATTGTTTCTAAATATAAAATAATGACTTACTCGTATTAGTTGAAATAAGTACTTTTTACACAGTTAAATTTTTTTATTATATGTAAATATTTTTTATGTTTAAATTTTTATGACGAGTCATAAAATTACACACTACAGAAAACTTAAATTTTTCTGAATGTATTTCCTTAGGCTAATCGTATTTGCCTAACTACTTATTTTTAAGAATCAAGTAAGCAATCGGATAACCACTTATAATTCAACTTTTTGTAAGCATGTGTGTAACCACTTATTATTCAAAATCTCATAACTACTTATTTCTCATTTTTTCGTAAGCGAGCGGGTAAGCGTGACTACTTATAAAAACGACCACGCCAAACAAAAATAATGAGTTTAGACGCCAAAAAATAAGTTGTGCGGAGTTATGAATTTCTATTATATAACCACTTATTTGGTAATGAAAGATTTTGCTGGGAACGGTAATGACATATCATTATTTTTTGGAGTACCAGTAATGACACCCACTTACCTTCTGCATTATTTTAAAACATATAATAATGAGTTATTGATAATGACTTATTTTTATCATTATTTCAAATAGAAAATAATTTTTTAGATTTTTTTGAAAATTTTTTGAAATCTATTTTTAGACTCAATATATTTTAAACACTGGTAAGGATATATGTAACCACATATTTTTTGATTTTTTGTATGTTGGCGAGTAAGCTTACTTGTGTGCAGCAGGTCAATTATGTTTTTATCTATTAAATATTACATGTCGATATAGCTCAGATGGTAGATCTATTGACTGGCAATCTGTAGACCCAGGTTCGATTCCCGCACCAACAAATTTTATTTAAAAAAAAAAAATACAATAAAAAATATTTTTTTTTATATAATTTATTTTTTTGAAAATCTATTTTTAGACTCATTATTTTTGTCAGTAAGCACATAGGTAACGATATATTTTTTGATTTTTCGTATGCTGGTGTGTAACGACAACTCATTATTTTTCGCGACATCGCCATATAAAGGTAATAAGAAATGTAATAACAAAAGTAACTAGTTACCATTACCAAGTATGTAGTTACATAACCACATATCTGGTAATGATTTTCTACACTGGGATGCTATACTTTTTAAACATAGTGTAGACATATATCTATAAATATGACATTAGCATACATGACATTAATAATACAACGATATTAAAATGAGATATTATACATAAAGAAGAAGAATAGAAATAGATGTTAAGGTCAACAATTCAAAGTTTACGATGAAATGAACGAGAAATTGTATTAAAGATTATACGTATCGTTAGTAAAAGTTTTAAATACGTGTTAATAAAGTGATTAAATATGCATTTCGTATTCTGTTATTCGTATTATTGTAATGAAAACAAGAAAATCTAGATAATCCGAAGGAAAGTTTTATGTTTGACAATAGTTTAATTTATGAAGAATAGTATTTGATAATAATCATACAGACCGGGGAGAAACACATTAGAGCCATTCGAATTTTTCTATAGAAATATTAGCTCAAAAAAACTGTGATAAAACACGCCCCTTTATATGATGCATCCCAACCGTCAGATTGGAGGTTATATAATAGTTGGTATACCGATAGAATTTTCGTTCCTACTATCAATCGAATCGATTTCATTAATTTGAATTCATTGATTTAATGAAAAATGTTCATTGAATTAATGAAAAATTCATTAATTTAATGAATTTTGTCATTATATATTTCCAAATAACCCGTGAGATATGCTATAATTTGTATACGGGTTTTGAATTTGCTAATTACTAAAATACATATATGTATGTTCCAGTAATGAACGCAAGGGTTGCAAACTGAAATTATTTAAATATAAAAGTCATTTTGTTTTGACTATTTAGATCAATCGGTAACGCGGTAATGTTTACATTCTGGTGATTGCGGGTTCAAGTCGAGTTCAGGTAGATGTCAAAACGTGATAAAAAAAAGAAATGTATGTACAATTAAAAAATAATAAATAAAAAAAGTAACACAAAAAAATATGTTTTTTTCAATTAGCTTTCATTTAATGAATACGTTTCATTGATTTAATGAACGCGTTCTTGGGGACTTTCCGATCAAAAACTCATTGGATTAACGAACAAATTCAGTAATACTATGCACAAAATTCTATCAGTGTAGGGAGATCTATTTGTGTATAAGTTTCAGTTTGTTTGTTTGTCTAAAAAGTATATTTCCACAAACAAAAAAATCAATTTTATATAACAAAATTTATTTTTTTAAATTTAAATCAAAAAATCCAACAAAAAGATTTTTGCCTGTAACGTGATTTGAGCTCGAAACTTTCTGTAACAAACCATCTTCGTTTTTATAAAATCATTGTTCTACCACTGCATTGATTTTGTACTGTTGCATAGTACTCTAAGTCAATTCTTAGTCAGTGTTTTTTTTTATAAACCACTGACATTTCTGTACAACAATTACTGACAAAATGGTTTTTGCAATCATTTATTTTTAACACCACGGTTACCCAGTCATATGCCAGTGCTTGATTTATTAAACACTAAAGGGTGTGTTACCCAACCATAACCGTAACTGTAACGAATCAGCTGTTTCGAAACGAAAAGAAAAAGTGTATACAAGTGGGTACTAACGCGTAAATGTAAACGTACTTGCCGGATCATTCTGTTGGAATCAGAATTTTCTATCCGTCATCGAAACAGCCGAATGATTTCAGTCGGAAAAAATATAAAATTAATAAAGAAAATTGATGCAAAAACCATAAAATAAAGGGAAAAATTTAGAATAAAATAAAAAACCACATGAAATAGATGCTAAAGTGTAATGTCGTTTACGGTATTCTATAAGTGTAATTTTTATCTACGGAACGTGACAGTTACATCGCATTTACGGTTACATAATCCGTCCTTAACTGACTAGGTAGTAATTTGTGGAAAAGATTTATTTGTATCTGTATTAGTTGTATTAGTATTAGTTCCAAAATTCTATTCCATATCGTTGCGTTTGTCTACACTTAAAATATTTTGTATGTAAAATAAACAAAATTTTACTTAAAACAGGACCAAAAATTACTTAAATATATAATTTTAAAGTATTTTACAAATCGTGAAAAATAATCTGTTGGAGGCATGTCCCTATCCGGATTTCATTCTTGCCTAAGGAACTCGTCAGGGGACGATGTTTTTAGAACTTCTGGAAATATTTGTTAAGTTAAATTACAAACTCAATGAGAATTTCTTGTTCTCGTCTAGGAGCGTTATTAAACATTCAAAATATCAAAGAAAAAACAAAAACAACAACAAAGAATTTACCACAATTTGCTTTGTCATCTTCCAATATACTACTTTATTGTTTTGACAGATCTAGCAATGTAGTGACATCCATTTATGTATAAACGCCAATAGAAAACAATGTTTTCTAAAGTGTCAGTAACATTTTTTTTGTTTATTTTTTTAAAAAACAAAATGACTGAATAAAGTGACTGTTACAAATTCCCAGTATTTTAAACTATTTTAACCCATTTTTCGCCGCTAGCAGTTCCAGTCGACAGATTTTGATAAAAATTTATCTGGGCCTAATTAAGAAAACTCTAAATTTTTAAGTCAGTGAATTTTCCAATTTTCTGGAAAGTTAGTGGAGATTGTAATCATCATTGGCGGAATATGTCTACAGTAGACTGTCCCTTAAAATAGCGATTTGTCGATTTTCGCTCATTACACCCCCCAGTTTAATTGGAAATGGTCCCAAATGGAAGAAATCGATTTTTTTTAGAAAACGTTAACCCGTGCCGAAAGTTGGACGAAAGTTTTGGAAAAAAGTGTATTACTATTAAAAATTCCCAGAATTCGAAATTTAGAAAAAAAATTATTTTTGATTTCATTTATTCATTTAATATAGTCAAAATGGTTCAGACATGGAATTTTGACTTCATCGGATATGATTCATCCACTTTAGCCTGGAATCCAAAATGACCCACGACTTTGATAAAAATGCAAAAACGATTTTTTTTTTAAATTAATTTGAAAGATTTTTTTAAATGCCTAATTTGGAGATGTCGATTGCGATTTGTACCACATAATAGTTGATATTAAAGAGAAAAAAAAAAAAAATTGAAAAAATGATAATTCGAGTTTGTGTTTGGAGCGACTGCTTTCCAGGACATTTTACAAAAATTGCTCATTTTGTCAAAAATTTAAGAAAATTTTAAAGTTTTCATCAAATTTTACATAGTTTTCGGAAAAACAACACTTAAATTTGGTTAGACTATAATTATCTTTACATTTCTTTAAAAAATCGTTAACCCTTAGTGGTCTGGGGTCAGAAAGGACCCATGAAACTTAATATTAATTATAATTACGAGATTGTAAAGCCATTAAATTGATAAAAAAAAAGATATCAACTGGATACAAATAATTATTTTATGCAGCGTGATCCAGATGGGGTTAATTTTTATAATTTTGACCAAAAACGCACCATTAGGAAATTTACAGAATAACATCTTTCATAATTTTATGAAAAATATGTGCCGAAAGTTGTTGCACTCTAAAAACAACTTGTAAACTTACTGCTATTAAAAGTGTAAATTTGTATGTAAAAATACGCAGAATGCTTGTTAGTGAGCACGATATGCTTAAAAATTTAATTTGCACACTTTCTATTTAGAATTAGACACATAATGTATCAAACTGAATGTTAATAAACATGTTTTAAGCACATTTTAATTTAAATTACACATTTAATATAGTAAATTTTTATATATACGCATTTGTGTTTAATTTTAAATTAAATGCGTAACGAAGAAATGTCAATAATATTTTTATATTTTTTATGAACATTTAAAAAACGGACTCATATATTTGCTAAAAAATAAATCAAAAACTATAGCTAAATTTTGCCAAAAATTGGATCTGTAGCAAAATTTTTATTGCAACTTGTATCCGCAATATGTGGTAAGTTTGCATTTAATTGTTTGCCAAGAAACATGCTAACATTTTTTCCTCTTTAGCATAATATTTTGGAAGAACCATCTAATTTTTCTAATCGCATTTGTTTGGAAAAAGGTTTAAGTTTATTTTTGCTGTTAAACGCAGATACAGCAATGTAAAATTTTTGGGCCAATCCATTAAAAATTCTGTAGAAGGTCCAGCTTTATCATCTTTATCAATTTGGCGTAGTTTTTTCAATTTGTGGTATCGTATATATAGGATCTTTTACTATAAAAACTCCAACAGATTCCGTGGATTTTTTCGATAAAAAAAATCTCCAAATTATGTGGACTTAAATCCCTATCTTAAGGAAAATCTCTCAAGTTCTGAGAACTTTTTGTATTGATATTCTTTTTGATATCTAAGTTCCTGAGTCATTTTACTGAAAAAATCCTACAAGTTCTCGGAACTTTTCCCAATGAAAAACCCTCAAAATCAGATTCGCAGATTTTGAGGGTTTTTCATTGGGAAAAGAAGTAGAGAAACCCTCGGATATCAGGGAGTTTTTCCTTAGAAAAAACTTTCAGATTCGATGACTTTTTCCTATAGAAAATACTCAAAATGTGAGAAATTTTTCCCATAGAAACCCCCTCAGATTTTGAGGATTTTTTTTCTGGGAAAACCACTCATATTCTGAAGACTTTTTATTATTTTCTATACAGAAAAATCCTCAAATTAGTAGTATTTTGTAAGAAAAACTCTCATATTTGTATCATTCCTGATGTGTATTTTAATTATGAGTATGCTGTAATTGATAATTTTCATGTTAATCGTTACTGTTATTATTCAGAATTGCATTGTTAATAAAACTTTTACTTTTAACGCATTGGGTTTTATTTTAAAGAAATGTAGGCTACATCATTTAATAATAATCATTTCTATTGTTTAAATGTGCATTACTAAGCGGGTTTTTAAACATCCCAATTGTAGGTTCATACATTTAATATAGCTTTTTTAGGCACATAGGTTTTAAATTCTAACAAAATTTAAATGTTGCTAAAGCTCTTTGATACAATTAAAAACGTACTTTTAGACACATTGTGTTTATTATTTTAAACACAATGTGTCTATATATTTTGATTTTAAACATTGTGCCTAATTTTGCCCAACTTATAGTAGGTACCAAGTAACCTCCTTTTAATAGAGTAGATTTCAACAAAAATTTATTAGAGTGTGGGTTAACGTTTTCCAAAACAAAAATCGATTTCTTCCATTTGGGACCATTTCCAATAAAACTGGGGGGTGTAATGGCAAATCTATTTTTAAGGGACACTCTAGTATACAGTACAGATATTTTTGAAGTGTAAATAAAAAGCGTTTTTATACTGAGTATATCATAAAAGAAATAGGATCCATAATAATTGATAAAACAAAAAAATTTTCATTAGAAAGTTATGAATAGTAAAAGTGCTAGTGATTATAATTCCCGGTCGGCGAAAAATGGGTTAAATATTTATTTCTTGTTTTAATGAGTATTATTTTCACTTGAAACAACAAAACTGAAATACTGCTTAAACAACTAAAACATTATGACTACAGACATTTCCTGAGTGTAATGTTTCAATTCCACTCGTTGCCCATTCCATTATTTTCCATATTTTTCGCCTGCTGTAGTGTTTCAATGCCACTCGTTCTCCATTCCAGTTCGGTCCCTATGTTTACTGTTTCAGTTTTACTCGTTCCGGGGAGGAGAAGTGTGGTCTACTATGATCTACTAGATGTACTAATTATTTATTTCAATTAAAAAAACTATAAGAAATAAAGTCAGTTTTAGCGAATTTCGAAAATAATTCAAATTCGTCTTACACCCCACCCCGCACACAATATGGTGAATAGTATAAAAAGGATACAAGTAGCAACTACATATAATATAAAATATCTTATTCCGTGTTTTGCACAATGTACGTCTCAATTTTGGATGATGCTTAGCAGCAACAAAATATTTTTATTCGCAATACAAAATAACAAGAACATCACACATACACACATTAAAGTGAGCCGAAATTTGAAAATATAGACTTATAACCCTCTGACCGGCCTAAGCTTTTTTGCAATGAAATTTATAAAATGTGTTCCTCACCAAAAATAAACAATAAGTTCGTCTACAACATTTTTTTGATGTTGTCTATTTTAGGCGTTATGGGCCAAAATAGGGAATCTCGAAAGCTAGCTCATAAAAATGCCTAGTTTTAAGAATAAATGATCTCTCTTACCAAGATGTAATTACAAGAAACTAATTTAGTTTTTTGTGCTGTTACTTAAGGGGATGGAGAGATTTTCGTTTTTCGAAAAATGCGAAATTGAGCGAAAACGCACCTTAGCTTCAATATACATATATATTATTCAAACCTATAAGCTTTGCTACTTATACCAAATTTATTGTGTTTACCAAATTTCAGAAAAATCCGTCCATTCGTTTTCAAGTTAAGGCGATGTCTTTTAATCCTGTGTGTCCTTGGACCAAAGTAAGGAATTTTTTGAATAGTTTAAGCTTCAGTCTTACTTTGCGGTCATTATACATTATTTTAGTCAATTTAAACATGTTTTTAAGATTTTTGGAAATCCTTTTTGTTTTAAAATATTTATTTTCCGAAGTTTTACGAAATTTTATTTTTCACAAAAAATGTATTAAATTTTGTTTTCTATTGAAAAAGCTTAACTTCTTATTATTAAATACTCATTTGGCGCATTTGTGGTCAATTTAATATACCCCGCCTGGAGGCGGGCTTGCTGATTAGAGGGTTAAAATTGAGCAGTGCGAAAAAGTTGTGCATTTACTAGACAAATTGTAAAATATAAAAATATTTAAAGTTTGTGTTAAAAATTTTTGTTATTTTTAATTTTTATCGACCATGCACAACTTTTCCGTACTGCACGATTTTAAGAGTCAATATATTTTAAAGTTTCGGCCTACTCTAACACACACACACAGACAAAAGAGAAATACAAAAAAAAGGTCAGGGTAAAATTCAATCGATGACCAAAATAATATATTTTAAAGATATTTTCATCAACTTTAATAAATAAGAAATAAAAAAAGCTTAAGGATTTTATTTCTGTTAAAGAATATGTTTTACTAAGACGGAATGGACAAAAATTAAATTGACGAAGAAGAAAATGAAAATATAAATTTGTATATTGTATTGTATTACAAATACACAATTACGTAAAACCATCATGCAACAATTGATTTTAATACGATAACGCTGTATTTGGGTTTCTTTTGTATATACGAAAAAAAAATGAATTTTTCAATTCTGTTAAAAATTGAAATAAAATCATAAATATCAGAAAGGACATTTAAATTTTCTTCCTTTTTATTATTCTTATGTCATTAAAATGTGGCCTAGGTTTAAAGCATGGCAAAGGAAGAATAAAAAGGGAAATCATTTTCGTTTCATTATTATTGTCGTTTTCATATGTACATTTTTTTTTTTTGGAAAACTTTGCGTATGAGTCAAAGTTATGTTTAAATTGAAATGAAGCTTATTATAGTTTTCAAAACGGGTTATACAAGAAGGATGAGAGAACAAAGCATTTTATATGAGATTTATTTTTTATTATAAGGAAGAATACTTCGAATTATTTGGAAGAAAAAGGAGATAAAAAGTGTGGTAAATATTGCTACACTCAAAATAATACGTCTGTTGGTTGACAGACAGACAAATTTGTTACTTTAACAAAATTTATGCCTGTTTTTTGGCTTAAAATAAATTAGTTGATTTTAACAAATTATTTTGTTAAATTTAACAAATCTAAATTTAAATAAAAAATCTGTAAAACTACAGTTTTATTTGTAATTATACTAAGTCGTAAAAGTTGTTCATTTGTTGGGACCCTCCCCGGTCCTAGTCCATATAATATAAGGGCATGTAAGGTCACTCTTAAGGAGCAAACATTTTGTCCGTTTTGCTCTATCTCGCTTAATTTTCGAGATATGGACCATTTTGTGAAGTGGAAAATTTTTATAAGAAATTCCCGAGGGTCCATTTTTGGATAGAGCTACTGGTTATAGCTAAAGTAGTCTAAGTTTGGATCTGGACCCTGGACATTAGGGCGGGTCGATTTAATAATCGCCCATGGCTCAGTGAAAATCGTATTCTAGGGATCAAAATAAGAAACTTTGCCGAAGGAACCATACCTCTAAAACGAATTCTACTACCCCCAACTGTTGACTTTTGTCCCGTAGGGTCAAGTTTTGAAAAATCCCACTTTGACCCATTTAGAGTGCCCCAATCGAGTCCAAATGTATGACCGACCCCCACTAACTTTGGAGGGCCGATCCACCCATGCCAGTGGCACACCCCCTGGAACTCCCCTGGGGGGTTCCCCATACAAACATTTTAAAAAATCACCATTTTTGGCACTATATTTTATTATTTTTTATTTATTTTATTTATTTTTATTATTTTATTTATTTTTTCTCTTTAGAAATTTATTTAGTCAGAACATATGTAAATGAAAAAATTAATTTAACTTAGTAATAGAAAAGAAAATAAAAAAAATTACTGTTTGAAGTCTTTTTTGCTTTCAAGTCTGGGCATTTTTTCTTTTCTATTACTAAGTTAAATTAATTTTTTCATTTACATATGTTCTGACTAAATAAATTTCTAAGGAGAAAAAATAAATAAAATAATAAAAATAAATAAAATAAATAAAAAATAATAAAATAAAGTGCCAAAAATGGTGATTTTTTAAAATGTTTGTATGGGGAACCCCCCAGGGGAGTTCCAGGGGGTATACCACTGGCATGGGTGGATCGGCCCTCCAAAGTTAGTGGGGGTCGGTCATACATTTGGACTCGATTGGGGCACTCTAAATGGGTCAAAGTGGGATTTTTCAAAACTTGACCCTACGGGACAAAAGTCAACAGTTAGGGGTAGTAGAATTCGTTTTAGAGGTATGGTTCCTTCGGCAAAGTTTCTTATTTTGATCCCTAGAATACGATTTTCCCTGAGCCATGGGCGATTTTTTTGCCTCCCCACAAATCGACCCAGCCTACTGGACATATAAACTTTTTTTCTTATAAATAAATCTGAACTAAAAAAACCTAAATATAATGAAAAAAACTTTATTTTTTTAAATAATTGACCAGATTTATTTATCATTTTGGGACACAAGTTTATTCTGAGAAATTACAATTTCGAATATCATGTTGGATCTTGACAGATAGGAGGAGGAGATATCCGCTAGGACGGAAATGAATTCCCGGGTCCCGCATTCAGAAGGTACAATGTAAGATGCAAAAAGTACAATGTAAGATGCAAAAAAATTTTAAAAAATAATACAAATTGTACAGAAATCGGAGTATTTGAGCAAACTATTTAAGTTTCTTTATGTGCCTTATTAGCATATATACGTTAAATTTGTTAACAAAACTGTCAATTAAATAGTTTTTAGTTAACCATGCTCTACATAACTTTCGAGATCTGTGAGCTGATTGCAATAGGACGGCAGTTATCAGGTTTTGTAGCTGCATCCTTTTTGGGGATTGGCTGGACATTGGCAACCTTCCAGCACGATGGAGAGACATCCGCACGGTACGATGTGCTAAAGAGGGTTGCCAATGGATGCGATATGGTAGAAGAGCACTGTTTAAGTACCAGTCCTGGTCTACCCAGAAATGTATGTACCTTCTGAATCCTGTAAACTCGACTCATGCAAACTTAACGTTCAAAATTGTTTACAAGCCCTCGTCCTTAGACCTGCTAAAAGGTGACCCCACCTAAATTGCGACAATTTGGCAAACTTATAACTTACTCAAAAAAATTTATATATTTTGAAATTCAAATACCCTGAGCAGGCCATTACCTAAATTTTATGTATGAGAAATTTCATTCGAATTTGACTTTTAGTTTCGTCAAAAATGACCACCGAGTTAGAAACGAGGCAAATTATTTTGCACGAATATATAAAAAATCCGGTTCTCAGTGCGCGTAAAATTGTGGCAAATGTAAAAGTGCACCACTCGACAGTTTTTAGGGTTTTAAATCGCTACAGAGAAGGTCTGAAATTGAAAATGAAGTCCAAGTTTCCAAAAAATATATGGTTTTGCAAGCCATTTGCTCCTGTGGTCGTAAAAGCGGCCCTTTCATCACATCTGGAACAATGAACGCTCAAACTTATCGGGATGAGTGCCTCAAAAAGCGTCTTCTGCCATTTATTAAGAGTCACGTCACCAAACCACTGTTCTGGCCGGAACTGGCAAGCTGCCACTATGCCAAGGACACATTGCAGTGGTACAATGCAAATAAAATCGATTTTGTACCTCGCGACTGCAATCCACCCAATAGCCCAGAGCTACGCCCTATTGCGGAATATTGGTCAATAGTGAAGGGAATATTGAAGAAGACAGGTGAACTGGTAAAAGATATTGCAGAATTCAAAACCAAGTGGTTGTCTGCGTGGCGAAAAGTCGATGATGCACTCGTGCGCGTGTACGCCAAAAAGTCCGATCAGTTGCATATGGAACAAATAATAACTAATATTTTAATATTTTTATTACCTCCAAACTTCAAAGTATTCGAATAAAAAAAAAATCATTTTAAAGCAATTCAGAAAATATCAATTGAAATTCAGAATTTCCATTTGAAATTCAAAAAATATCATTTGAAATTCAGAAAATATCAATTGGTATTCAGAAAAACATCATTTGAAATTCAGAAAATATCAATTAAAATTCAGAAAGAGTCATTTTAAATTCAGAAAATATCAATTGAAATTTAGAAAATATCATTTAAAATTCAGATAATATTATTTGAAATTCAGAAAATATCAATTGATATTCAGAAAAACATCATTTGAAATGCAGAAAATATCAATTGGAATTCAGAAATCGTCATTTGAAATTCAGAATATATGAATTGAAATTCAGAAAATATCAATTGAAATTCAGAAATCGTCATTTGAAATTCAGAAAATATCAATTTGAATTCAGAAATCGTCATTTTAAATTCAGAAAATATCAATTGAAATTCAGAAAATATCATTTAAAATTCAGAAAATATCATTTGAAATTCAGAAAATATCAATTGATATTTAGAAAAACATCATTTGAAATTCAGAAAATATCAATTGGAATTCAGAAATCGTCATTTGAAATTCAGAAAATATCAATTGAAATTCAGAAAATATCATTTGAAATTCAGAAAATATAAATTGAAATTCAGAAAACATCAATTGAATTTCAGAAAAATAAAAACACATTTTTTAAGATTCCATCCAGGTAGATAACGTTATCCCCTATAAAAAAATTTATATATGGGTCAATGATATTTTCAGAATTTCAAATTACGATTTCTGATTTGCAATTGATATTATCTGAATTTCAATTGATGTTTTTCTGAATTTCAATTGATATTTTCTGAATTTCAAATGGAAAATCTGAATTTCAATTGATGTTTTCTGAATTTCAAATGGAAATTCTGAATTTCGATTGATGTTTTGTGAATTTCAATTGATATTTTCTGAATTTCAATTGATATTTTCTGAATTACAATTGCAAAAGGTGTAGTTTTTTTCTGCACACACAAAATAAATCAAATACCATTGTTTTACCTATAAAACAAAATTTTTATTGTAATTACAGAAAAACAGTCCTATCAGTAAACTATTGGCTCTAATGACCAAAAATTGTAAACTTTACTATTAAGAGGTTACAACTGCTAGCAAAATCTGTAACACCAACCAATTTCAACAAAAGTGAAATTTTGTTATTTCATTTGGTATCGGTAACCATCTGTAAATCTTAAAATTTGGCATTTTACCTAATAAATTAGTTCCACTAACCAAATTTTTAAAATCTTTCTGTACTAACGCCATACTAAATATTTTCTACCAACTCATAGTTGCATGTACTGAATTAAAAAAAGTTGTATCAGTCGTGTAACAGATTTTCGGTTGTGGTATCCAAATTAAAAAACACAGAAATTCAATCTAATAATATTGGTCACCATTAAAGTGACTAAAGTGAATTTATTTCAATTGTCAAAAAATTTAAAATATAAAACAAAACTAACAAAGAAAACTAAACTGAAATAAAAATAGTTAAAATCTTAAAAATACCTTAAAAATGTTTATCGTTTCGGCATTGCAGTCAAATAAAGGTAAAAATTTTAGTAAAAATTTCTTATTTGCATGTACATATCGTCATATAAAATGAAAAAAGCCGTAAGTTACAAAAAATTCAAAATCGACTTTTTGATCGAGTATGATGCACCGTGTCAAAATACATATTCCTGCAAAATTTTACGAGACGATTTTATTAACAAAATTCTAAACAGCCCCAAGTGTAAGCGCAAGCAATTTTAAAAAGTTTTTTGCTTCTCCTATAAAATTTTTTAAATGTAACTTACTGCTTTTTTGATTTCATATGACGATATGTATATTCTAAATTATTTTATTTCTTATCTTTATTATCCACAGTTCTATAATTTGTTAGATCATTTTAAGAATAGAAGTTGATGTAACGCTTGTGTACTAAATACTAGTACTTTTCCCTATAGAAAAATCGTCTAATCCGAAGGACTTTTTCCTAAATAAAAACCCTCGGGATCTGAGGACTTTTTCCTAAAAGACAAACCCGCAGAATTCTGATTCCGAGAATGAAATTTTAAAAAAATTGATTGGACTGGAAAAATATCAGTAAAAATTAAAAAAAAATCACCAAGAATAAAAAAGTCGCCAAATTAAAAATACCAATTTTGGCGTTTTTTCAATTTAGTGATTTTTTTTTAAACATATGCGTTGTTTCTTTTATAGCGATTTTTTCAATTTTAGTAATTTTTCTCAATTTTGGCGATTTTATTCAGTGAATATAAATAAATATGCTATAATAACTATAAATAATTTTCCCTCAATTCATAAATGCTTTGTAAAGTTATAGCAGGTTTAAAAAACGTCATTTTCATACAAAATTTGTTCAATAAACCACCTATAATTTTACAAAGCGTTTATGAATTTAGGGGTTTATATATAATAATATATAATATGAATATATAAAAAAAAGTAAAAATAACGGAAATGGTGTTTTATTTAATTCGATTGGGGTTTCTAAAAAAATTCGGTTGGATCTACTGAAAGTTAAATTCGATCAGGTAGTACTAAAGTGATTCGGTTGTACCAACTATTTAACATTGTTCTAGCATAATAGGTACAACTGTAAATGTCGATAGCTGCAACCGAATTAGTACATGGGACTACCAAAATTCGGTTGGCAACAAATTCGGTTGTCACAACGAATCTGTTCTGTGTGTGTGGTATTAGTTTCTTAGTGTCGCATTTTTGGTGTGTTCACCCTTTACATTTACACTTAACCAGAAACTAGTAGTTTTTGAAAACTACTATTTAGTACCTACTTACTTGTCAAATTCCATAAAAATTTTGAAAAAAAAAATTTTCACGATGAGTTTCGTTTGAAGATTGTGTAGGTTTTGTTCTCTTGAAACTTTAATGTACAAGACTAATTGTGATTAGTAAAAAATTGTTTACTTTCACAATTTAAACAAAGATTTGAGGCATTTAAAGTTCGAGTAACAAAGTAAGAAAAGTATTTATTTTGCTGAGTCATTTCTTAATAATTTTCTGTAATTAGCTTATATTTTTTTTTTAATTGGGTTTTTTTTAATTAAAACGAATTGTGTATAAAATTGGGGATTTAAATTTTCAAAATGGGAATGAGCTAAAACTTTAGGGCAACAGTGCTCCCCACTAAACAGAGCAGTATTGCCAAAGAAATCAAAACAAAAGTCAGCGCCATCTGTTGCATTAAATGCCGTAATTCAGGAACATGGGTATACCATCCGGGCCTGGTGAGTTTTTTACCTCGGAATTTGCAAGAATGCTTTTTACTGCTCGAAAACGAAGGAATATCTTCGGCATAGTTTATCTTGATAATATTTAGCAAACACATTCTGCTGATATCAGCAATTTTTTATATAGGGCCTTTTTTGACATATATTTAGCATTTTTTGGTATTTGCATTTTATTCAAATCGGAAATGGTAATTCCAAATGTTATGTTGAGTTGATATGGTTTTAACAAATCGTAGGTTTTTTATGACAGTCCGTTGTCCTCTTTTATACCTATTTCTGTTAACTTATTAATTGCCTATTTTATAAAGTTAAATGCCATTACTTGTAACTTTTAATACTTAGTACCTACATACATATTTCTTAAACAGTATTAAAACATTATTAAATAGATCTTAAAATACATTGTTGAGTCAATACTTAATATCTAAAATCATCTCTATTTAAATATTAACAGAATATGAATATTTTATTATTACATTTACTACTTAAATACAACGACATTCATATGAACATGTGTATTATTCACTTACGTTAAAACTGGAAATGTTAAACATTAACTACATATAAGCCAAATGGGATATTATTCGTATTGAACATATGTAAAACAAATTCTCAAAGGAATATTCCAATGGAGAAATTTAACATTTCATTACATATGAATAGATGTTTAAATGCTATTTTCCATAAAAAAAAACCCATCCTTCCCCCATCCCACACCACCTACCAGAGAAGGTTGCATAGGGTTGACAATGGAGAATATTAAACAAATATCGATTATGATTATGTTGATAATAATACAAATACATAGTGGTATAAATGCCTATGAAATATCAAAAAAAACTATAATCATACAATATGGTTTTATTTGTAAAATCCCTCGATTTAAACTAAACATACAATTGTATATTCCCTAGTAAAAAAAATTATATTATTTTTCGTGTTATATGTAATCATATTCAAAAAATGAGAACATCTAGTTGTATCAGTTTTGATACAATTAGATCTAATTTGCTGAAATAAGATATGGTTCGGTACAATTTTATCCGGATTTTGTTCTCGTCCAAATGTATCAAATATAATATAGCACTATATCTATAACGATACATTTATATGTATATAATTATCAGGGCAAGGACTTTCATGCACTAAAATATCGAAAAGATGCGCATAAAATATGCACTATAAAATGGAAAATATGCAATTAAAAATAAATGTTTTTTTTAATTATATTTATTAAAAACTAAAATAAACGTAAAAATTCAGGTATCGGTTACAATAAGCTTGTTCGTTTACTTACTACAAGTTACTATATTTACTACAGCTGGAAGAATTCAATACAAAAAGTAAAAAAAACTTTGCAATTGTAGTAAAAGTAGTAAGAAATTCAAGTAAACGAACACACTGAAGTTCAAATTCACATAGTTAAATATATTTTTATGTGTGGCATTTTACCTGAAAAAACTTTATTATAAAATAGAACTTAAATATGTGTACTATAAAATCGTACTCTCTTTCGTATCTCAGTGAAAAAAGTGGCAGAAATTAATGCTCGGGGACAAGTTTCCTTAAAATAATTTTTATAAAATTTTTCAACTTTCTGTTTTTGTGCAATAACACCCGAAAACGTTAATTTAAAATTACATCTATAAAAAATGTGTTAGTGGATGACAACATATTGTATACTATGTGTTTCTCTTTCTAGTGTAGTATTGAATTTTACAAATAATTTATTCTTTAGAATTTTTTTTAGTTTTAAGTATGAATTCTTAAATCGAATTTCATATTTAAAAATATTAAAAAATATGCAATGTGGAAAATATGCAAAAATATGCAATAAAAATCATAAAATATGCAATAAAATATGCATTTAAAAGCAAAATATGCAAAAATATGCATTTATAACAAAAATATGCAAGAACAAATCGATGCCATTTTTTTTTTGCAAATTCTTTGATTCGGAAAAGTATTTGGTCAAAATCGTTTTTGGGCCACTGACTACAAACGTGCATTCGCATGAAAGTCCTTGCCCTGATAATTAGTATATGTAGTTATATATATGTTGCACTATATAAAGTGCGAGACAAAGAAAGATATAGTTGTATATTTGTGGTTGTATGCATAATCACTTTTAAAATTTATAAATTGACAAATTTTTCATACAAAATTCGTTTTATAAACTTGTTATAAGGTTTTCAAATTATTATACATAAGCACTATCTTGTCTCGGTGTATATGTTCTAATGTATAATTATACGACATTTTAGTTGGTAATATTTATATGACTATCTTAAAACTTTTTTACTTGGGTTTGCACAAATAACTACACCCAGGGAACTTCTGAAGTCAGAATTTGTTTGTTGTTTAAATAGCATTTCAGTTTTGTTGTTTCAAATGAAAAAAAACATTCAATTGTAGAAGAAATGTAAATTTTAATTACTTACATTCGTAAGTCATAAAAAAAAACAAACACCATAAAATATTAAGAATTCGTAACATTAACTTTATTCAGTCATTTTGTTTTTCAAAAAATAATCCAAAAAATATATGCATGTAATTTTTGTTAGTTGTTTTAACTAATTTGTGCTTAATTTTATTAATAGTCAAAAACACTATAAAATGAAGTTCAATTTAATGAAATGTTAGTGGTCCCGTTTTCATGCGAAATTTCATTTGTTTTTAAATACATTTGCAGTCTGTACACACAAAATATTTCAAGTGTACAAAAAGGAATTATAAATATGTTTCTATGTGTTCATGCATGTCTAAAAATATGTGTTCATCCCTGTGGAAATATATGCACATAGTTGGGCAATCTATTGGCCTATATAACTAGTATTTAGTAAATATGTGTAGTGGTGTAAAATATGTGGTTGTACCAAATAAAACCAATAGCATAATTTAACAAATTGTTAGAAAATAATATGTATGTGATACTAGATATTAGAATAGTTGAATTATAATACATTAGTAAAATGAAATTTTTGCTGAGATAATGTCACAAAAATTTAGTAATTGGTTGAAAAATAAATTCTGACCAATATTCAACTACAATATTATTTGGAACACATTTGTAAATCATTTTGTTAGTTATATGTAACTAATTTAGGATGGTTAACTTACATAAAAGAAATCACATTATATTATCAACTGAAGTTATTTTTATAAAAATACTACTACTGCTGCAGGACCAACTTAGCTAACTGAAGTATAACTTACTTGTCCTTTGAAACTTTTTTAAGCTTGAAAATTTGTAAATTGATTTATTATGTATGTAAGTTTTCATATATGTTTAAATCATTTGCTGTAAGTTTAAATATTTGTTTTTTATGATTTTTCAATCAAAATTTAACACTTCATGGGTTAACCATAAAAATATAGCTTATTTATATATATTTTTTTGCAAATATTGCAAAATCATGATAAAAACTTGTTTATTGCGAAATTTTTTAAAACTTTTCAAATTTAAGTTTTTTCTACATTTTATTTTAATGTAATTTTCAACTCATGTTAAAAATGACAGAGAAACTGAAAACCAATCAAAAAGTCACAAAGTTTACACATTTAACGCCTCATAAAAATAGAATAGATAAAAACAACAACAAAAAAATAAAAATTGAATACAATATGACATATTATTTATAGCAACAAATACATACATACTTATATATAAAATGAGATATACAACATTGTAAAGAAATGTTAAAATAACTGAACATATAGATTTGCTATTGATTTTCATCAATTTTTACAGGGTGTGCCACTGAGAGATGATATTCAACATAAGTTTTCCAAGAATTGGGGCAATAGTTCTACTCAATCTGTTATAATGAGATCTAATATGATTTACCAGACTATAAGTACTTAAGGAAAACAAATGTATATCAAATAATATCCAATTTAATATTCTTTAATATCTGCTGTGATATATAGATTAGATCTCAAAATTAGGTGTATCCAATGATATCGTATTAGATCTTATTGTATACAGTTTTTATCTGAAAATTGGCAGGACCAATGATATTTAAGTTTATCCTTGGATATAAACTTAGAGCTAACTTCATCCGCAAAATGCCAGATCTAATTAGATCCCGCAATACATGTGAGGGTTACAATATATCAGATTGGTTCAGAAAATATATTATACGTAGAACAGTTTGCAAAAAATATATATAAAAAGAAAATATTTATAAAAAAAAAAAATTACATACAAATAAATAACAATTTCCAAAAAAAAAAATGCCCTCGGCAGGATGCGAACACGGTCTGCTAAA
Source organism: Leucophora obtusa (assembly GCA_949987735.1). Lineage (NCBI taxonomy): Eukaryota > Metazoa > Arthropoda > Insecta > Diptera > Anthomyiidae > Leucophora > Leucophora obtusa. Next base: position 112,456,537 of record OX465295.1, on the reverse strand, counting down.
GTGTAGTCGACCGTTTAACTCACTCAGCCAGACACTGCTAGACATAATGATTTTTTCCGAAAATTATGAAAGCTGTTATTCTGTAAATTTCCTAGTGGGCCTTTTTTGGTCAAAAATACAAAAATTAACCCCATATGGATCATGTTACATAAAATAATTATTTTTATCCCGTTGAGATTTTTTTTTATCAATTTGATGGCTTTACAATCTCGTAGTCATAATTAATATAAAGTTTCATGGGTCTTTTCTGAGCCCAGTCCACTAAGGGTTAAATATTTTTTAAACAGATGTAAATATAATTATAGTCTAACTAAATTTAAGTGATATTTTTCCGAAAACTATGTAAAATTTGATGAAAACATACAAATTTGGTAAAAATTTTGATAAAATAAGCACAAAACTCGAATTACCATTTTTCCAATTTATTTTTGTTTTTAATATCAACTATTATGTGGTACAAATAGCGATCGACATCTCCAAATTGGGCATCTTTAAAATTAATTAAAAAAACACGATTTTGCATTTTTATCAAATTTGTGGGTCATTATGGATTCTAGACTGGGTTAGTGATATCCGATGAAGTCAAAATTCAATATCTGAATCATTTTGTCTATATTATTTAAATGAATAAATGAAATAAAAAGTAATTTTTTTCGAAATTTTGAATTTTGGGAATTTTTAATAGTTATACACTTTTTTCCAAAATAGGCCATTTTCGTCCAACTTTCGGCATGGGTTTTCAAAAAAAAAAAAAAAAAATCGATTTCTTCCATTTGGGTAGGGTGACCATTTTTTTCTGACTTCAAATCAGTACAAATTTTAAAAAATATTATCATCGCAAAAAAAAAAAATGATTTTGCAGCCAACCTAATTTGTTGTCAATAGAATGGTTTGGTTGAGGCAACAAACTTTTTAGGTTAACCATCATACCATCCAAAAAAGCCTTACACATTTTTCCCTATACAGAACCCAAGACAAAAATTGATTTACATGAAAAAATACATTTTTTTTAAGTACAGGCAAACGGACCCATTATTTAAAAATTTCAATGGTCTGTTACCATTCCTTTTCTATTTTTTTTTTGTTTGTAACAGATTGATGAAATATAGCCATGCTACGATTGGAGTCAAATATGACCCCAGGATAGTATGAACGTCAATGTTTATTCAGGCCAAAGCATTTCCGTTGTCACGAGCAAATTACATTGTATAAACCAATTTTCTGTAGATACAATCTAACCAATCGATTGGCTACAAATTTAGCTGTCAGAACAAATCTTTTTTCTCTTTTCTAATTTCTGTATGATTTCTGAAATAGAAAAACTTCCATTTTCTACTAAAACTCGTAACGTTTTTAAAAATTAAAATCTTGAGGTTTTGTGTACTTTTTTCTATTGAAAATCCCAAAATTTTTCCATGGAAATACCCACATATATTTCCTCAGATTTTATCGATTTTTGTACGGAAAAATCTTCTGCTTTTGATGTCGTGTCCTACACTGAGAAAACAGAATCATTCTGACAACCGCTCTGACAACCGGATAATTAAAATATTTGTATCACAGTCTACTGCTTTTCTATTATCAACTGATTTTCACGAATAACGAACCTTCTCTGGATATGAAACTATATTAGATTAAGAAACTTACATGTAGAAAAATCATTTGAATGCTTTCTAGTAGAGAAAACCTCTCACATTCACAAAAAATTATCCTATAAAAAAACTACATTGTACTTGCATTTTGGTTTTTTTTTACTAAAAAAATTTAATATTTTTTTAAATGCCAAAAATCAGTACAAGCAGTACAAATTTTAAAAAATCAGTACAAATCAGTACACGACTTTTTCATCAGTACACGTGACCAAAAATCAGTACATGTACTGATCAAATCAGTACGAATGGTCACCCTACATTTGGGACCATTTCCAATAAAACTGGGGTGTAATAAACGAAAATCGACAAATCGTTTTTTTTTTTTTTTTTTTTTTTTTTTTTTTTTAATTAATTCTTCTATTACATAACCGAGCCCTTAGGGCCTTATATGGTTAATTAAAGCTACTAACTAAATAACAAACTTCTATATAAAATTAAAGTTAATTATTACAATATATAATAAATCGCAATATAGGGTCATCCTAATGTACAATGAAAAATATGATATTTTCGAAAGTGTTTTTTTTTTGTTCGCTCCACTGGCAGTTTCCGATGGATTAGGCTTAAAAAATATTATATTGGATCTCACTGGGGCAATTCCAGTCAGTTTGAACGTTTGATCCTAAAAATTACCTAAAACACTTCAAAGCTTTTTTGCGCCATAAGTCCTAAGATTGAAGTTTTTCGAAAGTATACTATAATAAGCGTTTTCATGCAGAATAAGGGGGGCAAACACTTCTTTCATACTATACTTCTACCTAAGTATCATCAATGGCGAAAATTTGTTAAGGCCCTATGCTCTTTATAGGAACCGAAAGAACATATATATATAACAAATTTTCGCCATTCTGATTTATCCGGTGCTAGGTTCTTGATTTCACCCAAAGTTCTTCTAGACATTGTGACTTCCTTCTTGACCTGTCTACTCCATGTATGGACTGGAAGCCCTCTTCTACGGCTACCTTGGGGGTTCCATTCGATTGCAGTACGGGCTATGTCATCAGGATCTTTTCTGAGGGTGTGACCAATCCAATTCCACTTTACTTCAAGGTCAATTGGTATCATCAATAGTGAAGTTTTAAGGGGTCAAATTCAATATTTGTGTTAAGATTTCATTTTAAACAACCCTCATTTACATTGCGACAGGATTGGTTTTCATTATTTTGTATAGTACCTAATATATTTAGTTTTAATAAAGTAATTACATTTGGAACATATATCGGTTATTCCATGACAAATTGACCAAAATTTGCCTTTGAAGTATCGGTTTATTGTATGTTGTACACACAATAGTGTTGTATGGAAATCCTTAGTAACAAGATATGGATACTCTAGAACCCCTAATTTTGTGAAATTCGAAAAAAATACAAGAGCCAAAAAATGGGGGAGGTGAGGTGGGGCAAATGATTCCTAATCGGGGTCAAGGTGATGGTGAAGGGTTAAAAATCCACAGAAGCCCCACAACTGCCCAGGAGTGACCCCTAGAGCGGTGACATTTTTATAAAATTTTCTCCCACCGCTCTAATTGTCTCAAGGATGACCCTAGAGGAGTCAAATGAATAACTGACCCCCAATATTTTTTATCCCTAACATTTTCTCGGAACATATCGACCCTCTATCTTCAACCCTTAAGGCGGTCCCCATACAAATTTTTATTTTTTAAATTAATTCATGATCTGAAATCGAACTAAAAACATTCAGTTTTTATAATTTTTTTTTATGAGTTCAGCTCCTACCGCTCCCATATTGCCTCCTAGAGGGTTGGAATGTAAGACCGATCCCCATTAGTTTTCTCCATCCAACATTTTGTCCGAACATACCTAACCTCTATCTCTACTCCTTAAGGGGGTGCCCCTAGAGGAGTCAAATGTATGACTGACATTTTGTCAAAAAGCAACACCAACGAAAAAAATTTTGTTGGTGCTTGTTTTTGTTCGATCAGATATAGGTGGTATAAATATCAAGGAGATCGGATGGAGTGAAATATTTCTTACACCGTTTGAAGAAACCAAGACTCTTGAATGCTTATTTCGACACTTCAATTACGTGTTTATTTCAAAGGACATCACACTGAATTCGCATGCCCAAGAACATCAAGAGTATCCGATTCCTTGATATCGATACAACCCATATAAACTGATGGTCTTGACGACCCCACAGACCTATTGGTCAACATAAAACATTGGGTCTTACGTGCATTGAAATCGACCCTATTCGCAAGACCCCACTCCGAGATTTTCGAAAGGTCCCGAATGAGTGTGTCATTCATAATTTGCCTTTTGCCCCCAACATCGAAAAGGCTTGGCGTACAATCAAACGAAAATTAATAAAAAATATTGCTGTCATCAGCGAAAGAGTAGATAGGATTGAAAGTTTGATGGAGATCATTGATAAAGATGAGAAAAAAAGAGGAGAAAGAACCGAACCTTGCTGTACCCCTGAGTTAAGCTGAAACTCATTGGATGAGACCCCATCTATAACAACACTTATAGTGCGATCTCTGAGAAAGCTCGAATTAAATCGAGAGAAGTCATTACCGAAACCAAAAGCAATAAGCTGTGATACCAGAGCACCGTGCCACATACGACGATCGAAAGCCTTGGAAATATCCAGAGCAACCACTTTACTTTCACCAAACTGGTGAATGGATTGACTCCAACGCTCCGAAAAAAACGCTAACAGGTCTCCCGTAGACCGACCTCTATTAAAGCCATACTGTCGATCAGTTAAAAGCGAGTTGGACTCTAGATAGTTGACAAGATGGTAACTAACCATGCTCTAAGCAAATTGCAATTGGAAGGTAGTTTTCAGTGTTATTAGCCGCACCCTTCTTAGGGATTGGCTGAACATCGGCAACTTTCCAGCATGAGGGGAAGACTCCCGCATTGTACGAAGAACTAAAAAGGTTAGCCAATGGACGAACTAATTCACATATATTAATCCTTATAATATTTAAGTGAGCGGATGTTTCATGGGCGGTTATTTTTCTTTCCAACAATGAAATAACTATCGCAAAACCCTAAACAAACCACTAATTGCTACGGCGAAAAATGTATGGTCGGAAAAAGATTAAAGGAGAATATTCCTTAGATCTTTAAAATTCCTTTATTTAAGTATATGGTGTTGTTTTTGAAAAGCAAATCCTATTTCTGTCTACTCAAATTGTTTTGATATTACATTTCTTTTAACATAATTTCTTTATTTCAGCACCTAATGACAGGGGCTTTGTATTGCAATTTCTATTATTGCATGGATTTGGGTTTCTATTCCAGGTTTTTATGTTTTCATTTTCGCAAGTTTGGTTGTTTCTGTGTACCTAGTGTTTTTTCTTCTAAACAAATAAAAAGTGAAAACATATTCATAAGCCCTTGAGACATTAATATTGTTGTTGACCCAAAAAGAAAACCGAAAGCAATAGAATACGCTTTGAGCTACAAACAAAAAATATTTACCAACACAATAGTTTGTGAAGATGATACGATTCGTGTTGCAGAAAATCTTAAATAACAGGAATAAAAATAAAAACTAAGTAATATAAAATTCAATCGAAATGAAGAACAACAAATGGTTAGAAAATGTTAATCTTTATAAGGGAATTCTTTTTTCCCCCATTTTATTATTTTCTGTTGTTAGCAGTTTGTTGTTGTAATTTTCCATATGCAAAATGATGATGATGATGATGAATAAATAGAAAAAACCTAAAATTTTTGTATTTCCATTATATATTTCTAGCAGAAATATTTCCAACACTAGTATAAAACTAAATATAAAAATGTACATTAATATAACTGAGACCGAAAGAAGAAAAAATCAACAAACAAAATTTTCGCTCATATTATATTGATTCAAAATGAAAAAAGTTTTTCAATTTAGTAAAAAGCTTTTTTTATAACTTTAATATTGTCTCTAGAGATGATAAATTTTTGCAGTTTAAACACAAATGTCATATGTTTAGTTCAAAAAAATCATACATAAAAAAAAAAAAAAAAAACAATTGTCTAATACACTGTGGATCAAGTTATTTTACTGAATAAAATATTTTAAAAGAACTAGATTACACCCCGGCGAGTCATAGCCTGTGCAGAGGGCTGCCGGTTCAATCCCCGGTCATGGCAATACACAAAAAGTTTTTCATATAGAGACAAATTAACAATTAAAAATTACTTTTATCAGTTGACACATAAACTAACCACTGACGAGTCTTTGGGTGAGACGAAACTGCGGCAGTCTGGTGTTTCCCTTGTGTCTGTTAAATTTTTTAATAACAATGTTTTCTTCTTCTTCCTATAAATCAACTCAAATTTGAAGTTTTCACCAATGAATTTAACATGTGCGTGTCATAGAAAAGACCCAATACAATAATAAATTTAATAAAATTTCAGTGGAAAACTATTCTTTACTGTTACTTTAGTTTGGCATATTTTTTTATTGAATGTAGATAAAATAGTCATTCTTTTTGAAGTACCTACTCCTTAATTTTTTTGCTGGGGCATGCAGTAAACAAAATGTATGAACTTAATTTAAGTTTGTACCTTACTAAAATAATGCATATGAGTTTTTACTGAAAATAAATACAATTACTTATTGTAATACAAATTGTATTTGATTTAAGTTAACTTAATAAATTTCTTAATTAAACTATAATAACCCAGCAAAAAAAATTGGAAATAATGCTTGACAAACTACTTCTTTCATTGCCTCACAAGTATCCCTTAGTGTATTTTTACTGCTTTTTTAGAAGCTATTCTCAACAACTGCAAAAAAATCACTTCCTTCATTGCTTCCAAAGTATCCGTTAGTATATTTCTACAGCTTTTTTAGAACTACTTCCGAACAACATCCAAAAAAATCACTTGAGTATTGCTTCTAAAGTACAATTGCTCTAAAAGTGATCCTAAAAAGGGATTTTGTTATTATTTGGCATTTCCAAACAGAGGGACGCAAGTTCGATTCCTGGCGGCACCAATATATTTTTAATTTTTTTTTTATTCTATTAATTTTTTTTTTAATATTTATAATTAATTTCCCAAGTAAAAAAAAATGATATGGAGCCATATAAAGTTATATTTAATTATATATAATCTTCTATGTAATTAGATATAATTATATCCGAAAAATGAGAACGTCTTATTGTATCATATTGTATCGAATTGTATACAATTGTATACAATTTGGTACAATTTGATACAATTCGATACAATATGATACAATTGTATCCGAATTTTGTCCTCATCCAATTACATAAAATTATATCTTTTTGTATAAAATTATATAAAATGTTATAAAAGTGGACACAGTTTGATACAATTATACCTAAATATTAACCCTATATTTTTACCATAATATATATGACCATATCTAACAATATACAAAATTATATTTTTAAATAAAAAAAGATATACAATATCTGGAGATCATACCTGAGGGATTTCAATTACAATTACTTGTAATTGAAATTACAAGCAACTGTACATGAAAATTTTCAATTACAAATTACTAGTAATTGTAATTGAAAGTGATTTCAATTACATTTAGAATTAAAAAGTGTTTTTTGTTAAAATTTTGTATAAAAATCTGACTGGGATAGGTTGCATAGGCATGGATGCGTATAAAAAGAATACGTCATGTTGGGATTACCCCTAACTTGTGCTTTTTGTCATTATTTATTTTCCCAAAAAATGTAATTGACATTTTTCAAATTACAAATTACTGGTAATTGTTCTTTTTTGAATTACAATTACAAATAATTTGTAATTGTAATTGAGTTTTTTTGAATTACAAATTTTGAATTACAATTACAAATAATTTGTAATTGGAATTGAGTTTTTTTTCAATTACAATTACATGTAATTGTGTAAATGAATGTGTAATTAATTACAAAATGTAATGATTAACCCCCAGGTCTACTGGATATCCTATAATTTCGATAAATCTTCCATTACTTTTATCCAGATTTACCATGACAGTGCATTAAACATGAACAAATTTTTCTTTGTTTTTAGTAATTTTAAAATAAGGTTAACAACACTGAAATTTTTAACTTAATAGGATTGTGATATACAACCAAGATATAAGAGATCAGTCAAGTGTGCGTTATAGTATAGAGAATTCCATATTAAAGCTTCAGTATTGTTAATTTTATGGGCGCGTTAGCCATTTTAACTCACGCTCCTAAACAAAAACAAATTACTCAAGCACGAGCATTTCGTGTCTTACTCACGCAGACATGAGTATATTAAAAACTGACTCACAATCAGAAAATTCTTACGCAAAACAGTAAAAATTACTAAAAAACATATGATGCAAAAAATAAACTCACACACGAATCATGCACGGGTGATATATTCTTACTCACGCTCACGTACGAATTATATATTCTCACTCTAACGGGCGAATTACTTTGGTATAGTAATTATTACTCACGATCACTTGTGAATAACTTCACTCACGATCGTGTCATGCGCCAATCCCTAGTAATTACAAAATCTAAAACTAGTTCAAAATCATTTTTAATATGGAACCACATTTAATACAATACGGTTTTAAAAGGACCTTATACATATATTTTTATATAAAATCACTTTGAAAAAATTGCTAATGTGGGATAATATATAACACTATGCGGCAGTCAAAATCGGGATGGGATGAAACCAACGGGAAATGTTATATCGGTCAAAAACAAGTTATACGTGTCCCGGCGTTTCGCTGGGTCACCCCTAGGACTCGATATATATCTTTTTTTTGACATAACTCGAGAACCACTAGTCCGATTGTGCTCAAACAATTTTAAAAAAATTAAAAATTACAATTCCTTTAATCTGTTCATATAACGTTTTTATATATACTCAACAGTTTTGCCGGTAAAAATAAATGTTTGTTACCGCTACCATAAAAATCAATAACCTTTTGTTTATTACTTTTTTTTTAATATTTTAGGCAAAAACTATTTTTTTCTTCATACATTTATTTTTACCGGCAAAACTGTTGAGTATATAGAAAAACGTTATATGAACAGATTAAAGGAATTGTAATTTTTAATTTTTTTAAAATTGTTTGAGCAAAATCGGACTAGTGGTTCTCGAGTTATGTAAAAAAAAGACCACCAAAGGTCAAATCGATATATCTCGATTCCTAGGGGTGACCCAGCGAAACGCCGGGACACGTATAACTTCTTTTTTACCGATATAACTTTCCCCGGTAGTTTGAACCCTTCCCGATCACTGACCCCTACCATTTGTCTCACAGTGTAATTATAGATGATTTTATAAAGAATGTTATATCGTTATATATAAAAGAAATCATGAAATATTGTAGATATGAAACCATACTAAGTTATATATGGGGTCATATGCGTCAATATATAATCATATATAACACCTATTATATAATATTTCTTAAATGGCTCCATATATAGTTTTATATTATTATGTATAGTGTCATACTAAATTATATATAAACATATATGTAATTATATCTTTTATATATTACTTTGTGTACTTATATATAGCACATACACTTATATGCAGGCCAGTATGTAATAATATAAAATCACATATGTCTCAATATTAAAACCTTTCGAGGCAAAAATATTTAATATATGACTATATAAAAGTCTATACGCTTCAATTTAAAAGCATATGTGGCCATATCTAACTATAAGTTACTATATGTAATTACATAAAATAATATATGATTATATCAAAACTTTTTTACTCGGGTTGTTTAAATATATGAGCATATGTGAATCACGTATGATCATATATGGTCATATATGCACATGTACGGGCATATACCCCAAAATTTCGGATCCGAAGATATATGGAAATATATGAAATCATGTATGGTCATACATCGAACTAGATATGGACGTATATGGCTATGTATGAACATGTATGATCATCTACAAGTGAATGTATGATCATATGTGTTCATATATATTTCGATTTTCACATGGGCAGGCAACTTTCATATTAAAGAATAGCTAAGGGGTAGTGCGCTAGACTAGTAATCGTTAGGTCGCAAGTTCGATACCCGGTGGCGGCAATAAAAAAACTTTTGTAAAATAAAAAAATATGTATAATTTTTTTTGAGAAGAATTTTTTTAACTTTTAATTGGTGAAAAAGAGATTCCTTTGCACTCGTTCAAAAAGTACTGAAAAAATGTTGAAGTGGAAGTACTTCTCTCCTATGACAAATCATTAGTGTTTATGTTAAAAAAGAAGTACATCTAGATCATCCATTGTAGTGCTTTTTCTACTGCTTTGGCATCTTTTTTTTTGCTGGGAATGCGTCTACCTTAATTTTTTTTTTGTTAATTAACCCAGGAAAATTTCTGTTTCAAAGAATCGGTTGTAGAATAGCTACTTTTCATTTACAACCCCTTCTACTGTCGATTAATACACCGATTATTTTTGTTTGAAATTGTCCCAAAAGCAACCACTTCTATAGCTCCAAAGTGAAACCGGTTGCCATAGGATAAGTTTTGTAACTAGTTCTAAAACTGATTCTAAGTCAGTCATAACTTCCATATAGCATCTGTGGAACTGGTTACGGAACCAGTTCCATAGAATCGGTTGCAGTGGAACCTGTTGCAGAATTGGTGTGGTTGGCAACCGATTATAAAAATTTTTCCTGGGAAGTTAATATTTTTTGAAACTGTTGTAAAATGTACATATTTCGTTTTATTAAAGAAATTAAATGTGATGAAATCCCAAAACTTATTTGTAAAATTGTGAAAAATAATCTGTTGAAGGATAATCTTCCCGGATTACATTTTTGCCTAAGAAAATCTTCAGGAGACGACGTTTTTAGAATTTCTGTAAATTTGTAGATTAAATTACAAACTCAAGCCCAAATTAGTTTGGAAGTATCGTAAAAAAAGTAACGTAGCATTCTCATAATGAATAAAAAGAGTATAAAAAATAAAAATATTGTATTTTTTATCTTTTTCTTGTGCATAGAATTAAATGTCAAGTAATAAAATAGAAAATTTCTATTTTCAACAGAACTTTTTTACGATTTTACTTGACAACAGTTTCAATGCATAGAAAAAAGATAAAACTATTTTCTATATTATTTTAACACATTGAATTGATTACAGATACGTTTTTTTACTTTACGATTAGACTAATGAAGCCTTCAGTCAGAATGTCTTGTTCTCGTCTAGAAGCGATATTCAACATTTAAAATATGAAAGAAAAAGCAAAAACAACAAAAAGAAAGATACCACAATTTGCTTTGTCATCTTGCAAAATACTACTTTGTTGTTTTGACAGATCTTGCAATATGGCCGCAAGAGAAATTTAATGAATTGAATCACAAGTGCTATATACTAAATGGAAATAATTCAAATTTGGCACCATTCGATTTATTTTTTAACGAAATAATTCAATAGTTCTTCTGAATGGACTTACAAAAATTAGCATTATAATGATGTCATTAAAATTTTCTATATTTAAGTTTTAAAAATTAAATAAAAACACATAACAAATTAGAGTCCTTACCCAGCAAAAATGTGGAAGCAGTAAAAACGTTTACTGCTTCCTTACTGCTACTTTTACCGCTTCCAAAAATGTATAGCTTCGTAAACAGCACTAATAAAAGGCATGAAATGAGCAATATATTTTGATTGCTTAAATATTTTTGCGGTTCTTTATCAAAATTCTTTAATATGCGGAGAAAAGTTATTTTAATGTAAATAATAAGGTTTTACTGTAAATAAGAAGAATTTTCTGTTCACGGAAAAATATGCAGGATATTGTGCTTTTGAGAAGGCATGATTTTAAATAGTTGAAAAGCTTTATAATATGCACTTCCGAGGAGGCATGAGTTATCGACATTTTAAAAGAAAAACAGGAGCACCAATTAAGAGCGGTGAATTCATTGATCTCGAAACAAGTGCTTTCGCGCGAGCTATCTCGAACAAAAATCAGGCATGATATCATCAATAATGCAATCGCTTCACTGCTCAACTTTCCCTGACAAAACTGCTTCCAAGCAAGCAGTAATTTCTGCTGGGTATGCTCCTTATAGGAACGAAAGGAATCAATATATATAACAAATTATACATTGGTTAAAAGTTTCTGTTGAAGTCAATTACTTTAATGAAACAATTTTAATCGGATTGGAAATTTTCTCATTCGTAAAGAGGATTTATAGAATCCAATATCCATACAAATAAAGTTGGATTCTATAAATTCACTCTACGGATTTAATGAGGAATTTTTCTATTGGACTATTTTTTTTTTTTTTGTTTTTAACAATAAATTTAGATCTATTTTATTTTCTTAAACAGAAAAAGTTTAATGACGTTACTGTAATGTCATTTCCGATAATTTTTACAACCCCGTTTTAAAATTCAATCCTTTTTACATTCTAATCCTTTTTCAATCCGATTCTGGTAGCGATTTCATAAAAACCACGATATTAATTGAATTAATTCTTTGAATTTTGTTTTAGTTGAACACGTTCAATAGAACGAATTCAGTGAACTATTTTAAAAAAAGGAATTCAATTCAAAACAAATCTGTGGTGGGATTCTCTAACTTTTTAACGACAAAATTTGGTAATTAAGTTGTCAGTTTGCTGTGAAAACTTGTCAATTTAACTACCAAATTTTGTCGTTAAAAAGTTACAGAATTGCCCCTCTGAATTCGATTGTTATTGAAATCATTCGAAAAGGGTTTGAAAAATCTTTTCGTTGCCATATTTGGATTCGGTACACTAACGTCTAACAGAAAATATATTGCAAGCGGAGATTTTTAGGCTGTTGTATAGTTTAATTTATAGTGTAATAAAATTTAATTCCAAAACCCCCAAACACGCAATTTTTAAAAATTTTGGCAGATTCGTTTTTACCCAGTATCCTTGTTATTGTAAGCAGCTTTGTATTAAAAATGTTCAACACCGGTGCAGCAGATCAAAAGTATATTTGCAAATTTTAGGATTGCATTATTTTCAATAATATCCAAATATATAATATCACTACATATATCACTTGCGTGACCCAAAAAGTTCTTTGTAGAGATGAGTTTGTCGGAAAAATATGAGGTGGGCGCCTAGTTTCTGTCTGATCCCATTTAGCCCTACGAAATCCTCAAAGTTGGTCGAAAAGTATACAAGAGGCATAAAAGACCTTAAGAAACTAAATGATCGACAGTGAGGAATATGAAGCCAAAAATGATAGACAGGGAGGATTATGAAGCGGAAAATGTATGGTCATCAATAATATTATTGCCCATTGTGTCCCCACCACTACTTGCTGTTAGAAGTTTTTTTTGTTGTAAAGTTTTAACATACATTTACTTATACAAATATACATATTTATTCCGAAAACAAACATATCATTAATGATATCTACATATGAATATTTCATATCAACAAAGTAACCCCTTTGATAGGAATTGTTTGTTTGAATGTTCGAAATGGAGTAGTGACATTATATAGACTTAGTTTTATATGTGTTTGTTTTTCTCTCCCATCCCAGGGGCTACTTTTAATGGTCCTCTATAATCCATCGCATGACAAGTAAAGAAAAGAAAAAAAAACAACAACAATAGTAACAACTATCAAACATTTTTCTCTAGAGATTCAAACAAGTGTTGAGGTTGTAACTCTTAAGGCCTTTTTTTGTGTGTTTTGTTTCTGTTTTTTTTTTTTTTTTGACATATAATAGTGAGAAAAATTTAACCAATCTGATATTAGTCTTATGCGGCAAATAGACTATGCAAGTCACTTGCACAATAATGAGTTTGTGCAGGTCAGTTGAACAGTGTGTGGCCTGGTTTGTGTACTTGTACAAGTATATTTTTAGACTTGAGTAAAAATCAAAACGATTTTGATTTTTACGCAATATTTTAGAACTTGTACAAGTCATTTGCGCGGTGTATGCTGAAATTAGCACAGTTCAGCAGTAATTTTTGAAGAGTGAACATCATAAATACGGATAAAAAAATTTAAAATATGAATGAACGTAAAGTAAAAAATGTTAATATAAATTTATTGACATCACCAACGAATTTCAGGTATTTTGGCCTGCACAAAGTGTAAAATAAAGCTTTTAAAGGCTAATATTGCCTTATATAAATAACAATCCGCTACATGTTTCTGCTGCTACGTGTGAATTAAAATGAATATTGTACAGTTTACTTGAATGGTGTGTAGCGAGTAAGGTGACTTGAACAAAATCGTTATTGTGCAAGTGACTTGCATAGTCTATTTGCCGCATTAGTCTGTTATAATACCAAAAAAAAAGTATATATATCATATCAAATGCAAAGTTTCGATATGACAAAGTAAAGCTTTTGTGGTTTATAAGCTTTCCTAACAACCGTTTCAAGATTCGTTGGAACCACATATAGGACTTTTTGCAGGCAGTTTGATGGTACACAGATAAAAATAGTTTGTAAATACATACAATTATACTTTTTGTAATTACAACATGTTTGTTAGTTGATTGTTGAATTTATTTCAATTAAATAGCCCACAACACCAACAAATTCAAAGCAAATTTTAACAAACGATGTTGCCATATCAAAAAACGGGTTTGTTGAAATTCAAAAAAAAAAAATTAAGAATCGAATTTGTTGAATTGAGTTTATTTTTTATTTAAAAAACACGCCTTTAATAAAAAAAAACACATATTTGTTTTACAATCATATATTTTATTTAATAAAGTTGCGCAATTAAGAAAGTAACACAGAGTTTTGTTTGTTTTTTTTTTTGCATCAACGTTCTTTTGCATTTCCATCAGGAACTTTAGGTGTATTAACCCCGGTGAAAATCTTAATAAGGTGTCATATAAAGGGTGTTTTTTTAAGCTAGATAGAACTTTAAATTGTAAAAAGTAACACAAAAAATTAAATTTTGATGAAACATTTTTTTTTATTTGTTTCAGTATACTCTGACAAATCATCATGAATAGACTCACGCTTGAACAACGCTACGAAATTATCCAAATTTACTTTGAAAATCAGTCGTCGATTCGCGCAACTTATAGACGCAAAATTGTGTTCAGCGATGAGGCGCATTTTTGGCTTAACGGGTTTGTTAATAAGCAAAATTGCCGCATATGGAGTGAGACCAATCCACAAGAGACCCTACAGACTCCATTACATCCAGAAAAATGCACCGTTTGGTGCGGTTTTCACGCTGGTGGCATCATCGGACCTTATTTCTTCAAAAATGAGGCCGGAGCTCGCGTTACGGTCAATGGAGATCGTTACCGCACCATGATCAATGATTTTTTGTTTGAAAATATGGATGACATTGATCCGGAGGAGATGTGGTTTCAACAGGATGGCGCTACGTGCCATACGGCGAACGCAACCATCGACTTATTGAAATCAAAATTTGGCGATAAGTTGATTTCGAGAAATGGACCTGTCAATTGGCCTCCAAGGTCGTGCGATTTGACACCTCTCGATTATTTCCTGTGGGGCTACGTGAAGTCACTGGTTTATGCTGATAAACCAGCAACAATTGATGCCTTGGAGGACAGCATTGTTCGTGTTATTAGTGACATACGGCCAGCAGTGCTCGAAAAAGTGGCCCAAAATTGGACGTCCAGAATGCGCTTCGTCAAGAACAGCCGCGGTGCCCATATGCCCGAAATCATTTTCAAATGTTAATGTCACGTATTGATCTTTCCAATAAAAAAAAAATTTTGATTACAATTTAATTTTTTGTGTTATTTTTTACAATTTCAAGTTCTATCGGGCTTAAAAAAACACCCTATATAATTATATCTTTTTTGATAAGTCCCCATATACAACCACATACAGCTTGATCCGAAAAATGGGACATCTACATGTTTCTAATTATATAAAATTAGATATTATTTGATACAGTTTGATCCGAGATTTGTCCATATCCAGGACATCATATTATATCTAATTCGATATAAAAATATCTGATTTTATATAATTTTATCTGAATTTTATCTGATAGTAGGTATACTTTTTATGGATACCAGCTATTAAATTGACATTGAAATTTGCATAGTTTGAACAATTTTAGAGGCCCAAATTTTATAACATATATTAAAAATTTAGTTGAATGCTTTTGTCTTCTAAATCGTACGTATCATTTTTTAACATGATTTTACATGTAAAAAAATCACGTGAAAATTATTTGGCTGGTGTTGAACTATATATTAATTTCTACGGGATTATATAGAAAGTTATATAAAATTACAAGAATATATTTTTAGTATGACGACACATACAGTATTATATAACTTAGTATCGAACCATATATAATCATATCGGTCACTACATATATTTTGATTAGTTTTAAAAGGCTTATGTAATGATTAGTTTTAAAAGGCTTATGCTTATTCGTTGAGAAAATAATATCAGATGTAGTTGTATATAATGATATGTGTCTTAAAGTGACTCCATTCATTGTCAGATATAACCCAATCACATTATATATGACAATATATATCTATTTTTACTCGGGAAGTCCAATTTTAGCTTTAACTTTGAACACAAAGGTTTCCGAAAATTGTACGCACCGTGCCACTTCGCGGCCAGAAATATTTGGATCGCCCATAATAGCGTCTCCACCTTTTTGGCTTTGTTTGTTTTTCTGGATCCTTTTGCTTTACCCGTTTCAGTCTTTATTTCCATTATTAGGTACTTGTTGAACATTTTGACCACTCTAGAAACGCATTGCCTGGTCACTCGTAGTTATGTTGCGATTTTTGTATGAGTCCACAATCCATTACTTTGAATAGTTTCCATAATTTTTTGGTGCACTTGTCTTTGATTAATAAACCACCCAATCAATGTATTTTGAAACCTGACATACATATTTCCGGAAGATATTTTGATTAAGAAAATTATTTTTATTTAATTGACGTGTGCGCATAATAGAGTTGTGTCGTTAATGAACGAACTAGTTCACTTGTACGACACACAATTTTAATGATATGAAATGATCATCATTGTTCGAACTTGCAACAATTGTTTGTAACTTTTTTTTGTGTATACCCTAGTAAAAATGATTTTTATATAATAATTTATGATTTTATACAATTATATCTCGTCTAGTATTGTGAAATATATATTTTTATATAATTATATTAAAAGATATTTAATTATATAAAATCATATTAACCAGATCCACCATTTCCCGGATCAAATCATATACACGTTAACATAATTATGTCTAAAAATATATTATTAGATCCGAAAAATGGTGGATCTGGTTAATTTGATTTTATATAACTAATATTTTTGATACAATCATATACAATTATACTTGGTGTTACATATGACAATACTCAACGATATGTAAATCTATAAAAACATAAATGGTTATATAAAAAATATTTTTACTCGGGTAAATTAAAAAAAAAAATTTCTTTCATCATGTGCGACAAAACATCTGTCTCTTGAAAATAAATTTCTGCGAGATTTTTACAAATGAACTTAGCCATTGCTTTAACTATAATGAATAGTCGTAACATTAAATATTGACTATACCGTTTGAAGCCGTGTAAGTTACTAATTTATTTTATGAAAATATATTACATTAAATACTAAACATAAATTTCTTAAATTTCTTGGATGTTTACTATCCCTGTAGGGGATTAAATCTTAATTTGGATTTTTACTGATAAAAGGTGTAACCATAACCTTTTTCTTGGTTTCTATCTTAAAAAGTAATATGCTTTACCTGTATTTACTTATCGGTATACCAGATGTTAAGCACTAAGTACTACGTCCCTAATTTCAATGCAATTAAACATAATCTACATGTGTGATTGTTTTCTACATACAATCACTAAAAATATCATTTGTATTGTTTTCTTAGGAAAATGCTAATTAGTTCTTAAATTTAATATAAAATTATTTTTAAATAACCAATAACAAAAACATACGAAATATATATCGTTAGCTGAAATGCAAAACCACGTAACTAACATTTTTACTATTTTACAGGAGAAACAATTTTTTACAATTTTCAAGCAACAAGTATGTAGTTACGTGCTTTCGATTTTCGCTAATAATATGTCTAATTTTTATTATATGACAGTAAAAATTGGAGAAGACGTGGACCTCGTTGATATGCATCATAATTGATCAAAAAACCGATTTTGTATTTTTTGTTAGTTACGTGGTTTTGCATTTCAGCTAACGATATGAAAGTATGTTGAACTTGATTGAACAATCTTCTTCTTTCGTTGCCTATTCACAAATTGGATGTTAGCGGTCATGTGATCCTCGATACGATCCTCTCGAAACCGGATCGGTCCGCAGTTAGACCCATGAGTTGGCCCAAATTTTGTACACCGGTCCATGATCTAATATTTCGGAGCCAAGACATTTGTTTTCGTCCGATTCCTCTTCTTCTTCCTTCTATTTTTCCTTGTACTATTGAAACATATATTGAACAATAATGAATAAAAAATAATTAATATTGATCTCAACTCCAAAAAATATTGTCAATATTATCAGGTAATTAGCAGTATTAAAAACATATCTTATTAACATAAATTAAATTTTACTGATATAAAAGCCAGTAGTTTAAATTTTAAAGTAGTAAAGTTTTGGTTTTAGTTTAATATTTGGAGTTAGGCAGCAATTAAGTGATGCGCGTTTACTTTACTAAAATTTGCTCACCCAAAATTGCTTTAAAAGGGAGCAAAGATAGAACCCAAAATTATTAACATCAACAAGTGTGTTGTACAATAATAAAGAAAACTAATAATACCTAACGATAATGGGTGTTTAATTCAAAATGACAAACAATAATACACATAATAAATAAACCTTCATACCATTAAAAAAAATATTACCCTTTTTAATGCAATATCAAATCAAATTGAAAATAAAAAAGATAAAAGAAACAAATAAAAAAGTTATATAAACTTTTTCAAGTTATTTCTGGTATCATAAAAAACTCTTTTTTGATATTCTAATTAAAATCGCTCATTTTATGTACTAAGGCGCAATTCAAAATATTTTTTAATATATATTTTCCTACAGAACTCTTGGCTTTTATTAGCGCATTAGTGAAGTTTTCATTTTAAATGTGAATTTTTTTTTTTTTTATCATTGACTACAACTTTACATATAATTTTATTGTTAATATAGCAATTTTCTATGAAATTTGGAAATAACTTTTTCAAATTAAAGAAAGATGATAGAATTTTTACAAGTAAATTACAAAGAATAAAAAATTTGAAAGAATTCGATAAGGCCAGCAGGATAGAATACGCACTTTCGGCTTTCGCTACAAAGCCATCATCAGTGTCGTTTGAATTGATGGGTTAATTATTGATAATGGTCTACTTATGCTAAAGTTGAAAACAAATTTAACATGTTAACAACTCAACTAGACTAACATCAACGAAATCTAACAATGATACTTTTAATTGAAAAATAATTTAAACAGAAAGAGAAATTAGTATATATGATCTAAAATCGAACGAAAAACATTAATTTACCAAATAAAAGATCAACTATACATACCCCTCATTCATTCGGAAATAACTTAAAAAATTTTAACTTTTATCGAAAAAATGGCTCTAGCTTCTCCTCGCGCAAACTTGCGCAAAAGTATTTGGTATGTACTTTTAGAGGGGAATATCGCCTTTCTGGCTATATAAAATCCTTTTGATACACG
This sequence comes from Leucophora obtusa, assembly GCA_949987735.1. Classification (NCBI taxonomy): domain Eukaryota; kingdom Metazoa; phylum Arthropoda; class Insecta; order Diptera; family Anthomyiidae; genus Leucophora; species Leucophora obtusa. The sequence continues at coordinate 112,437,251 of OX465295.1, read as the reverse complement.
TTAGTTATGCTCCAATAAAGGCGAACATTTTCGTTAAAAACACACCCTAATTTAAAAATTATATAAAAATTTATTGAGTAATATAGAATAAAAAAAAGATTAAAGAATAAAAAATATACCTGCAAACAAAATATATTTAACGGATAATTAAACAAAATTTACCCGAAGTTAATATCTCTGAAAACAAAAAAAATATGAACACTTGAACTGTGAAAAATCTAAAAAATTTACTTTACAAAAAAAAACAGAAAAAGGGTATTTATCGCCCTATTCACTGTGAAATAGTAGAAATTTAGCCTACATCTTTTGGCTCCATAGGTTCTAAGGTGTCTATTTTTTGGCCGCCTTCTATAAATATGTAACAGTGTGCGTCGTGTGTTGTAACTGCAGCTAGACCGCCAAATGCCTGCCAGTATGCTAACTAATATTGTAAGGCTGCCACCCTGCCGTTATATTCCTGTCAACCAGCCGAACATATCATCATAACCACAGTGTCAGCATTTACGCAACCCATGTGTTAACATTTATACAGTCCGTATGTCAATATTTTCCTAAGTCGTGTGTCATCATTTACACAGCCCGTGCGGCGGTGTTTGCACAAGCCGTATGACGTCAATTACACAACTCGTGTATCAACTCATCAAGACAACTCATGTGTAACGTTCAGAACGCCCCTTTGTCAATATTTTCACAACCCTAATTATACTGTTTTCCTCAAAGGTACCCGATTTTTTCCAAAAGGAAAATAATTTCAAATTACTGCTTGCTTATTTTCATTAAAATCTTCTTGGAAAATATCGTACCTATGTTAGAAGGAATAAATATTACCATTAACCTTCAATATTTAACAAATACACTGTTTCAAAATTTTATCCATACACCCTTAAAAACTATACTTTTAGGGCTATATTTTTTTTAGTGAAATGACCTATTTTAAAAAAATTTACGATAAATGAAAGTGTTTATTCAGCTACATTTACATATATTTATTTTAAAAAATAACGTTTAATAAGCCTATCACGAAAGAAAAACCAAACTAACTTAATTTAAAAAAACCAAAAATATATTCATACAACAAAATTAACATTATTTTACAATCTAGGAATCGTTGCAAAAGAAAAAAAACATGATTTGATTTGACTTTGGTTAATATGTCATTGTTAGGATTTAAATAAATAATTAATTTCAAGAAGTTTGACTGTAAAAATGGAAAAAAACGCAACAAAATATTTATCAAATAATGTTAAATCATTAATAATAGATTTGTGGAAGAAGAAGAAAAGTTTCCGAGAAATTGCTAACGTGGTTGGAAGATCCCATTCATCTGTACAATATATTATCAACAAATATAAAAAAACCGGGTCAGTTGAGATGGTAAAAGGAAGAGGAGCAAAAGGAAAACTGGCACATGTACGAGTTCAACGAAAAATATTAAGGTATGTGGAACAAAACCCAAAGGAACCTGCAACAAAAATTGCATCTACATTAAGCCAAGATCTTGGGCTAGTCGTTCATCCTCAAACAGTCCGAAATTTTTTGCACAAAATGGAGTATATGGCCCGAGTACCCCGAAACAAACCATTTTTATCTAAAGTAAATGTTCAAAAACGATTAAACTATGCCAAGGAGTTTGTAAATAAAGGAGAAGAGTTCTGGAAATCTGTCATTTTTACCGACGAATCAAAGTACAATATTTTTGGTTCAGATGGCCGTCGAATGGTATGGCGGAAGACAGGAACTGCACTCAATAAACGAAATATTAATCATACGGTAAAGCATGGAGGTGGTAACGTCATGGTTTGGGGTGCCATGTCGGCAAGCGGGGTGGGAAAGTTAGTTTTCATTGAAACCACAATGAACAAGATGATGTATCTAAACCTTTTAAAAGAAAACTTGCATAGTTCTGCAACAAAAATGGGTCTTAACAGAGACTTTTCCTTTGTTCATGACAACGACCCAAAACATTCGTCATTTGTTGTGAAGGAGTGGCTTCTGTATAATGTAAAAAAAACGCTTCCCCACCCCCCTCAAAGTCCAGATTTAAATCCTATTGAACATTTATGGGACCACGTAGAAAGAAAAATAAGAGAACGGCCAATAAGAACCAAGGAAGCTCTAAAAAACGCTCTGCAGGAAGTTTGGGAGTCCATAGACCCACAGGTAACAAAAAAGCTGGCTCTTTCAATGCAAAACAGATTGGAGGCTGTTATAGAAGCAAAAGGACACAACACCCGCTATTGAAGTTAAAAATAACCTGCGATTTAGTCTTTATATTAAGTGTATGGATATTTGTTTGGCTTTAAAAAATTGGATTATTTTAGTTCTTGTTTAATGTTTTTTTTAATTAACCGTTATTTTTTTTTTTAATAAACATATGTAAATGTACCTGAATAAATTGTCCTTCATTTGGCGGAAATTTTTTTAAAATTGGTCTTTTCACTAAAGAAATATAGCCGTACACGTAAAGTTTTTATGGGTGTATGGATAAAACTTTGGCATAGTGTACATTTTTGATCCCATTAGCAAAATTATAATTTACGAAAATTTAAAATGTAACAAAAAAAAACATGGTTTATCAAATTAAATAAATAAACCAAATTCTTAAACATGATTGAATATAAATTTATAAATAGACAATAACAAAAAAATTTTAAACAAATTTTTTGGAAGTTATTCAAAAAACAAAATAATGTTCTCCTTAAACCACAAACAAATAAAACACGCAATGATTTAAATGTCAAGGAACAGCAACAAAAAATAAATCTTTAGTATGAACAAGAGTAGGTTGTATATTCGCACACACACACACACGCACATACACACGCACACACATACATACACATAAATGTTTTAGGACATAAAAATGTCACTGTATGACCTTTTTTTTTTTTAATGTTATTTAAAACGAGTAAAAAGGTTAAAGTCGGGCATGCCGACTATAGAATACCCTACACCAGTCTGGGTAAAAGCCAACTAATGTCACCAAAATCAATAGGCTGCGTTATTGGGCCAATATAGGTCTGTGTACCAAATTTCATCAAAATATCTTAATATTTGCGACCTGCAGCGTATAAACAGTATAATTTTGGTAGGACCCTTATATGGGCACTAGGTCTAAACATGGACCGATGTTCATCAAAATCAATAGGCTTCGTCCGTGGGCCAAAATAGGTCTGTGTACCAAATTTCGTCAAAATATCTTAATATTTACGACGTGCATCGTATAAACAATATAATTTTGGGGGGACCCTTATATGGGCACTAGGTCTAAACATAGACCGATGTTCACCAAAATCAATAGGCTTCGTCCTTCGGCTGCCATAAGTCGGTGTACCAAATTTCATCAAAATATCTTAATATTTGCGACCTGCAGCGTATAAACAATATAATTTTGGTAGGACCCTTATATGGGCACTAGGTCTAAACATGGACCGATGTTCACCAAAATCAATAGGCTTTGTCCTTGGGCAAACGTAGGTCTGTGTACCAAATTTTATCAAAATATCTTAATATTTGCGACCTGCAGCGTATAAACCATATAATTTTAGTAGGACCCTTATATGGGCACTAGGTCTAAACATGGACCGATGTTCACCAAAATCAATAGGCTGCGTTACTGGGCCAATGTAGGTCTGTATACCAAATTTTATCAAAATATCTTAATATTTACGACCTGCAGCGTATAAAGAGTATAATTTTGGTAGGACCCTTATATGGGCACTAGGTCTAAACATGGACCGATGTTCACCAAAATCAATAGGCTGCGTTATTGGGCCAATATAGGTCTGTGTACCAAATTTCATCAAAATATCTTAATATTTACGACCTGCAGCGTATAAACAGTATAATTTTGGTAGGACCCTTATATGGGCACTAGGTCTAAACATGGACCGATGTTCACCAAAATCAATAGGCTGCGTTATTGGGCCAATATAGGTCTGTGTACCAAATTTCATCAAAATATCTTAATATTTACGACCTGCAGCGTATAAACAATATAATTTTGGTAGGACCCTTATATGGGCACTAGGTCTAAACATGGACCGATGTTCAAAAAAATCAAACTTGTTCGTCCTTGGGCCAACATAGGTCTATGTACCAAATTTCATCGAAATATCTTAATAGGTGCGACCTGTAGAGTGCGTACAAGATTGCATGGACAGACAGACAGACGGACGGACGGACGGACGGACAGACGGACATCGTTAAATCGAAATAAAAAAAAATTCTGAACCGATCGGTATACTATAAGGTGGGTCTACGACCAATATTTTTTGGTGTTACAAACATCAGCACAAACTTATAATACCCTGACCACATAGTGGTGTAGGGTATAAATACCAAGACATTTATAAACATCTTTTCAAACAAATATTATGGAAAATTGTTCATTCAGATGTGAATTATTTTATGTGTATAAACAAATTTATATAAAGTTAAAAATATTAATATACCAATAACATACTCTTTACACAATAATGTTGTAAAAGAAAGGTACACAGTGGTAAGCAGATAACATTTTATTAACATCCGTTGTTATTTTTAAAACTTAGTTTCGTTACCTACTTTAGAAGATATGGGCCGGAAAAAGGTACGGAGTGGTTTTGGTCTACTGATTCTAAATATTTTTCAAATTTTTCCATCATGTATAGGGTGACCATTCGTACTGATTTGATCAGTACATGTACTCATTTTTGGCCACGTGTACTGATGAAAAAGTCGTGTACTGATTTGTACTGATTTTTTATAATTTGTACTAATTGTAATGATTTTTGGCATTTAAAAAAAAATATTTAATTTTTTTAGTAAAAAACACCCAAAATGCAAGTACAATGTACCTAGTTTTTTTATAGGATAAATTTTTGTGAATGTGAGAGGTTTGCTCTACCAGAAAGCACTCAAAATAATTTTTTTAAATGTAAATTTCTTAATCTTATATGTAGCTTCATACACAGAGAAGATTCGTGGTGACAACCGAATTTATCAAATGGTTCCATTATGATAAAAATATTTTAATTATCCGGTTGTCAGAGCGGTTGTCAAAATGATTCTGTTTTCTGAGTTTAGGAAACGACATCAAAAGCTGAAATTTTGTCCGTACAAAAATTCTTAAAATCTGAAGAAATATATGTGGGAATTTCCATGAAAAAAAAATCTGTGGGATTTTCAATAGAAAAAAAGCACATAAAACCTTATGATTTTCATTTTTAAAAGCGTTACGTGTTTTTGTAGAAAAACGTAGGCAAAATGTGAAGTTTCACAAATCATGCAGAAATTAGCAGAAAGAAAAAATTTGTTCTGATAGCTAATTTTGTGGCCAATCGATTGGTTAGTTTGTATCTACAGAAAATTAGTTTAGGCAATGCAATTTGCTCATGACAACAGAAATTCAGAATTAACAGAATTAACGTTCATACTATCATGGGGTCATATTTGACTTCATTCACAGCATGGCTATATTTCATCAATCTGTTACAAATAAATTAGAAAAGGAATGGTAACAGATCATTAAAATTTCTAAATAATGGGTCCGTTTCATGTACTTAAAAAACTGTCTTGGGAGAAATGTGTAAGGTTTTTGAGGATGGTATGATGGTTAACCGAAAAATTTTGTTCCTCAACCAAACCATTCGGTTCACAAAAAAATAAGGTTGGCCGAATAATCATTTTTTTTTTGGATGATAACATTTTTTAAAATTTGTACTGATTTGAAGTCAGAAAAAAATGGTCACCCTAATCATGTACCAATTGTAAGTACAACGCGATTGAAAATTAAAAAACGCCATTTTTGGACTTTCTGGGAGTTAGTTTTTAATCAGATTTGCTCAAAAATGGAATGTGATGGGATTTGGAATAAAAATGCCAAAATCTTTCAACTACTCAACTATTTATTTTTATTCTGAGAAATTTCATTCAAATATCAATGATCGATTTAAATCTAAGATTATGTCTCTTAAATGTAAACTGATTAGGGATGCTAATCGGGATTGATTTTATTTATATGCAAAAGGAATATAATTCCAACAAATTAAAAAAAAATGTCTAGATTACTAAACACTGCAAAAACTTAGCGATTTTATCGCTAGGTTGTTGAAAAATGGTACTAAACCCTTTGACGACCATGCATTTTCTGCCGAAGCTATTTTGGAATTTTTACGATTTTCATGATCTGTGACCTAATAATAGTTAATGCCAAGAAAAATTGGCTCCGTTGAACTCATCCTTACCCCTCATTTCGCTTGCCAAAAATATTTGCCATTTGACAACCCCGCCGTTCCGGATGAAGCGATTTTTATTATTATTTTATTTTTGTGATCTGCAACTAATTAATAGATATTTCACAAAAAAATTGCCTCATAGACCTCTTGCTTGCCCTTCATTTCGCTTGTCAAAGTTTGTGCTTTTTACCCCTTAAATAAAGATTTTTTGTTGACCAACTTCGAGGGCTCGTAAGGGGAAAGTGAAACTAGGTAGGGTTTTAACGCCTACTACACTTTTGTTGCCTCAGCCCTCCTTTACAAATCACCTTTGGACATATTTACTCTATTTGTTTTTTGGGCAATTATAGGTGCGAAATACCCTTTGGCAAAAATATAAGAGTATTCAAATCGAGTAAACCGAGTAAAAGATAATTTGTCAATCAATTTTCAAATGTAAAAATTTTCTAATATGTAGTAGAACCCACCAAATACAACTTATTTTAAGAGAAACCAATTTTTTGTTACTATTCCTTATACACGATTTTTACCCTTACTCGAAAAATTATTCAAGTAAGAATTAGTCGACCAAAAAGCAGTTTTGTTTATTAAAAAACCAAAACTACTCAATTAAATTAATAATGATTAATAATTTTAATTATTTCAGTTGTTTCTCTATGTTATGCATGTTGCCAAAAGTTTAAATGTTTCTATTGGTTCACATTTAAAATAGTTAAAAGGCTTACTCGATTTTTACTCGATTTATCTTCCTAATAAACATTTTTATTTATAAAAAAAAAGTTCCTAAATATAACAAAAGCAATAATAACAAGAACGATTAGTATAAATCCAACCATAAACATCTCAGCAAAACCTTCTATTACCAGGTAAAGGGAAATGGAGTAAGAAACTAAATTTGTAACTACTTCCACTTTGGTCGCATTGGAGGTAAATGGTTGCCTAAATATTACCGGTATAGGCTCAAATAAGTGATTACGAAGTAAGTACTGAAATAAGTTGTTACTTGTAATATTAAATTCACTGGTTACCTAAAATAAGAATATACTTGTATGGATTGAAATAAGTTGTTACACATTAGTACATATTTCATTGGTTACATATAGGGAATAAAATAAGACTTTACCAGTAATGACTTTGTTTAAAAGTACACCGATCCGAGCAATGTAATTAGATTATGAATTTTTATTAAATCGTACATTTGTATAATAAGTAGTTATACAATGCAATACCAATAACATATTATTTTTACCCTTATTAATAAGTTATTATATAACACAATATCAGTAATATATTATTTTAAAGCTTCTAAATAAGTAGTGATATATTTCTATATCGGTAACTCATTATTTCATACCTCCCACATAAGTACTGATACATCGCAATATTGGTAACGTATTACTTTGGGTTTCTAAGTAAAACCAAGGGTAAAAGGTTACCCATTGCAGGCAATGCGTGAAATAGGTCCAACCCATTACCAAGGTTTTCCTGGGATAGTCCCCTACGCCTTTAACGAGACTTACAATTAGTAATAATAAATTATCTACAAAGTCGTTACAATAACAACAGCAACCAAAATTGCTATAATTTAAAAAACTGCCATGTTTTTTTTTTTTAAATCGTCTAAATCGACATCTGTTGAAATTTTTTTCGTTCTCTTACAAGACTTGAACGAACAGAACTTTATTCCAGGGATTTATGTAGTTATTTCTTTCACAGTTTGATCAATATAAATTACTTGGCCCAAAACCGTTGTCAAGTTTTATTAAGGTTTTAAAAGACCTTTTCTCTCTGCGATGATTAGCTTTCGAGAAAACGCGATCTTAAAATCTAGTTGTGTAATTCAAACCCCCCCCCCCCTCCCCCCTAGTGGTTGAAAAATTGCCCTTTTTGAAATCGTGAGACAATTTCCTTTAGTTTAAGTACCCACACCTACATGTTACTACCTTCCCCCGTTTTCTGCCCCCACAGACCACCCGGGGGGGGGGGCAGAAAACGGGGGAAGGAATTCCAGAGGGGTCATATTTTTTGACGAAAGCCCATAAACTGCACTTTTGCCACTCCTGGGAATTCGTAAACTTTTTTTTTTGTTAATTTTAGAGATTTTTTCGCAATTTTTTAATTTTTTCAGTTTTGAGGATTTTCTTAATTTAAATGATGTATTCATTTCCAGCTATTTTTTAATACTGTCTTTCAGTTTGATTTATTCTATCTCTAGCGGTTTTTAAAAATTTTTTTCTTAATCTTAGCAACCTCTTTTAGTTTTGAAGATTTTTTTAATTTTCACTGTTTTTTCCACTTTAGCGAGTTTTCCAGTTTTTGGAATGTCAATTTTATTAAAGCAACAGTTTTAGTTTTTTTGTTTACCCATGTGAAAATCGAAATATATATGAACACACATGATCATACATTGACTTGTATATGATCATGCATGGGCATAAATTGTCATATACGTACATGCATAGTTCAATGTATGACCATACATGATCTCATATATTTCCATATATCTTTGGATCCGAAATTTGAGGGTATATGACCGTACATGTTCATATATGACCATATATGCTCACATATGATTCATGTATGCTCATATATGATCATATATGGGCATATACCTCCATATACCCTCAAATTTCGGATCCAAAGGTATATGGAAATATATGAGATCATGTATGGTCATACATTGAACTATGCATGTTAGTATATGACTATGTATGCCCATGCATGATCACCTACGAGCCAATGTCTGATCATGTACGTTCATATATATTTCGATTTTCACATGGGTACTTTCAATTTTGAAAATTACAGCAAAAACAGTAAATTTTACTGTTCGGTAGGTCTTTTTTTTTAATTTATGTAGCAAAACTAGGGTATTCAATAGAGTAATCGAACAATTTTTCTCAAAAATTGTTCGAATAATTTAAAATGTCCAAGTATCGAATAACGAATAATTCGAATAATTTCAACGATAAATCGATTAATCGAAATTGGTAGAAAATTACAAAGATGTTTAAAAAATATAAATTTTTTATTTAAGTAAATGTGCTAAAATCTCATTCAAGGAAAACAGTCTGTATTGGCTACTGAAAATTTTGCTGTTATTACGGGAAATTTAACTGTTTTGAGCCTGCGGTATTTTTTGCTATTTTTAGCAACACATGTCTGCTGATCTGTAGTACAACAAAATTAGTAGAAAAGATTAGTAGCCACTACTAAAATTTAGCAAAATTCTTGTAAAATGCAATTCGAAATCGTTTTGCTAAAATCAGTTAAAACATTTGCTGAATATCAATAATTTTATTACAATGAAATTAGTATAAATAATTAGTAGACACTACTAAATTTGAGTAAATTGTTGTAAACTTCAATTTAAAATCAATCTGCTGAAAGTGTACTAAAAAGTAAAAAAAATGTAAAATCTTAAAAAAAAATTAAAATCAAATTTAATAAAAAAAATATTTTTTTTCTTTTAATTGTAAAAAAAAGTATAATTACTTCAACATACTTGAAATTTGGAGTAAAAATTGCAAACGGTTCTCCAGTTATTACAATTTTATTCATTGGAGATACAATAAAATTTTCTGGGTTTTATTTCCAAACTAAGAATATATCAATAATTAAAAACATGAATTCTAAAGAATCAACGAATTCTTGTAAAAAAAATTTCCTTAAAGTGTCCTCTTGTTGTTAAATTAGTATATTTTTTTTGCTAAGTTTAGCACTCGACTTTGAAAAATTAGTAAAATGTTTTGCTGAAATCAGTAACGAAAATTAGTAACAAAATCCGTAATTTGTAATAAGAGAATAGCAAAAACTAATACTAAAAAGAAAAATTGGACTAAAAATCAGTACAAAAATAGTAAAGTGCTATTGGTAACTGTTTACAAATTTTTTTACTAACTTTTTTATCTGAGTGTAGGCTTGAATCCGGATTACATTCTGGCCTAAGAAAATAATTAAGGGACGACCTTTTAGAATTTCTAGAAATATTTGTTAGCGTCAACTCAATGAGAATTTTATGTTTTCAAGTAGGAAAACGCGTTAATAAAATCTTAAATCCCAAAATAAAACAAAAACAACATAAAATTATCACAGTTTGCTTTATCATCTTCCAAATTAGTATGTACCCAGGAAAATTTGGGTACATACACTTCCCAGGAAAATTTTTTACAGTCGGTAGCCAACCACACCCATTCTACAACTGGTTCCACTGCAACCGATTCCATGGAACTGGTTCCGGAACCAGTTCCTGGGATCCTATATAGAAGGTGTGGGTGACGTAGAATCAGTTCCAGAACCAACTCCAGACCTGATTCTAGAGCAACCAGTTCCACTTTGGAGCTATAGAAGGGGTTGCTTTTGGGACAATTTCAAACAAAAAGAATCGGTGTTAGAATCGACAGTAGAAGGGGTTGTGAATGAAAAGTAGCTATTCTACAACTGATTCTTTGGAACAGAAAATTTTCCTGGGTATATTATTTTACATAAAAAATTTTTTAAGTCATAAAACTACATTTTTAAAAACAACTTCGTTGTTTAATTTTCGTGTCAATCACATAATTTGAATTTTAATGCAACAAAATTCGTGCATTACAGGGTTAACATAAGAGTATGGTATTTGTGTTCTGTACTGTCAGATGTTGGTAAAGAGTGTGAAAGTGGCCAGATCGTTGGCATCGCTGGCATGGCCGCGTTATGCTCGGCTAGAGCTCGTCGGACGAGGTGGTTCTTTGCCAACAAATCTGTAACACAAGTTTAGTACTGATAAGTTTTCAATATCGATTAAAAGTTTAATAAATCGAGTTTTCTAATAACATGTCTTGAACCACTGTATATTTTTATTATATTTTCTTGTATACATATTTATAATATACTTATCTTTTCGTACAGTTGTATACGTCATATGTGTATCGATATATTTCTTTATGTTCTGCCTTCCCATCTGTAATTTTTTTTTTTTTTTTTTTGTAAAGGTTTACGTACCTGCAATAAAAATAAAAACAATTTGTAAGTCACACAGATAAATTGTTATTGCCAAAAGCTTAGAATTTCAAACTCATTCAATACAGATATACCATTGAACGGAATAAACGTACCAACGAACAAACAATAAGACAAATGCAATATGTGTTTATTTTCAGTCAATAAAAAGGGTTACTTGAGGGTAACATTAAAAAGAGATCATTATATTTAAAAGTCATTGTATAAGTAGATCGAAAGGGGAATATAAACACACGCAAACATAAGAATCATTTGTTATTTTTGTGACTTTAATAGATGCAGAGTTGGGCAATCGACAAAGGAATAAGAAGAATTTGTTGAACTATAAAAAATCTAAAATAAAACAACTTTTGATTCTATCACTTACAAATCACATCTCGTTTCCTGTGGCTACAAAAAACTATGTACATTATTTTGATATTTATTTAAGTTTAACTCCTTTTCTGTTTCGTGTGCTTTATTTAGTTGTGTGTGCTGTAGTTTGCCCCTGCCTTTTGTTTTAAAAGTTTAACATATTCTCTTTTTTTATTTTATTGCAAGATTTAGTATTTAAGATAATTCCAATACACAACCATGTGTATAACATTAAGCATTACTATTTTATGTAAAAAGAAATTACGAAAAAATAATGGAGAAAGTATATAAATTTTAATGTCTCTTATTTTTATCTTGGCATTTTATAATGCACATGATATTGTTTTCTCTAAAATTTCCAAAAATAAAATTTAATGTTTCAAAAGAAGTTTTGACCTTATTTAGCAAAGACTAAAATATAGAATAAGATGGAAGGAAATATTAAGTTTATTATTGTAGGAAAATTTTAAAGGATGCAGCAAAAGTAACTACATGCTTTTATACACTAAGATTCTCCCGACAACCATCTTCTCTGTGGTCATTTTGTTGTGTTTTTCAAAGATTTCAAAGATATTCAACAAAAACATATCTTAAACTATTTTTGAGCTGAATTATTTTATATCAAACGGTAGGTAATTTTGGGAATCCACTAATCACTCTAGCAAGAGATTTGCTCCACTGCAGGCTCAATGTCAGTTAGTTTGTCGAAACTTAATAAAAATAATACCAAACTATGATATTTCTTTATTCAAAATATCGTAAATTACATACACGTGGCGCGTTATTTAGAATCCAAGTCCTAGAAAAAAAATTTTTAACCTATATAATTTTGCATTCTTAAAAGCTAGTTTTCAAAGCATTTTTTGCACTCTGAACTTGGTATCTCAGACCACTTTTTCAGATCTGAGGGGCAATTCTGTAACTTTTTAACGACAAAATTGGGTAGTTAAATTGACAAGTTTTCATATTAAACTGACAACTTAACTACCGAATTTTGTCGTTAAAAAGTTAGAGAATCCCACTACTGGACTATACAGAGAATGTCAGGTCTGGACAGTGTTGCCACTTTTTGAATAATTATTCAAAAAAGGGACTGTTTACACATTCGTTGGATAATTTTTGAATAATGACATTCTTGTGTAGTTTTTGTGTAATTTCACTTTTTAGAGATATTTAGATAAAATGAGTTTGTCTGCAAAAAGCACTAGAACTGTTAAAGTTTTTATAACAGTTTTAGTGCTTTTAATGTAAAGAGATTTTTTTTGTAGTAACATGGCGCCCTATAATTCACTATTTGTATGATATTTGTAGGTATACTGTATTTAAACACCATGTTTCAAATGTCAGCAGAACGGATAAAATTTTCGGATATCCATTAAAAAATTTGGGAAATTTTTTGTGAAAATGAAAAATCTTTATTTTCACTCACGGAAAAGATTAGTTAGAATTGGATCAAAACCATTAAATTTATTTGGTAAGAAGTTATTTTATTTGACATTACCTAAATCAATTAATAAATATGGTATTGGGAATTAAAAATAGGGAAAGGAATTAAAAAACAAACATATTATCCAACTAATGATATTTCCAATGAACTTAAAAATTAAAATACGTTTATATGTTGTGTTCAGTGGAAATTTGAGTTCAAAATGGTTGGAGGGCTCTGGGAAGAGAATAGCAACTGGGAAATATTTATTTATAAAACACATATAAATGAAAGTACCCTTCAAAGAAACTTACATAGTTCTGAAAGAAACTTTTAATGTAAACAAAGATTCTTCAAACAATTAATCTAAAAAAAAGCAAAAATGTAGTTTTTTACTTTTAAACTTGTGGCCCGTCCAAACTTTAACTCAAAATTATTTTGGTTCCGACAGTATGAAAGACCAGCCGTTAAGAAATGGCTGAACTATTTCCAAAATATTTTGATTTAACCCAATATGTGCAGGAGAGTTGGTCCAAAGGGCCTCATATTTGTATTTTGTAATTTTTTGTATATAAAATAGCCATTCTTTGAAATAATATAACAACAAATTTTTAATTCTCTTTTGTGTAATTTCCTATGGTTTTGGATAATTTTTGACCTACAGCTGTGTAATTTTTTGATCTACTGGTGGTAACACTCGGTCTGGATCTAGTTAATCAGTGACCCAAAGTCTTTTATTTAGGTAACAAAAAAACTTTTTAAAATACGCAGCGCCATTTGTGTCCGCCGTTTTTAATTTTTAAATTCTAATCACAGATGCGTTATAAGCAGCCTCCAAAACAGCCGATGTGACCTTTTGCTTTCGATATTAACCTAAGTCTATCCACCAGCTATATCTTGTCCTTTTTTCTATGGGCTCGCTTCACTATGCCCTAATGGTGGATGGGATAGTGCTCGACTTTTCGATTTGGAGATGCTAAAACCTCCTATTTTGTGAGGTTCGTAAAAAAAATGCATGAGCCAAAATATGGAAAATTTTGGGTGATGGCAACTGGCCCCTCATCGGGGTAAAAGTTGGGACGGCAAGGAAAAAAACCACAAAAATACCCAAAACCACCCCGGAGTCGCTCCTAAGGGGTTAAAATGTAATTTTATTTTTTCCGAAAATACTTACCCCCTACCTTCATCCCTTAAAGGGTTTCCCATACAAATTTGAAGATTTTAGCAAACTGTTAAAAATTGCCCCTAGGGGCTCCTAGGGTGCCCCTAGATGGATCAAATGTATGACAGACTCCTATTTATTTTTTAGCCCCAACATTTTTTTAATTACATACCTACTCCCTATTTTCGCATCCTAAGGGATGCGAATACACTTCACAGACTGGAAAAAAAGAGCTAAAAAAAAACTACAAATGTAGCTACAACAACAGGCACTAAAACTATTTAGCAATTATTAATTAATTTAATAAAAACAAACAAATGCAGACTTAACTTTACTCTCGAATAAATTACAAAATTGAGAGAGACTATGGGCCAGATTCAGAGCCAGAACAAAGAACTTTTTGTGTTAAATACTTGTTAAGCTAGAAATTTTGTTTGAAACTTTCTGACTTGAGTAAAATTTAAGAAAAACGTCGTTCTTAGTTCTGAATATAAAACTGGGCTTATTTACACCAGGTATCACAATATTTTTATAGAATATTCTTGACATACGTCTGTTTCATTTTTTTATTTATTTGAATTTATAGCTACAAAACTTTTATTTTTCTCCAGAAGTTTCCTTCTCAATATCTTTCACCAGAAATTTTTAAACAAGCGCCATAGTGTGTGTGATATATTTAATCGAAAATACAAGAACGCACGCTTTTAAATTATGGTTACTGTGGCTGTTTGCTAAAAAACAGCGAAATGACTTAATAAAACAAATGTTACAGACGTATGTGAAGAATGTTTAAGAAAACAGCTGGCAAAAGCATTGAAGAGATTTTTTCCGAAGTAAAACAACTGCAAGTGCAGTTAAAATAACTACAACCCTTATCTACACAAACAACTGTCATGTAATAACTGCGGTTAATCGAGAAAATTGGCGATTAATCGTTTAATGCATAATTAATGTATTCTCTTAACTTTTTATACATAAAACGAGTAAAAAAGTTAAAAGTCGGTTATGCCGACTATATAATACCCTACACCAGTCTGGCTAAAAGCCAACTAATGTTTGGATCCGAAATTCGAATGGGTTAAAATGAGCTTCGTACATAGGTCGATGTACCAAATTTCATCAAAATATTTTAATACTTGCGACCTGTAGAGTGCGCACAAGAATGCATGGACAGACTAACGGATGGACGGACGGACGGACATCGTTAAATCAAAACAAAAAGTGATTCTGAGTCGATCGGTATACCAAATGGTGGGTCTAGGTCCAATATTTTTTGGTGTTACAAACATCAGCACAAACTTATTATACCCTGTCCACTTAGTGGTGTAGGGTATAAACACAAATAACTGACTTTTTTAATATTAAGAAGTAAAAGAGCCTTTTAAATTGAGCCATCAATGAAAAAATGTGAAGCTCTATTTGAAAATACCAATTTACTCTACAAAAAGCAGGAACACATTTTTCTGAGTATTAGTGGTCTGAGAATATCATAAATAATTGTTAAATTTTCAGTCTTTTCGGTTTTTAATGGCCATTAACAATAAACAAATTTTGAGCTAATTTACGCAGAGAGAATTTATTTGGACGAGTTTTAATGAAAGTTTTCACTAAACTATTTAATGAAGTTTTTTTCACAAAGTTAAGGCAAAACAAATTTTACGAAAAAACTTTTTCATTGGATGTATGTAATTTTCAATAAATAATACGAAATTTTTCATTAAACTGCACCAATTCAATGAAAAGTTTAGCACAGTGTTGTTTTAACGTCCTATAGACAGCTGCAATTAATATTGTAATTCATTTGCAAAATTATAAACACATTATAATTTTCAGATCAGACTAGATATTTTGTAGGACAGGCGTCGTCAGTGAATTTCCATTAAATTGTATTAATAATTTATTTTTTATTATCAGATTGTCTTTCAACAACCCGTCAGCTATAGGAATCGAATACATGATCCCAGATTACAAATGTAACTATGCTAAAGTGCGACAGCTTAACCATCTCACCCAAGTAAGGCCTTGAATGCAATGTAACTAATTCGTTGTTTTCTTTCCTATTCAGCTTTCTGTTATTGTTTTTACTCAGAAGCGATCAATACAAACATTCTGTTTATATATTTTTGTTTATATTCCAATCTCCTCCGTGTTTCAATGGACGAATTCCAGCGAAATTTCATTGAATCAATATAAAAATTCATAAAAAGATGTACACAATTCCCTCAGTGTGCAGTAACAGATGGCAAATCTCAAACAGATTTGTTTGTTCGAACTTTATCACAGATTTTCGAAAGTGAGAGCAGTTTTTCAGCCTTTCAAAATTTTATGTTTGCAATAATAAAATTTTAAAAATGAATACGCACTGTTTTTGTTAAAATAAATATAAATAAAATCATTGACTAGAGGCTGAAAAACTGCTCTCACTTTTGAAAATTAATTTTACATTTTAAAAGAATTAAAACAGAAATGAAAAATTGTCTGATGTATTTCCTAAAGCCTGCTCCAGCCAACACATAAAGCATTTTTTTTACAAATAGAAACTTTGTTATTTTGTTCAAAAAATTCAAAAAAAATTTATTACAAATTAATTGCGATAATGTAAAACAAATCCGCTTTAAGAGTCTCTTAAAACCTATGACGGTTCTCGCTGCTTCAATGTCGACTTGCTTGGAGTTGCTCAAAAAATGGTATCTAAAGGTTTCTCTTTCAATCGATTTTAAAACAATTTGATCATATCTTAATTACAATAGTATTTGTTTTTTTTAAGCATTTCTTGAAATTTTTTAGCCAAAGTTAACAAAATTATGAAGTTTTGGGAAAAAATAAAGCAAAAAATTACATATTAAAAATTTAAACGGTTAATCGACCTATTTAAACCGATTATTCTGGTCGAATAATTATTTGAGTTTAAAATTATTTGTTTCGACATTAACCGAAGTAGAGGCGATTAATCGAGGAATCGGTTAATCGATTAACCGAATTGGAAACACTAATATTTTTATAACAAGCAAATTGTGAATAAACTACATACGAGTCTACCTATGCATGTGGGGACTTAGAAAACAATGTTTGTACTTTAATGAAAATAGTAAATGTTATATTGTGAATATAAAATATTTATATTTAAATTTACATTTACATTTCCTTAATTACTTTGCCACACAATAAATTCCCATTACAAATACATACACACAATTGAGTTCATATGTAACAATGCAAAAGGCATAAAGATTTAACCACAGCAGAGTACTTTTGAAAAAATATCTAAAAGCAAACGAGAATAATATTTGCAATTAATGCAAATGTAAATTCAAAATGCACTTTGACAAACGACATAATATTACAATTCAATGAACACGAAATTACTCTAGAGGCAACACTTAAATATAAATTAAAATGACTTGAGGCGAAAATATAATTACCTTAAGTGACTTAAGCTTGGTGACGTGAGGAAAATTCAAAGGACCAGTTTTATAGTGAGAACTCAGATCGACTTTGTTTTTTTGTCAAACAAAATAAGAAATTTTGTTCGAAAATTGCTTACTTAGAAAATATTTAAGTTCTGATTATAAAGTTAAGTTCTAATATAAAGTGTAATTATAGATCTTAGTATGTAAATTTCCAAAGGCTAAGAAAATTTACGATTTTTAAGGATCTCCACAAATCATTTGATTTCGTTAAAATTAAATGCGGAGGTTGCTGTTGTCTATGAGCAACGATCCAGCCTTGAGGAGGCAAAATCGGACTACGTGTTGTTGCTCCATAGGATTTTTAAGAACATTGGCCATATATTTTTTTGTATATTATTTGGAACTGTGTGGTAATGCTGGGTGACCATTACTTTCGAAGTTTTTTAGGGCATTACTAAGATTACTAAGGTTCTGAAGGAAACAAATGATCCTACTGTGTCGACCGTGAAAATCTAAACTAAGTCAGAAATCGCCAGTGGTACTAAAACTCAAGAACTGGCAAACCACTGGATACCTAAGGAACTAAAAATTAACTATTGGCAGAACATTTATTTGGGACGCGTTGCCAGCGTTTGCACAAAGTCTTTTGGAAGTATTTGTTAAACAACAATTTCAAAGGTTTTTAAAAAACCACTGGAAAAGAATTGGTTTAGAGCGGTTTTCCAGTACTACTCACTCAGAAATTGCCAACCGCATACAAATCAATACACTGATAGAGCACTGAATTTATAAAAAGGAGAGCGGTTTTTTAAAAATGGTTAATAATCAGAAGGTTTCGGGTTCAGTTCCCGTTACAGGAATCATTTTTTTCTGTTGATTTTTTTTTTTTATATTTTTTTCTATCAACTTGATTGTATTGTTTGTGGAAAAGCTGTTTTAAGACAAACTTTTTTTGTTTTACAAACGTTGGCAAGCTAGTTTCAATAAAATTGTATGCCAGTTCTGGCATATTAGCGCAAAACGCGGTTATCTAGTATTATCCGGCATTATTTTTCATTTATGTTTTCAGCTTTCAAATATTATATGTTTCCTTAGCTTAAAATCTGACCCACAATAAAAAAGTCCACATGACCTTTTTTCAATTTTATTTCGGAAAATCTATTTCTAGGTCGCCTATTTATTGGTTTTGCCAGAGTTATGATAACGTTCAAAATTTTATTTTCCAAGTGCTTTTACGATAAGTTTTGTGCAACCGACCCGTCGTCTAATGAAAGCAGGTCCTTTGTATGTAGTGTACCTTCACGAAGAGAAAATATATGGTTCCAATATGGTTATGACTGCGAAACTATGTTTCCTACTACAATACATGGTTCTTGCAATCAAGTTATTAATGTGTATTAATCAAATGTTATGGTCACCTATAATCATTTTATAATTAAAATCTCTCTTTATATTTGTTATCATATTATTCTCTGGTCTACAATCACATACTCTCTGGACAATCATATTCCTCTGTTCTAATAACAATTATATTATTATCAGAATTGAGACAAATCATGTTCACAATCATTTTGTCTCATGACTATCAACGTTAAGTATTTAAAGCAAATCTACGTTAAACCAATTTTAGTATAAAAAAATTTAAACACGTTATGTTTATAATTATTCCGTTCGAATCGAGCGTACAAAGAAAGAATTTACAAAATTCTAATTAAATTTTTAAACATCTTTCTCATACCAAATTTGTAAATCCAAAAAAAAAATTCGTTCCTTTTTTGTAACTTTGAATTTTTATTTTTAAACAATTTTTATATCGTCACCTAAAATGCAAAAGGGCGCAACAATACTTTTTATTTTTTTACACTAGAACCAAAAAAAAACGTTGTAGAATTAAAGATATTCTATATTTTCTTCTCTTGTTTAAAACACGACTATAGACTTATTTCGACATATAAGTTTAAAATTTTGTAGGGAAATGTAATTAAGTCTAGTGCATCATAATCAATAAGAAAATCGGCTTAAATTTTTTTGTTTTTTACGCCCTTTTGCATTTTAGGTGACGATATGAAAGATAAAAATTTACAAACGAGTTACAAATATTTCAAACAAAAAAATTGTTGGGAATAAAATTTCAATTTAAAAGAAAATGTCATTCCTTTTACAAATTCCATTGTTGGAGCCTGCTGTTTTTTCTGTATACGTCAGCAAAAGTTTATAGGAAGTAACGCGAATAAGTTACGGTAGATGTGAAAATGTATAAACGTTGAGTTTTCAACGTTGATAATTATCCGTATTGAAAGTTAACGTGCATACGTAAAGTAATGTAATAGTTTTCGTCTTAAACGCGTTTTTATGCACTTTAAATTTTTTTATGAGTTAACGGTTATAGTTAAGTCGAAAACACGGCTATAATTTCTACAACTATAAAATTGTCAGTATATTAATTTTATGCGCTTTATCCATCATTTAGCGTCATTCTTACTTAAGATTTTGTGAAAGGAAGTTATAAAGCTGGCCGTACAATTTCAATATTATTGTGTAAATTCTCGTTTTAGTTCTCTATTCTATTAGTATGTGTGGTAGGTAGTAGATTAAAGAATTAAAACGACAAGCTGTACAATAATATTGCAAGTGTATGGCCACCCAAGTGAAAATAGGATCGTATATTAACATAAATGATTTTATATGAGCATATATGATCATATATGTCCATATATGGAACAATACCCATATACCCATATAATAGCCATATACCCATATATGTTCATATTTGATCCCATATATGGTCATATCCATATAAGATCATATATGTTTATATACGATCCCATTTCTAATCGGGCAGCTTAAGAAGCAGTCAAATAAAATAATACATAATAAACAAAAAGACAAGAAGTAAAACCCAACTTATTGGTATCAATTTTCTTAGTGACATTCACCCTTACTATCTAAATTTTTCAAATCCCTACTAAAAAAGATTATATGACTTTTGATATTATATATAATTTTATCCGAAAAATAAGAACATCTAATTATATTAAATTAAGTCGTATTATGATCATATTAGATCTAATTTGAGACAATTACCTCCAATTTGATGCAATAAGATATGGTTTGATACAATTTTATCCGGATTTTGTCCTCATCCAAATGTATCACATAAAATATAATCACATCCAGCTAGATGTAATGGTATATTATTCGATACAATTATACATAATATAGGTCTGTATATAATTGGATATTGTAATATGTTGCACTATATATTTGCAATATATAGTTATATATTTAGGATATAATTTCGTAAAATTTTATATAATTATATCTTGGTATATATGTTCCAATATATAATTATACAAAATTGTATATAATAATATATGACTATACCAAAACTTTTTTACTTGGGTGTATATTTTAGTTAAAGTCGACTTTAGTTAAAATATTGGGAGCTTTATTTTTGGAACATTCTGATTGGTTAATTTATTTTCAACCAATCAAAACGTTTGAAAATATAAATATTTTTGTAAGGTTTTCCTACACAAAATGACCAAAACCGTATGATTAAAAATAAAGTCGATTTTAAATTTAAAATACTCTTTTATAGTAAGGGCCATTCTACCCAAGAAGTCCGGAAAAATGTGAACTGTCAAGCAAACATCATATAAAATTATTGTTTATTGTGCAATAAAGTATTTAGTGTTTAAATTAATTAAAAAGTGATGAAAAAGGTGATTTATTTTTACTCACGTAGAAAAAATATTGTTCAGTAGCGTCTATATATAGGGAGTATGACAGATTTCAGTTTAGTGCTAAAAAAATTATCACAAAGTTTTCTACACTACTATAATATAATCACTTTAAAAATATCTTGATCTTTAGAGAAATATTGCGATCATTGGAAACATATTATGATGATTACTTTATATTCATTGTGAAATTGTATTTTTACCAATATTTTTCTATGCGCTGATATTATATGTTTCCATAATTTATTGTTACTTATGTATACTTAAGTGATGACTAAAAGTAATTTTAGTTATTTAAATGTGTAAATTAGAAATTGAATAAATAAATTTAATATTTTGAATAAACAAAGCGCGCATAGATTTTTAAAGCGGCGAATACATTAAGGATCATTGAGTAGGGAACAAAATATATCAAACTATTTTGTCAACACGAATTGCACTAATGTCAACACGAACATTAGCATACACAAATCAACATTCGTAAAAAAATTAAAATTTTTTCACGAATATTCCTTACTGTATTCCCCGCTTAACTCAGCTTCAAGATAATGCTGGAAAAATTCTAAAAGGATTATTAGTATGAAAAGCAGGACAATAATATGAAAATGTTAGGATAATTTAAGGATCATAGTATGATAATTTAAGGATCATATTATGATAAAAAAAGGTATTTCATAATATGGTTGTCGCAATCATATACCCAAAGACATATAATGCTCTTCGAAGATGGTCTTCCCAACCATATATTATCTTTGCGTGTCGCCAACGCTTTGCCGTTTGTATTTTTCTGACTGGGTTATATTTATACTTGAATTTTGGGTATAACTATAGCAACCATACTTAATGAGAATGGCAGACGACAACAATAATAGACAAAATTAACCAAAATTTATTTTGTTTGCTTTTAGCTTGTTATTATAATGTTAATTACATAAAATATGTATATTCTTTTTCTTTTATCATTGCAGTTTATCAACAAGAAAAATGCTAAAAATTGTGATGTTAATGATGAAAAAGTAATAAAAAGCAGTAACAGAACGACAGGAAACCAAAGTAAAGACGCCAAAGAGAAAGAAAGAGCTAGAAAGGAGCTACACACATTAATGACTTTGAAACGTGTTACAGTTAAAGTAAATGAAAAACGTGCAATTATTTAAAGGCGATAAAAACGAAACAACAAAAAAAAAAAAATACGGAAAAATTAAAACGAGATAATAAACTGGATTTTATGAGTTTTTCATTTTTACGTTTTGGACCAAATAAGAAAATTGATGATAATTTAAAATTAAATATATGTTAATGAAAGGCAGCCGTGTGGCTGAAAGGCAGAAACACTATACAAAGCGATAAACGTCTGTCAACAATTTGTTTTAATTTCGTTTTTTCGAAACAAAAATGTTGTGCTGATGTTTAATTGAAATTTTTACTTCTTTTTATTTTTACCAAAATTTATGTGGAAATATTTAAATGGAATTTTATTCTTCCGGCAATACTAAATGCTTAAATAAGCAACAACAAGTATTATTATAAAGTTGGGAAAATTTCGAGTGGCAGCAACATAATAATATTGAATTCTATGAACAGCAGTCAACAGAAAATAAAAAACGTGACTTAAATTCCAAAATCTAATTTATAAAAAAAAAGAAAAGATAAAAATTTGTCAACGTAACCATCCCTTAAAGAAAAAAGGAGAAAAAAACTGTTAGAGAAACTAATGAACATCACGTTAAGTAAATACTCCGTATACTGCTTAGAAATTCTAAAGACATTCTTTACTTAGCGTTGTCGTCGTTATTACCTGGTAACCTACAGCGAGAACAAACATTAACAAAATGTTAAATTTAAATTAAGAAAAAAACGTCAAATTATTAAAAGAAAAACCCCAACCAAAAAACAAGAACGAGCTTATTTTAGCTTTTTTTTTTTTTTAAACCAAACAACAATAAAAATAGTCTGCTCTAAAAACCCTCCTCCCCGCCCACTGTAAGAGCACTATACAAACATGTCATTTAGATGCCAAATTTATCAAAAAAGATTGACATTTAATAATGTCTTTGCAAAAAACTGTGATGTTAGATTAATAATTTTATGCTTAATCGTCGCCACCACCACCACCATATTGCCAACCATAAAATGTGCCAAATTAGAAAATCCTCAAATTAGACTCCTCATCAATGATGATGATTTGCTACAAGAAAAATCCAATATACATGAAGCAGGAGGAACAGCAGTACAAGAAAATAGCGGAGAGCATTTTAATTTATATCGAAGTGAGCTAAAGAGGTTGTCGTATGAAACAATACATCGTATATTAAGAGATGAAAATGAGCCAAGTTATCGTAGAGAGGATACAGAATTGAGATATTATCAAAAACGATCACCAACATATGAAGAGACTCATCAATTAATCAAAAGAGCAGCAGCAGGGAAGGAGCATGATTTATCCGTTAATTGCAGTAAAAGGAATTTAACGGAGTTCTTAATCACCCCCTCAATAGAGAAAGAGTTAATATCAGCCTCCACTTTAGATTTGAGTGATAATTTTCTAGCTGCTCTCAATCTTTCACTCATAGATGAATATACTCAATTAAATTTGCTCAATTTAAAAAATAATTCCTTTACTTCTATACCTCTCTCAAAACAATCAACAATAAAATCTCTTAATCTCAATCACAATTTAATACAATTTTCCAATCTGCCCTCCAATATATATTTACGCCATTTGTATCTCTCCTCAAATCGTATAGAACAACTAACTTCCATTAAAATTTCTCTATTGAAGAATCTAGAATCTCTAGATATTTCCCACAATAGTTTGAAAACAACTGAAACTTCTTTCTTTCCGGAACGTATGCATAATTTAAAACATCTTAACTTGGCCAACAATCAATTGGGTTCTATATATCGTGAGACTTTCTACAATCTTTTGAGCTTAAATACCTTATTACTCTCCCACAACAATATCACCGATATTGATTATGAAACATTTTTGGCTTTACCCAATTTACAATTTCTGGATTTATCATTTAATCGTTTGCGCGGAAAATCAATACGTGCCCTGCAGGGCATTACTGGTTTGGTGGCATTAAACATTGCTTTTAATCCGGAGATTGGTGCTTACATGCAAGAATTTGTTGCCTCTTGGAGTTTAAAGGAATTGGATGCTAGCGGTACGGGTTTGTGTCAAATACCAGCGGCGTTAGCTCAATCCGTGAGATCTTTAAAATTGACGCATAATTGGTTAAAGGTAAGTAAAAGCATAATGAAAAAAAAAGAATTATTATATTGGATATGTATAGAAGGGGAAACATTAAACAATTATCGGTTGCAAGTATATCGGCCCAAATTTATATTTAGGGGGAAAATGAGTTTCAAAGTTGTTCGAAACTTTTTTATTTTTTAAACTTTTTCGTATTTTTAGAACACTATTTTATATATCATCAAAATGCCTTTCATATGATAAACAATTTGTACACATTTCCTTGAAACAACCATGAAAAAAGAAATCTAAAAACGAAATTTTGGCTGACTTTTGACCCCACTAAAATGCTAAACATACTTATTATTTCTCTCTTCTATATCGCTTATCCAAATCTGTGGGACCTTTGTTGTTATTAAGGTAATAAGGCGTAGGTGTAGTGAAAAACCGATGTGATTCCAAAAAAAAAATTTCTTTGTTTACTATAGACTATACTATATGCATTGTGTTGATATCAGGAAAATATGTTATGGGAAGGAGGAAATAGAAGTAGTATTTGACTTGAATTTCTTTAATTTGTAAGAATGAGGAAAGACATCTGCGGGGGGTTTATTCCACATACGGAAGATTCGAGTAATGAACTCTCTCTCTCTCTCTATAACTCGATGTGTGACTAACTGGACAATTGCCCACAAACGGATGAGATCTACTGGACAAGCGCGTATTGCGGACAAAAGCATGGAGCCTTGGGATAAGTACACTTATCTTAGCAGAACACCTCCCATGTTACACAATACACATTCCGACGATGATCCAACCAGTCAATAGAGGTGGATACCCTACTGCCGCCCTCCTTTGTACCCGGTCCAAGAGCTCTAAAATAGACTATTTCATCCTCGGCCGGATATAGGTGGCATCATTATCAGATCAGATCAGAAGAAGTGAAGTAGTTCTTACACCGATTAGAAACCCAAGATACTTAAAAGCTTCTTTCGACACTTTAATGATGTGATCATTCCAACGGACAACACAATGGATTCTCATGCTCAGAACACCAAGAGCTTCAGCTTCCCCAATATTGATACATCCCATTTATACAGATAACATTTATGGCTCTGCGCTCCTATGGGTCTTGTGTGGAATAAAATCGACCCTGTCAATCATAATCTGCCTCTTGCCTCCAATATCCACAAGGCTTGGCCTATGATTAAAGGAATATGAATGGCAAATGTTGCTGTCATCTGTAAAAGAGTAGATAGGATTGGAAGTCGGACAGAGTAAATCGTTCAGAAATATAATAAAGGAGAAGGAGAAAGAACAAAGAATACTAGTTTTATTGGAGCCAATTTCTGATTTTACATCATTCGTTGCTGTTAATATTTTTAACGCATATACTCTAGGGTGCATACTCTGGGATACTCTGGGCCAGTAACTATTTATATTGTGAGCCTTGGCCGCTTCAACACTTGTGAGGCGTCAATTGATATTTCCACTAGAAAGTTTAACAATTTTGATCATAACCTTGCTTGGAACTTTTTGTCATTTGAGCATTATTTGTGTTGTTTACAAAAAGGTCAAAGTCGTGTGTCAGCAAAAAAAGCAATTAGCATATGAAGATTTTCGGGCAATGATTTATTACGATTTTCGATGTGGATTTTCTAGACAAGAAATTCAACTTTTGGTGATAACGTTCCATCCTTTGCAACTGTAAAACGCTGGTATAACAAATTTAATCGCGGACGTCCTTCGCTGAATTTCAAGAAAGTCGTCCAAAATCAGTTGTTGTGCCAGAAACCATTGATATTGTGCAAAAACCGATAATGCAAGATGCCCATGAAACATATTCTGAGATTGAGGCTACCTTAGACATAAGTTCCACCAGGATAAATATTGCATCAAAATTTAGTCGTAAAAAAGATTTGTTTTCGTTGGATTCCTCATAACTCAAAAGTGTTTAAAATCGTTACAGGTAACGAATCATGGACCTATGCATATAAGCCTGAAACTAAACAGCAGTCCACTATATGAAACTGGTCACATGGCGGCAGTGCCGTTAGAACAACGTAGAACAGTAAATTTTGAATGGTATACTATCATTTGTTTGCCAGAAGTGTTCGGAAAAATGAGAAAAAACCAACCACCAAAACGAATAAGTCTTCGCCATGACAACGCGAGCTCTTACACTCTCGGCTCAAAGAATTGGCTTTTTGAGCACGTAGATGCATTCAAAAGCCATGTTTTGGAGGTGTCTCAATGCGAAATAGAAAAGGAGAATATTTTGAAAAACAAAGATACCCATGTTAAAATCGAAATATATATGAATATACATGATCATACATTCACTAGTATATGATCATGCATGGGCATACATGATCATATACATCCATACGTAGGTCAATGTATGACGATACATCATCTCATATATTTCCATATATCTTCGGATCCGAAATTGGAGTTCATATATGACCATATATGCTCACATATGATTCATATATGCTCATATATGATCATATATGTCCATATACCTCCATATACCCTCAAATTTCGGATCCGAAGATATATGGAAATATATGAGATGATGTATGGTCATACATTGACCTACGTATGGACGTATATGATCATGTATACATGTCATGATTTTATACATTGCAATGTATGATCATGTATGTTCATATATATTTCGATTTTCACATGGGTATTTTTAATAACAAATTTCTGTTTGTTCATTGTCAGGTTCAAAATATAAATAAATTGAAGAATTGAAGAAAAAATTTGTCTGATTAGAATTGATCTTTTTGAGACGGGATTTTCAATTAAAAAAAAAAAGGTGTTTTAAATGGGATTTAAGATAGAGAAAGTGTTGCCTTTAATGGTCTTTGCAAACAATTTAATTTATAAATCCGAGACATGCAATTGAAACACCCACAATTAAAGGGCTAAAAGAATAATTTAATTTTCTTTTAAATATATTCCGGTATTTAAAACAATCGGTAACGAAGTTTCGGGCTTTTAAGCTGTCTCTCTTAATATAGGACAATTATAGCGTATTATTATATAAAATTATGGAAATTAAGCACTTCTATATGAAAAATTCGATTTATTCGAATTATTTTCTAAACTTGAGACAGGAAAAAACTGCTGCCACAATATACTTCATGGAATCTGAAAAATTCCTAACAAAGATATTGAGTTTTTAATTTAAAAACTTGTCGTTCAATTTTCGTTTAACCCTCTAATGCTCTTTCTTCTGATTGCGATAATATTTTAACTATATTATATTTGGCATTGAAAAGCTGCTATGGAATAAAAATTAATGTGTAAATTCTAAATGCTTTATAAAGTTATAGGAGGCTTATGAAAGAAATTTTGTATGGAAAATTTGTAAGTTATTTAAAAAAACTGTTATTTAGCAAAAAAAAAACTATTTAAGATTTGAAGACCTTTTTTGACGGCCTGGGCATTACAGGGTTAAAAATTATTTAATGTACTCGTATGTAGCAATATTGTAATTTCTCAAAATAAAGCACAGTTAGGAAACTAATACTCATACAATTACATATCTTTCATAAACACATGCAAATATACATTAATGAATGAATGTAAAACGAATTAAAATGCTTTTTTTTTGTCTTGCTTAACTTGATGCAGTTGTAGGGGGTGGAGGGTTTCGAATATTTTGTGAAAGCCTTTATATATTGCTTTGCATATATGCAATAACTGGTTCCTGTGTGTAGTGCACATACAACGACTTCTATTACCATTCATTATAAGTAGGGAATGCTTTCCGGGATTCCAGAAAATTAAGAATTTTTCCGTTCCCGAATTTCTGGGAATTTGTAACGTAACTACCGGGATTACAAAAATAGAATTTAAAATAAAAAGAAAAATAATTACATTTAATGTTCAATGTAGCTAAATTTATTTATTCTAAATTAGATACAAATTTTCTAAAAGGTTTTAAGAGTATTCTTTAAAGTATTTTTAAAAATACAAATTAACTTGTAAATCTGAATTTAGTTCAGATTTAGTTTAGTTAGTTTAAACACACAATTCTTGTCAATTTCAAAGAACTTATAAAATAAAATAGAAAAATGTTATGCAAGGTTGAGAATTTATAGAACAAATCTAACAGTTTTCTTCTCGAGCGAAATCCCGGGAATCCCGAAAAAATTTTTATAAAATTTGAATTCCCTAATTTTAAGTTAATGTGTGCTGCAAAATTTTATAATTTCATATGTTTGTTTCCAAGCCATATGCGTAAACTAGTTAGACTAAATATTATTTAATTTTGCTACTCTATACTTATGTTGTAGAAGATTCAGTGGTCTAGTTTTTAGGTAAAGCTACACAGCAGAGCATGAAAGAGACAATTCTTTTTTAAATAAAAACTCGCATAAAAACTCGCACAACAATTGATTAATTTTATTAATCAGTAAATAACAAACTCAAAATCACTTTAAATCCATGATCTGAAAATGAATAAAGTGAGATATACTTAAAAAATAGTCAGTAAAGTCAGCAATAAAGTTTGCTGTTTCAACAAATATTTAGTGAAGAGGGTGTTTGCAGAAAAATTGCATATTTCAACGAAATCGTTGCCGGAGTTCAGCAAACTAATTTTTGCAAAAAAAAATCTCAGCAAAAGTTTTGCTGACGCTTAAATCAATAAAACTTTTTGTTAAATATTAGTAAACTTAAAAAACTATAAAAATTTTTAGAGAAATTATACTTTAGTTAATTTATTTGCTGAAAATTAAAGTCTAAAAATTGTGTTTTTGTGATTTTTTGAACTTCATAAAATATTAAAATGTCCCGACTTTAACATTAGTAGACAATTCTAAATAACAAAAAAGGAAATAAACTACAGCTTTTATATTATAAAAACCCATGAATGGAAATGAATGTATGTTTATGAATATGCAGGAATATACATTCAACCTGTATGAATCCATATGTTCCGATTTTTAACTTGGTGGAGAGTAATTGCATCAATAAAATAAGTTTTGAATCTTATTTAAAAATTGTATTAATTAGTTGAAATTATTGTTTTAAAGCTCTGCTATATAGTAGACATAGTATTCATGTACTACGAGTATTATCTGAATTTATATTTGGTATGTTTTTCAAAAATTTAATTGTTTTTTGTTTGTGTTTGTTTGTTTCCTAAAACCATTTTAATTTTTCATTATGCTAAAAATACACAAACCACAAACAACTGACACACACATTGAATATTAGGATGGATACATTTTGTCTTTTCGTTTAATTTTGATATGGGTTGGTAAAAGAGATTTTATCTTGTTGTCGTCGTTAGAATTTTCACAAATTTTGTATACTTTTTTAACTTTTAATATATCTTTGAGGACTTAAAAATTGTAGTTTTTTGGTTTTCTCTTTTAAACTGTAATATTAGCTAAAAGACTGGGACACATGAAATTCGTATTCATAGTTGGCACTTATATCAAACTTAAGGCCAAGCTTGTAAATCGATTAAGTAGATACTGAGAGAGAGTTATCTTGGATTATAACATTTCTGTTATTGTTTCTTCCGTGTTAACTTTTAACAAAAACCAATCTAAGTTTTTATAAGTGCCTGATAAGATGAGATTTAACCGTTGGAACTAGTACTCTTTAATTCTCAAATGAACATTTTCTTTATTTATTATTATAAATTGCAGTTTTATATTAAGAAAATGTGTGAAATATTGCTTATTGAATTTTTCCTTATTTTCTCTGCATAAGATTTCTGACAGTAGTTTGATTGATGTTCTTGGAGGCGTCTTTTTTACTTTTTCGTGGGCGCTGTGGTGTAATGGTTAGCGCGTTGGACTGTTACACGTGAGGTTGCGGGTTCGAGCCCCAACCAAGGCAACATCAATTTATGAAAAATAGTAATATGTATGAGTTTTTTCTATCCCTCATACATATCGCAGCGTCCTCCTTCGGTGTTCCCATAGCACTTAACCCCACCGAAGTAAAATAATATAACAGGGCTATGAACTAAAAGCTTCAACAAAGTTCGGCAACTTACCATCAGATGGCGCGCAACAACTGTTCTAAAATTCAACATCTCGCGCAATTACAGAGTTGCCATATTTGAAGCCCTTCATCTTTCACCACCTTTCACTTCTTCTCTATCCCATTTCCAAAGGAAGCAACACGTTAATTAGTAGGAAGAATTTCCTGAGTGTTGCTTCTCTTTAAAAAAAAAAAAAAAAAAAAAAAATCTTTTTTGTTATGGGTGACGGCTCCACTCTTTCGCAGTTTAGTTTTTATTTTCGCCCAACACCTTTCCATGGGGCAGCACTAGGAGACGTTTGCTGGATTTTTAAGTCTCTTTTACCACATCCAATATTGTGATCAGCTAGTAATTTCTAATTGGAACAAGCGTAATACACCCCCGCTAATTAGGGCCAAAATATTGTTGATAGTGTGTGGTTTTTAACGAATGGTAATAGTATTTTCTTTAAGCCCTTTTCTCGGTAAATATCTGCATTAATTGTGCAAGTAGTAATGAAAGAAGAATTTTTTTCCGCACTGACAAATTGCCCGCTGCACAAGGTATTTGCACCAAATAGATATTTGGTTATCCAGAAGGTCCTCTTCTATAAATGCAGTGTGCCGAAGTCTGCTTTACAATATGTGTCACTCAGAGAATTATATCGGTAAAACTAACTGCAATTGCAGCTAACAAGTGTACAAAGCATGTTATTTGAATTAACTACAATTACAGCTATTTTTAGTTGTAATTATAAAACATAAAATATTTTCCCCTGAAGGGCCTATATCACGGAAGGTGGATTTGCTACACCTTTCCTTACTTCAGATATGGTTTTTTTGTATTTTGAAGTAATCAATCCAACCTACAGCATATACATAATAAATACCGAGAAAAGTAATGTGTTTGCCTAATTAAAATCATGGGAAAATTTAATGCAAGTTTTTGGTCAAAATGGTAGGAGTTCTTTTAGAAGCAATTTAAAGTTAAATAGACAGGACAGCAAAATCTTTACATTTCAAAATTATTAAATTTATCATAACGATGAATTAA
The DNA here is from genome assembly GCA_949987735.1 of Leucophora obtusa. Classification (NCBI taxonomy): domain Eukaryota; kingdom Metazoa; phylum Arthropoda; class Insecta; order Diptera; family Anthomyiidae; genus Leucophora; species Leucophora obtusa. The sequence goes on along the minus strand of OX465295.1, from coordinate 112,405,687 downwards.
AAAAAACAGAAAACGGGTCCAGCTTTGGTTCGGTTTCTTACGGTTCTTTTTTAAAGCATTTTCAAGACCGTAATGTTTGAAAAAACATGAAAATGTTATTGCTCTTTCCTGGATTTTTTAGTCATTGGTAAAAAGTTATTGAATTAAACGTACCAATGCAGAAAGTAGTACCGTAGACCTTACTGATACACTAAATTTTGGGCGCCTGATCCGCTTAAAAGATAAGAATTTTAAGCTATATTTGTTAGAGCTATTTTATTTTAATCCTTTTTCGCTTTTTTTTTTTTTTTGTTTATTTTTCATACATTGGCTTATTTTTTCTTTTTCCTTTAAAAGCTAAAATAAGCTTTTCCTTTCAAAAAGAGAGCTATAATTTTAAAAAAAATTTGTTTTTATTTTTCTGATTTAAAAAATAAAGCTGGCTACATGCGAAGGAACATTCGTCAGAAAATGGGCATATATATATTTTTAGTTGTTAGTTTACATGCAAACTTGTTAAGTTAACTACCGAATTTTTTTTATAGTTTTCCGGTCTTTTTAGGAGCTTAAAATAGTATTTTTAGAGCTTTTGTTAGGCTCATGATACAAACATACTAGGTAGATTCATTAGGGAGAGTTTGACAGTTCAGGGTTTTATTATGACAGTTCAGGAATTTTTTCGTATGCTTTCGCTATGTATCAAGAGTATCCGATTACATTTTTTGTTGTTGTGTTTGTTGTTCTAATGCATCTACCTAGTATGGTTGTATCATGGTTAGGCTGGCCTTGTTATAGCTACACGTGAGAGTAGAAATACAACATTGCGGCCTGGGATGCCTTTCTTTTTTTTATGTGGAGATTTGACACTTAGAAAAGCAACTCCGGATGCGGTCGCTCTCAATTAAAACCTAATTTAATTTATTTGCGTTATCTCTCATACACGCGTATTTTTATTCTCACACTCTCTTCAATGTTGCCATATTTTCAAAAATAATCCCATTATTTGGTGATTTTCAGAGATAGAAAAGTTGATACGATTGAACTTTTATTTTGATTATGTTTTTATTATGTTTTTCATGTTGTTTATTATTTTCGGAATCATTAAGCCTATAATTTAAATGAACTTTACTGAAGTCAAAATAAAAAACTGAAATATTTTAATTTTAAAATTTTTCTATAGCAAAATAAAAAGCTCTTTTTGCCATCCGTGGTGGTTTTCTATAAAAGCAAAGATAATATATTTTATCAAGGTTGGCAACCGATACCGTTATAATACCGTTATCCGTTTCAAAACCCTTTCAAATTGACAACCCATACCGATACCAATACCGAAATTCTTGATTTCAAAAAATACCGGTATTCAAAAACTTTTTCCCTTAATACCGGTATCGTACCGGTATGAAATCGGTTTTAAAAAATTGTTTTTTTTCACGTTTTTAGCAAAAATACAAATTTTTTTAATATAAAATTGTTAAACAATTAAACTTTATTATCCATTGTTAATAGAAAATCGTGTTATAAATTCAATGTGCGGTTATCAGCCTTTAGTTTGCATTGGCAACATTGTTTTTAATTTATTTAACTTCATAAATATTCTCTAACTTGTGACAAATTTAGTAAATATAATTTAATATATAAACTGGTTTCTTAAACCTTTAATTGAATTTACAGTTTCTTTTAGAGAATCCTTTTATTAATTTTATAACCTTATTTTTTTTTATTTTATTATATGATCTCAATACAAATATAAAATATTTGTAGTGAATCAACTTGTGTTCCGAAAATCAAAAACAAGAAAAAAAAAACACTCTAATATAGGGCCTATATTCTGCAAAATAACCATTGGTACTTTTTTGTAAGAGAGCATAATTTAAATGCCTTTATTCCCTTATTTTATTTAACGACGGTTATATATATCATGTTATACATCACTGGAAAGCTTATAAAAAATAAATGATCTAATGTGGAAATAAGTATAACATTTTATATAAAAAAGACGGAGTATGTAAAAAACGCATGTTTTTTAAACTTTTTGTATGGGAGCATATTTCAAATTTACGAAATTAAAAAAGAGTATATCACAGGATTAATATATCCATCAAAATATGAAGTTTGATGTACATATTTCCTATGTTTAGCACAGAAAGAGGCCTAAATTCTTTAAAAATGTACCAAAAAAAGTGTTTCGGGAAAAATTTTGCCAAACCTTATGTAGTGCGAATATCGAAAAACGCAAAAACACGTTCACACGTTCCGCTTAAATTTAAAAAGGAATAATATATATGAATTCAGCAGCCATAGCAATATAGTTCTCCATATAAAGTACCCAAAATTTTTGAAAATTTTAAAACAGCAAATTCGAAAGAGCAAAAAAGTACCAAAAAAGCTACCAGTGAAAAGCCCTCAAAATTTGCTTTCCAACAATACCACACTTGCACATGGTTCCTTTGGTCGAAATATCTTAAAAAGCAAAAAAACCTAAAAAGGGCCCATTTTTGAACCCCTTTTTGAACCCTTAAAATTCCGAGGTGGCCGATAAGCTGACACAGGTCGATCTTAGATTTTTTTCTCCATCACATATCCAAATTTCAGCAAAATCGGAGTGTTTAGGCTGAAGTACTTCCGTTGTTAGAAATTTTTAATAACTTAAATACTTATCCTTTATAAAAATTTAATAAAATTGAGTTTTTTTATAATTAAGAACGTTTTTTTTTATATTTTTGTACATTTTTTCAATAATACCGGTATATACCGGTATTTTATACCGATACCGAAATGATTAAAATACCGATACCGATACCGAAACAAATAAAAAATCGATACCAATACCGATACCTATACCGTTATTCGTTTCGGTTGCCAACCTTGTATTTTATAGATTAACTAGGTAGTCACGGTTCTCTCGATAATTAGCGAGCAAAAAAAAATCCATAAGAAAACTGATTTATAAAAAATGCGAACGAATAAATAGAGCGAGGGTTGAGGTGGATAGATACCCACTGATAATGTGACCTGCACTCCACACTTACACTCCATGTACACTAGGGTGTTCCAAGCTTGTATGGAGGAAAATAAATTTTGAGTATTTGATCGGGCTACCCCCTGGAAATATTTATTTGGGTGTAAAACTGCGTCCCTCAAAACGGCCCTGAAGTTTTTGACACGGATTACAAGGGGAAAATATGACTTTTTGTGCATTTTCTCGAAAACATTGATATTTTAAAACTAATTCGAATTAAAAACATTAAAGAATCGTGATTTAGAGTGAATTCTCTTTGTAATAAAGCTTAAATCGGTTACAAAACAGCCGAGTTATAACAATTTCCCCAGGCAAGTGATTTGTCGCAGACCACTTAATCAAAAAATTCGGGTCCAAATTTTTAAATTTATTTAAATAATCTACTACAGAAATATTTTTTTATTCTATAAGTTCCAAGAAACTTAGATGAGAAGTATTTTTCCTATTGTCTTTTGCTAAATCATTTCAAATTAGTACCAAAAGGGTCAGAATTCTTAAACACTGTTTTCAAATCTACAATTATAAATTTTTTAAAATTTATTTAAAGAAATTTTAAAAAATCAACCATTCGACTTTAAGGTTTTATTAAGAATATACTGGAGATTAAAAATTACAAAAATTGTAGGAATTCCTTTTTTCATTTGGCAGGGATAGAGATTTTCTTTCAGAGGATCTCGAGAAAACAGCGATTTTTGGCATTTGTTTAGCTTTTAGGCAAGTTCTTCTTTTTTATTCTTTTATTTCCACATGGTTTTGGCCAGAATATAACAACACAAGATTAAATACTTGAATCGTGAAAATTAGGGTGAAATATAAATACATTAAATTGCCCCTGTGTAAGATCAGAGGTCAAATTTTATTAGATTTAAATTTTTTTTAATCATATTAATATAACAGATATTCCCGAGCGGATATCAATGGAATTTCTTGATATTATTTTTCTAGGTCAAAAAATAATATTTTTAGTTTAATTTCAGAAAATTAACCCTTAAGTGCTGTTGGGGCCTATATGCCCCACTGAAAAAAAAGTAGTATATTTTCATCATAGGGTCGAAAAAGCCCCAAGGGCTCTTAACGGTTAATTTTCTAAAATTAAATTAAGAAAATAATTTTTAGATCTAGCAAAATAACACCAAGAAGTTTTATTAATATCCGCTCAGGAATAACTGTTAAATTAATATGTTTAAATAAAATTAAAATCTCTTAAAATTTGACTTCTGACCTTACACAGCACTGCTGATCATAGAATTTTGCCCAAAACTAGAATATTGAGTATATGAGACTAAAGGATATCACAAAGGGGGGCTTGGTTTTCGCTGATCACGAATCTGAAATAAAAAATATAAAATTCAAAATGGCGGATCCAAGATGGCGGCCATTAATTTTTAGTTTTTAGTATATTGGACTTAAAATAATCTATTATATAGGTCTAGGTTCCGCTGAATAAAAATCTGAAATTAAGATTTTGAAATTCAAAATGGCGGATCCAATATGGCGACAAACAATTTTTTCATTAAATTTCTTATGTCGCCTGATTTACTTCAAATTTCAACCAGGGGGAGTTTCTGGGTAGCAGATTACGAATCTGAAATCAAATTTTAAAAATTCAACATGGCGGATCCAATATGGCGGCCATAAATTTAAAATAGTTATATGTTGGAAAATAAATTACACTGTACAAAAAAGGGTTCTGATGAGGGACCAAAGAAAAATATAAGTACATCGGCGTTTTAAAAGTTTTCGTCTGGCGCTATGTTTTTGGGGGGTTAAAATTTCCCCTCTTTTGAAAATGTTTATTGTGAATCGGCATAGGAAACCTGTGAATCTTCCATTTAAGGTATAGGACATGTTCAGCGAACTTATGTAAAACACTACGAGGGACATTTTTGTGGAACCCGCTAACTTTGCAATTAACCCTCTAATGCCCAAGGCCGCCTTTTGGCGGTCTTCAGATTATAAATAGTTTTTGGCTAAATAACAATATTTTATTAAACAAATTGTATTATATCCATAGAAAACTTAACTACACATTTTCCTGCCTTCAAAATATTTTTGTATAAGCAACGATTTTCAAGCGAGAAGCATGTAAAGTGAAAATTTATAAAATTGGAAAAAATTAACTTTTTAAAACAGAAAAAAATATTTGAAAAATTGCCAAAAATACATTTTAGATCTGGCGTACATTACCGATAATAACAAAGCTAGTTCAGAGTCTCTTATTGTAAAATCAGTTAAAAATTTGTCTCCAGGATTCACAGGATAACGCCAGGATACATTTTTCAAATATCTCTCTAACTTAAAAACTAGGCAACGGATTTTATTGAAAATAAACACAGTTAGAGGTAGTAAGCAGAACTAATTTCGTCAAAATTTATTTTTGTTTAGTGCCAAATTCGCCAAATTTCGTAATTTGCAAAAAGCGAAAATCGCCATACCTTTTGAAATAACAATTGATCAACAATTTTCGGTACGAAATTTTATTTTATTGATAGTGTTATTTACAGCAAAAACCGAAATTATTTGACTACTGGGTTTCAAAATACGTCTTCAACCTTTGTTGTGCTATATCGCCTAAATAAAGCGATAAATTAAAATTTTAATATTTGTTACATAGTAGATTTTCAAAGCCAAATATATGGTATAAATATTATTGTAATCAGAATAAAGAGCATTAGAGAGTCTCTTTTGTCCCTTTTTAAAAAGTGTCAAAAAATACCATTAAGTTGAAGAGTTAGAGGGTTAAAATGTTCAGCAAAAATATTTGTCATGAAATTCTACTATAAATCTCTTATTATTTAGAATTGGCACTCAAATGTCCCACAAACCTGGACTTTAGGGGGCTAGTCTGTGTGAGAAAACCAGAACCTTCATTTAAGTTAATTTTTAGTGCTATTTTTTAGTTTTTACTAAAACTCTGGAATGCTGGAAATCAGCGAGATCTGAAGGTACTTTTTCATTTAAAGCGCAAAATTTCGAAAGTTTATGAACGGTCCCAAACGGTCGCAAAAACCTAGGTAGAAGACATCTTATGGAACACATTGGCATTCAAGTTTTTCAAATATCTCTTGGAACATTTTGGAGCTTTTTTTTGAAAATTTAGGATTTTCAAAAAAATCCACATTTTTGAGGTAAAATTAGTAATTTTGTTCCGTTTTTGTAAATACTTAATAGGTTTCTATTTTTTTTTTGAGAACTAGTTTCAGTTTTATAATTTGAGAACAAATTATTGTTTATTTATGATTTTTTTATTGTACCATTGTAAATTAAAAAATGTCACAAAATTAAAAAACTTTGACTTTGAACTCTCGCCAGCTAACAACGAGTAACCACAATGATACAATATTTCACTCACAAAATATTCAACAATCCTAGATTTTGAATATATAAACATATTTTCCCTTTACCTGAATTGTACTTTTGGACAAAAAACGGCGATTCTGGCCCACAGTGCACAGGGGCAATTTAATTTATTTATATTTAGCACTAATTTCCAGGATTGAAGTATTTAGTCTTGTGTTGTTATATTTTGGCCAAAATTATTTGGAATTAGAAGGAGAAAAAAGAAAAACTTCCATAATAGCTAAATAAATGCCAAAAATCGCTGTTTTCTCCAAATCCGCTGAAATAAAATCTCTACGCCAGCTAAATGAAAAAAGGAATTCCTACAATTTTTGTAGTTTTTAATCTCCAATATGTTCTTAATAAACCCCAATAGTCCAATCGTTGATTTTTTAAAATTTCTTTAAAAAAAATTTTAAAATAGTAGATTTGAAAACAGTGTTTAAGAATTCTGACCCTTTCCACTAATTTAAAGCGAGTTAGCAAAACACAATAGAAAAAGGTACTTCTTATCTGAGTTTATTGGAACTTATAGAATAAATAAATGTTTCTGTAGTAGATTATTTCAATAAATTTTAAAATTTGGACCCGAATTTCTTGATTAAGTGGTCTGCGACACATTACTTGCCTGGGGAAATTGGAATAACTCGGCTGTTTTTTAACTGATTTAAATTTTTATTGCTTTATTACAACGAGAATTCACTTTAAATCACGATTCTTTAATGTTTTTAATTCGAGTTAGTTTTAAAATATCAATGTTTTCGAGAAAATGCACAAAAAGATATATTTTCCCCTTGTAATCCGTGTTCCAAATGTCAGGGCCGATGCGGCACGTCTTCCCGATGTCCGATTGGCCTAATTTTTTGGGGGACGTAGTTTTACACCCAAATAAATATTTCCAGGGGGTAGCACGGTCAAAAACTCAAAATTTATCTTCCTCCATACAAGCTTGGAACATTTATAAAAACAACCGCCACCGACACCGCAGCCGCACTCAAATAATTTGTTTTTCTCACCGAAGCGGGATCAATTTATATATATTTATATATAATTTAATACCGAAATTGACCCAATTTTATTAGATCTATTTAAGTTGGATAATTTTATTTATGTAGATGCAATTATATACAATTTTATATTCTCTGTCGGCTTTGCGATCGGTTAGCGATTGTATCTCCTAGTTATACATGCTTCTTGGTTCTACCTTTAGTGTACACATCCACTGAGGTAGGATATTTGGGAACTTTTATGCAGAGAAGCAAAAAGAGGAAAAGAACCTGTGCAAACACTTTAACCTAGAAATCTGAAACTTAATATTGGAACACACTCTACAAAAAGGTTAAACAAATTTATTAAAAGTTACAATTTTCTTCTAAATATATTCCGAATTACCGGTAACGAAGTATCGGGCTTTTAAGCCATCTATTGATAAAGTAGTTGAAGAAACCGAAATAGTTAGCTTTACAATAGTTTTTAAGTTCACTTGAATCACCACCTCTGAAATTGCAGCTTTTTGCCCTAGGAATGGGTGAAAGTTATTCCCGAGGGACAGCAAATCATTTTTGTGTATTTTTGGTCTAAAGAATAAAAAATTATTTTTTTTTTGTCCTTGGATTACACATTAATAGCCTGCAGGTCCTGCACTAACTCCAAAATATTAAAAAAAAAACTTAAAAAAGTACGTTTTTCGCCTTACGAATTCTAAACAAATTTCAATCGATTTTCGTACCATCTTTTCTTTATCAAAGCTCCATCAAATTTCGCATTTGCAAACGAAAAATATAAGGCCAATCGGAACTCTTCATTAATTTTGAAAATTTTATATATATCGCTGAAAACCTCTAGTTTGCACTATTTTCTTAAGTATGGCTAAATTTTAGCACCATTTTTAATTAATTTTATTATAAAAACAAAGTTTCGAGTTTTTCCCCAATATCGTACTTCTTTAGATGAAATTAACGCAAAAACAAACAAAACAACAATGTGAACAACAAGAACATAAAATGAATAAACGACCTCATGTGTACCTTTTAGTGTTTTAGGTTAATCCTGGCCACATTGTCAAACAGTCTGACATTGAATAGGTCGGTATATCTAACTCGTATACAAGCTAAATGCTTACCTATATAAAAGAAAAAATAAAGCTAAACATTATCCGTGACTAAATGCAAACAAACTTAATACTCGTATACCACCACACTGACACAACATTTTCATAAATGTGCCTATGTTTTCCATTTGAACAAAACTCACATACATTCAAACGAACTCCCACAGAGATTGATAGAGGGTTAGAGAATGTATACAAAACTCTTCAAAAACTTTGAGGCATATTATAATTTAGGATAATTGGTATAAGGATAATAAAGATAATAAAGGCCTAAGCACAACATATACAAACACAAATTTGCACACCCGCATTATTTAACAGACACCCACACATAATCTTGCAATTACTACATGCGTTAGAAAAACTTTACCATAATGAACCTCAATATTTAAACAAACAGGAAAAAAATTATATTTTTTTTCCGTACAAAAAGACAATTATTGTTCTTATTTCTTTTTTTGTTTTTTGTGTATAACGAAACCACTGGTCTTATAGTCCTGGTTTAGTAATTGTTGTTGTTCTTTCTTCCTTTATATTTATGCTTTGTCTGCTTTATTTTAACTTGTCGGTGTTAAGCTTTTATTTATCGAAAAATAACATTTAGATTTAATGCCTACTTTATGTTCATGCTTAAGTCTTTTATTACATTTTTTTCCTCATTAGCAGGTTAAAAATACCATCTAGGTGAAGTGATATTTATTTTTATCTAATAATAAAGCAGGTGTTTAAAGAAAATTATGGCAAAGATTTGTTAACTCTTAGATCTAATAAATTAAATTCAGGTATAAAAGATAATGAAAATGGATTTTATACCCTACACCATATGTGGTAGGGGTATATATCAGTTTGTCAGGTCTAAGACCCCAAACAATATACAGTGGTGGCAAATTTAATAGGAACGATTCAAGTTTTTTATAATTTTTTTTCATTGCCTTTATTTTAAAAATTAAAATAGTGGCTAAATTCGCCCTGGGAGGCAAATATGTGGTTTAGAATATTGTGCAGAATTTTAACATAATGTCTGTTTTTTTATTTTGTCACTTGTTTTAAGTGGGCATGGCTTTCAATGAAAAATTAGCGATATCGACCTGTTATCAAATTACATAGTAAAATTTAGCGAGTACTGATCGGATCTATACAAACTGTATATTTTTGGAAATCCTACAAAATTTCCTTAACTTCTGCATTATTTTTATCTAGAAATAGTCGTCAGACTTGAAATAATAGTGCCTTAAACATAAAAAAGATTTTCTTCGTTTTTAGCGATTTTAAAAGGTTACCACACTGTAATTTTAATAGGAAATGCTTTATACTTAACATAGAAAAAAACTTGGCTTTTTTGTAATATCGTAGCAAGCATAAAACAATTCGCTTTAAAATTTCAGTGTTGTTAATTTTATTTAAAAATTGCTAAAAACAAAGAAATTTTTTTTATGTTTAAGACACTGTCATTTTAAGTCTGGCTAACATTTCTGGATAAAAATAATGCAAGACTTAAGGAAATTTTGTAGACTTTCCAAAAATATACAGTTTGTATAGATCCGATCAGTACTCGCTAAATTTTACTCTGTAATTTAAAAACAGGTTGATATCGCTAATTTTTCATTGAAAGCCACGCCCACTTAAAACAAGTTACACGATAAAAAAAACTGACATTATGTTAAAATTCTGCACAATATTCTAAACCACATATTTGCCTCCCGGTGCGAATTTAGCCACTATTTAGATTTTTAAAAATAAAGGCAACGAAAAAAATATTTTAAAAAACTTGAATCGTTCCTATTAAATTTTCTACCACTGTATATATATTGATCCTTGTACTCATGGAAATAAATCTGTAAAAATAGCAGATAAATCTACTAAAAATTTGTTAAAAATTACTTTGCGGAAAAAACTGCTGAAATTGGCAGATTTTGTTTTCAAAATCGCAAAAGTAGACTCTGAGCTGTAACTTGTTCACTAATGAACGAATTGTCATTAACGGACTTTTCAGCCAATGCGTAAATAGCAAAAATTTTAACTAAAATCTCATTTTGAACTAACAATTAGTTAGAAGCTTGCAAAGTTGGATTACTGTTTAAATAATTTTTCTAATAACTTTATTCTTTGTGTTTATACAATTTTAAGCCGAATCTTGGCGGCAGAATAAATGTAAATACCGGGGTACGTCAGGGGTAGGTTATGTCACCTCTACTATTTAACATTGTTCTTGATGAAGTGATGAAGACCGCAACAGAATACACCACCGGAATTCAATGGGGCCTATACAAGCGGTTAGGTGACTTAGATTACGCCGATGACATTTGCCTCATGGCACATACGTTTAACGACATGTCTGAAAAATTAGGACTCCTAGAAGCAGCGACAGCGAAAGCAGGGTTGAAGATAAATTTAGCAAAGACTAAATCCATGCGTGTGAACACCGACAACAGGCAGTCCCTTCAGATGAACGGTACCGTGCTTGAGGATATTAGCAGCTTCTGCTACCTCAGTAGCATCATCAATAGCAGTGGAGGATCTAGTGCGGATATCGAAAACCGTATTAATTGTGCCAGACGGTCCTTCGGCCTACTACGTCCTGTATGGAAGGCTTCCCATATATCCATGAGAACTAAAATTTGTTTATTCGACTCCAACGTGAAGTCAACTCTTTTGTATGGATGCGAGACATGGAATGCCGCTGCCCGCGACATAAACGCAAAAACAAACGTTTTTGCCAATAGGTGCCTGAGAAGTATTTTAAAAATATTTTGGCCTAATGCGATGTCCAATAACGACCTGTGGGCAGCCACCAATCAAGTTCCTCTGCGCACCGAAATACTGAGGCGTAAGTGGAATTGGCTAGGCCACACATTACGTAAACCAGCAGATGACATAGCACGTGCAGCCATTGACTGGAATCCACAGGGCACCAGAAGAAGAGGAAGACCCGCCCACACTTGGAGAAGACAGTTGGACTCCGAAATAACAATCACAAGGAAGTCCTGGAATGAGATTAAACTAATAGCTTGTAACAGATCTCTATGGAGTACATTTGTAATGGCCCTATGCTCCAACTTGGAACGACGGAAATAAATATATAAGCCGATCTGTCTGTCTGTTAAATCGCGGCGATTTTTATACCAAATTTTCGGCTGCGGCGCTTTCAGAAATATGAATAATTGAAATTTAATTTAATTTGAAATTATCTGACTTTCGGTATCTAAACAAACACTACAACAAACTTCACTTTACGTGCATGTTGAACAAATCAGCTGTTGAAAACAACCCATCGGTACAACCGCATCGGGACCCTGCACCATCAACTTCAATGGCAAGAAAGTAGTTTACTGAGTTTCGTTGTAGTAGCGCAAGCACAGCCGAAAATGTCGAAAAACTGCACGATATAGTGTTGGCCGATCGGAGAGTGAAAATGCGTGAGAGTTTTGATGCCTTAGGCATTTTATATGGTTCTGTGGTTTTGATTTTAAATGATCAGTTGGGTTCCAAAAAGCGTTTCGCAAGATGCGTGCTCACAATTGACCATAAACGGAAGCGTGTGATAACTTCAATGAAGTGTTTGGCGTTATTCATCCTCAGCGCGGATAAGCGGATAAGCGGATTTAGCCCCCGGATATACCTATTTAGCCCTTAGTGACTATCTTCTGTTTCCAGAACTAAAGAAATGGCTCGGTGGAAAGAGATTTAGCTCCAACGATGATTTCCTGGACCTTCGGGAAATTCTATTTTTTGGAAGGAATAAAAAATTGGAGAAAGGTTGGACTAAGTAAATTGAGCTAAAAGGAGTCTATGTTGAAAAATAAAAACTTTTTTGCACAAAAAACTGTGTTTCATTCAAAAAGTCGCGGAATTATTGATGCACCCTCGTACGACGTTTTGGGCTGCTGAGACAATTTTTTTAATTGGTTTTCAAAAAATCACAATACCCTAGTAAAAAAAAAAAATGTCTTTTGATATTATATATAATTATATCCGAAAAATTAGAACATCTAATAGTATCAAATTAGATCGTATTAAATCATATCAGACCTAATTTGATGGAATAAGATATGGTTCGATACAACTTTATGCGAAGTTTGTCCTCATCCAAATGTATCAAATATAATATAATCATATCCAACATAATCTTTTATGTATGTTAATGGTATATACCCAGCAAAAAAACTTGGAAGTAATGCTTTGCAAATTACTTCTTCCACTGCTTCGCAAGTATCCGTTAATGCATTTTTACTGCTTTTTTAGAAGTTATTCTGAACAACTTCAAAAAACCACTTCTTTTATTGCTTCCAAAGTATCCGTTAGTACATTTTGACAGCTTTTTTAGAATTAATTCTGAACAACATCCAAAAAATTACTTAAGTATTGCTCTAAAAGTGATTCTAAAAAGTGATTTTGGTATCATTTGGCATTTCCAAATAGAGTGCCGCGTGTTCGATTCCCAGCGGGATCAATATTTTAATTTAAAAAAAAAAAGATTTTTTTCTTTTATTAATTTTTTTTTTTTTTAATAAATATTTATGATTAATTGGTTTAAATTCAATAAATTTAAAAATTTTTAAAAATATGTATATGTGACAGCGCATAGAGAAAGGGACCTAAGGGTAAAAAAATCAATTTTTTTTTTGATGTGGACAACATCTGAGCATCGAATGAGACCGATCCCATGCCCTCCTGAGAAAGGGACCTTTCCCTTCTATTTTGCGCGTCACATAAATAAAAAAAAAACTAAAACCAATATTGAGTGGGAGTGATCCCTTTTACTTTTGTTTAATAAGTACTTTTATTGAAGAGAATAAGGAACAATATCTCACAGTAACAAAGTGGTGTTTTTATGCCAGTCAACTTTCATATCAAAGAATAGCTCAGCGGTAGAGCGCTAGACTAGCAGTCGTGAGGTCGCAAGTACGATACCCGGTGGCGGCAATAAAAAAACTTTTGTAAAATAAAAAAAAATTATTTTTTTTGCGAAGAATTTTTTTTATTTTAATTGGTGAAAAAGAGCTTCCTATACACTCGTTCAAAAAGTGCTGAAAAAATGTTGAAGTGGGAGTACTCCTCTCCTATGACAACTAAATGTTTAAATCATTAATGTTTATGTTAAAAAAGAAGTACATCTAAATCATCAATTGTAGTGCTTTTTCTACTGCTTCGGCATCTCTTTTTTATACGATACAATTATTCATAATTATATGAGGCATATGTAACTATATACAGGTCCATATGTAATTGGATATTGTAATATGTTGCACTATATATAGTGCTATATATAACAATATATAGTTATATATTTAAGATATAATTTCTTAATATTTTATATAATTATATCTTTTGATATATGTTTCCATGTACAATTATACAAAATTTTATATGATAGTATATGACTATATCAAATCATTTTTACTTGAGTAATCATTGCCATGAATCAGTTAAAAATTAGCTACTGAAGCTTTCCGATTTTTTTTATTATTATTATCTGACCAAATACTTTACCGAATCAAAGAATTTGCAAAAAAATGGCATCAATTTATTGTTGCATATTTTTGCATATTTTATTATAAATGCATATATTTGCATATTTTGTTTTTCAGTGCATATTTTTTTTGCATATTTTGTGATTTTAGTGCATATTTTTGCATGCTTTTCATTAAATTGCATATTTTCTTCATATTTTTTTTTTTTAATTAAAACTAAGATATAATGAAAAATAAAGAAAAAGAAGAATTTGCAAACCTTAACGCAGCACTTAACTAGAAGGAAAACATCAAGTTGTCATCTACTTAGACATTTATATTAGATTTCATTTTTAACCAAACGCTCCCGCGTAATAAATATGATTTTTAAAAGTCGATAAATATAAAGTGCATTTTTTTGCTTTGAAGCGTTTATTTTTGGATTAGTAGAGCATATTTTTGGGTTTTTAGTGCATATTTCCATTTAAGTGCATATCTTGCATTTTTTACTGCATATTTTAAGTGCATATTTTCGATTTTTAAGTGCATGAAAGTCCCTGCCCTGACTATAATTATTGAGTGGAGAACGGTTGAGATTTTTAATTTTTTATAATTTTGTAGTTTTTGGGACTAAAATAAAAAAGTTATAAGTGGCGAAACCTTATGAAGAAAAATTATTTTATCCAAAAAATGTTTCAGAAATGATTTAAACGAATTTATTTTTAAAGAATTTTTTCAAGTAGCTTTTTTTTCTTGAACCTTTTCAAAATTTATGATCCTTCATATATTTTGTTAGATGCGTTTGAATAAAAAAAAAATATTTCACATCAAATCACCGGAACAATTAAAAAAAGGATAACAAAAAACGATTTATTTTTGAGCCAATGGAATATTTTAAAGACTTTTTCTGAGTAATTTTTGAGTCGAAAAGGGCTCTTTGCATATATCACTTTCATAGAAACATTGAAATATTTAGGTAATTTTTTTACCAGTTCAGGAACATACGAAGTTCTAATTTTATTATTAAACGCCGTCTTTTTAAAATGGATTTCCTAAATTTGCAGTTTCTAACAAATTATATATATTTGTTCCTTTTACTCCTGCAAGGAGCATAGGGCCACGGTTTCTAACAAATTGAAGCTAATAAAACATAGTATGAAAAAACCGGAATATTCGATATTCGAAAAATTAACATTTCAAAAACCGGTTCGATCAACCTAATACATATAGAATAAAAAAGCTTTCATTTGAATATTTTTTCACTTGTCTATCGAAATCATTACACCGATCTTCCTTATATTTTTAACCCTTAAACGACAACATACCATTTTTTTAATAAAAATAGCCCACTTGATGCACAAAACTGCATTTTCGGGCATTTGGGGCCGAATAGTTTAGCGCAGATTTTTTAAACAGAGAAAAAATCTTGGTTTTGTTCTGTATATTTGTGAACAATTTAAAACACGCGATTTTTTTACAAAAAGTGTAATATTCAAAAATGTTTGTTTAAATATTTAAAGTGGTATTCCCGAAATAAAATTCATTTTGGCGACAATAAATGTAAATTATAGTTTATATAATTTGTTTTTTTTTTCAGACACGTTAAAATAATCACAATTTAGCTATTTGGCAAAAAACCATATTTTTCAATAAAAATCACCTTTTTTTAAAAATAATTTTTTTTTTTTGGTATTTTTCTTGAAATATACACACACGCCTTTAGAAATCATATATACAAAAATGGTTAAAATTGAAGAGATCATGCATTTAAGGGTTAAAAAAGTGCTTTGAAAAAGAGCCAAAAATGTCTTTTTTTAATTTTAAATCATTGTATTGCAACCCTGGAATTACAATTAAATATAATTCTTTAAATTAAATCTATAACCAAGGCCTCACTTTATCACATGCTTTTTACGGCGTTGTTTTATCGCCTTTCTTTCAAAAGTTATAGGATCTTAAAATTTGACGTATTTGTAACGACTTGTTGACAAAAAAATGGGTTAAACCATCGATATGTACTATTATGGGTTAAAATCAAAAACACTTTATTTTTCATTTTCCGTTTTTGTGGTAATGAAAAAACTTTTCTTTTTAAATGAAGTTCTCATGTGTACAAAGAGTACTTAAACACTATACACATACTCATATGTAGGACTCGGAAGTTCATGCATTTATAATTGCATTTTGTGGTCGTAAAATATGTAATAAAAAACGAAAAATATACATACATTTAAAAGTTTTAAAGTATGTATATATTGTAGTTGGCAAAATAAAGAATGATCACACGGAGCAATTAAAATAGGTCGAACGAGTTTGGCTTTTTAATTAAATTTTATTGAAATTTTCGTGGAGTTTTTATATACAAATTTTGCTTACTTAGCTAAAATAATTAAAATAATAATTCCCACGGAAGTATAGCATGAACAGTACTGCCGAACATAGGTGGACAATATACGAAAATATACAGCAACAGTAGTCTGTTGTACGACTCTAGTAGACTTGACTGTTTGTGCAATATGGTGATCATATTTCATACCGTCTACAGTACGATCGAGCACAGGTGTACAACACATACAATTTAAGTAATAGTCGTATTTCGTTCAACATTAGAAGAGTTGACTGTTGCTGTAATTGGATCCACATCATAAAATAATTGTGTCGGTATAAACGACTGATATTTATACTACGATATTATTGATATTTTCAATGTCATCAATTAAATGTTACTAAAATTATTTTAGTATTAATTGTTTTTATAGGTGGTTCAAACATTGAAGATTTCAATTAGATATATTTTTTTTATTTACTCACTAAAAACTGCCGCCACCCAGCAAAACCACACATTACCAAATAATGGGTAAAGTAATGTATCGCCATAGAGTTGGACTGGTTACTTTACACGTTACTTCACTGATGAATTTTACAGGCGATGAGCCTCAAAGTAATGTGTCATTGTTACCAGCATACTTACAAAAAAATGAAGAGTAATGGGTTACCTAGTTGCAGATAGATATCAAAAAAGTAATTGGTTACCCATATGATTACGAAGAGGCTGAGAATAATTGGTTACGCATATAATTATAAGGACTGAAATTACCCTATAATTACACAATTTAAATAAAAAAATTTTCTAACTAAATGATTTTTATATTTAAACATGTATTTTGTAATAGTAGTTACTTTATATTTATTCATAATGCATTATGTAATCAACATTAGGTAGCCCATTACTTAATGTTTCAAAATAATGATACATGTATGCAGTATACATTACAAAGTAATGCAATATGTAATCAACTCATAACTCATTACTCTGTGTTTCTAAATAATGCTCAAGGTAAGGATTATACATTACAAAATAATGCATTATGTAATAAATTTTCGGTAACTAATTACTTTATGATCCAAAATAATGATGAAGGTAAGGAGTATACATTACAAGGTAACGCATGAGTTTGTCGCATCTACAAAAAGTAAGCAATTGAATATTTCTCATATTTCTGCGTTTATTAAATCAAAAATATATTTATAAATTCGAAAATTTATTCTTATAAATGATTAAAATTTTGCAAAACTACAGTTTTTAGTAAAATTTCAAGTTGAAAATATGGAGTTTTAGCAAAATATGTAAAAAAAATGCATTTATAACAATATATGAATCAAAATATGCCAAGAAATGCATTAAAATATGCATCTATAGCAAAATATGCCAAAATATGAATTAGCAAATCGATGCCATTTTGCAAAGATTTGCTTTAAGGTTTTCTCCAGCTAACAACGACAACAAACATGTATTTGTATGAACTTCCGAGCCCTATACATATGAAAATGATATGCACATTAGGGCGGATCAAATTAGGCTTATGGAAGAATTCTACTTAGAGAGAGATAGAAAAATTGTGGAGGGATGTAAAAGCGAATTAAAATTTCAAACTCATTTATGGTAGAAAAAATCTACTTTTTTTTAACAGTTCGCTGTGGAAAATGCAAATTTTGTTCAAAGGTTTATTAAGGTTTTTCGTGAAAAAAATACATAAATAAAAATTAAAAAAAAATGCATATTAATTACAATATTAATTGCATTTGGTCTATATGACGCGTTTGAAAAAATAACACTTTACTAGGAAAAAAATTATTGTTTCGAAAACAAAATTGTCACTTTGAACGAAAATTTTCGGACGTAAATCGTAATTAATTCGAACGTACTGAAACTTTTCAAAAATATACTCTTTCTATATCTATTCAAAACTTGTTTAGAATCATGCAATAAACGAAAGTCCTAATTTGATCCACCCTAATGCACATAGTTATAATGATAATTCTTGGTATTTAAAATATTTTATTTAAATATGGTTTTAGTTTAAAAGGGGTAAATAGAGATTAAGCACCCTTTCAATATGTTTTTTGTTTGAGGTTTATTTAGGGTTTGCTTGCCACTGAAAGTGAATGTATGGAACATAGATGTTAATGATAATGTAATGAAATAAAAAATGGATTACAATTTGTTTAAAAGTAATTACAAAAATAGTTTTTGGGAAACAAAAGTAATCTTTTTTTCTTTTTTGTTTGCAAAAGAATTTAAATTGAATTCCATATATGATATTGGAAACTAAAATAGAATAAATGAATGTGATGGGGTGAATTAAAAAAATGAATTTGTTTTAAACAAAGCAGAAACTTTTAATTAAACATACACTTAGAAAACAGATACGGTGCTGACAACCGCATTTATTAGCCAATCAACAACAGAAAACCAATTGAGACAGGGCTAATTTGAGCGGGACAACCGAAAATATAGTTGTATCAGTAATAATTCGGTAGTTCCAACGGAAAAATTCATTTGATGCAACTGAACCATTCGAATGGCAATAAATTGGCTTATCAGCACCGAACCTGTTTTCTGCGTGTAAAAAAAAAATTAATTTTACAACTCCCATCACTATATGGGGTAAAAACTTAATCAGTTAAATTTATAGTAACAGCAATACCAGGCATTGTTATATCTCTTTATTAGTTCTATTAGTTATGCTGAATCAAAGAAAAAGTATTACTACTTAGTTTATATCTGTTTTAGATTCTGTTGCAAGTTTTTCATAATTCTTACATACAAATTATTAAATAGCAAGTTTAAACATTAATTAAAGGGGTTTATTTTGAAAAATCTCATAAATCTTAGCTTTTTTTCTACAAAGTTTTGCACCCACTGACTTCTAAAGTAAACCCAGACATTTTCTTCCTAAGTAAACACAGTTAGAACAAACAAGAAAGTAAGTAAAAAGAAAAAGAATTATGACGCTAGCAGCGCATACATTGTAGAAAAACTTAAGATAGTATAATAGGCAAATACGATAAACAATGTAAACATAACATAATATACAACAAATGCCGCAACACAAACATACACACACACACACTTAAGAAATCTGAAGTAAACAAACAAACCATAAAACCCCTTAAGCAACATAAAAAACTGTTAAAGAATTTATGTTAAAGTATGAGTGGAAAATGAAACCACATACACACATAAGTATAAATACACAGCCAAACACTCACAGTAAATTGGTTGAGGTTTAATTAAATAAATGATAAATTTTTTGAAGAGAGTTCTTTCTTCATTTAAGTTATGCAAGTACGTAAAAAAGCAAAGTCAAAAGGAAAATTTGATTATTACAAGAAAAGTGTTCAGTTTTAAAATTATTTTAAACTAAATTTTGAGAACTTAATTCCAACACAATTTATTGGTAAAATATTATATTTTGTATCTCTACATCAATATAAGTATTGATGTATCATAATTGTGTTTTATAATAACTTATTAATAAGGGTACAAATAATAAGTTATTGGTATTGCATAATATTACTACTTATTATGCGAAAATACGACTTAATAAAAATTTTGAATCTAATTACATTGCTCGGATCGGTGTACTTTTAAACAAAGTCATTACTGGTAACGTCTTATAGTATTCCCTAGTAACCAATGAAATATGTACTAATGTGTAATGACTTAATTCACTCTCTAAAAGTATGTTCTTATTTTAGGTAACTAGTGAATTTAATATTACAAGTAACAACTTATTTCAGTACTTCCTTGGTAGTCACTTATTTTAGCCTATACCGGTACGATTTTAACAACCATTTACCCCCAATGACATCCCCATGTTAAAATAATGTGTTATGCGACCAAAGTGTAAGTAGTTACAATTTTTGGTTTCTTATTACATTTCCCTTTACCTGGTAATAGAAGGTTTTGCTGGATACTTAGCAAAATTGTTTTTTTTTTTTTTTTTAGAAAAGAAGCAACGCTCAGGAAATCCTATTCCTATTAATTAACGTTTTGGTTTTTTTTTGGAAAGGGAATAGAGAAGAAGTGAAAGATGGTGAAAGAAGAAGGGCTTCAAATATGGTAACACTGTAATTGCGCGAGATGCTGAGTGCACGCCACCTGACGAAGAGTTGACGAACTTTGTTGGAGCTTTTTTTTTTTTTTCTTTTTTTTTTTTTTTTTTTTTTGTTCATAGTTTTTTACTTCGGTGGAGTTAAGTGCTATGGGAATACAAAAAACTCATATCATCATTAGGGATAGAAAAAACACATACATATTATTATTTTTCATAATTTTATATTGCCTTGACTGGGCTTGAACCAGCTACATTATCTGTAACAGTCCAACGCGCTAACCACTACGCCACAGTTCACGTTAAATTGTAATTTTCTATTAAATAAAATTTAACTCAAATATAGCTAAAATTTAGTTTGTTTAACAGTTTTATTTTTGTTGTTCGTATCTAAAATTTAGCTGAAATAATCTGCTAATTTCGGCAGTTTTTTCTGCAGTCATTTTTATCTAATTCTTAGTGGTTTTAATAAAAATTTTTACATACATGACAAAATCTTGACTTTTAAAAATTAATACACCTCTGACCATCACTTCTGTATATTTCGGATTTGCTGATTACAATGGCGTACTTTAATTTTCGATCTAAGGTACAGATTTTTCGCTAAATGTCTGTAAAGTTTGGCGGTTTTCCATTTAGTTTTTTATATACAAAAATTTTCAAATGCAATCAATATTAATTTTTTGTGGTGAAATGTAGGCACAGGACCTGTATTCATATTTAGGCTTAAAATTTGATGCATAAAACTTGATATGTTTTGTATGTATGTATGTTTTGTATGGATTTTTACGGTTTTTTAAAGTTTTAGCCAATTGAATCGCTGAAAGCAAAATCGGCTTTAATAAATGATATGGCTTAGTAAAGAAGCTATTAAAAGGAAAATATTTCAACAAAAAAAAATGTATTTATCTATAGCGCCCTATACGTTATGTCCCCAAAGTCCAACTTTTAGTATAATATGGGGTCACTGTTTAAAAACTGTTCAAGCAAAACAGTTTTCATTTGCAAAAGTTATCGCAATAAATACATTTTTTACTAAGGTTAGTATCGTACTAAAGACATTTTAAGATACTATGAGGAACATTTTAAGCCTCTAATTATTCAATTAAAGGGACTTTTTTGTCCCTTTTTAAATAAGAACAAAAAAGATCCGCAAGTTGAAGAGTTAGAAAGAGGTTTAAAATGTTCCGGAAAAATATTTGTAATAAAATTCTACTATAACCTGGTGTTTACAAATGCAATAAAATGTATAATGAAATTCGAAAATTACACACAAAGCAACAACAAAATTGTATTTGCTGTTGTTGCTTTGTGTGTTATTTACAAATTTCATTACACATTTTATTGCATTTGAAGACACTGGTTAAATTTAACTTCAGTGCCAGAAATAAGTCAAAACTTAAAATGTTTTTAAAGGCTAATTTCGCACTTATTGAGAATTGGCGCTCAAATTTCCCAAAAACCTGGATTTTAGGGCTCAGTTTTAAGTTCAGTCAGTTGTTTGACTTATTTTTGGCATACAAGTTAAATTCTCAACTTTAACGTCTTCAGAGGCTTATAGTAGAATTTCAAGACAAACTTTTTTGCGGAACATTTTAAACCTCCAACTCTTCAACAACTTAATTGAAGAGTTAGAGGGCTAAAATGTTCGCCAAACACATTCTGTCCCGTCAGGTATTAGACCCATCCCGATGGTAATAAACTGTATCCAAATCAATTCTTACACTTAAAATATTTTGTTCGTAAAGACCGCTGCAAATGTAATTTAAAAAAATGAAATTTCACTTGAAAACAGGACTACCCATGTGGAAATCGAAATATTTATGAACATACATGATCATACATTGACTTGTATATGATCACGCATGGGCATATCTGGTGATATACGTACATGCATAATTCAATGTATGACCATATATGATCTCATATATTTCCATATATCTTCGAATCCGAAATTTGAGGTTATTTGACGGTTCATGTTCATATGTGACCATTTATGCTCATATATAATTCATATACGCTCATATGTGATCATATATGGACATATGCCTTCATATGTCTTCCTATCTACTCTTTTGCAGATGACAGCAACATTTGCCATTCATATTCCTTCGATCATAGGCCACGCCTTGCAGAGATTGGGGGCAGGAGGCAGATTATGAATGACACACTCAATCAAGACCTTATTACAATCTCTGAGTGGGGTCGCGTGAATAGGGTCGATTTTAATCCACATAAAACCCAATGTTGTTTGCTGACTCATAAAACCGCGGAGCCATCATTGTCATCTGTATACATGGGTGGTATCAATATTAAGGAATCAGAAGCTCTTGATGTTCTGGGCATGAGAACCCAGTGTGATGTCCGTTGGAAAGATCACGTCATTCAAGTGTCGAAAGAGGCATTCAAGTGTCTTAGCTTTCTTAACCGGTGTAAGAACTACTTCACTTCTTCTGATCTCCTTTCTATTTATACCACCTATATCCGGCCGAAGATGGAATACAACTCCCATATATGGGCAGGGGCTTCAAAGTCTATTTTGGAGCTTTTGGACTGTGTAATGACAGTAGCGTATCCAGCTCTATTGACTCGTTGGAGCATCGTCAGAATGTGGCTTGTGTAACACTGTTCTATCGTTACTACCATGGGAGGTGTTCTGCTGAGATAAGTGCACTTATCCCGATGCCCCGTGTTTTTGGCCGTAACACGCGCTTGTACAGTAGATCTCATCCGTTTGTGGTTGATTGTCCAGTTAGTCGCACAACGCATTATAGAGAGAATTCGTTCATTAGTCGAACCACCCGTATGTGGAATAAACTCCCCGCAGATGTCTTTCCTGATACTTACAATTTAGGGAAATTCAAGTCAAACGTTCACAAACACTACTCCCTCTTTCCTCCTTCCCATAACCTATTTTCCTGATATCAACACAATGCATTGCATTAGTAGGGGGCATCCCCTGAGTGTTGGTCTATAGTAAAAAAAAAAAAAAAATATACCCTTAAATTTCGGATCCAATGATTTATGAATATATATAAGATCATGTATGGTCATACATTGAATTATGCATGGACGTATATGACCATGTATGCCCATGCATGATCATATACAAGTCAATGTATGATCATGTATGTTCATATATGTATATTTCGATTTTCAAAAGGGCACTAATATTTCATTAAATTCAAATTACATTTTCTTTTGTTTTTGACTGTTAATAAAATGAACCACAAATTAGTCAAAACAACTAACAAGATAAAATGAATGTTACGAATTTTCAGTATTTTATGTTGTTTGTGTTTTTTTAGTGACTTATGACGAATGTAGTTAAAATGCACATTTCTACTACAAATGAATCTTATTTTCATTTAAAATAACAGAACTGAAATACTACTTGAATAACTAACAAATTCTGACTGCAGTAGAGCAACAATTTTAGAGCAATAATGTTTCATAAGTAATAGATAAGTGATTTTTTGGATGTTGTTAAGAATTACTTCTAAAAAAAATACTTTTGAGGCAATGCAAGAAGTGGTTTGCAAAGCATGACTCCCATTTTTTTTTTTTTGGTTTGTTGGGAACTTAAGAAGAATGCTTATGGAGAATCTAAATTCCGTCAACAAATTCCCACAGAATCTATTAGCAAATGGGTTCATTATTATGCTTTCCATGAAACTAATTCAATATTTTTAATTCTTTTATTTTTAAATCTGTATGTTTTAAAAAGATTGCCTAAAAGGTTTATAAGGCCTGGAGGCAATTTAGTTTTTTTTGTTATTATAACAAATTATTAAGAATAAGAATTTATCAAAATTTTATTAATTCAATTTTTTAAATTCCTTCTTATTTTTAGATTATAAATTGCGGCGATTTGGATAGTTATCCTTTGCTGCAATATTTGGACTTATCGAACAGTCATATCGAACACGTTGAAGATGATGCAATCGGTCGTTTGGAAATTTTAGAAATCTTAATGTTGGATCATAATCAACTAAGAAAAATACCCTACAGTTTGCCAGTATCGCTGGAACATCTATTTCTGCAAAATAATGATATAATGGAAATACCACAACAAGCCTTTCAAGGATTAAATAATTTGAAAACACTAGATTTGTCACACAATAAATTAATGTATCTACCAGATTTAACACTACCCAAATTGATAACACTGAACTTGCAATCATCGGAAATTAAAGGAATAAATCAGGGTATAGTACATTCATTGCCTAAGCTAAACGATTTAATGTTGGAGGATAATCCCATCAAATGTTCTGATCTGTTGGGTATAGCCGAATGGGCAAGTACTTGTCGCTTAAGGGCAGGCAAAGACGATGAAGAAGAAGAGGAACAAGGAGGTGTAGAAGACAATATTAACATTGTTGATTTAAGAAAGAAATTTGAAAAAATGCACAATTTTTATGAAAAATTTGATTCGGTTAATAATAGTGAAAACCACACATCATTATTATTATCCCTTAAAAGACCCTCCTGTGTTAAGGATAGTTTAAAATCTCTACTATTAACAACTTTATTGCAAACCACTGATAAAGATATAAATTTTGATATACAAGTTGAAGGAAAATCATTAAATTTATTAACTTCCTCTTTAACGCAAAAAGAACCCTTAATGCTACAAGAAAATCTAACAGAAGAAATAACGAAAACAAATAAAGTTGAAAACTTTAATCAAAATTCTATGAGTTCTATTCCGGTTTTAGCTACAACAGCTACAACAACAACAACAACAGCTATGAAAACTTTAATGGAATATAATAAGACAGATGCAAATGTAAAAAATGCAGTTAAACAACAGCAAGAACAAGAAGATGCAGGAAAAACAACAGCAGTTCAAGAGCCAACAGTAGCAGCAACATCAAAATCAACAACAATGCAGTCAAGCATTATAAATGAAAAACAAACCTTTAAAACAACCACAAAAACTTTCAACAATGCTATAGCAACAACAGCAACAGCCCCCTCCACAGTAATAGAAACAACTAATGCTAAACCACAAAAACACCAACAACAACAACAACAACAACAAGAAACGCAAGAAAACGATAAAGAATTTGTTGTTAAACCTAGATTTACAAACGAAATGAAAACATTTGATCACTTGACTACAACTGCTGCTACAACTTTTATTACAACAATTGCTACCACTACCATTGCTGCTTCCATTAGTTCTAGCACTACAAGTGCAGCCAAAGATGAAATTGCATCAATAGGAAATACTCAAACTCAAAGTTTTCAAAATATGACAGAAGTAGTTAAAGTGGCAACAAAAAGAGGTGAAGATGTAGTAAAAATAACATCAAAAAGTTTACAAAAAACTATACTGCCAGAAGCAAAAATAAAGGAGGATGTAAAACATCTAGAAAATTTATCAAAAGAGGCCAAAGATATGACGACTGCCGCATTACAACAAACACAACAACAAGAATCGACAACATTTGCAACAGCAATAAATTTAAAACAACCAGATATGAAGAGGACCACAGCCATGAGAGTTGTACCAGTTGCAAAAGAAATTACTACATTGAAACCCCAGATAAATCTTTTAAAAGAAAAACAACAGCAGCATGAAATTAAAACAGAAATTGCCACTACAAAAGAGATTAAATCTTTAAAAACAACAACAGCAACAACAAAGCCCACAACAACTATTGAAACAGCAATAAAAACATACACCAAAAACGAGCCCACAAAAGCACCAACATCAGGCATAGAACTGATAACATTAAAAAGTCCCACTGAAACAACAGCCAATTTAGACAAATCCAATAAAGAGTTAAAAGAATTTACTACACCAAACAACAAAAATTCAAAACAAAACAACAGCATTAGCCCCACCACCAGTATAATTTCAACCCTAAATTCTCTTACAACTACAGCAACAACTCCTTCTGCTATTAACAAAGATATAATGCCAACAATATCAAGTACTACTGCAGCAGCAATAACATTAAAAGCATCTACAATTGAAGTAGCTGAAGCAGCAGTTAAAGATAAAGATTTAGCATCAAATTACAATGACAATGATAACAATGGACTAACAACTGCCACCACCATCACCACTACCAATAACACTAAATATACGAATGCAGCCAACACTAACAACAATGATAATACAAACAATAAAATGGTTGTCACATTAGACATGATGTCTACCACTACAACACCATTTACTACTACTACTACAACTGCAAACATTGTACATCAAAATGACAATATCCATGTTGTTGAACCCCACCACCACCATCTCCATCAGCAACAGCAACAACACCAACTACAACAACATTTGAAAAATGAGAAAAATGTGATTCTATATCATCAGTCTTTACAAAAAATGCATGTCAATGTTAAATGTACACAATCAAATTCCAATGGTAAGTACTACTTAAATTTATTATAACAACAACAATTTACTCAGTGCAATAAAAGATGAATTGTCTCATATTTATTTATGCACTTCAATTTAAAACTAAAATAACGAAAAGCAAAAACGATATTGCATATCGTTGACATAGTTGAAAATACAAAGTAAAATATTAAGATAAAAGATTTAAATCAATGTGACTGATGGTTTTTTTTTTCAAGATGCTTAAACAAATAAATCGATTGTGTTTTAAGGATTTCTTTTAAATTACAGAAGTTGTTGACGCAGTTAACCCTTTAGTATATGAGATGAACCCAATTACATCTAATGTTAGTTTCTAAGAAACTATACAATTTTTTACTATCTGGAAATTCATCTGTTAAATTTTACTTCGACCTGCTAACTTATCTATAAATGTATATTAGGGTGGGTCGATTTAGCAATCGATATTGTGCCATCGATTTTTCGATAGCTTTTGGCATGAGGAAAAAAAAGTTCAACTACGACATATCAAAAAAATAATTTTCGAGGCGCCCAAATTAAATTTTTTTGACTTTTTCTCAACTTTTATTTTTAAGATTTTTTTTAGTAGGTAATAATAAAAAAATCGGCTGATTTATTTTTTTTTTTAATATTACCTTTCCAAGGATAAACTGTACGCTAAAAACGATGGCGATAGCAGTTTTTCCAAAAAAATATTTTTCTTGTGGTTTTCGACGAGTTTTTGTCGAAAAACAGATCTTTTTTACGCGTTAATTTTTAAGGTTTTTCAAATTTGGTTTCTTAAAAAAAAATTGCCGATTTCAAATTTTTTAAATATATCCTATCCAAGGTAAAATTGTACGCTTAAAACGATGGCGATATAATTTTTTAGAAAATAAAAATGTTTTTTTTTTGGGTCTTAGACGAGTTTGGGACGAAATTTGGGCGCCTCGAAAATGATTTTTTGATATGTCGTACTGGAACTTTTTTTCCTCATGCCAAAAGCTATCGAAAATCGATGGCACAATATCGACAAATTTTTGTCCTTACAAATCGGCCCACCCTAATGTATAGAGTTGTGAATGTCGAATTTATATGTAAATATCTGTGGTTAACGTTTAACTTTGGTTCCATTAATCTATTGGTTTCATTAATCTAATCTATTCATTAGGGTTATCAATCGGTTAACCGGTATTCGATTAATCGATCAAAGTCTTTCAAAAACTTGTTCGAATAATTTCAAATGGCCAATTTCGAGTAACGAATTACTCGAGTAATTTTGGTCGATTAATTGAGTAAGCCGAGTAAATCAAAAAAGGCTTTTTTTAGTTTTTACCAATTTTTTTTTTAATTTTTTCTTTTTATTATTTTTTTATGGAAAGTAATGTTTTCGTTACAGTCTGAATTTAAGTACGATAATGCTTATGCATAACAACTTGAAAACCTTATAAAATTAAGTGAGCTCTATATTTTATCAATTTCACTAAAATCCACCCACTCAATCTTGAAACTCAATAAAACCTTTCAAGAAATTGTAAAATTACAAGTAACAACAATAATGTTTACTTTGTTGTTTCGTGCTTAATTTTAAATTTATAATAATAAAAATAATTCTAAATTTCACGATATTTTGTCAGCGCCTAAAGAAGATAATGTTTTGAATCAACTGGCGCAAAATTTTGATTCATTTTCTGAATCAAAAGCACTTTAAATCAACGATTTGTATGATTTATATAAATTTATATTGACTCAGTTTTGAATGAATTTAATTGTTTCATGATTTGATTCGCGATTGAAGGCAAACATTATTGGTTAAATTAATTTGTTAAAATTTAATCAATTCATGAAAAGAATAAGACAGTGATTGAATAAATAATAATTCAATCACTAAAATGAGTTTTGCTTATCGATTCGTTCAAAATTGAATCAGGATTAAAAATCGAATGTTTTTTGAAGGTCTGAGTTTTACTATTTAGACCCTTTATAAAAATTTAAGAAAATCCTTTCAAACTGCACTCAAAAAAGTTTGACAGTTACTACATGACAGTTGTTTGTGTAGTTATCAGTAGTCGTTTTTTTAACCGCAATTACAGTTGTTTTTCTATCGAAAATTATAAAACTAAAAGTTGTTTTATATTTTACAGTTATTTAAGAAAACAACTAACGAAAAGTACTGTAATTTCGAAACAGTTGTCTTAGCCAGTTATTTTTAATATCATAATAAACAACTACCGAAACAGTATTTTTACAGTAAACAGTTGTTTTTATTAGTTATTTCTTAGTTATAGAAATTTCGTTGAATTTCTTTGAATTAAAAAAAAAACGGATAATAGGTAATTTGTCTTACAGCTACAGGGTTGCAAAATCAGCTTTAATCTATACTTCAATATTATAGAATTTACATTAAATGAAAAACAGCATTTTCATGTCAAAAAAAGCGACCATGGGCAGCTGATTTTTGTTATTAAATAAAAGAAGAATAAAAGCTTTGCTCTAAAAAAGCTGTGGGATTTGAAAACGTGTCCCCACATTACAAACGTAAATAAACTGAATTGCGATGACAGCTTGGCCATCTCATCCAAGTAAGGCCTTGAATGCAGTGTAACTAATTCATTGTTTTCTTTCTTATTCAGATTTCTGTTATTATCTTTACTCAGAAGTGATCAAACGCAGATACATGCAAACATTCCATTTTTAGATTTTTTTTATCTTCCAATCTCCTCCGTGTCTCCTTTTTGGCAAATGTTGCCACACTGAGGTATGGTTTTTACATTCAAGAGTAGCCGACTTGCATATATTGGAAAGGGGTTGCCACAGGGCATTTCTATTATTATTAATATTTTCTATTTTCAAAAAGAACATTTGTACCAGAAATTGTTGTTGGTTGAGATTTCTTAGCCTTTTCCGTAATTTGTCATCGTTCGGCTTTAAGTCGATTTCTTTCGAAAAGATATTTCGAGCTATATTTTTTGACATAAGCAATATTTTTTTTAACGTGTTTTAACAATGTGTCAAAATAAACATAAATTTCCTAAGTTTTAGACAAGTTTCATGAGATTGGGCTGGTAAGAAAATAAGTGTATCTGGATCATATTCGAATTTCATTCAAATCAACGAAACCCCATCGTAAATGCTCCCTTGTGAGTCTCAGTTGAGTCAAATAAAAAAAATTGTTAAAGTTTACTAAATATGTATTGAGTTATCCTACAATTTAAATTAACTAAAGTCAACCGAAAAAAAAATAAAATAAAACTGAGGTATAAAGCAAGTGGGGAATTGTTTAGTGTAGGGCAGGGGTGGCAAGACTTTTTTCGCTGCGTGCCAGAAACGGACAAATTTTTTTTTTGTAAAAATTTATCGCGTGCCACCTTAATTTTAGTTGTCTTTTAAAAGTCCTTTTTATTTTAAAAATTTGGAAAATTTCTCTTACAAATATCATCACAGATGTACATATTTATCGGCGCTACGGATAACCCCCATGCAATAACCCCAAAGGGAAGAATTAAATAACATCCAAGAAATGGCGTTAAAATGTTTGACGGTTATTTAATTTTTCGGGGTTTTTTTAACCTTTAAATATTGAGATTATTTCATTATGAAAAAATCCCCAATGAAATAAAATTAAAAACAGTTTGAACATTATTGCCTTTTAATTTTTTTCGGGGGATATTCCAGTTTTGGTGGTTATTTTATTTTGTTAAAAAAAGTTAAATTAGTGGGCGCCATCTATTATTTAAGTACCTAAGAAACTAGTAGAAAAATGTGCTTCGGACAAAAATTTGATTTTTTTTAAATAAATCGCGCGGTTTTTATCATCATAATAATGAATAAAAAGCGAATATTATGGATTTGAACAGAAAAATTTCTATTTCAGATGAAACGGCTCTGCGAAACACGATCAAAACACAATTTCAAATTCAAACATAGGGGAATTATGAAACTTATTTTCAAGCTTTATTTCATTGAGGGTTTTTTTCGTAGCAATTATTTTCCATTTAAAAAAACTTAATTTTTGAGGTATAATTTTATTGCAAATTGTTTTCCATTTTTGTGCGATTTTCTGGTACTTTTTATTTCTCCGTTTATGACGCATTTTCTCATCGAAACATTTAAACTTCTTTCAATCTAGAATTTTAGAAATTTTTCCAGAATTTTATGATAATCGAATTTGCGAGTTCTGTATTAACCATATTTCTTTAAACAAAATATGGTGGCAATATAGATTTTTATTCATTTTAAAAGACGATTTACAAGCTCTATGAAAAATTTCACCATTTGTAGTTAAATCACACATTTTTGTAGCGAAATTTAACATTTAACTGAATTTTTTGCTGGTCTTCTGATAGTCTAAATTTTTTTGAAAATATCCAACAAAACGTCCCGTGCCACCTAAAATCCACTCGCGTGCCACTACTGACACGCATGTCATAGTTTTGCCAGCCCTGGTGTAGGGCATAGTTCACTATAAGCGTGGTATACAAAACTCACAAGAATGTACAGATTTTCTGTTGAATTAACCTAATTTTAAATATTTTTTGTAATATTTTAATAATACTTTCTCTGAATTACGTTTCTCTCAATTTTTCACTTTTTACTTTGAAAATTGAAAAATAGTACGAAATGAGTCTAAGGAGTACCATAGTAATTTTGAGGTTCCAATAGTACCATAAAAAGTACTATAGTACCAACTCTATCATCCCTGGTACTAGATATACACACAAAAAAGTAAAAACCAGGTTTAATTATCAAATTGTTCCAGAGAATTAATATTTTCTCTGTTTCTACACCAACCACGAAAATGATAATATCAATTACTAAAAATTGTGTACGATTAATTGAATCAATTAAAGAATTCACAAGATTTAATTAATTCAATTAAATATTTATTTAAAAACAATTTTTAAACAAATCTTTAATTAGATGATTTAAGCTAATATTTTTTTGTGTGTATTGTTGTAACTGAAACGGGCGTACGTATAATCAATATTATTTTATGCAACACGTATACGCCTAAGTGGCCATGGCATACTTGCGTCATACGTACTTGAGACGAAAGCATTGAGGCATTGTTTTAGTCTCAAGTACGACTCGTATACTGGTAGCAATTTTCACAACATTAGGAATCATATAATTTTATGAAAAATGCAAAAATTATCTTACAAAAACTATATTCATTAAATCTGATTAGTTGTTGACAATAACTGCAGCAAATAAATTAGAATTTGCATGAGTTCTAAAGCATAAACGAAGTGCCTTTAACAAATTTCCATTTTGATAAGATCATCTTATGATTTTCATTAAAAATCTAATACTCATTTAAAATAAGGGGCATGTTTATGCCTTTGCTACAAAATTCTAACTATACTCGTAGAATTTTATTAGGGTCATTGTTTCTCTCGACTCATTATGGTAAAAAAAAAGAAAAAAAAATGTAATTTCAAAAAGTTTTAACACATACAACCAACTGTTATAAAATCTATATCAAACATTTAAATGACAATTTACAACCAACAAACTAAAAAAACAGAGAGTTTAACAACAAGAACCAACAGACAAAACCCAGCCAAGCAACAAAACATTAGCCAAGACAAGTGACGTTGTCATATACATAAATATCAGTTAAATTTAGCAAATAAATGTAAATTTAAAATTTTATGATTTTACAAAAAAAAAAAAAAAAAATAAACAACAATTTTCAATGTAATATTTTTTTATGTTTATAGAATGCAATTCAACGAGACCACAGGGACAAGAAGACGAAGAAGAGATTGGTAAACAGCCAACAAACAAGACAACATCTACTTCAATTCCAGCAGCAACAATACCAGCAACTACTACTGCAGCAACAGCAACATTATTACCAGTGATACATAAACATGAACCATTGCAATTACTGGTTAAGGATAGACATTTAATAGGCACACCACTACTAATGCATAAAGGAGAAAATCTTATGGTTACAGCCGATGAACTCATCTTGCCAACAACTGGGCACGATGATGAGGCGGAGGAGGAGACAAAACAAACCAACAAAGAAAAACATGACATAGAGACAATAGCATTAGATAAGGCTAAAAATAGCAAACATATTTTGGAGAAAAGCCAACAACACACAGATGAACCCAAAAATAAAAACACTTTTAATGATAAACAAGGCCAAGAGGACAACATGAACATACAAAAACAACCGCCAAAGCAGCATCACGAACACCATTTAGAGGAATTCAACAAATTAAGAAAATCATCCATTGAGTTGAAAACTAAGAAACCCTCATTGATTATGAAAAAAATGACCATCATTACCAAACAACATGAAAATACACAACAACATGAAAATGAAAATCATCAGCAGACTTCATTTGGAACTAAAGGAAATGAAGTTCATCAAAGAAATTTCGATGAAACACACTATCAGGAATTAAAACCAATTATCCAAAGAGAACAACACCACACACTACATGCACTCAAGCATACAACAGTCAATACACCCATCAATAAAGAGGCCGCCAATTTATTAAAAGAACCCCATACATTTCGACATGAACATGAAATGTTAATACAACAAATCTTACAAGATCAACAGGCAGATGAACGACATGAAAAATTTTCAAAAACCGAACAATGGTCAGAGCTACGTAAAGCGGAAAGTAAAGAAAATCATCCAGGGTTAATACTGCTCGTGTCTTCAGGATTATTTCTGGTCTTGTTGCTAGGTCTAATGCATGTCTATCGTTGTGATATGCCCTGGAGACGTAATTCTCCTGTCCACCACTTGAGACCACATCAACGGCAAAATGCTTCATTAGAAGATGATTCTCATAGTTTTCTAAGCTACAATGAGGGTATGCACAAATGGCATCACAGTACACGTTTAGAAGCTCCATACAATTCTCCTTTACATCATCTGCATGTAAGAGAACTACAAAAAACTTCAGCCACAGAAAAACCAACAACTGTAAAGTCAACGGCTAGTAATTTTAAGACACCAATAAGTCGCTCTTCCATACTAACAAATACAAGATCTATGTCACAATCTTCCACAACCAGCACTTCAACAGCATCACCCTCCTCTTCGGCAATACTCGATGATGAATCATTCTATATTGAAATGACACCAGATTCTGGACAAATAGCACATGCACTACAATCTGAATTATTACCAATGGAATTATTGAATATGACTCAATCTCCACCGGACTACAACAGAGAGACAATAGCTGATATACAGACATCTATGGAAAATGATGATGGAGTACCACAACATCAGTACCAGCAACATCTGACACAATTTAAATCATCATCACTGTCCTCTGCAACGGCGTTACCACCATGCTCCTCGTCAACGTCCTCCTTTAATGTCAAATCTCAAGCGAATTCACGCAAGTTTGGTTTATGGTGACAAACATTGCTTCAAAGACAACAACAATATTCACCATTTCAATAAAATATTTCAATAAAATTATAAAAATTAAATAAGAAAAAATTTTAAGTATGTTTTTGCAACAATAAGTGGTAAGATAAATAAATATATAATTAATTAATAGTAATTTTAAAATAAATAGTTTTTTTTTTCTTTTCTTAGTATTAAGACTTAGAGTAGTTTATAAGAGGAGAAAAAAAAATACAAATGGAAAATATGCTAGTGAATGTGTTATTGTAAAAATAGAAATTGAAGAAAAATTAAATAAAATAAAAATTATGAAAAACATACGAAATAATAAAAAGTCTAATAATTAAAGTCGATAATGGCACAAACAAGGATTTAAAGGATCTGCAGCAACAGTTTAGAATGGTGAAAAATATATCCCTATCAGTAAAAACTAGGGTATTCAATCGATTAATCGTTATTCGATTAATCGAACAATTTTTCTTAAAAATTGGTTTGAATAATTCAAAATATTCGAAAAATTTCTTACGATTAATCGATTAATCGAAATTGGTGGAAAATTACAGAAATGTTTAAAAAATATAAATTTTTTATTAAAGTAAAAAAAAACTCAAAATTTTTTTTAAAAAATTGTGGTAATTAATTTGCTGTAGGCTTGTACTTATCCGGATTTCATTCTGGCCTAAGAAAATAATTAAGGGACGACCTTTTTTTAGAATTTCTAGAAATATTTGTTAGCTTCAACTCAATGAGCATTTCATGTTTTAATTAGGAGCGTCAATAAACCTCTTAAATCCCAAAGAAAAAACAAAAACAACACAAAATTATCACAGTTTGCTTTGTCATCTTCCAAATTACTACCCTGTTGTTGTGACTTATATAATAAAGTGGTGGTATCTTTTTACGTATAATAAATTTTTAATTATTTTTTACGACTTTCTAAACGTTGATATTAAATGAAAAAAAAAAGAAAGCATTAGTAATTATTGTAATTAATGATTATTAGAATTATTAATTATAATTAATGCTCAATGTAATAAAGCTTGTTTCGTGAGCACTCTGAATTAATAAAATAAAATAAAGGGATGGATATACGGAAACTTGGAGGGAAAATTAATTCTCAACAGAATTCCTCACTACATTTACGTTGTTTATGTATTAAATACATACGAAAGATATACAAATTAATCTAAGGGGTCTTATATTATTCTATCGGGTGTGGTTCTCCCCGATTTGGATAAAATTTTAATATGTGAAAGAGGGGACAGAAAAAATAAAAATAATGACAAAATCTGATCCCAATTATTAAATTTTTTTATTTTTATGAATTTCAGAAGAGTTACTGAATTTAATTTTGTTCCTTTTTTAAATAAAATTATTAAAAACACAACAAGTGTATGTATATTATTTTACATAAATTTTTTTCGATTAATCGATTAATTTTAAAATTTTGTTCGATTAACCGGTTAAGAAAAAAACCCGAATAATTATTTGTACGATTAATCGATTAAAATAAGAAGCCGATTAATTGAAACATGTACACAAAGAGATGGGATATTGTAGGATAGCAATATGTTGTGATAGTTTAGGAGTACTATATTGTGATTGCCTTGCGTAATGATCATAATATGACTCCAGTGATCATAATATAATCCTAGCTGATAATAAAATCATCCTCAGTGAGCGCTAGCGTGTCCTGAAATTAGAAAAGCTTACGTAAGACCACTGAAACGATTCGTCCTTACGAGCTGATTATGGGAAAAATATCAAAAAAATAAAATTGAGAGAACTTGTAAAAAGTTAGCTACCTGCTTTTGAAGTTTGCCTTAGTTTATATTAGACCGTACCTTAAAAAAAAAGTGCGCCGTACACCGTTCAATCTAAATTATTTTTGCAAGGAAGTTTCAAAAAATTTTTTTTTTCGTTTTGCCGAACGTAGGGATCGCCATTTTACATTTTTCGTTATATCTTTGGCATTTACAGTCGGATCTTAAAGTATGATACATCGATGTTTTTCTCTCGAGGAGACCAGTGTTTTTCTCCCGAGGGCCATTGACCTCAAGTATCCCGTTCTAGTAGTTACCCACCAGATCTCAGTTGCTACAACCCTAATGTACAATCCTAATATCAGAAAATTAAAGCTCGCAAAAAATCTTTGGCTAAGGAAGTTTTTCGATAAACCCCCCAGCAAAACCTTTCATTACCATGTAATGAGTTTTAGGTATTGAAATCTTAAGTGTTCACTAGTTACCTTTTAATTACTAAACTACTTATTTTAACATGGTGATGTCATTGGAGGAAAGTCATTACACTGATGTTACCTGTAAGTAGTTTATCAGCTGTTCTATAAATAGATGTTGAATATAGATTTAAAAAAATATAAAAATTTAAAAACCAATAGGAGCTGACACGTATTGATCAGCGTACCCCACGATTGTCAGGCAAACACTCTAACCATTAGACCACGACTTCACTATGATTTTTAATGCTTTAACTTAT
This sequence comes from Leucophora obtusa, assembly GCA_949987735.1. NCBI lineage: Eukaryota > Metazoa > Arthropoda > Insecta > Diptera > Anthomyiidae > Leucophora > Leucophora obtusa. The sequence continues at coordinate 112,369,145 of OX465295.1, read as the reverse complement.
GTACACATTTATTGTGGCAACTGTTATACATGTCTATTTTTCACAAAACTTGTTGTTATTAAATACTGCTTAATGAACATCAACATTTCTATAAATAGATGTTTAATATAAATTACAAAAAAAAAAACAACAATGGAAGCTAACACGAGTTGAGCAGCGATCCTCATGTCTGTCAGGCAAAAACGATAACTACTAGGCTACGCCATAGTTATGGTTTTTAATGATTTAGAACATATATTATATTATATATTATTGGTTTCAGCTATTGTGAAATAGTAATGTGTGGGGTATAATTATCGGTAACTCATTACATTCAGTTTAAAAGTAATTCAACGGGTAATGAGATATGAGATCTAAGTAATGCATGTAGTAATGACCAGTCATTACCAAGGTTTTGCTGGGCCACTAGAAATTTGTTTTATATATTGGTTGCCGAACGTAGGGGTCGCCTTTTCAAATTTTTTTTTCATTGGATTTTTCATTTATAGCAAAACACTGGTCTCCTCGAGGCAAAAAATCGATATATCACACTTTAAAATCCAACTTTAAATGCCGAAGCTATAACGAAAAATTGAAAAAGGCGACCCCTACGTTCGGCAAAAATTTTTTTTTTAAATTGGCTTGCAAAAATACTTTATATACGCAGAGATAGGAGCGTTATATTATGATAGTTTAAGAGTATCATGTTATGATTGCATTACGTAATGGTCATAATATGACTCAAGTGATCATAATATAATACTAGGTGATGATAAAATCATCCTCAGTGAGCGCTAGCGTGTCCTGAAATTAGAAAATCTTACGTAAGACCACTGAAAGGATACGTATTTACGAGCTGATTATGGAAAAAAATATCAAAACAAAATTTTTTGAGAGTACTTATAAATAGTTCGCTACCTGGGTTTGAAGTTGGCCTTTTTTTTTTGAGTACATTATGGGAAAAATGATTCAAAAAACTCCACAGAATAATTTTGGTCTACCACAACATCGTTTAGTCTGAAAAAAGGATTTTTTTTTTTTAGTTGAGTGTTTGTAACGGTCGTGACGGTTGCAGCTTGGTAACTTGTTTTTCTAATAACTAATAAATATGGTTAAATATTATTTTCCTTCTACAAATAAATGCTTTTGCGGCTGAACTAAAAAAAATTAAATACTTTTCTAACAACTAGCAAATATTAAATGTAGAAGTCCTCTGAGTGTAAGAAAAAAAAAGAAAATGTGGCAATATTTGTGAAAAGGTGACACGGAGGAGATAAGGAGATGAACGGAAAATCTGAAGTAGAATGTTTTGTATATGTATGTTTGATCACTTCTGAAATTATTCATATAGAGACAATCTGATAATAAAAATATAAACAATAATACAATTTAATGCAAGATCACTGATGAAGCCTGTCCATAAAAAGGCAGAAACTAGATCGAGTCTTATTTGCAAATTTAATGTGTTTATAACTTTTGAGGAAGGTTTATTCTTCTTCTTAACCTCAAACCTACTAAATTAGAATTAATAAAAATACATATTAATGACAATATTAATTGTATTTGGTCTATACGACGCGTTTGAAAAAACAACACTACTATAAGAAAACAATATAATCCCAGGAAAATTTTTTACAATCGGTAGCCAACCACACCCATTCTACAACTAGTTCCACTGCAACCGATTCCATGGAACTGGTTCCGGAACCAGTTCCTGGGATCCTATATGGAAGGTGTGGGTGACGTAGAATCAGTTCCAGAACTAGTTCCAGAACTGATTCTAGAGCAACCGGTTCCACTTTGGAGCCATAGAAGGGGTTGCTTTTGGGACAATTTCAAACAAAAAGAATCGGTGTTAGAATCGACAGTAGAAGGGGTTGTGAATGAAAAGTAGCTATTGTACAACCGATTCTTTGGAACAGAAAATTTTCCTGGGATGTTTGTTATATTTGACTTATGTTTTAGGAGACTAAAAACAGCAAAAAATAACTTTTATATTTAAAAAGCTACAAAATTTTGCAATGCTAAAATCAGCAAAAATACAAATACAATACCAAAAATACATTTTGAGGCCAAAGATAAATCATTCTATAAAAAAAAGCATCGACATGTTAGAAAGGCGTTGTTGATGAATAAAGTTGAATTTTGACAAAAAAAAATTTGTTTTATTGATTACACTGTGAGACAAATGGTAGGGGTCAGTGATCGGGAAGGGTTCAAACTACCGGGGAAAGTTATATCGGTAAAAAAGAAGTTATACGTGTCCCGGCGTTTCGCTGGGTCACCTCTAGGAATCGAGATATATCGATTTGACCTTTGGTGGTCTTTTTTTTGACATAACTCGAGAACCACTAGTCCGATTTTGCTCAAACAATTTTAAAAAAATTAAAAATTACAATTCCTTTAATCTGTTCATATAACGTGTTTCTATATACTCAACAGTTTTGCCGGTAAAAATAAATGTATGAAGAAAAAAATATTTTTTGCCTAAAATATTAAAAAAAAGTAATAAACAAAAGGTTATTGATTTTTATGGTAGCGGTAACAAACATTTATTTTTACCGGCAAAACTGTTGAGTATATAGAAAAACGTTATATGAACAGATTAAAGGAATTGTAATTTTTTTAAAATTGTTTGAACAAAATCGAACTAGTGTTTCTCGAGTTATGTCAAAAAAAAGATATATCTCGATTCCTAGGGGTGACCCAGCGAAACGCCGGGACACGTATAACTTGTTTTTGACCGATATAACATTTCCCGTTGGTTTCATCCCATCCCGATTTTGACTGTCGCATAGTGTTATCTTACGGTCTTTTCATCCGAAATTGCTTTGAATCCATTGTTTTCAAAATCGCAAAAGTATGAATATGTATGGATATCTTTCAGAGAAAAGTCCCCAAGTTCGGGGTTTTTAGGGGGGTTAAAAGTGGGGCAAAAATTACCATCTTTATGTTTTTTTTTTCAAGTTGTTTGCTATTTCTTTCAAAGGATCTATATATAAATTTTATATTTTTGGATGGAAATTTTTATTGGCCGCTTAAAAAATTTTTTTTACTTTGTTTTTTTTTTGTTAAGATATTGCACAGTGGTTCCAAAACCAAAAAAAGAAAAAAAATGGTAACAAATACATTCAAAGAAATAAATATGCTTCCAATGGTTGTTTTATTGTTTTTTACTTTTATTTAAAAGAAAAAAGGAAAGTAAACATGAATAATGATCCATGTAATAATGGTAATTCAACAATACACAATGCACTATTTTAATGAAAACTAAAACTATAATTGAAAACTATGCTCCTTGCAGGAGTAAAAGGAACAAATGTATATATATAGTGTAATTAACAAAATTAAATTAAATTCCAAAAGTAAATAAATATAATATCGAAATCGCTAAATACCCTTTAAAGCAATTTGCTTACAAAAATAAGTAACAACTAAAAATGGGTGTATCCCCCGGACACTGGAATAACCTGTTTCATTCTTCGTGGCACAGAATGCACTAAATTTTGAAACTCGGAAACACTTAAACATAGAACAATAAACATACGTAAGAATGTTGTAACGTGCTATTCTCAAATGCCATATTTTTTCAATTTAAATTTTAGCAACTCTGTTTTTTAATTAGAAATTTATTAATTCAGTTCGAGGCCAATTTCCTTATTATGAATTAACATAATAAGTACTTTTTTCAAAAACTGCTATTTTTCTTCATCAGGATATTCTCCTAACAAATACTTCACAGAGTTTTTGCTTTCAAAATCCTCTAACACTTTCAGGAATGAAAAGACGATCGTTTCGGGGATTTCCAAGTCCCCTTCTTCAGTTTTCTTTAGAAAGTGGTGGCAATAGTGCAATGCAAATTGAAACATCAAAATTTCATATTAAACGTAGTCTACTACATCAACGAAATGAGAATGGAGTAAACAATAAAATATGTTTTCGAAGTCTCTGCAAAGACATAACCAACAATAGAAATATTATGAAAGTTTTTGTTTTTGTATTTCGTACCATCGGTACAAATAAAATACAAATTTTATTTTTACCACTTCTTTGTCAATTACAAGGAAGGGGCAAAAAACATTTCTCCGTACTGCGAGTGTCGTCAAAATGTTGGGTTCTAATTTTTATTCAAAAAAATAAAAATTGTTTCTTCGACCTTTTTATTAATTAATTAGAAATTTATTAATTCAGTATTGTTTACTCCATTCTCATTTCGTTGATGTAGTAGACTACGTTTAATATGAAATTTTGATGTTTCAATTTGCATTGCACTATTGCCACCACTTTCTAAAGAAAACTGAAGAAGGGGACTTGGAAATCCCCGAAACGATCGTCTTTTCATTCCTGAAAGTGTTAGAGGTTTTTGAAAGCAAAAACTCTGTGAAGTATTTGTTAGGAGAATATCCTGATGAAGAAAAATAACAATTTTTGAAAAAAGTCATTATGTTAATTCATAATAAGGAAATTGGCCTCGAACTGAATTAATAAATTCCTAATTAATTAATAAAAAGGTCGAAGAAACAATTTTTATTTTTTTGAATAAAAATTAGAACCCAACATTTTAACTCTGTTTTTTGTTAGAACGATACAACAAATAGCACACCCCTTGTGAACAACCTTAATAACCTTTAAAAATAATAGCAATTGCAGCAAGATCATAGGCTACTGGATTAAAAATGAACATACAGTCAACCAAAAAAGTCTGTAATGGCTACTGAAAAGTGTGCTGTTATTACGGGAAATTTAACTGTTTCGAGCCCAGCGGTATTTTTTGCTAATTTTAGCAACACATGTCTGCTGATATGTAGACAATAAAATTAGTAGAAAAATTTAGTAGCCGCTACTAAATTATAGTAAACTTTATGTAAACTGCAATTTAAAATCGATTTGCTAAAATCAGTTAAAAAACTTACTAAATATCATAATTTTAGTACAATGAAATTAGTATAAATAATTAGTTGTAGCCACTAAATTTCAGTAAATTGTTGTAAACTGTAATTTAAAATTGAAATGAAATTAGCAAAAAAAAGTGTACTAAAAATTAAACAAACTATAAAATCTAATAAGAAAATTAATAGTTAATAAAAATGTTTTTCTTTCGATTGTAACAAGCGTATAATTACTTCATCGTACTTCAAATTTGGAGTCAAAATTGCAAACGGCTCTCCAGTTATTAGCTTTTTATGCATTGTGGAGATACAATAAAATTTTCTTGGTGTTATTTCCAAACTAAGAATATATCAATAGTAACAAATATAAACTAAACAAGAATTGTAAAAAATCAACGAGTTCTTTTAAATAACATTTTTTTAATTAGTATATTTTTCTGCTAAATTTAGCATTCTGTTTTGAAAAATTAGTAAAATGTTTTACCGAAATCAGCAGCGAAAATTAGTAAATAAAATCCGTAATTTGTAAGAAAGAAGAGAATAGCAAAAATGATTACTAAAAATAAAAATTGTAATAAAATTCAGTGTAAAAATAGTATAGTGCGATTGGAAACTGTTTTTACTAACTTTTTTATCTGAGTGTACTTATGTTGTGAAAGTATATTAATTTTCTTCGAATAAATAATTCAAACTATAAAAACTTAAGTCAATAAATGCAAAAATGAAAGGCTTTTGTGCTCATTTAAGACCCCGTGTAAAAAAGATTAGATCAGTTCAGATCTTTTTTTAAATTAAATTAGATCATATATGATCAGATACGGTATATGTGAAGCACTTTATGGCCAGATCTGATCAGATCTAGTGCCAGATCTGTTCATATCCAGAGTAATCTGGAAAACTGGATTATTTTGACGACCAGATCTTAGCAGATCCGGCCAGATTTGGTATCAGATCTGGTACCAGATCTTATCCATTTAAGCTGACACCAAAGTAAAAATGTATAAACAAATTTTGCTTGAAAAATTTCTCGGTAATAACCAGAGAAGATTTTGGATTTTTCGTTTTTTAGCTTTAAAAAAGCTTTTTCTTAAGATTTTTGAGCTTTTAATTGCTTTTTTAAGACTTTTTGCCCAAAAATACTTTTTTTGCACACAAAAAAATATTTTTTCTCTTAATTTTGAATTAAAAAATAAAAAAAAACTGTTGTTTTTCCAATTTTTTTACTTTTGCTTTTTTTGCGCTTTTTTACAATATTGGTTTGCTTTAAACACATCGGATTTTGCTTTTTTCTGTGTTCTCTGGTAATAACATCAGTTTTTAGGTATAAGTTTTTTAATTTTAGTTTAAAGTCAAAATGAAATTAGATCCGATTTTATATGGTTCGCCAGATATGCCTAGATCTGATCAGATCTAATTAGATCTCAAATTTGTCCCCAAGAGAGATCTGGTCAGATTTGATCTTTTTTAAACGGGAGCTGTTTATAGCCTCTGCGCGGTTGTCAAAAATTCAAATAAAAATACTTTTACTATTTTATTCTTTTATTCAAAGAAATGTTCTTGTAGTATTTTCAAAAAATATTAGTTTTGAATTTCACAAACAGGCTGCCACTGTGGAGTCTTCATTAATTATAATTAATGAAGACTCCATGCGTTGCAGTTCAATGTGATTTTTTACTCACAGTTTTTATCTTTTTGTCCTACCGTGTTACGCGATTTAAGATCTCTAATAAAAACAAAATAATAAAAATACACAAGAAAAAAAAAATGTTATTCATAAATTTAAAGTACACTGAGAGAATTACCTGCATCATATTAATAAATTTTTGCATAAAACCAATGAAGTTTCACTAGAACTCGTCCATTGAAATTAATGGAATTTTTCATTAAATGTTGTGAAAAATTTCATTTTATTTATTAAAAGTGTCATATACTCAATGAAAAAGTTTAATTAAAACTAGAAGCATTAAATATATGAAGCTTCTTCATTAAATCTAATAAGTTTTCCATGTAGTTTGTGAAGAAAACTCCCTTAGTTTACCGAAAAATTTCATTAAAACTCGTCTAGCTAAATTTTCTCTGTGTAGAATATTACTTGGACACTGAAACATATGTTACAAAAAGACATGGAAAATTTTTATTTCTTAGAATTTATTACTGAAATCGGTGTAAATAGAGAAAACTATGCTATATTCAAATAAAACACAAAAAAAAAATTAAAACATTTTTTTTTTCTTTAGTCGATGCTTTCCTTAAACAAAAACGATTTCTATTAACTATAAAATATTAAGAGAAACTAAACTTTCTGGGAAGACAATATTGACATACTATTATTTTTTGGTTATGGAAAAATGTATGTCTTTAAACTAATTAGTAAACTGTGACCGAAACTGATATTGCTATGTCAAAATCAGTACCGAATATTTGGCAAAATTATTATTCGACTATAACCGAAATATTTTTTTTTACACCAAGTAGTTGAAAAAGATGATAAGCAAGTAAACAATAACAATTTTGGAATTAGGTGAGTATGTTTTACATATATTTTCAATTAAATGGAACGCATACGCAACAATTTATTTAATTTTTAATTAAAAGAATTAAATGTGCTAAAATCCCAAACGTATTTAACAAATTGTGAAAAATAATCCGTTGTAGGCATGTCCCTATCCAGATTTCATTCTTGCCTAAGGAAATCGTCAAGGGACGACGTTTTTAGAATTTCTGGAAATAGTTGTTAAGTTAAATTACAAACTCAATGAGAATTACTTGTTCTCATATTAGTTTAAAAAAAACCAATATGCAAGTGCTTGTGCAAATTTCAATGTTACTGACACTTTAGGAAACATTGCTTTCAATTGTTGTTTATACATGAATGGATGTCACTACATTGCTAGATTTGTCAGAACAACAGAGTAGTATATTGGAAGATGACAAAGCAAATTGTGGTAAAATTATTTGTTGCTGTTTTTTTTTTTGGAATTTTTCACGTTTGGAATTTTAGCACATTTAATTCCTTTAATGCAATTAATGTATATCCCGATAAAAATAAATTTAAAAAAAAATTTTTTTTTTTTTTGAGAAAATGATAAAAAAAATATTTTTTGTTTTATGCCAACATTTTACAAAATACCGAATAGTTATTAAAACCGATACCAAAATATTCGTTAAAATTTAAAAAAAAAATACTAAAAACAACAGCTTAACAAGAAGTTCTAAAAATTCTACTATATTATTTATAATTTCTTAATACTTTCATAAAGTTCTTTTGCAAAAAACTATTTGCTCTACTCATAATAAACTTATTTGAGAGCATAGCAACATAAACTTGTAACATCTTGTTTCTGTTGCTGTTGTTCACCTCCCTTTCATAAATATAAATATTTCCTTTACTTTTTCTTTCTTGAATAAAATAAAAAAACAACATCAGCAAATGACAATATTACTTGATTTATACTTTGGTCATTAAAACTTTTAACTTTTTTTAGTACCCGTGTAAAAAAGATCAGATCTGGCCAGATCTCAGCACATCTTACCAGATCTAATTAGATCTCAAAATTGGGGACAAATTTGAGATCTAATTAGATCTGATCAGATCTAGGCATATCTCGCCAGATCTTCGTAGATCTTACCAGATCTAATCAGATCTCAAAATTGGGGACAAATTTGAGATCTAATTAGATCTGATCAGATCTAGGCATATCTTGCGCATTTGTCCAGATCACTTTAGATTTGAACAAATTTGGCACTAGATCTTATCAGATCTTGCCATAAGGTATTATCACATATGCCATATCTGATCATATTTTATGTGATCTGGTACAGGATCTAATTAGATTGAATCATATCTATTGAAAACCAAAAAGATCTGGTCAGATCTAAACTTTTTTACACGGGTAGTTTATATATTTTTCTTCTTCAGGTTGTTGGAAATACAAAAAAGTAAAAATCATTTGCTATTGCCAGAACAAAAATTATAAAAAATGAACAGAAAAAAGTTAAGTATATTACATAATAAAAAAATGGCAAACTTTTCAATAAACATATATACAATTTTTTATCTTTTTTCTTAATTTAAAAATCATAAAAAGTGTTTCTAGGTAGAAATATAAAATGCTTATGCGTTTCATTTTTATACGTTTGGTTGCCGGTCAAACTAAAAACTAGAGCAAGTGGCCAATATTTACGATAAATGGAGACAAATTTTTGCTTGCATGTTTGTGATTGTGTTGGGAAAAACAAACTTTTTATTAAATTTAGTTGCTTCTTACTTTTTAAAAACAAAAGTGGAAACTAATGCCAAATAAATTAATTAATTCATCAAGTCAGATTAAAAAGAAAACAAAAACAACGAAAGTTCACAAGTTATAATTTTGAGAATCTTGTAAAAAAAATTTAATTAAATTAACCATCATCAAACAAGTTGATGGTATTTAATTTAAAATAAAATTCTGACTGACATCGTGATTAATAGTCCAAAACCGAATCGCTGTTGAAGTTGATATAGTCTTTCGAAAAATCCTGACAGAATTGAAAACTTTGAAACCAAAAATTAATAATCGGCCAATAATTAGTAATCAGTAGGGTTTGGGGTTCGGGAAATCCCGGGCGGGAATTCCCAGGCGGGAATTCCCGGGAAAAGTTTGCCGGGAATTCCCGGAAAAATAATATATTTTTCCCGGGAAAACGGGAAATTTTAAAAATATTAAATTTTTTAAATTGTTTTTGTTTCGAATAGGATTTTTTAATTTTAGTCATAAAAAACATTTTAAATACCAAAACAAAAATTTCATTGTTAAAATCTTTTAAAAGGAAATACATTTATTTGACACACAAATAAAATCTTTGCCAAGTAATTAGGAGCATTTCAACTAATAAAGATTTTTCGCATAACTTATTCAAAATTTAAGTAGTATAGCCTAAAAACTTGGTAAAATGTTTAAAAGAAATATGAAAAAAAAAACTTTGTTTTTTACAAATAATCGCCCTTACTATCTAAATGTATAATTTAGATAAAGTCGACTTTAGTTAAAATATTGGGTGGCAGTATACCTTGACTTGGTTTATTTTTGGAGCATTCTGATTGGTTAATTTATTTTCAACCAATCAAAATATTTGAAAATATAAATATTTTTGTAAGGTTTTCATACACAAAATTAACAAAACCGTTTGATTAAAAATAAAGTCGACTTTAAATTTAAAATACTCCTTTATATTAAGGGTCAATAATTTTATAAGTAACATTTTCATTAATAAATGTGAAAAGAAAAGACTAATGGTTAACGGTGGTATCTAAATTAGGTTATCCGACATCTAAATTTGGTAGGGCAAACATTTCCTAAAATGGTATCCAAATTAGCCGCAGTCAATCCGCACCATAACTAGATCTTCGTTTATTCGAGAAAGTTTTTATAATAAAAACCTGACATTGCAAAAAAAGAAACCGATGTAAAGAACATTATATGAAATTACTACAATCATGTAAAAGATATGATAAAAGAAATATTGAGCAATATTTCTAACAATAATATTTCTAACAATTCTATAATCTTAGATGAATGGACAAGAATATCACAAAAGAGATATTTGAACATAAGTAGAAACGTAAATAATTCATTTTATAACCTGGGGTTGGTTTATACATATATCAGGAAGATGTAATGCTGATGAAATAAGAAGAATTGTAGAAATAAGAATAGAAGAGTTTTAATTGTCTTTGGAAAATAACATTGTGACTACCATATCTAATGGGCCAAGTGTGATGAAACGGTTTGTTTCCGACAGTCCAGTAGTAGGTGCTTTCTGCTGGAATCATGCAATTCATTTGGCAGTTCTGCGATTAATTTATGTGAAATCAAATGTTCAACATTTTGATATTTTTTACTTTGAATTCTCACTTCACAGACTGCATTTGTACTGAAATAGTGTTTTTTTAACAAAAATTATTTATATAGGTGGTTTTCATTAACAATTTTGTTCAAAAACATTTCCCGGGATTTCCGGGAATCCCGGGAATCAAATTTTTTCATTCCCGTTTCCCGGGAAATAAAAAAGTCCGGGAAATCCCAAACCCTAGTAATCAGCTATAATTTGGCCGATTACCAGTTACTACCCAAAACAATCCGTGTGTATACTGCTTTTTGGTCCTAATAAAAATGATCGGCTTCGTGAAGATCGTTCACAAACAGCTTTTAGTCCAGAAAACGTCTATGGTGTGCGGTCTATGATTGAGCTAGACAGACATATGACATATAGTGGCTTGCAGACATCTTTGGGGATTCGAAAGACTGCATTACTAGAAACCATACGTCAACACTTAGATGTACAAAACGTACATAGGTATGTGCCCGTTGAATTCCATATAAATTAAAAAATTTCAAATTAATGGGGTCATTTTGTAACTGGAATGAAAAACGTTTTTTCGTTTTCGTTTGAAACGTAAACGAAAATATTTGGTATTTTATAAAACGGGTTTAGTTGCCAGACAAAAAAATTAATATTTGTGACATGGAATTACAAATTATTTAAATAAAAATTTGTTCATAGAGTTTTCCAAGTCTGTTTAGGCTGATTGGTAAATGAGTTGTTGTTTTTAGTTCTAATATTTTTATAGTCCAGGTATCGAATCCTGTGTGGGGCAATTTTTTTTATTAGTAGTTTTTTTTACGATATATTTTTTGAAATTTTTTTCTAATAATATGAAACAAATATATTTAAGAAAAATTTTAAATTGTACAGAAAATCAAGCTAAATAAGAAGAACCTTACATTAGCGGATAGCGAAGGAGTACAAAGTATGGTTTGTTAAGATGGCGCTTAAGTTTCGAATTGTCAGTTTTTAGTTTTAAAACCGCTCAGTTTGTTTCATTTGGTCTCAAACGTAGAAGTTTATATATAAAGAAAATTTTTTTTAAACGTAATCGTGTCTTAGCGCAATTAAAATAAGATATTTTTAATATTGCCCAAATTTTCACTAATTTGCATATAACTTTAAGTGCTTATGCATAATAATTTGATTTTTTATAACGATTTTTGTGTGAAAAATTTATTTTATAAGCCGTTTATAAATTTAAAAAGTGATTGTGCATATGACCCTAAAAGGATTATTTTTTATTGAGAATAAAAAATATAGGAGTATCATATTTAACTACTTCATATTTTTAAACCCATATTTATACAATTTTTATTCCAAAAATTGCAATTACCTAACTTTTTATACAAAAACTTTAACTTTTTAATAGGAAACGACAACTATTTCTGTTCGTTTGAATATGGCATAATATTCGTTTGCAAACGTTTACTTACTTCTTATAAAATACCGTTTTATTAAGGAGTTTGTCTTCGATTATAATATTGCCAGATTGAAAAAAAAAGAAAATATACATATTTTTTTGAGTTTTACAAAATTTAAAAAAATTAAAAATAGAAAAACGTTCAAACGAAAGCAAAGTTTCGTTTTACAAAATGACCCCATAAATCTCGTGCCGGTTGGTGCGAAGAATTATACAAAAATATAATGCTGGTAGTTCAAAATCGGATTGAAATACAGTCACAGGTGACCAAACCTTTTATTTATTCATATGAACCAAAAACTAAGCAACAGTCAAAAGTGTGGGCGATTTAAAATGAACCAACTCAAACAACAGATGTTCGTGCTTTTGGTTTTTTATCTCTTCCTTTTTATGAAAAATAAATTACGCGGAATACGATTTAGAATGCCTGCAGAAGATATCAGTCAGTTAAAAAATATTCGTTTTTGAGATACCAAATTCAGAGGAGAAAATATCCCTCGAAACTGCATATGCCAGATTTAATCCATTTGGACTGGCACCAAAATATAAAATACAACCAAATTTTTTCGATGACCTCTGTAAAAAAGACCAGATCTCAGTAGATCTGATCGTACCATATCTAATTAGATCTCAAAATTGGGAACAAATTCGATATTGTGTCAAATTAGATCTGATTAGATCTAGGCAGATCTGACGAACCATATATAATCAGGTCCAATTTGATTTTGACTTCAAACTAAAATTAAGGAACTTACACCTATAAACTTATCTACTTACCTACTTACTTATTCTTAAAACAAAATTTATTTGTACATTTTTATTTTGAAGCTAGATTAAAAGAAACAGGTAAGATCTGATACCAGATCTGGTGTCAAATCTGCTCATATCTGATAGTAAAAATCACCCAGTTTTCCAGATCACTTTAGATATGAACCGCTTTGGGCACAAAGTGTATCACAAATGCCATATCTGATCAGATCTAATTAGATACAGTAAGGATGAAAATCACGTGGGTTCATTTTCATCCACACTCAGTGCCGTTGAAATCTTTATTATTGAATTGCAGTATTATTATTTTATTATTATTATTATTTCTTTAAATTTATTTTTTCTTATAATTTTTTGTTTGAAATTATTTCTTTCTTTAACATTTTTTTCCATTTATTATTTTTGCTTTGTCATTATTTTTCTCTTAATTATTATTAAAACAAATTATATGAATTAAAGTTCAATTGTTTAAATGTCAAACCCATCGGAAAACCACCACATACAATAAGCACAGCTCACATTTTATCCACCACAAACAGCTGTAGTGGTACAAATGACGAGCAGCTGATTGACCACAAATTTACCAATACATGTTAACACAATGTGAGACAGTAAGTCGAGGAGTTGGCTGGCGGCGGTGACCGCGTGCACATCGAGTTCGCTAAGTGATACGTAAAATTAAAACAAAGGAGTGCCTACGGAAGGTCCCCTGTTTTTCGAAGTGTTTTCCCCGTCAATTATAGGAGTGCCTACCGAAGGTCCCTCGTTCATCGAATCGTTTTCCCATCAGTAAGAGGGGTGCCTACAGAAAGGCCCTTGTTAATCTAATCGCTGTCTCGCCAATTAGAGGAGTGCCCACCGAAGATCCCTCCCTTTCCCTATAAATAGCCCTATATTAAGCTTAGAATCCATAAAAATTCTTTGAAATTGGATCAACTGTGTTTTCTTTCATCTTCCCTATCTCAGCAGATTCTAAATTTCTGGAGCGACTCTGACCCCCGTGAGCTATACCCTATCTAGCGGAGGAAACTCGTTTTTAAAATATCCTCATATATATATAGATCTAAAGAGATCTGATCAGAGCTAATCTTTTTTTCAATGGGAATTCTTCGCTAAGAACATCAAATTATAAGTTTTCTAGTTTTATTTTAAAGTAAAAATCAAATTGGATCTGATAATATACGGTGCGTCAGGTCTGCCTAAATCTGCTCAGATTTACTGAGATCTGGCCAGATCCGATCTTCTTTACAGGGTAAGTTAAAATTAAAAGAAAAACTACTTGCTGCCTATTTTTTTTTATAGAATTTGGTCTTCTTTAGTTTTCTTTTGACCAGAGAATAATATCTTTCAATGGGCCGCAGTTCTGGGCAGTTTGGTGGGTTGTCCTCTTTGGTACAAAAATAACATTATTTTGATTGTACAATTTCATTATGATTTTACTGTAATGGCAAGATGCCAAATCTAGATACGTTCTGTTTTCTTAGAAACGGGAATAATCTGTTTGCATGTTCAGATACAAAAGATTGACAAATGGCTTGCAATACTAGGAACTTTTAGGACATTTCGATTATTTTTTCGTTCGATACCCTTCATGGACATTGCCTCGACCACCAGCCGCACAAAATTCCTGACCAGGAAGCTGCGAAAAGTCTGCTAAAACGTTAGTTTCGTCGTTCGTTACACAATATTCAAAGTTTTCAAAAAATATGGATGTTAACCAAATTGATAAGGGTAACATTTTAAAATATTTCGGTAACGGTATTTAAAGAATAACGCAATGTTAATTATTTCAGAGTCGGTATTTAAAGGATAACGCTATTTTAGAATATCTCGGCATCGGTGTCTTAAGGAAAACGATATTTCGGTAACGGTGCTTTAAGTCTAATGGTATTTCAGTTATTTAGTTAGCGGTATTTTAAGTATAACGGTAGTCAGTTATTTCGGTGCATACCGAAATGAAGTTTTTACAAAAAGCAAAATAAAATAAATTTATCAACTTACTATCTGCAAAATACTCAATAACCACTTGCAGTTGCCAAAAGCAGATAATTAAAAATAAATAAATAATAAATAGCGGTATTTTATTTATTTATTGGTATTTTAGTTACTTCGGAAAAGGTATTTTAAGGGTAACGGTATTTCCGTTATTTCGATAACGGAGGTTTTTTGAAAGGATTTTTAATCGATAACGGTATTTTAGCGGTATTGCCTGCCAACCCTGTAAGATTTTTTTTGTTTCAGAAGTTTTGCTCGTTTTTTGCCATTTTGCTGGGAATTTTCCGACCAAACTTCGTGGAAATGTAGATCTATGCCCAAGAAATATTGTTTATTACTTTTATGGCTTTGCAGCACCCCTAGCGGAAATATTTGTAATTAAAGTTCAAATAATAACATGCTGCCGACCCCGAGCGGGTTAACATTTTTTTTTAATTTTAATTTTTTATTTTTTCTATTACTATCTCTACATAAAATCTTTTAAGTTTATGAATTTATTCATCACACAAAATCATTACCAGATATGTGGTTATGTAACTACATACCTGGTAATGGTAACTAGTTACTTTTATTATTACATCTCTTATTACCTTTGTATGGCGATGTCGCGAAAAATAATGAGTTATGGTTACACACCAGCAAAAGAAAAATCAAAAAATATGTCGTTACCTATGTGCTTACCAGTATTGACTAAAATAATGATTCTAAAAATAGATTTTCAAAAAAATTAGCTTCATAAAAAAATATTTTTTGAATGTAAACTTTTTTTTGATAAAATTTTTTCGTGCGGGAATCGAACCTAGGACTCCAGACTACCAGTCTACATGTAATATTTGATAGATATGAACATAATTGACTTGCTGCGCACAAGTTAGCTTACACGCCAACATACAAAAAATCAAAAAATATGTGGTTACATATATCATTACCAGTGTTGAAAAAATATTGAGTCTAAAAATAGATTTCAAAAAAATTTACAAAAAAATCTGGAACATTACTTTATGTTTGAAATAATGATAAAAATCAGTCATTATTGGTAATGTGTTATTTTTTATTTTGAAATAATGAAAAAAGTAAGTATTTATAAGTAACCCATTATTATATCTTTTAAAATAATGCAGAAAGTAAGTCGATGTCATTACTGGTAGTCCAAAAAATAATAAAATGTCATCACCGTTTCTACACTGGGAATTTTTGAGACTAAACTTTAGCCTTTTTTTAACTTTTAACACATTCTCAGCAGCGTTGATGATCACAATACAATATGCACTCCACTGATCTCATGTTGTTTTGAAATTTCACAGCCTGCACAAAATTTTAATAAGAACAAAATAACAAACAGATAACAGTAAATGAATAGCGCTTTTGTTAAAATTCAAATCAGTGACGAGTTGATGAAGTCGACGTACATTATAATGTGCGCCACTCGCCAAAGGGTTAATATTCTTCTTACCATTTCTGTCCGGAGCTTTCTTAACTTTAATTTTTTTACCCCCAACGTTAGCTTTAACTCGGAGTACAAACATTGCACGCGCTGTGCCAGTTCGCGGCCAGAAATGTTTGGAATCGCTCTCAATAGCTTTTCCATCTTTTTGATTTTGATTTCTTTCCCGGGTCCTGTTGCTTTACACTTTCCAGGCTTTCCTTCAATTATTGGGCCCTTGTTCAACTTTCTTACCACTCTGGAAGTTCATAAAGGATTATTTTGAATAGTTTCAATGATTTTTTTTGGGCACTTGTCTTAGATTTTCCATTGTAAAATAATGAAACACTCGAATTTGACAAACCGATGCATTTTAGATCTCACATATATCTCAAATATATTTCGATTTTAACTAAAGATGGGAAAAGTTACTAATAAGAATGTGTGTTATACTTTTTAATGGCGTATTTCTTATTTAGGTAACTAAGTACTCTTTCAACTCCAAGATAATGGGTCAATCGATAACACTGTGAGGCAAGTGGTAGGGGTCAGTGATCGGGAAGGGTTCAAACTACCGGGGAAAGTTATATCGGTAAAAAAGAAGTTATACGTGTCCCGGCGTTTCGCTGGGTCACGTCTAGGAATCGAGATATATCGATTTGACCTTTGGTGGTCTTTTTTTTGACATAACTCGAGAACCACTAGTCCGATTTTGCTCAAACAATTTTAAAAAAATTAAAAATTACAATCCCTTTAATCTGTTCATATAACGTTTTTCTATATACTCAATAGTTTTGCCGGTAAAAATAAATGTATGAAGAAAAAAATATTTTTTGACTAAAATATTAAAAAAAAGTAATAAACAAAAGGTTATTGATTTTTATGGTAGCGGTAACAAACATTTATTTTTACCGGCAAAACTGTTGAGTATATAGAAAAACGTTATATGAACAGATTAAAGGAATTGTAATTTTTAATTTTTTTTTAAATTGTTTGAGCAAAATCGGACTAGTGGTTCTCGAGTTATGTCAAAAAAAAAGATATATCTCGATTCCTAGGGGTGACCCAGCGAAACGCCGGGACACGTATAACTTGTTTTTGACCGATATAACATTTCCCGTTGGTTCATCCCATCCCTATTTTTACTGTCGCATAGTGTAATAAAAGTCAACAGTGAAGTAGCGTGTAAATTTTTGCTTGGACCGCTATGGCTGTACATTACTTTACACATTATTTGGTAATGTGTGGTTCTGCTGGGTAACCTTTTTTTCTTAACTGTAACTATCATTTTTAACAATAAACTTTTATAATAAAGGGACACATAAACAAAATTCTAGGAATTAAGTTCTTACCACCATTGCAAGATTCTTCAAAGAAAGAACAAAAAAAAAACAGAAAACTCTCATACAACAATTACAAGTAATATCAAGTATTAATAAAAAAAAACAAAATAAATGAAATAAAATAAAATATCTGGGATAAAAAGCTAAAAACGAATGGGTATTTAAAAAGGAGAGTATGAAGAGAAAAAAATCTTTGCTATAGCAAATTCATGACCTTAATAATCCCATCTGCGTATGTGTGTCTTTCAACAGAGTTGGGAGTAATTAATCACTTTGTAGTGACCACTAGCTGTTTTCATTACCATTATTTACAATAAAAACTTAACAAAAATTAAATAAATAGCTTCCATTTCTTTACGTAGTGGTAATAAAATTTTCATTATAAAATATTTAGCTTGATATTTTTTTTGTTTGTTTTCATATAGAAGTCTGTATTCGAAATCAACATTATTGTTCAATAATTTCTCTCATTTATGGGAAACAAAAATAAAAATTCTAACTAAGAAATGAAGACATTGTAAAGAATATCAATATTTTCATTGCCACTTCTATAAATAATGGGAATTAAGAAAATATGATCATTCATAATAATTTCTTTAAGTAATGAAAATGAAAAAAAATTATAGCAATGATTTTGGCCCATCTCTGTTTTCAAGTATTATTTTACATTAAGAAAACCGCACTTAACAATTGTTCAAGCAACAAAGAATAGAGAGAAAAAATAACAAGGAAATGAAATAATCAAGATGAGACACAATAATTTCACTTGAATTTTGTTACGGCTTTTTTATGTCCCACTTCATCGTTGACAAGGAAAGTATTCGAAGCAAAACTCACCGACGGCACTGCGAAATAACCGCATTAGAGGGAAATAATGAAATAACCACCAAATAAATGTGACAAAAATTGTTTAATTTTTTTGGATCTTATTTCATCTCCAAATTTGGAGATTATTTCATTATAAAAAAAAACCGCAATGAAATAAACTACAAAATGAAAATTGTTTGCAGATTATTTCATTTTCATTGCTTTTAGGAGTTATTTCATTTTGGGAGATATTTCCTTTTCTTAGTTTTTAGCTTCTTAGTTAGTTAATGTTGTTAAAAGTTTAATTTTTGGAATACTTGTTACAATTAAACACAGAGAAAAAATATGGCATTTTGCAACTGAAATTCGGTTACATGTACTAAGATAGGTCGGTGCAACTGAATATTGATTATCACAACAAAATTCGATTTATACAACTGAATTTTAGTTGCAATACCCAAAATGTTTAGGAATCACATTCGAATATGGTTTCACCAACCAAATTTATTGGTTGTAGCAACCAAAACAGGCTTAGCAATTCGCTTGGCAATTTTTTTCCTGTGTTTTAAAGAAGTTTTAATAATTTTTATTTTTTCGTTTGCGGTTAAATATTCAAAAATCATAAACAGTTTTTTTTTTTTTCATTTACTTGATGAAAAACGCGTCGCAGGAAAAAATTTGGTTTGGTTTCAAAACTCGACTGTAACGCTTATCTCAATTTAAAAATTAACTGCGTTTGTTAACTTATACGAGTAATTAAGTGACTTTATGTACCTAAGAAACTAAGTTGAAAAAATGTACAGGACAAATTTGGTTTGATTTAAAAACGCAGACGACCAAAGCAGTATGACATTGATGAATTCTTGCATAAAACCAATGAAGTTGCACTGAAACTCGTCCATTGAAACTTTTAATTGACATAATGTAATTTTTCATAGAATGTTCTGAAAATTTTTACTCAATTAAAAAGTTAAATTGAAACTTGTTTCATCCTATTTGCATATTATTTAATTTTTTTATCTTTTAGCGCATTTTTTAATCACCTGGATTTAGCTTTTTTTGCACAAAAATTGGATTTATTAAATCCAAAAATACGAATGAAAGTTGAAAGAGAAACAAAAAAAATTGTATGAAAGATGTTATTCTGCAAATTTCCTAATGGTGCGTTTTTGGTCAAAATTATAACAATTAACCCCATCTGGATCACGCTGCATAAAATAATTATTTTTATCCATTTGGTATCTTTTTTAATCATTTTAATAGCTTTACAATCTCGTAATCATAATTAATATTAAGTTTCATGGGTCTTTTCTGACCCCAGGCCACTAAGGGTTGAAGATTTTTTAAACAAATGTCAGTCTAATCAAATTTAAGTGTTGTTTTCCGAAAACTGTGTAAAATTTGATGAAAACATTCAAATTTTGTTAAATTTTTGACAAAATGAGCAATTTTTGTAAAATTTCCTGGAAAGCAGTCTCTCCAAACACAAACTTATCATTTTTCAAATTTATTTTTTTTTTTCTTTAATATCAACTATTATGTGGTAAATTAGGCATTTTAAAAAATCTTTAAAATTAATTTTAAAAAAAAACACGTTTTTGCATTTTTATTAATTTCGCGGGTCATTTTGGATTCAACGCTAAAGTGGGTTAATGATATCCGATGAAGTCAAAATTCCATGTCTGAATCATTTTGACTATATTAAATGAATAAATAGAATAAAAAATATTTTTTTCGAAATTTCGAATTTTGGGAATTTTTAATAGTAATACACTTTTTTCCAAAATGGGCCATTTTCGTCCAACTTTTACCACGGGTTAACGTTTTCCAAAAAAAAAAAAAAAATCGATTTCTTCCATTTGGGATCATTTCCAATAAAACTGGGGGTGTAATGAACGAAAATCGACAAATCGCTATTTTAAGCGACAGTCTAATGAATACATACCCGTGAAAAAACGATTAGATTCAAAGAAGTTAGGTTTGATCCAATTGTATCTATTCATATTGGAGAGTGAATAAGAACGTATAAAATTAGATTTGAGTTTATCTGCGATTCCGATTTTCAAAATTTTCTTGTTCGTTGCCTTATATATTCATACTCAAAAATATCTTTTCTCTTATATCATTTTACATGCCATATACAAATACATATACTTGATCAAATTATATCTTGTTGAAGATAAATTTGTATATTGCTTAGAACCAGGGAAAAAAGCTCGCTCGCTCGGGCTCTTGCTCTTTTCAAAAAAAGAGCAGAGCCCAAAAAAAAAGCTCGCTCTTAAACACTCAACCAAAAAATTTGTAATGACTACTGAAAATTTTGCTGTTATTACGGGAAATTTACCTGTTTTGAGGCCAGCGGTATTTTTTGCTAATTTTAGCAACACATGTGTGCTGATCTGTAGTACAATAAAATTAGTAGAAAAAATTAAAAGCCGCTACAAAAATTTAGTAAAATTTATGTAAAATGCAATTCAAAATCGATTTGCTAAAATCAGTTAAAAAACTTACTAAATATCATAATTTTAGTACAATGAAATTAGTATAAATAATCAGTTGCAGCTACTAAATTTCAGTAAATTGCTGTAAACTGTAATTTAAAATCAATCTGCTGAAATTAGCAAAAAATTGTACTAGAAAATAAAAAAACTGTAAAATCAAAAAAAAAGTTTTTTCTTTCGCTTGTTACAGTATAATTACTTCATCGTACTTGAAATTTGGAGTCAAAATTGCAAACGGTTCTCCAGTTATTGCCGTTTTATGCATTGGATCATATATCAATAATAACAAGAATTGTAAAAAATCAAACAAAAAAATATTTCTAAATTAGTATATTTTTCTGCTAAATTTGGGACTCGGTTTTGAAAAATTAGTAAAATGTTTTGCTGAAATCAGCAGCGAAAATTAGTAAAAAAATCCGCAATTTGTAAAAAGAGAATAGCAAAAATGATTACTAAAAATAAAAATTGTACTAATAATCAGTATAAAAATAGTATAGTGCGATTGGAAACTGTTTACAAATTTTTTATCTGAGTGTACTATATGTTGATGTGTATTTTTGTATTAAGAAATATATTGTTATATATGAACTTTTTTACTCGGGAATTCAATTTTCCAGGTCACTGTAGATTAGAGTACTAAAATGTAGCTAGTTTTGAATAACCGATACTACTCAATATTTCTCGAGTAGTGAATAAACATTGCAAAAACAGAGCTGCATTTTTGTAGTTTTCATCATCACGTAATTACCAGGGTTGGCAGGCAATACCGCTTAAAGACCGTTATCGATTCAAAACCCTTTCAACTGACTACCGTTACCCCTAAAATACCGTTACCGAAATAACCGAAATACCGTTATCCTTAAAATACCATTTTCGAAATAACTGAAATACCATTATCCCTAAAATACCGATACCGAAATAAATGAAATATCGATATCCTTAAAATACCGTTACCGAAATAGATGAAATACCGTTACCCCTAAAATACCGTTACCGTTATTTTTAGTTTTCTGCTTTTGGTAACTGCACGTGGGTATTGAGTATTTTTCGTACTTTAAGTTGGTTAATTGGTTTTGTTTTTAATATCATTTGTTTTAAAAAAAAAAAAAATTTCGGGATGCATCGAAATAACTGACTACCGTTATCCTTAAAATACCTTTACCGAAATAACTGAAATATCACTAACCTTAAAATAGCGTTACCGAAATAATTAAA
The DNA here is from genome assembly GCA_949987735.1 of Leucophora obtusa. Lineage (NCBI taxonomy): Eukaryota > Metazoa > Arthropoda > Insecta > Diptera > Anthomyiidae > Leucophora > Leucophora obtusa. Next base: position 112,346,937 of record OX465295.1, on the reverse strand, counting down.
ATACCGTTATCCTTAAAATACCGTTCCCGAAATAACTAAAAAACCGTTATCCTTAAAATACCGATACCGAAATAAATGAAATAGCGTTTCCCTTAAAATACCGTTACCGAAATAATCTAAAATAGCGTTACCCTTACCGATAACCGCATCGTTTCGGTAATTATTACTTACGATTAATATACAGAAAAATTGCAACTTTGAAAGTATTGAGAAGGTGCTTTTAAATATTGTATACTCAAAAAAGACGGTCGATTGAGTTCTCAATACCCAAATACTCTACAACTCTAGATATGAAAACAAAGTGTATCCCATATGCCAAATCTAATCAAATATGGTCAGATTTACCAGATGTTATTAGATTCAGTCATATCTAATTAGATCTAAACATTTATGATCAGATCTAATAATTTCTACACGGGTAAGCGGTTTTTATAATAATTTTTTTTACAGATGGGCCGAAAAGTTGTTCGTTTTAATTTATCTCACTCAATTTTCGAAACACGGACGAAACTCGAACTTAAATGTAACAATATAATCTTAAAGTCTAAAAATATAAGTCGAAATTATTCTAGCTCTTTATCAAGTTTTAGAAATATGGATGGACAAATTTTTTTTTTAACGATTTTTGTATTTTGTCACATATGGCTTATTATGACTTCCTTGTGTCGTAACCGTTGTTCGTTTCTACTTGGTTTTCGAGATACGGATACTGTCTGTGTCAAACTTTAAACGATTTTTTTAATTTTGGCGATTTATTTGCAACTGAAGCGATTTTTTCGATTTTAATTTGTGACGATTTTCTTTAATGCTGCCTTTTTATTTACCACACTTTTTAACTTTTAACTTTTGTTAATTTTTTTGAATATTGAGTTTTTGTTTGAATATTTTAGATTTTTAAATTTTGGGTTTTTATTTTTTTGTTGTTAATTTAATTTTTTTTTATTTTGGCGATATATTTCCACCTTGGCCATTTTTCACCATTCTAACGATTTCTAATATTGGCGATTTTATTTTTAATGTTGGTTTTTTTTTTAATTTTTGCGATATTTATTTAAAATTCAGAACTGCAAAACAATAAATTATTATTAAAAACTTTTTAACAAAAAAAATATTTTGGCAAAAACTGTAATTACAGAGACTAAGATGAGTAGAACTTTTGGTTTGATTTATTTTGTGGTTTATGTTACCAACAGTCAAAAGGAAATGAAAATAAATGTTAAATTTAAGGAAATGTTGGTGGTCCTGTTGTCAAGTGAAATTTCATTTTTTTTTTCAAATACATTTGCAGTGGTCTTTACCTGTACGATATTCCAAGTGTTGTAAAAATGAACCATAAATTGTACTGTTTAGTAGTTAATTTTTTTATTATTACACTTGATTTCGCTAAGTAGTCCGAAAGGCGGTACAGAACGTTCTTAAACTTTGTTTGTACAACATAAACACTTTTCAATAAAATCGGAGTATTTACCTTGGAATACATTCCTCTTTACAGTAGCATATTCATATAAGTTACAATTAATTTAAGTTTATTTTTTCTATACTCTAAAGTCTACTTGACCAAAAGACCTACTCATGGTATAAGGATTTTTATTATGGTCGATGTCGTTGTTTTCTGATGGCGGTAATGGTAAAGAAATGATAAATTCCAGCCTCTTCTGTGCATGGATGTAGAAGTACATAGTGAAAAAAGGCAATTATAAGGGTGATTCTAAATTTCTAACTTTGGACTTATAACATGAAGACACTCAAAACAGTTTGACGGTTAGTAAAGTTGTTTGTGTATCAATTAGTATTTCTTGTTTTCAACTGTAATAACTGTTGTTTTTCCATGAAAAAATACAACAGTTATTGAAGAAACCAACTAACTAAAAGTACTGCAAGTTCGTAAAAATTGTTTTAACCCTCGAAGTGGCACATATTTTGAGCCCTTAGTTCTGGCACATGGTGTCTGGCCAGACCCCTATACATTTACATGCATTTGTATGGAAATAAGGGCTGTTTGCCGTTAAATTTTTTACTAAGATAGAAAAATATTTGTTATATTTTGTGTTTCTATTTCTTTTTACTATGTTATTAGCTACCTGAGGAAGAAAAACTAGACCTGAAAAAATCTTTGCAATGAAAAGGGCAACAATTTTTTTGTTCTATACATATTTCTCTTTATTATGGGTAATACATACAATTATGAAGAATACATTGATTTTTTTTATTCAGAATTTTGCGGAAGGCAACAAAATCATAAATAATCTACTTTTGAATGTAGCTGACAAACAGGATTGTTGCATTTGCAGCAAAAAAAGCGTGTCTTACGGCGTATTTTGTCACCTTGCTGCAGGCAAATTCTGCAAATTTTTTTGGCAGCTAATGTGTCTGGACCACTGCGTGAAGCCACATTAAGGTTTGCTATATTGAGAGGTCTCCCAAAGAACGCTTCAAATGCTATACGAGTTGTTGGTTGCGCCACAATGTGCGGATTATTGATGCGATTTTCAACGTTGGTCAGTACCAATTGCTTTGCAAGTTTATATAAAAATATGCGTCTTCTTTCTTTTCTTGTATTTTCATCATTTAGCTTACATATAATGTAACTTGCCAATGCCATCACATCAATCATGTTGCAGAAAAACGCGTATGTCCAGCGTCTGGTTGGCCGTTTTGTTGTGTAATGAGTTAGCATTTGATCCATCGTATCGACTTCGGCTTTAGTTGAATTATAAAATAAAATTGCTTCCGGTTTCATGGCTACGCCTTCAACATGTTTCGTGTAATGCACGGTTGAAATTAAATTGACTGCCTTATTTTTTTTGGGCACGTAGCTGCAAAGTGCAACAAGATTTTCATGAAAACCAAACACACTTGAAAGAATTGGTCGTCTGGTGCTCTTCATAACTTCCTTAGGAAGACATCTTTTGTTTGCTCGAATGGTGCCAACAAATGCCAGTCCCATAGCAGCAAGTCGTTTAGCGCCGTTCAATGAGGTGAAAAAATTATCAGAAATAATTGTTCTGCCGCTGTTTGCGTAACAATTTGCGAAATACATTAGAACGTTTTCACCTTGATTTATCTCCCGATTGTCTCCTTCCTTTCCAGTGTATAGTTTTCCTTTCAATGGAAATTTAGTCTTAGCATCGCATGCCCACCAAACTTTGATCCCATACCTTGCAGGTTTTGATGGGATATATTGGGTGAACTTTGTGCGCCCACGATACGGAAACAACTGCTCATCGATGGTGATATTTTCATAAGGTTCATAATAATTTTGCAGATTTTCATTGAGAAAAGTCCCGGATAGGAGCTGCTTTATCTGTTTGCTGTCGGAATGCCCGCGTACGACTATTATCGAAACGAATATATCTGGACAGAGTAATGAATCGTTTGTGCGACATAGCCGCACGGAATATGGGCAGCGAATCAGAACGCCACAATATACTGGAGTCTTGCATATTATTATGGCTGAGACCAGAAGCCAACAAAATCCCAATGAATGCATCTAGCTCAGAGCTTGTCAAATCAATCCATTTTCTTTGGGTAGACTCTGGATGTTCTTCATTCCATTTTCTAATTGATTCTCGCCCATGCCGATTTGTTTCACTAATGATGACGAACGTAATATGGAATGAGAAAAATAGCTTGAATACCTCAACTGGATTGGTGAGCCTTGTTTTTGTTCCAGATTGAAAACGCATGATATTATGCTGGCGCAAACGAGATGCAGGGGGTTCAGTTTCTTTCCATTTAGTACCGTCTTTACCATAAAAACAGCCTGAGTCGACTTCATTTGCTGCTTCAGCATCATTTCCACTTTCTTCTTCTTCATCTACGTCTTCATCACTATCATAAAGTTCGTTAGGTTCAATTTCCAAATCATTTTCTATGTCTGATGCATCATCTTCTGGCACATAATCAGCAGTGTCGTCACCATCGTTGTCAAAAACATCATCATTTTCATCAGCTTCTACCTGACTTTGTAAATCACGCACTAATGCCTCTGACAATTGGGGTTGCAAATTCGCGCTACGCAAGCGTGTATTATAAATAAATTCCAGTTCATCAGCCATAATATACTAACAACGCAACAAATCTACCTGCGTAAAATTATTCACAAGTTCAAAATTACCGCACAAAAACTAGATTACTTCTTCACTGTTCTACGTTCAATGAATAACTAACTCACAAACAAAATCAGAAGAAAGAAAGAAGCATAAAAGAATAAAGTAAATACAAATTTCCAACTCGTGCCATGTGCTTTGCCTATGCGTTCATACAAAATGCATAGGGGTCTAGTCAGACACCATGTACCAAAAGTAAGATGAAGATTTTTTATTTGGCTTTTTTGTCCTGTTCCAAGGACTTTTTTTCAATTATTAATTTATACATCGAAAGCCAACAACATTTCGGGAGATTACCTGAAATTACAGCCATGTACCTAAAATAGAAGTATGCAAAATTGAAGCATGAAAATGAAATATGTCTGGCCAGAACCATATGCCACTTCGAGGGTTAAGCCGTTACTTTTAATATCATAATAAACAACTACGAAAACAATTATTTTTACAGTAAACAGTTATTTAAAAAACAACAAATTTAGTTGAATTTTTATAGTTCTTGTTCAGTTTATATATTTTTTTTTTTTTTGTACAGGGTTAGGCGATTGAAGTACAGGGTTAGGCGATTGAAGTGTTACCTATTCAAACGACCATCTTTTTTTTGTGTGAAATTATTTTTTATTGATTCAAATTAAAAAATGTGTGGAAATAATCAAAATTTCAGAATCCATTCACAAATCGATTTGAAACCCGTTTGACCGATTTTTTTTGCCGGTATTACTTTAAATGTATATTTAATTAAATCTCCATCTTTACGATTTAAACAGTTCATAGATTTAATGTGATTCTGAATTGTTCACGGAATGAATCAATTTCAGATCCAAAAAAATAATTATCGTTTTGAAGTTCTGGATACACTTTTTCACATTGTGATTCAAAATTGTTAAATTTTTCTTAAAAATTTTGGTTTTTTTTAATTTAAAATCGAATAATAATTTAGAAACTATTGACCGTAACTTTTGATGTTGAAAATTCTACTTTGAAATAAGCAACCACCCTATTGGTCATCATCATAGTTAAAAGGCGTTCAAGCATTTGCTGTTGTCTTAATTTCATTGACATTTATCCTGTTTAATTTATATGAAACTCTTTATACTATCGCCTGTTTCCATTTGCTCAATACTCTATATCATACTACACATACACATACTAACCCTCACCCCATCCCTGACTTCCCTGGTATTCATTCTTAATTGTTTTAGTGTGGGTGTTAAGTTGGTTTTAAGTCTTAAGACAAATGGTTGTTATTTTTAAACACTTTTTTCTATGGAAAAAATACAATATATAAAATAAAACTTTGTTAATTTCTTGTACGTTGGCTGTTGGGTACCAGCAAGAGATTATTAAAGTAAGTTTCTTATTTTATTGGTCCTTTTTGTTTTGCCAGAGACTTACTTATTGTTGTTGTTATTGTAGTTGTTGTTGTTGCTGAGACATTTTAAGAATCTTAACAAAAAATGTGTCAAATTCAAATCCTTAATTAAGCAATATCATGTTAGACATGTAAAATGAGAAAAACAAAGGGACGTGTTATAACCGACACTTAAAAAAAAGTTTAATGTATTCGAAAAATAATGTTAGTGACAGGTTTAAAGAAAATGCTTGATGAAAAAAAAAATAATCTGCAGGAGTTTTTAACTTAAATATTTAAAAGAAATATTCCTTTCAAATTTGTTTTTTTTTTTTTTTAATTTACATTTAACACATACAAGGTTTAAATCGATTAAGGTACATACACATACCTGGCTAGACGCTTTGATGCTTTGAGGTGCGCGGTTGAAATCGCCCAAATGGTAAAAATATTGTTTTATTTTTTTTTATTCTTTTAGTTTTATTAAGGAAATTTATGTGATGCTAACAATTATTGCGATCAAAGCCAATGATTTTTCTTCAATCATCATTGATGAATGTTTGTTTTGATAGAAGAATAAATTTATGGAAATTACAAAACTTTCGTAGTACAGACTGATCAATCAAATAAAAATAGTGAATAACAGCGAATATTTTTGTCAATTACAATTGGTCGGTTCTTATTTCATTACCATTGGGTTATTTCAATGCCAAATAAAAAAAAAAAAACTTTAGTAAATGGTTCTAATATTAACTACAATTGTCCTACGCAACGGTTACAAACACTTAATTGAAAAAACAATTTAAAATTTACCAAAGCGCAACAACATTTCCCACCAACACTTCGTATACAACTATTGAATGTGAATTAGGGATACCGATCCCGAAATCCCGGGTCTTGAAAAAAATCCCGGGATTTCCGATTTCATTATTTGGCATATTTTATCTCTTTTTGAATTTGTTTTATTGTTATATTCGACCTAAATCACATAAATCTAATATCTTATTGAATGTTATTAAAGAAGTAATTTTTCCCATTCATAAATAATAGATTAAAATAGATTACACTTTAAATAAATCTGAATAAAAACCTTAATAATTTAAAAACTTATATTCAACTGTGAAACTATTGAAAATCGTAATTCAGCTTTATTTATTCTTTTAACGGACATGTTTTATTTATATTATTGATGATTTGCTAAAATCATAACTTCGTGCAAATATTTGTTAAATTAGAAAAATCTGAAATCAGCTGAGGTATCTTCTTAATATTTTATGTTAGTTGATTTAATAGTCACTAAATATTTCTGATGATTTCAGCAGAGTAGTTTGTATTTGCATTCAATTAATTTTAGCCAAATATAACTAAATATTTGTAGTTTCTTCAGAGGTAAATTGTAATTGCAATTTGCTTAAATTTAACTCATAAATATATTACTTATATTTCGAAAATTAAACAATTATTTAGCAAACAAGTTTTAATCGCGGAACCTTTTTTGCTAATTTTTAGTAGCTTTTTCTGCTATTTTTACATACTTATTTTTATGAGTCTAGTTTCTGTTTGAAGCGAGATTCACAATGCTGCAGTACTCCACTCTGAGTGGATTTTGTTCCTTTCTTTTCTGCACTTACATATTTTTTGTATTATGCTATCTCTATTTTACACACTCCGCTCTGCAGCGTGAAGTACTCCAGCATTGTGTATCCGGCTTAATTTGTTCATTTCTTGATACTACAAGAAATAATAGGTAGATTTATAATAAGTTATTTTAATTTGTAGGGTTTATTTCAGCTATTTATTTTTAAAATTAAAAATATTATGAAACAAAAAAATCTCGAAACCCCGAAAAATCCCGGGATCCCGGGATTTAAATTTTCAAAATCCCGAATCCCGGGATTTGTAAAAACCAGTCCCGTTCGGCATCCCTAATGTGAATAGAGGAGCATCATAATGTGATAATCACTGTTGGTAAAAGTGGCACAAAAGTGCCATTTGCGGCACTATTGAATGTTCAATGGCACTTTGGCACTCTTCATAGATTTTTGGCACTTTTTAAGAAAATTTCTATATAATTTGATAAAAGGTCGACATCGCTGGTTTTTCATTAAAAGAGAGGTCTACTTAGAACGGGTAGTAAAATTAAAAAACAAACGCCACACTAAAAATTTCTACAATTTTCTGGACCTTCTGGTTCTTTGGGGACAATTTAATCATTATTTTGATCTTTAATAATAAAAGCAATGGGGATAACATTAGAAAAACTTTAACTGATTCTATTGTATTGTCCGTCACTGGAATTTTTCAAAAATTTGTTATGGTATTCTAGTTTTTTTATGAGAAGCAAAAGTTTTAAAAATTTCACCATACAATGGTGAAAGCTTTTTCTGCCAAAAATAAAATAAAATTATCAAAAACTGTAATTTGTGAAAAATTACGATTTTTTCGATAATTTTATGAAATCTTAAATCGATAATTTTATGAAATGAAAACTTAAAAAAAATGTCCAGGAACCGCAGAACACGAGAGAACTAATTCTAAGCACTTGGAGTTTCCTTTAAATTTTAGCATCAAATATTTTGAGCTTAGCCCCAAAAATCCCATGTTACTACGTAATCTTTTGGAGGAATTTGCAGGAATTTTAGAATCGGTAAAAGGTTCGATGCATCTTAAAATAATATCTCAAAATATGAATGAGGTATTTCGTATTATATTTCTGTGAAGAAAAATTATAAAATTCTTCAAAAGAAAATAAAACTTATATTTTAAATTGTTGACGAATGAAAATATATGTGCTTTTTATTACATGACAATTTTGTCAACGTTTTGCTGTGACAATTTTTCCTAGAATACCAAAATTATAATAATTTCCATTCACACCAGTTTTGTGAGAATTTTGTTATTGTTATAAAGTTTATAATAAGGGTGTAAATGTATAAATATTTGAAATAAAAGCTGAACATATTTTTTGAAACATTTGCATGTTGCCAAAATTTTTTTTTTGGCACTTTTAAAGCTTTTTTGGCATCATTTAGGCACCAAACGAAAATTCTCAAAGACCATCACTGGTGATAATTACTTGTGAAAAGGAGATAGCAATATGATTAAGAGAGAAAACATTTTAATTGAAAAATAAATTGCTCATGTATTAGTTATTTCTGGCTCTCCTGATTACCAACATACATTGTGTAGGCTGTGATTGACAAAACTTCAATTAGCCACACTCATCACTGTACCGACCGTGGTATATCTCGTTAAGAGTTGATGCTACGAGTTATAGCCTGTGTAAAGGGTTGTCGGTTCGATTCCCGGTCATGGCAATACACGAAAGTTTTTCATATAAATAAATAAACAATTAAAGTTACTTTGATCAATTGACACATAAAATAATCACTGACGAGTTTTTGGGTGAGACGAAACTGCGGCAGTCTGGTTATTCCCTTGTGACTATTAAATTTTTTAGTAAAAATATTTTTTTTTCCTGCAAATTATAAAAAATTCTTTAGTAATAACCCTGTGACAAAACAGGGGTCAGTTGTGACGCGAGCACCTGTCGCGTGACCGGCGAAAACAGGACCTGTCTGGAACGACCGGTCCCATGACTAGTGAAAACAGGACCGATCTGACAGCACCTGTTCCGTAACCGGTGAAAACAGGACTGGCCTCCAAGTACCGGTACTGTGACTGGTAAAAAGAGCACCCGTCTGAAAGTACCTGTCCCGTGACAGGTGAAAATGGGACTGAACCAGGACATTCAAGTGGCACAAATATTCCGGTCGTTAATTCTTCGGGTTTTTATTTATATCGATTAAATGATCAACACAATTTTGATCGAACGATTACATGATTAATTATTAAGTTATTGGCTTAATACTTAATGTGTTAAGTAGGCGCTTAGTAATCAAGTCATTCACCAGATTGTTGTACAAATGTTGCGGAACTCTTCTATGTACACTGGGACACACTGGTGAAAACATGTTAGTATTTCAGGAAACTTCTTAAGTACCGAAAAATGTCTGACATACGGAATAAACTATACTTTTCTAAAGACAAACTGTGAGCTAAATCCAAATAAGGCGTCTGTGCAAAAACATAGGTTTTTTTATCGAAATTCTCCGAATTGTATTTTTCTTTAAAATGCTTTTTTGAATTTTTTAGAAAGCGTTTTAATTCTTGGAAATATCGTCCGTTAAAATTTCATATCAAAGCATTTTTTTTTTTTAATTTTGCTTTTAAACTACCCAATAAACATCGAAAAACTAAAAATTCGAGTGCTTTAAAACTTGCATGAATTAAACTTCTACTGACATTTATTTCAGTTAAACTCAAGTTAACAAATTTAGGTAACTTTTTGGAAATATTGTTTTCATTTTCTGTCTGCAATAAGTAACTAAATATAAATAATTTTAAAGCTTCATAAAAATCAGGCATTTGACTGAACTAAAAGAAATAATATTTGTAAAATTTAATTCCTGGTAAAAATATATTGCGAATAACAAAATCTTAAATCTAAATTGGTACTTAATAGGGCAAGGAATTCCATGCAAATGCATTATTTTTTCGATACTCAAAACTAACGTGCACCAAAAATTTATCCGAATCATCAAACTTAGAACAAAATGAAATCGTTTCGTAGTTGCATATTTTGCCAAAAAAAAACATGTTTTTGCAAACTTTAAAAGGCTCTTTTTCATCAGGTTCTTTTGTGTCAGTCATGTGACAGGTTCCTTTGTTTCAGTCCTGTGACAGGTTATTTTGCTTCAGTCCTGTGACTGGTTCTTTTGCGTCGGTCCCGTGACACGGGACAAGGGGCAATTGACCCCCTCCTAGAACAAGCCCATGTAAAAGTTACCGGTCCTTTTCATATAAAACAACCGGTCCAAGGACCGGTCACGTGAAGTGTCGGTTTCTTTTTCCCACAAGGAGTTTATATCCTAAATTATGCCTTTGATAAAGCTTGGAAAAAGAAAATCACTGCAAAAAAAACGCGAATTTACAATGATTAAGTGACTTGGTTAAGAGTCATCCACCCAAGAGTGGATGGAGTACACCATGTTGTATCCAACAGAAACAAAAAAACTGAAAAATTATGTGATAATTTGGGCTTTTATATTTAAATAATTTCAGTATGCGACCCTAGCGTGCCCTACTGGAACATAGAAATATTTCACTACTTAGCAAATCCAAAACCACTCATTAAATTATAGCATACAGAGGCATAAAATATATGTAATGAAAAAGATCATTAAATTATTAAATTTTTCATACATTTAATGAAAATTGTTCACTAAATTAATGAAACACAATTTAATGAAATACGTTCATTAATAGTACGAACGAAAATTCTATCAGTGTACTTTTTCCAAAGAGATGTCCTCAGCTTCAAGTTACGCCAATTTATAGTTCAAAAATAATTTATAAAGGGTGGTCCAACCAAAACTCACGATGTTAATTGTAAATAAAACAAAAAGTTTTAAGAGAATCATCTTAATATTTCTTTATTATAATAGAAGGATCTATGACAATTATGTGTGAAACAAAATATCGGCCAAATGCTCACCACGGCTTCGGTGTCATACCTCTATCCGATGGTCCATATATGACTCTGAGACATAATTGAGGTTCAATGTCATTAATGTGCGAATTATCTCATCCTTTAGCTCTTGACTTGTTCTTGGCTTATTGTCGTACACTTTTTCTTTTAAATATCCCCAAAAAAAAAGAAGTTCAACGGTGTCAAATCACATGATCGTGGCGGCCAATTAACATTGCCACGAAGTGAGATAACACGGTCATTGAATTTCTCGCGCAAAAGAGCCATTGTTTCGTTGGCTGTGTAGCAAGTGGCACCATCCTATTGGAAACACATATCGTCCAGGTCCATATACTCAATTTGTGACCACAAGAAGTCCGTTATCATCTCGCGATAGTGAACACCATTCACGGTAACTGCTTTGCCGACCTCATTTTCGAAGAAGTACGGCCGAATGACGCCGCCAGCCCATAAACCGCACCAAACACAAAAAACAAGTGTTTTCACACTTCCTACAGACCCGTTTTGCTGAAATTTGCGCACAGTTCTCCAGATTGTGGACACATTTGGTCGATTATGCTGACCAAAGAAATCACAAAGTGCACGAAATGCATTTTGATTTGAACGCCCATTTTCGTAAAATGCATCAACAATCTTAACGCGCTGCTCAATTGTGCACCTCTCCATGGTTGTATTTGTCAAACACTGAAACAAAGAAATGTCAAATTAAGGCGTGACTCACAATAAACATCGTGCATTATGGTTGGACCACCCTTTATTTTTTAACGAGCAAATCTTAAGTACAACTTTCATCATGTAGGCACTCTATTGATTTTATTTTATTTGCATTTATTTCAATAAACTAAAAGTTTATCTGAAGTCTTTGGAAATTCTCCAAATTTGTTAAATATTACTTAAATTATTGTATAAATAACTTTTAAACAAATCTTACTTTTTTTCTAAGTATTGTATATATATTTTTTAGCAAGTATCTTTATTTTGTGTTAAAACCAAATGCTAATAGAATAGACAAAAAAATCCATAAAACAATACAAAAATGATGTCAAATTTAATAAAGGTTTATTACGATACAATACTGTTCTTATTTTAGACAGCCAGACAGAACATTGACTATTTTCCCAATCCCCTAAATAGGGGGCGTACAATAAAGCAACAAACAGAGTGGAAGTTTTATGTTCAACCACTTTTGCCAAACAACCATAGTTATTTTCGAAATAAAGTGGTATTCAAATTATCCATGTATTCCACAACTTATCGGCAATATATTTGAATATTTTTAGTTTTGTATTAAGACATATTTATCACCCTGTATACATAACATTCTTTTAGAAAAAACAAAAAGAAAAAAGTCAAGTAGAAAAAGTTTATTAAACTGTAAATTCTCTTAAGATTTGTTACAGCGATTGTGGGTTGTATTATTTAGTACAAGTATGAGTAAGATTCTTAGTATAAGTAGAGGTCTAGTTACAAAACACTGGGTTAATGTGTTTATAAAGTCATTACAGATTTGTTGTACATTTATACATCCTTTTTTTTTTTTTTTTTGTGAAAACCCTAAGAAGAAGAAGCAGAAAAAGATGGTGATAGATAAGTTTGATTGAAGAAAAAACCCTGGAGTGCATGAAAAATAACAACACAAATTGTTATACAGATAAGTGCTTTAAAAAAAAAAGAGACAAACAATTCAGAGCTTTGAAAGCTACACAGATCAAATGTTGTTTATATTGACTAACTTTCAAGCAATATTTTGTCATACTACCAAAGAAATTAATTTTATTTAAAAACTTTTGTTTTGTAAAAGTTTAACTGGTAAATATATTGTTTATTTGTTAATATGACAAAACGTTAATACGACTAAATGAGTCAACAATACGAAAATTATTTTTCTGTGAAAAACTGAAATAAGAATTAATCCATCCTACGCAAAGGAAACTTATTCAATGTGTTCGAAACTGTTCGAAATGCAGAGTAGAGTTACTTCAAAACTTATTTGACATTTTAGTACTTACTTCATATTTTCGCCACTTTTTTGCCAGAATTTTATAGTTTTTAATTTAAATATTTTTTTTTATTTTAAATCATACCGAAAACATGACAAATTTTATATTTATTTAATAATTTTGTTTTTATTTTTTTTAATTTGTTGACACTTAGATATGTGAACAAATTAGAGATGTGTTTTTTGGGTATATTTGTCATGTTAAACAGTTAACAGACCAATGTTAAGTCCAGAGTGTAGCAAATCTGTACTCCAGAGTCAAACAAGTTTTACTCTGGAATAACAAGAGATAGCACAATACAAAAATGTGTTAGTATGAAAGAGAAAAAAACAAAATTTGCTACAGATTGGAGTACTCCATCATTGTAAGCGCACCTTTAAGGTTCAAAGCAAAAAAGAGTAATAATAACAAAGGACAAAAATAGCATTGTTAAATTTCGTTGATGTTAGTCTAATGGCGTTTTCTTTTCTGAAAAAAATGTTGCCTTTTTTTTGCATTTTGCTTTTGAATTGCCTTTTTTGTGTTCTTTTCTAAATTAAGGGTAACATTCTAAGAGGGCTAGGTGTTATTTTCTAAAAATTTTGCCTAAATAAAGGGCAAAAGTGCAACATTTTTTGCCCTCAAAAAATTTACGGGGTAGAGTATTGCCCTGTTTTTTTCTTTATGTCAACGCCATGTAATGTTTTTTGCCAGCTAACTCGCAACTTGGTGGCCTAGGGGGTACTATCATGGCTTCTGATGCCGTAGGTCGCAGGTTCAAACCCCGGTTGGAGCACAATATTTTTTTTGATTTTTTTTTGGTTTTTTTTTTTGTTTTTATAAAATTTTAATTAGATTTTTATAGTTTTGTTGTTTTTAGTATTTAACAATTTTTTAGGCTAAAAATAAATAAAAAATTATACAATTTGTTTTAAATATGAAAAAAAAATTAATTGAAATAAGAAAATATAAAAAAAAATTTATTTTTTACTTTGTCTGGAATTTGAACCCGTCCAGCCCATGTCAAAGGCAGGGATCACAACCACTAGGCTACAATTAGTAATAGTTTGCGTAAACAGTATTGCATACGAGTATACATATGTTTAGAAAAATGCAACAGTGATTTTATTGTGTTCTATTATGATTGGAAAAATGTAACATTTTAATGGGGTGAGGGCAACATTTTTAAAATGTTGCCTTTTAACAAGGCAACATTTTTTTCCAGAAAAGAAAACGCCATAAGTTGAGTTGTTGATAACAAATTCGATTTGCTTTCAACGGTCACATAAGTAGACAATTATCAAATATTAACCCACTCAAGGCGAAAGACACTGATGATGGCTTTATAGCGAAAGCCGAAAATGCGTATTCTGTTTTGCTGGTCTTATCGAATTCTTTCAAAAATATTTATTCTTTGTAATTTACTTGTAAAAATTGTATCATCTTTCATTGATTTGAAAATAATTTAAAACAGAAAGTGATAATAATTTATGATCTAGAGTCAAACTAAAAAGATCATTCAGAAACTGATTGAATTTCGTTTTTTCATTCTATTTATCTTAACGGAATTCTATAATTTTTTTCTAATTCATTCACCAAGGAGTTCATTCAATTATAGTTAATTCAACTGTTGGTCAAGGAATTCATTCCCTAGTGAATTAATTCCCTGGGAATTCATTCAATTCTAGTTAACTCAACTTTTAGTCAAGGAATTCTTTCAATTGTGCACTTAATTCCCGAAAGGAATTAAATTTTACGTTTAATTCCCTAAGGAATTAACTTTTTCTTTTAATTTCCTGAATTCAATTTTTCACCTGATGATTTTCTTGGGAATTCCTCAAGGAATTAAACGAAAAAGTTAATTCCTTATTGAATTAAAATAAAAAATTTATTTCCTAGGGAAATTAAACGAAAAAGTTAATTCCTTCAGGGAACTAAATATGCAAGGGACTGAATTCCTTGAAATTGAATTAACTCGTGTTGAATGAATTCGTTAGTGAATGAATTCTTTAATTTTAATGCTTAATGCTTTGGTCAGGGAATTCATTCTCTAAATTTGAATTCTTTGAATTCACTCACAGGAATTAATTCCTGCTTATTTCTTATTAATGAATTCATTCCTTGAATTAAAAAACCGAATTAAATTTAAGGGAATTCATTCCAAAAAGGAATTAATTCTTTAAAGCTCTGCTCTGTAGCAATTTAATAAGTGCGCACATAACTTTTGCACACAAAAAAGGGGTCAGTTTATTGCAAGTTTTTGCTTAATTATATTGTGTGGTTTTGTTTAAAATGTTTATTTTAATATTTCAATGTTCAGGCTTCTCAAAAGGAAATTTTCTGATGATTTTTATTTAGTGGGTGTTTCAATAAAACCATTTAAAAGTAAAACCGAAAGCTTTTTAGTATGGTTTACAATAAAAACATTATTAAGACTTTTGAAATTAAATTTTGTGGCTTACATTTGTAAATTGGAATTGTAACAAATAAAAATATATTCCCATAAAAAGACATAGTGCCATCCATTCAGAGCAAAATCATGTTTATGAAACTTTAAATATTTAAAATTAAAATTTTCATAAAATTCTATGAAAAATTGTGTTAGTTTAATAAAAAGTTTTATTGATCAAACTCCAGTTAAATTTTATCGGATTAGTCCAAAAATTCGCTGAAGTTTCCTTTTTCGGGCACCCCTCAAAAAGCAAAAAAAAAAGTAGATTGCCGCCTTTGGAATTAAAAAATAAATTTTTTTCTATATGAAGTTAGGTCTAAAATAAACAATTAATGTATTGTACACCCTGTAATAATCATAAAGTATGGGTACTCAAAGAAAAACAAATTTTCTTGCGAATTCATATATGACCACAATGTAACAAAAAAACAAATTTCCCCAATGTACAGAAAAAAACCCCTAGAGTTATATATTTTGTGACTACCACTAATGATTCTCTCTTTCTGCTCTTATACCTGTTTGTATTCTTTATAATACACCATAGTTTATTCATATTCATTTTAGTATAACTGATTTTTCGTATAACTGTTTAAAAAATCTGCGCTAAACTATAACAACACTGTGTACGCAAACGGCCTCAATGCCCAAAAATGTAGTTTTGTGCATCAAGTGGGTATTTTTAAATTAAAAACTGGTATGTTGCCAAATGACTACACTATGCATTTAAGGGTTAAGTAGTCACACTTACGATTTTGAGCAGGTTTCGGTTTTTTTTTACCTAGCAGGTTCCAGCGTCCCTTAACACCAAGAGAAAAAAATTTCCTTTTTTAATTCCAGAGGGGGGTCATATTTTTTTTAAAATTTTTTTTTGAGCGGTGCCCGAAAAAATTGAATTTTCACTTTTTTTACTACCTAAAATTTACTAAAATGGACCTAGCGCGAATTCTATTTCGTGAGAAAATTTCCTTTAATTTGAGTCGTCACACGTGCTATTTTCGCCGTGTTTCAGGTTTTTGGATCTAATGGGTCCCAGGGGCCCTGGGCCCCTTAACACCATATCAAAAAAACATTTATTTTTTAATTCCAGAGGGGGTGATATATATATATATATATATATTTTTTTTTGAGGGGTGCCCGAAAAGGGAAATATTTGCCCAAATATAAGTTAGGGCCAGTGTTATAGTCCCTTTCATCAATTCAAAACCCTTTCAATTGACTACCGTTGTTAGCTTCGAACAATTTTGAGCAAAATTGTTCGAATAATCGATTGAATCCCTAATTGTGATAGATCAAATTTTTAACACCATTTTTCTCAGCTAAAACTACGTTTTCACAATGTGTATTACAAAAATTTAGTTTTTTTAATTGAGTTTTTTGCCTGCTCTTGTGGATCTTTGATACTTCCAGGAAGCGTGAAAAAAAGCTCTTGGAATTGGATTTAACTGGAGATAATTGATATAAAACTATTCAGCCAAACAAACTCTAGCGAAATTAACTCGTGCAAATTAAACAAAATCTGATGTGTTAGCAATGAAAATCGGCAATTCGTAATTTAAGGGACACAAAATATACATACATCCACTTACATTCAAAATACGTAGAATACAAATTGATGTTTACATGATTTCTTTACTGTTGCTTCTACAGAAACATGATTTTCCTTTTACAAAATTATTTCAACTGAGTGTTACAAATAAACAAGACAATCATTTAAAACTACATGGTATTGGAGGTCAGTAGCTGGCAGAGAATCATATTCAACAAATCAATTTATTTCTCTCACTGGCCAATACAACAAAGCCATTATAAAAAATAGAATAAATTTGTCTTCTTTTGTTTTTCATTTTTTCCATTATTGTCATACGAAACATTTACATACACTCAAAGGAAATGTTTAACACAATTTTCGTCCATTTAATAAAGAAAATGTTCATTACTTTAGTGAAAAGTTTTATTGGATGAAAATTCTAAGTAGATAGATACATTGGATGCTAAATAAGGAATATAACTGGATAGTAAGCGAAATTATTAAAACTAATCAATTTATGCAACAAATTTTTTGAGATGTTTTACAAGTTTTTAGGAAAATTTCATATGGAAAGCCTTAGCGTAGGGTAGAGGGGGGATCCTTCGCCAGTAGGGCACATACACTAATCCCATTTTTCTCCGATGTTAAGGGAGATAAAAAATTGGAAATAATATATTTTGTGCATTTTTCAATTGCCTTTCCTTGACATCCACTTTGACGAATTTATATCGCATGTGGTCGCAGATAGAAGTGGTTTTGTGTTTTTGGGGTGCCAAAAAAATAATTGAAAGCAACTACATTTTGCAATAACTTCCTCAATTCGTGTGATAAAAAAAATAGTTTTTCATTATGTTAGACCTATGATCCTAAGCTTTCAGAAAATAATAATTTGATTTTAATAAATGCTTAAAAAGTGTGAAAAAATATTAATTTTATGTTAGTGCCTGCCTCTGGGGCACAATCACCAGATGGCCCCTGGAGCTACGAACAGTTGGTGCTTCCCTGCCTAAAATACTCTATAAGTCTTTTCTATATGTTTAAAATATGTTTAATAGTAAATTAGTACAATCGTGTTCATTCTTAAATTTATATTAATTATTCAGTTTTTTGTAATTTTGAAGAATCATTATATTATAGTTTTAAATTATTTTTTTTTAATGTAGTGGAGATTTATTAATTAAAAAGAATCATATACCTTAAAGAACTTATTCTAAATTATTTATTTCAGTCATTAAAATATTGACTTTGCCGTATTAACAATATTTTTTTGTTGAAATTGTATCTAGTTCTTTTGGCGAATATCCCCCTGGTTTGGGGCAGTTACGCCGATTTGGGTTACTTTGGAAATCATTAAAAAAGCAATAGAAAATATGCAAATAATTAGAATAAAAATCATAGAAATTAAAGCCAAGATATGTAGATCTTCAATTTGAAAGTAATTTTTGAAAAATAATTAGGGGTTAAGAAATTACAGTGCTTTGAAAAAAAAGTGGCGAAGGATCCCCCCTCTACCCTACATATTTTTAACATTTTCTTAAGAAATTTATGCAGTAGCGTTAGCGATATAATGTAGTATTTTTCCATGAGTGTATATATTTAGTTTAAGGTTTATACAAATAGAAAAACATGTCCTTGCTACAAATTGTATTATTTTTCTTATTCATTTTTATTTATTTTTATACAAGGAGCATAAGTTTTAACATTTGAATTTGTCTTGTTGTTAAGTGTTTTTTTTTTCTTCGGATTGTATTATTTTCTCATATCATAAATATTCAATTTTATTGAGTTTTCTACCAAAGATGTTTTTGAGAAAAAGCATATTGCTGGTCATAAGTTGATAAGTTGTCACTGACATTTAAATTTCAAGTTGAGCGCTAAGCCTGAGAGATGACTTTTCCATCATACTGAAACCTTTTTGAATACTTCTTTTAAGTAAAAATGTCATTACAAGTCGTCAATTTATGACCATTGGTATATATAGGATATTTTTTCTAAAGCAGGTGTGGGGAAAGTATTTTTTTTATTTTTACTGAATTATAAAACAAATTTTATTATTTTAATAAAAAATTTCATGAACCAAATACAGTGCAATTTTTGCAATCTCTAAATTTGATCACAGCTACAAAACTATGATCCCCTACTGCCATGGTTGGATGTTGCAATGAAATTATTATTGTATAAATCATAATTTTCTAATGATCATCATCTTACCATCTTATAGTTAAAATCTCTCTTTATCGGTTATATCCCAGCAAAAACATGGTAATGACAGGTCATTACCATACGGATTACCAAGTAATGATAGGTAATTACCTTTTGCATTACTTTAAAATACAAAATTATGACTTACCGATAATAAGTTATAGAAGTACTTACATATTCGTGAAAAGTAATCACTTACTGGTAATTGATTAAATAAGTACTGACTTATTTATATTAATATTTTATTTATATATTTGTTTTGAACTAAATAGGAAATTTTCCTAGGTAAAAAGTTTTTTTTTTCCAATATTACCAACTATTTTACAATGTAGGGTAACCACTTATTTCCTAAATTCTGAGTAACCACTTATTCTATCTTTGTGAGTAACTACTTATTCTTTCACTATGCGTAACTCGTTATTCGCACTTTTTTTGTAAGCGAGAGGGTAATGACCACCCATGAATTTTTGGACATCGCGAACAAAAGTAATGTTGCGAGTAAATAGCCTGGTAAGTAGTGAAACCCTTTGTGTGCTACTTACTCGGTAATGTCTGTTTTTGCTGGGATAATATTCGCTCGTATACACTAACCAAATTTAAGTGATATTTTTCCCAAAACTATGTAACATTTGATGAAAACATTCAAATTTTGTTAAATTTTTGACAAAATGAGCAATTTTTATAAAATGTCCTGAAAAGCACAAACTCAACTTTACACAAACTCGATTTATCATTTTTTCAACTTATTTTTTTTTTCTTTAATATCAACTATTATGTGGGACAAATAGCAATCGACATCTCCAAATTAGGCATTTTAAAAAATCTTTTAAATTAATTTAAAAAAAAAAACTCGTTATTGAATTTTTATCAAATTCGTGGGTCATTTTGGATTCCAGGCTAAAGTGGATTAATGATATTCGATGAAGTCAAAATTCCATATCTGAATCATTTTGACTATATTAAATGAATAAATGAAAGAAAAAATAATTTTTTTTCGAAATTTCGAATTTTGTGAATTTTTAATAATAATACACTTTTTTCCAAAACTGGGCCATTTTCGTCCAACTTTCGGCACGGGTTAAGGTTTTTCAAAAAAAAGTCGATATCTGCCATTTGAGACCATTTCCAATAAAACTGGGGGTTCTAATGACAAATCTATTTTTAAGGGACACTCTAGTATACACTCATACACAATGTGGATAACCATATAATTACACTATGCGACAGTCAAAATCGGGATGGAATGAAACCAACGGGAAATGTTATATCGGTCAAAAACATGTTATACGTGTCCCGGCGGTTTGTTACCGCTACCATAAAAATCAATAACCTTTTGTTTATTACTTTTTTTTAATATTTTAGGCAAAAAATATTTTTTTCTTCATACATTTATTTTTACCGGCAAAACTGTTGAGTATATAGAAAAACGTTATATGAACAGATTAAAGGAATTGTAATTTATTTGTAAATTTTTTTAAAATTGTTTGAGCAAAATCGGACTAGTGGTTCTCGAGTTATGTCAAAAAAAAAAAAGACCACCAAAGGTCAAATCGATATATCTCGTTTCCTAGGGGTGACCCAGCGACACGTATAACTTCTTTTTTACCGATATAACTTTCCCCGGTAGTTTGAACCCTTCCCGATCACTGACCCCAACCATTTGTGTCACAGTGTTATTAGAGTTCGTCATAAAAATTTGATTTTCGGATATCATCACATTTTTTAAAGTTTTTGCATAGAAATAAAAAAGAATGGCGTTTTATAGGAAATCTGCATTTATAGGAAATCTGACTTTACCATTCGACTCTACAACAAAATTTAATATAAAAAACTTTTTTTTTTGCATTTTCAAAATACACCATATAGCCATTAGAGTGGTTCGATAATCCACTTTTTTGAAAAACTTCTAACAAGTTATTTTTTTATTACACACAATGAAAATGCATTTCCGGCTGAGTACATTGGTACAAAAATTTTGGATATACCGCGAACCGTTAAAAAGTTATTAACTAATCAAATTACGATTTTTTTTTTTTTTAAATTCAATGAAAAAGTATTTGAGCTAATTAAAATGCAGCTTTCAGTTCTCACTGGCGCATTATAAATTTATTTTTAAGTAAAGACAAAATAATTTGTAATTTTTGTAATGTTTATTACAAAGATTTTTTTTATGAAACATATTTCATTACTAGGGCAAGGAATTCCATGCAAATGCATGTTTTTTCTCGATAGTCCAAAACTAATATGGACTAAATATTTATCCGAGTCATCAAATTTAGAACAAAATGGCATCGATTTGTAGTTGCATATTTTGTTATGAATGCATGTTTTTGCATATTTTGACTTTATATGCATAATTGGTGCCTTTTTAATGCATATTTTGTGCTTTTTAATGCCTATTTGTGCATATTTTTCATTTTAGGAGCATTTTTTATTTTGTAAAAAATATAAAAAACTGAAACGTTTTTATATTTTGATTCAATCACAATAAACATTCTTAAAAACCTTATTGACCTTTGGAAAATCTTCGAGTTCTGTGTCTGTTTGCAAAATAACTAACTTAAATATATTTTTAAGTTTTAAAGTACATTATTTTTGCAAAAATAATAGTTCCTAGTGCTTATTTCTAATATTTTTAATGGATATTTTTCTTTTTTGGGCTCATATTTTGCATTTTTAAGTGCATGAAATTCCTTGCCCTAATTATTACACTGCTCTAAAGAAAAAGGTGAATAATACTGCAGTGGATTTAAGATAATTATGGGTGCTGATTTCGAATCTGCAAGCGGTTTATTCAAATTGTCTCCAGATTTTTCACAATTCACGATTTTACTTTTTTTTATTTTTCAATCGATTATTTTAATAAAAAATTTACAATGTAGTTACTGCAGCTCCAGAAAGAAAACCCTTTACATTGTTTAAGCTTAATTCCATGCCCTATTTTTCAAACTTAAGTATGAATATATTGATACGTGTGTATCAATATATTTTGCTAAACGTAGGAATTTCCCAAAATCCCGTTTTAGCGGACGTCCACGCATACCAAATTTCGACTTCCTCGCTCTATTGGCCACATTATTGACCAAATATCTTTGCGAATCAACAAATTAGCAACAAAATTTTTGCTGTAAATGTATTTTGCTGTAAATGCATATTTTTACATATTTTGCAATAAATGCATATTTTAATTCATATTTCGGCATATTTTGTTATAAATGCATATTTTTTGTATAGTTAGCAAAAATGCATGTTCTTAGGCATTTTTTTTTTATAATTTACTATATTTTGTGAATTTGCAAAATTTATATATTTTATAAAACTAAATAATTTTTAAATATTATTTTTAATTTGTTTTACAGAGACATTTAATTATGTACTAATATTCTGGCGATGATAAGCTGTTAATTTCAGTGTTTGAGCCACTACAAAGAAAAATAATACAAAAATTAAATTGATAATATTGAAGACGTTAAAAAAAGTCAATAATTAATGCATATATTTAAAATTTTAGATGCATATTTTTCGATTTTTAACACATATTGTATGTAAATGAAATGAAATAAACAAAACACGATTATAAATGAAATTCCGAGCCATAGTGCTAACCTAAGAAGCATATTGTGATTAAGATAGGTAAAATTATGATTGTCCAACTATTTAGTAATATGCTTGTCGCAATCATAATACCAAAAATATGTTCATCCCAACCATATTTTTTTTTTAGTTTTTTAGTCATATTAAGCAAATTTTGAATTTAGAAATTACAGTGCCAAAGGTTTACCATTGATGATCTAAGGTACAATATTTATTTTCATTTTTATTAGACATCATTGTATACTTTATTGAATTTTATATCATCTTGTGTTTAATTGATTTACAAAGTTTATAAAATATTTAGTTTATCCTTGTGGAGACATGCATTTTAAATTGCATAACTTGGGGGGAAAAAAATTTGTTATAAATTTCAAGACAAATATTTAATTAACACAAATTTATTAAAGCTTTAAAATTGTTCAGAAAATTTATTAAATTTCAATATGTTTTAAATTATTTAAAACGTTTCAAATGAAAAGTGGTCCAATCAAAACTAACCATCAGTTTTTGTATGAAACAAAAAAAAAAGAGATCATGCATCATTACTAAAAATTGTATTATTTTACAAAAAAAAAAAAAAAAACATACAAAAAGTAAAAAATGTATTCAGGAACATTTATACAGTACATAGTTAGTTTTTAATTAAAGTAAATTGAAATCAAGTGCATTTTTTTTGTACACTGCTAGCTCATATAAGACTTTCTATACCAAAAGTCCAGCCTAAAAAAATTATATCATAATTGCTGCCGAAAATATTCGCAGAATAGTTAAACCCTTAAAACGAACGTTGTAGGGGTTTTTTCAGATATATATAATACTTATATGGACCATAAATGGGCAGATAGAGGGTTAAAATATTTTCAAAAAATAATCCCCTTATAATTTCATTGTGGATATTCGAATACAGAATTAACATCAAAAGAAATTTATTCTATTTCTGCGTTTGTTTTTTACACATATATTCACTTGATTGTATCCACACAGCCCCAAACCCTTTGGAGATTTTACTATACTAAATTAATACCCCATTTGGTATAAGATTTATCGACGTCCTACATATATATAGCATAACCCTAATTTGTTTGCATAGTAGAATAGAAAAGATATTTTACGTATTTTTTTATTAAATATTTGCGATATATTGTATAATATTAAAAAATGTTTCCTCCAAAACGAAGCCGAACAACATGCTGAATCGCCAGAAATATATCCAGATTTTCTTCAAAATTAAAATATTAAAAAATTGGCCGATTTTAATATAAACTGAGTTATCTATTACTCTAAATTCTTTTTCTTTTTTTAATTACGGCTAAAAAACGTTGGATATAGTAAAATGTCTAGCATTCTCCAAATACCATTAAATTATTATAAATAAAATACTAAAAAGGTAAAAAAGTTAAATTTAGACATGCCGATAATATGAAACCGAACACCGATCTGATTGAAAGTCAACTAATGTTTGAATCTGAAATATTAATGACGGTAATTATTGAATTGGAATCATTTTTCTTCACCTAAACAAAGACATATTTGCAATTTTATTTTATCATTATTTTGTTTGTGGAATGCAAACATGATAATGATAAATGTATGTATACATTTCAGACAACAGAAAAGCTTAAAATTTAAAATTCTTTATTGATAAAATTCTTCAAGTATTTAAAAAAAAAAAAATACTTCATAACTTTTAAATAAAACTCTTTATGATATTTTTTTAAAATTTAGTAAAGAGTTCTAAAGATAAAATTCTCTATTGAATATTATTTTGAATTTTATGGAGTTTTTTTTATTGTCCTATAAAAAAATATACATAAATTTGTGATAAACATTAGCATGTAGTTAACAAAATTTTATATTAAGAGTAGTTTTGAACATTTTGTTCCCTTCATACAATAATATCACGATATGCTTTTTCGCATTTAGCCATTATTTTGGAAATTTTAAGTGAGGCTTTTTAAAATTTATAATCATAATACCTTATATCAAAGTTTGGTAATTAGTTTGCGAAAAAACTCGCGAAAAAAAAAATTTTCAAAAAAGAAAAATTTTTGCATCAATACATTTGTTTGCAGAATGTAAATCGCTGATTAAGTTTTCAAATTAATCTCTTGTACCATAAAGGCTTTTTTCGCGTTCCGCTATAATTTTGCAATTTTTTAAGTGCGGTTTTTTAAAATTTATAATCCAGGGACAAATACCAATTTCTTATACCAAAGTTTGGAAGTTCGTTAACAATAAAAAATTCGCGAAAAAATAGTACGCAAAAAGGAAAATGTTTACATCAATATATTCGTTTGCAGAATATAGGCTGACTAAGCTGGTTAATGAATATTTTGTACCATAAAAGCGTTTTTAGCGTACCGCCATTATTTTGAAATTTTTTAAGTGCGGTTTTTTAATTCATAATCTATTAACTTTAATACTCATTTCTTATCAAAAAGCTTGGTGGTTAGTTTGCAAAAAAATTCGCCAAAAAATTTTTACAAAAAGGAAAATGTTTGTATCAATATATTCGTTTGCAGAATGTAAATCACTGAATAAGCATTTCAGCAAATATTTTGTACCATAGACTTTTTTCGCGTTCTGCTATTATTTTGCAATTTTTTAAGTGCGGTTAAAAAATTGTGGTTTAGAATATTGTGCAGAATTTGAACATAATGTCTGTTTTTTTATTTTGTCACTGGCTTTCAATGTAAATTTTGCGATATCGACCTGTTATCAAATTACAGAGTAAAATTTAGCGAGTACTGATCGGATCTATACAAACTGTATATTTTTGAAAATTCTACAAAATTTCCTTAACTTCTGCATTATTTTTATCCAGAAATGGTCGCCAGATTTAAAATTACAGTGTCTTAAACATGAAAAAAAATTTCAGTGTTGTTAACTTTATTATAAAATCGCTAAAAACAAAGAAATTTTTTTTTGTGTTTAGGGCACTGTCTTTTCAAGTCTGGCGACCATTTCTAGATAAAAATGGGTGCAAAACTTAAGGAAATATTGTAGGATTCCCAAAAATATACAGTTTGTATAGATCCGATCAGTACTCGCTAAATTTTACTCTGTATTTTGATAACAGGTCGATATAGCTAATTTTTCATTGAAACCCACTCCCACTTAAAAAAGTGACAAAATAAAAAACAGACATTATGCTAAAATTCTGCACAATATTCTATACCACATATTTGCATCCCGGGGCGAATTTAGCCACTATTTTGATTTTTAAAAATAAAGGCAACGAAAAAAAAATTAGAAAAAACTTGAATTGTTCCTATTAAATTTGCAACCACTGTATATTACCAGCAAATATGTTTTCAGCAGAGCGATTTTTTCAGCGTGAGGGCTATAACTTTTCATATTTTCCCTTACCCCATCCAAAGAAATTAATAGTGTCCGACCGAGTGTTCGGCTTCAGAGTTCGGCCAAGTTCGGTGTTGGGCAAAATTTTGGCCGATTACCGAACTTTTCTATAAATCAAAATTTTGCAACATTTAGCTCTTTAATTTTGTATAGTAACTCATAAATATGCACATCTTTAACTTAATTTTTATTTAAAGAGCGAAAAGTACAACTCTTTTATGTTTTTGCAATTTAGAAATATTTATAAATTGGTTTCCGCATTTTTGAATTTGAAAAAGTGGCATAAAATTGTATTTTTATTCAAACACAAAAGTATTCGGCTTCGGCCGAACTTAGTAATTTTGGCCGAAGTTGGGCTTTGGTTCGGCCTTAAAAAAGTGAGTTCGGTCGTACACTAATTAATACCCACCAAAAATATCCAGATTTATAAACCATTTCTTCTATTGCTATTTTAGAATTTATTCTGAACAACTTCAAAAAACATCAAATCTTTAAGTGCTTCCAAAGTATCCGTTAGCTTATTTTTACAGTGTTTTAAGAAGTAATCAAGAACAACTTCCAATAAATCACTTAATTATTGCTTCAAAAATAATATTGCTCTAAAAGTAATTTTGATACAGTTTATTTTCAAGCAGATGATTGCGGGTTTGAATCCTGGCGAGACCAACATAAAAAAAAAAATTATAATTATTTTTTTTTTTAATGTTTATAACAAGGGCAAGTTAAAAATGGCACAAAACAAGTTGAAATTAGCACGCAAAAAGGTACGAAAAAACAAAAATTAAAAAAAATACTAGTTGATTTATGTAATACTTTTGTAAAACATTTTTAAAATTGAACAATAACAAAGGAATTCGCAGCTGAACAACTAAAGTGCAACCGGCGTAAATTAGTATGATTTTTAGGGTTTGAAATTTTCGATGGTGTAAAAAAATCGGCAAATTCATTTTTACCAACATTTTCAATTTTCTGCAAAAATTATAAAAATATGCTGGGGTATTATTGTATTTTATTACATTTTTGTCATGAAAAGTCGGCATATCGCCAAAATGCCATTTATTGGCAAGGATCAGCGATGCTAAGTTAGCGGTTTTCGCGCTTGATTTGCCGTGTTTCAGTACCCAAAACTCGCATTATTTCTGTTAGCGCTTTTTATAAAAAAGGCGCTACGATGGTATTTTCAGGTTTTTTATTTACCGCTTTTAGCGCCTTTTCGGTAAAACGTTAATTTTGATACAATTTTAACTAATTTGAACGTTATTAAGCAAAAATATGCGTTTTCACATTTTTTTTCAAATTTGCATTAAAAGTTATCTAAAATTGTTCTTCAAAGTGATTTTTGCTCTAATTTGAATTTAAAAAAAATCAACAATTCTTTTCACCTTAAACATTTTCAAAAAAAAAAATATTGCCAATAAGATTTTGTTTGATTTGAAATTAATTTCCAATTAAAAGTTTAATCATAACAATTAAATTTTTAATTAAAAATGAGTATAGTGTCGGAATAATATTTAGTTTACCATAAACAATATTGATAACATATTAAAAAAACGCTTAATATGCTTGCGTAAAATCATAATAATTTGTGTCATTGATATTGTGACTTTTATTGCAGATATAAAAGTTACAAAAGTTTGTCAAAATTCACTCAAAAAGATAAAAAAATTATTGTATAGTATATTAATCGATATTACGGATTTTAATAAAAATGTCAGAACTTAATTTATATCAACTAAAGTTTTAATTGATATAATTGAAACTTTAAGGGAAGATTTTGATTAATCGAAAATTTTGGTGATTTTTGATTAAATTTTTATTGGTATAACGATTTTCTTAATTGGTCCGAATTCAATAACACTTTTAATTGTTTTTACAAATCTTCATATATTTAGTTAGAATATTCTTCCACCTCAAGTGCAAATTCTAATATGATATTGTCATATTAGATTTTTATTTGTTGTTTCAAAAAGGGTTGATCATTTTCATGATAGACAATACAATTGTTTCGTAGACATCACTCTGAATGAAAATGATCAACCCTTTTTGAAACAACAAATAAAAATCTAATATCACAATATCATATTAGAATTTGGACTTGAGGTGGAAGAATATTCTAACTAAATATATGAAAATATAGAAAGTCCGAAAAACAATTTTTTTAATGCAAAAATTAAAATAAATTGTTTTTACAAATATTTCAATAGAAACTTATTTGAGTTCTATCTGTAAAGCAATAAAAATGTGAAATTAAGTTTTACTTTCCCAAAGTAGTGTTTATAGCGCTTTTTGACTGTTTCCCGTTTATTTCAATGAAAGAGTACATATTTTTATTAAATTTATTATCTAGCGCTTTTTAGCGCGTTTTTAAGGGCCTGACTGCGTGTTTTGGTACAAAGTAATTGGGAAAATGGCAAAAATGGAAAATGCCAAAGAAAACTTGTCCTATTTACAGCTAATTTGTTCATTATTTTTAATTTTTCAATTTTAAAAAACAAAATGATGAAAACTTTTGATAAAAAAAATTATGGGAAAGTACTAAAAAAATATTGAATAGCGCAACTTGTGCACCTTAATAAGAACTCTTATTGAAGAGAACCAACCCAGCGAAATTGTCGGATGCAAAGAACTGGTTGTAGAACAACTTGTACTTGCATGCAACCTGTTCTACTTTATGTTCTATAATCGGTGATTTTTATTTGAGCTTGTCCAAAAATAACTGGTTTTGCGACAGTGAAATCTTATATTTTTACTCCCAAGAAACTGTTCTAGAACATGTTCCATAGACCCGGTGGTAAAAAGATCTGTTCTAGAAAAGATTCAGAGGTAACCAGTTTATGACAGACAATATTCATGTTAAAGAATAGCGCAGCGATAGAGGGTTACCTTAGCAATCTTGAGGTCGCAAGTTCGATACCCGGCAGGTGCATTAAAAAAATTTTTTTTTAAATAAAAAATAATATTTTTTCAGTTTTTTTTTGCTTTACTTTCAACTAATAAGATAGCGTTTCCTTGGCACTCGTTTAAAAAGTACTGAACAAATGTTGAAGTGGGAGTACTCCTCTGGTATGACATCTCCCCAGCAAAAAAAATTTGGAAAAAGAAGTAGTTAAAGCACTGCAACTATTTCAAACAGACTCTCTACCCCCTGTGCTATCGCTTGTTATGTATGATAGTTGACTTTTAGCAGTCTTGTTCATTAAATTGTTGTTATCTTCATTTCTTCCATATTTTATTAACAGCAATATACAACATATTGGAAAAATATACAATGTTGCTTTTTTTAAATATAAATAGAAAGAAATAAAGCTGTAAAAATAGAAGAAGCTACTAAAAATTAACTAAAAATGACCTTGCAAAAAAAAATGCAGATTTTTTTGCTAAATACTAGTAAAATAAGAAGAGGAATAATAAAGCTGTTAAATTTACAAAATTTAAGTTAAATTTTAGTTAATTAAAAATAACAAATTACCTTGATAAAATCCGCATAGAAATTTTGCAGCATATTAGTATTGTAGATATAAAATAATTTTTTTCCGCAGGTAATTTTTAACTTATCTTTAGTAGTTCGAACTAAAATGTTTACAGTATTTTTTTTTCTGTTAGTGTAATAATAAATATATTTAGTAAAAATTTGATCAAAATTGATTTTTTAAATTACAATTTTTTAAAGACAAACAAAATTGTAATATTTACCTTTTGGTATTTTAACAAAAAATATTTGAAGAATTACATTTTTACTTAGAATTTTTACATTTCTATAAACATTAATTAAAAATTAATAGAAAATTGAAAAAAAAAAAAAAATAAATCGTTTCAAAAATTAATTGAGTCTACAGAAATGACAAAAAATAAAAATTTTACATGAAAACTACAAAAAAATTATTAATTGCGTAAAAAAAGTTGGAAAAATTTTTTTCCACCTGGTAGGATTCGAACCCGCAACCCTCTGATTTCTGTGCCAGCACATTCCTATGCAACCCCCATACAAAATATTAACTTCTTATAACCCATAAAAAAGAAGTTTTGATATATTTATTGCAGCATTAGATATTGTTTAAAACCCATTCCTAACTGAGTAATTATTTGTGATGTAATGAAGGAAGTGATTCATTTAGAAGTCATTCCATTTATTTTTGCTGTGTCAGTCTTTCAATTAATTAGTGTTTCAATAAAAAAAAACAAAAGTACATCTAGATTAATTGTGGTGCTTCTTCTACTGCTTCTGCATAACCTGTTTTTTTTGCTGGGTTGAGGCGAATTGGGGTTAGGTCCAAAGATGAAACGATTACAAATGCTTTGTCTTCAGGCACATATACATAAGTTAGTGCAGCGTGCGAACAAGCATATCAGCCAATTGTTAGCAGACCTTTATACAGGCACTAGGTCTAAGCATGGACCGATGTTAAACAAAATCAATAGGATCCGTCCGTACGTCAATATAAGACGGTACCTAATTTCATCTAAATATCTTAATACCTGCAATCTGAAGCGTCTGACACCGTTTAAACGAATAAAAAAGTGATTCTGAGTCGAAGGTGACACTAGGTCCAATATTTTTTTAATGATACAAACATTAGCACAGACTTAATATATCCTGTCCACGTTGTGGTGTAGGGTACAATGAGTGTTACATTGGCTCATATTTAAAAGTATTTTATTTTTGGAAAAATTTCAGAATTTGTTCCATATTTTATTCGTATCATATAGAACAATAAATACAACACCTTTGATACATTATATTTTTGCCGTTAGCTGGGCAGTTGGTATCAAAAGTCATATATGTTAGTTACACCATATTTCCCTCATTAACCCTTGCAACACTCTTTGTGTGCTCATTGTAAGTATATAATCAATGTTGATTAAAAGAAAATCCATATATAAGACTTTCCATACTAAATGCTTAGCTTCAAAAAAATATGATGAGCAATTTAAAACTGACAGTATGTATTACAGCATGTGCGTCTTTTTAGCGGTCCAATTTTAAAGATAACAAAAATTGGGCCGGTAAAAAATTACCCGGTTTTTCGTTTTTAGGTTCTTTTTTTCATATTTGTTTCAAGGAAATGTATATCAAATAAAAGGTATTTTCAAGACCTATGAATAGTCCCACCAAACGGTAAAATCCAAAGAACTGATTGCAGAATACCTTATACTGCATTACCATAGGTTCTAATTTATGTTCTACAACCGGTACCCTTTGTATGGAGTTTGACCTAGAATAAATAGGCTCTTTTCCTCCAAACAAGAATAGGTTGCTTTA
Source organism: Leucophora obtusa (assembly GCA_949987735.1). NCBI lineage: Eukaryota > Metazoa > Arthropoda > Insecta > Diptera > Anthomyiidae > Leucophora > Leucophora obtusa. The sequence goes on along the minus strand of OX465295.1, from coordinate 112,315,554 downwards.
GAACCCGTTCCAGAACTGGTTGTAGAACTTTTCTGCGACAGCGAAACCTTACACTTCGAGTTTTGGGAATCAGTTCTTAAACCGGTTCTATCGAACCGGTGGTAAAAGCTTATGTTCTAGAATAGATTCTTAGGATACCACTTCTAAAAAATGTTGCTGGGGTGTTTTGAAAGTATTAAAAAGTTTTTAAACAAAGAAGATTCGAACATCTTTTAAACTCAGTTTTATGACATAAGTATCTGTTTGGAATGACATGTTTAGAACCGAGATTTATGTAATTTTGCCCCTCTATCACATAAAAAAATTTCACCATTATAATGTAATGCATGAGTATATTGCACCCGTTGCCAAAGTTTTGCTGGGCTTGATTTAAACTGCGTTTTATTTCGTTTGAAATCTTAAATTATATTGATTAATTTTTTATACTGGGCCGAATTTTCTATGATTATTTTATTATTACACTACAAATTATATTAATTGGGCAAAGTGCACTGCCTTAAAGTAGCGAAGAAAGAAAACAATATTTAGATGTTTTTTTTATTAATCCTGCCACAACTGAAAACGCAATTTTTTTACACAATTCAATGAGTGCCCGAAATATTTTGAATCTTGTTTTTCGGTCAATATGAGTTACGGAAAGTTTTAAATTATAATTTTTTTTTTTTTTTTTTGAAAATTAAATTTTTTTCAATGTATTTCTGATGCGAGCGCACAAATATATCAAAAAAAAGCAACAACAAATTGTTAGTGTTTGTTTTTATTTCTAAATAAAACAGAGAATCAAATACTGAATATATTTCTGTGACAAATTTTGTTAACAGAGTTTTGCAAACAATAAAAACAAAAACAACCAAAATCAATAAAACGAAGTAACGAGTAAAAACAGTTCAAGTCGGGCATGCCGACTATATAATACCCCACAGCAGCTTAGATTACACAGATATCAAACTCTGCTTCTTTCTTTGTCAACAGACACATTTTTTCAAACACATTTAAATATTTTTTGTATAGATATAGAAAGTACCCACCAAAACTTTGGTAATGGGTGCGATATACTCACGCATTACCTTGTAATGATACCTCGTTACCTTCTGCATTATTTCAGACCAAAAAGTAATGACTTACCAATCACTGATTACGTAATGCATGATTTATAAACGGAAAGTAATGACTAGAATATTTTTGAAAATCAATTTTTAGACACATTACTTTGTGTTTTTTTGTAAGCATGGGTGTAAGGTATACATTTTTCTATATTACAAATGAAAATACGAAGCACAACAATTCATTTACTTTTTAAGCAATCAAATGTTATATGTGTCGATAGCTCAGGTGGTAGAGTTCTCGGCTAACATGCAGGAATCCCAGGTTCAAATCCCAGCGTGACCACGTTTATATATTTAATAAAAAAATATTTGTAATAAATTTTTCTTGAAATAAAATTTTTTTTACGAAAATCTATTTTTAGACTCATTACTTTTCGCATCCTCGTAACCACATAAGTAACCAATTACTTTATCACTTTCTCCTCATACATTACTTTGGGGCTCATCGCCTGTAAAATTCATCAGTGAAGTAAGGTATAAAGTAATGCATCGGCCCCTATGGCAACACATTACTTTACACATTATTTGGTAATGTGTGGTTTTGCTGGGTATGTCCAACACATTTTCATGAGATAAGTTCACTGACAGCGAGTAAGAGATCTGATCTATGCACAACAGTCTGGTTGAAGGTCAACTAGGGAATGCAAAATCCCGCACTTTTTGCTTTCACGGGAAAGCTGGAAATTTATCTTGAATTCCCGGGATCCCGGGATCCCGCAAGGGAATTAAATTATAAAATATTTAATAATAATTTAAAAATTTGTATAAAAAAAATATCTTAAAGTTCTCAAATTTTCATGATTGTGAAAAAGCTCAGGTTGGTTTTCTTGGAATTTTCGTAGTGTGAAAGAATTAATTTTATATTAGAAATTATATTAGTCTAATTACCCGTTGAAAAAAACATTATATCTAGCATATGTAGTCATATCTCATTTGATACAGATCGACATTTAATCTTATCCAAGTTCATCTCAAAATTGGGGTATCCAGTAATATCCAATCAGATCCCTCAAATATATTGC